>JAEAOA010000616.1:0-615000 GCA_016746295.1 Potamilus streckersoni | reverse complement strand
AAGGATCTGTGTCAAGAAACTTTTTGTCCCTTGTTCAAGGGTCAGTGTCAAGAAGCTTTTTTCCCTTGTTCAAGGGTCAGTGTCAAGAACCTTTTTATCCCTTGCTCAAGGATCTGTGTCAAGAAGCTTTTTGTCCCTTGTTCAAGGGTCAGTGTCAAGAACTTTTTTCCCTTGCTCAAGGATTTGTATTAAGAACCTTTTTTCCCTTGCTCAAGGATTTGTGTCAAGAAACATTTTGTCCCTTGTTCAAGGATCTGTCAAGAAGCATTTTTCCCTTGCTCAAGGATCTATGTCAAGAAGCTTTTTGTCCCTTGTTCAAGGATCTGTCAAGAAGCTTTTTGTTCCTTGCTCAAGAATTTGTGTCAAAAAAATTTTTGTACCTTGTTCAAGGATCTGTGTCAAGAAGCTTTTTGTCCCTTGTTCAAGGATCAGTGTTAAGAACCTTTTTGTTCCTTGCTCAAGGATCTGTGTCAAGAAACTTTTTTTAGTCCCTTACTCAAGGATCAGGTGTCAAGAAATTTTTTGTCCTTTACTCAAGGGTCAGTGTCAAAAACCTTTTTTCCCTTGCTCAAGGATTTGTATGAAGAACCTTTTTTCCTTTGCTCAAGGATTTGTGTCAAGAAAGATTTTGTCCCTTGTTCAAGGATCTGTCAAGAAGCTTTTTTTCCCTTGCTCAAGGATCTATGTCAAGAAGCTTTTGTCCCTTGTTCAAGGATTTGTGCTAAGAAGCTTTTTGTCCCTTGCTCAAGGATTTGTGTCGAGAAACATTTTGTCCCTTGATCAAGGATCTGTATCAAGAAGCTTTTTGTTTGTCCCTTGCTCAAGGATCAGTGTCAAGAACCTTTTTGTCACTTGCTCAAGGATCTGTGTCAAGAAACTTTTTTTAGTCCCTTACTCAAGGATTTGTGTCAAGAAATATTTTGTCCTTTGTTCAAGGATCTGTCAAGAGGTTTTTTTCCCTTGCTCAAGGATCTATGTCAAGAAGCTTTTGTCCCTTGTTCAAGGATTTGTGTTAAGAAGCTTTTTGTCCCTTGCTCAAGGATTTGTGTCGAGAAACATTTTGTCCCTTGTTCAAGGATCTGTATCAAGCTTTTTGTCCTTTGCTCAAGGATCAGGTGTCAAGAACCTTTTTGTCCCTTGCTCAAGGATTTGTGTCAAGAAACATTTTGTCCCTTGTTCAAGGCTCTGTGTCAAGAACCTTTTTGTCCTTTGCTCAAGGATCAGGTGTCAAGAAGCTTTTTGTCCCTTGCCCAAGGATCTCTGTCAAGAAGCTTTTTGTCCCTTGCCCAAGGATTTGTGTCAAGAAGCTTTTTGTACCCTGCTCAAGGATGTGTCAAGAAACCTTTTGTCCATTGTTCAAGGATCTGTCGGTCAAGAAACTTTCTGTTCATTGCTCAAGGAGCAGTGTATCTTAAACAATATTATGATTAGCCAATAGTTTTTGCTAATTTGAATATTTCCTAAATGGAGCCATAGTGGTTCAATGGATAAAGTTAATGCCTACTAGAGGCTAATACTGAGTTGACTACTGCAACATGTCAATGGGTAAGGCATGTTACTCCTGTTGCCTTGACACTAAATAACCTACTTGTGTTGCTGTGCCACACAACACCAAACCCAATCATATATTTTTTCAGCTTTTGTAAGGCTCTTTAATTCCATGTTTCTTTTGAGGTCTTATGCAGATCTTGTCTATTTCAGAGCATGGTTGGAACAGACACATAAAGTAAAAAAGAAGAAGTACAGAAGTAATAAGCCATTCAATGATTTATGGGTCAGATTAGAAACACCAAGGTTAGTAAGTCATTGAGTAGATTAAATAAATTAATAATCTAGTACTAGGCTACATTAACAAGTCAGTACTAGCAGTACTAGGCTACATGAACAAGTCAGTACTAGGCTAGCTGTGTACATAAATAGAAAGAGGCATCCTACAGGTTTCATTTATTGATTTAAAGGTTGAAAAACTTTGTGTCAATTACAAAAATGGCTTACTACAATGCTTTTGGAGTGGAAGAAAATGGTATCATTGGATGAGAAAGATAAATTTAGCATATTGTCAGTAATGTGGTTCCTTACTGAGAGTTAATAAAAGCTGTCAGTTTAAAGATTGAATATTGAAAGAATCTATATTTTTTTAAAAGCATACAGTTTGTTCATCTGATTCATGTGTTTGTCAAAGAAGTTCTCAAACACTACATATCCAAGCTTCATATAAAGATATATTAAATTAAGATATGTAAGTTATATTAAACCAAGCTACCAAGATATATTATGCCAAAACTACAACAATAAAACTTTAGCTTAGTTCATAAATACCATATAATGATATTATTGCAATTAGTTTTTGTTTTGGTTATCTTGATAATCATTGTCACCTCTCCATTGTGGTTTTCACTGAAATACTTCTTATAGTGTCTAGTTGGTCCTCTGTCACTGATCTGATGTCAAATAGTGCTGCCATGGTGGCCATCTGGAAAATCTTGTTTTCACTACTGGACAGAAAGTTATATTGACATGAGGTTTTAACCTGAAGACTTCTTATGATGACTAGTTGGACTTAATGGTATCAGTCTGATATGCAGTATGAACAGCACACAAGCCATCTTGAAAACCTTGTTGTTATTACTACACATCAAGAATGGATGGGCATACCAGCATGGAGTTTTCACTAATAAACTTTTGATGTCTAATTGGTCATAAATAAAAACGGGGCTAATCTGATCTTGAAAATCATGTTATCACTGCTTCAGAATATCAGAGTGATGTGGGATTTTCACCCCAATACTTTGCAGGATGTCTAGTTTGTCCTGAATGAAAATGTTGCCAATTGTTTATCCAGTATGGTCACTACAGTGGCCATCTTAAAAATCTTGTTATGACTACACCTCCTGAATGAGAAGTCTTATTGACATAGGATTTTCACCAGAACACTTCTTATGATGTCAGGTTGTTAATAAATTAAAATGGTGCTGATCTTTTATCCAATATGGCCACAACAGTCGACATCTTGAAAATCTTGTTATCACTACTCCTAAATTGAGAGTCATATCAGCATGGGGTTTTCAATGACAAATGTCTTCTGATGTCCAGTTGGACCTAAATGAGAATGGGATCAATCTGATATCAAATATAGCCACTATATTGGCCCACTTTAAAATCTTGTTAACACTAGTACTTCAGAATTGAAGTATTATTCTGATGGGGTTGTCACCAGAAGATTTCTTATGGTGTCTTTTTGGTCATAAATGAAAATGGCACCAATTGAATGTATAGTAAGTATAACCACTACAGTGTCCATCTTGAAAATCTTGTCACCAATAACATAGGTCACCAGAACATGACCACTAAGCAGTTGCTGTCAGATCTTCACATAAGACTGTACAGATCAGTTTGAGATTCATTACAACCTGGATTTTCTGCATAGGATCATGTAGAGTTTCAAGCAGATATTTTGTGTGCAGCTTGAAATGATTAAATACTGCAAGAGCTTGATTGCCAATATATTAAATAAGTTTGTAGAGTTCTGACACATTAATTTTGGATACATGAGTTTGTCATTATTTTAGAACATTTAATTCAGTTCTCACACATCATTGTTGGATACACTCAACTGCCACATATTGTTTCCTTTTGCATTTACTTTTTCATCAAATTGTAGCCATAGGTCCCACTGTATTTCCATGTTCATCAAATTGTAGCTAGTGGGTCCTTTTGAATTGGCCTGTTTCTCAAATTATAGCTAGTAGCTAGTGGGTCCCTTTGCATTGCCCTTATAACTAGTGGTTAATGGGTCATGCTGCATTGCCCCATTCATCAAACTGTAACTGTAGGTCCCTTTTAATTGCTATGCTTACCAAATTAAAGTTAGTGGTTGCCTTTGCACTGCATCCATTGATAACAGCTCTAGTTTATTTGGAATTAAAAGGGGCACTTTTTGCCAAATTGGGTTGTTTTAGCATATCAACCATCACCATGCAGTCATTTCTGGTAAATTTATTAAAACAATCATTCCAAAAGAAAAATTATAAACTTACAGCCAATATATTTAATTTTACAAGTGCTTTAAATTCATACAGCTGTACCATACATAGAGCAAGATTTATATGTGTATCTTAATGTTATATCTATGTGCATTATCCTTGAGATTTTGAATAAACTCTAATGATGAGTTGTCTGATGGTGCTTAGTACTTTTAGCAAATAGGATGACAGTATTTAAGGATGTTGAAAATATGAAATTTTTTTTTCTTTCTCATCTCTCATTCAGGCCTAGTCTGATGCAGCAGATAGCAGACACAGATCTACATGGTCCAGTGGAATGGACAACTCCAAATTTTATCTCGTTCATACAGCACGGGTATACAAGCAACGGGGCCAGTTATTGTTTCTTTGTGACAGCATCATGGGAAATTATACCTCTTTACCTTATGCAGCTGGTGCTGGTGTTTGTTATTGTAGGTTGATATTAGACCATGATGATAAAACTTAGATGGCATATTATTTTCTGCTGACAAATTACTCATGATATACCTCAAATGATATTGACTTTTTGTGTTTCTTAGTGATCTGCAAATGTAGTGATGATACTGATACAATAACTTGAAGATGACTGTGTATCCAATTATCCTGACCAGGTTACATTACAGTAGAAAGTACTGAGTTCCAGTCAGATAATTTATCTCCCTCTGAAGAAAGGTGCTTACTGTCCTTTTCTGGTATTGAATTCCATAGCATTGTTATTGAGTTTTTCAAATTGGACCATATAATCTGCAATAAATGTTGCATATACTCTAAGACATGTTCAGTTATATAATATGTTGTAATAATAATTTGATGTCTCAGAGCACAAATTCACATTTCTTTCACAATACTGAAATAAGATAGCTTGCTTTAATTTCAAAAGTGTATCGATAGTAACTGTTTTCTAAAATTTATTTACTAATTATTTTAACTGAACGTAGTATATGAATATTTCAACAGATTTGAAATGTTGCATCTTTCATTACCACCTCTTAATTAATGCTAAAACATCAGTAGACTTAATGTTATTTGCACTTAATTGATCATTTAAAAATTGGAAATTCATTTTATTTTTATAGAAATAGGGAATGCAATTGAAGATAAATATTTTGAAAACCCTTAAAGAGGATCAAGTCATATGGATTTGTCATTTATCTAGTTTAAGTTTAATTGAAAAAGATTTTGTGTTGTAAGAACTCTGAGTATCTAATGTGATGTGATATATTTTTTCTGCTAGTTTTTAGCTCTACTGGTCATAGGTAAGAAGTGCTTTTGAGATGGTCTGATGTCTGTCATCCATCCATTCACACAAGTTTCTTTTCACTACTCCTCTTAAACTACCTTGAAATTTTACATAAAAATTCATCCTATGGCATAGGTGTTCCTAAAGGAAAATGGTGCTGCTCAGGCATCCAATGTGGCCACTACAGAGGCCATCTTGAAAATCATATCTCAACTTCTCCACATGGATGGTCATATCAACATGGGATTTTCACTAAAAACATTCTTATGATGTTTAATTGGTCTTTAATGAAAATATTGTCAATCTGATGTCCAATACGGTTGACAAGGCAGCCATCTAAAAATCTTGTTTTTGTTACTTCTGCATGAATGATATATCATTGGGGTTTTCACTAAATGATGTTTAGTTGTCCTAAATAAAAATGATCTGACATTCACTATTGCCCCAATGGCAATCATCCTCAAACAAGTTATATTTGTGTGGGATTTTAGACTTCTTATGAATGTTCAGTTAGTCTTGAATGAAAATGGTGGCAGTCTGACATTCAGTATGACTACCACAGCAGCCATCTTGAAAATGTTGTTGCTAATCCTCTTGAATTAAAAATCATATCTTGAAAATGTTATATTTGCTTCTCTTGGATGGATGGCTATATTGACCTAGGAATTTCACAGATAGACTTATGATGCCTAGCTGTTTCTAAAGAAGAAGAAGTCAGTAGTACATCCAAAATGTCTGTCATAACAACTGGGTTAAAAGCCTTGTTTTCATTGTTCCACCTAAATGGATAATCATTATGATGGGATTTTATCCAAGTCCTAAATGAAAATGGTCTGGTTGTACAACCAGTATGGCTGCCATAATAACTAAACTTATAAATCTTGTCACTAAAAAGAATGATAGAATTATATTTTTAAGATGTGGAGTTTCCACCAAAAGACTTCTAATGATGATGACTTGGTAATAAATGAAAATGGCGCCAAGCTGGCATCCAATAGGTATGCTACACCTGTTAATTCAAAAATTGCTGTATAATTGGTTGTTTTGCAATTAAAAGGAAGAAATGGTCTTGTGTTGAATTCCTATTATGGAGTACATATAAAATGCATAGCCCAGTTTTTGACCCAAAACATAGTGTACATGTATTATATATTTCAAAGTCTTGATGATTTAATCTTGTTTTTATCATGGAGTGAAAATCTGGATTGTTCACAGGTTGCTACATTCAATGATATACACAAGATGCTGTATACAACTTTAGGTTAGGTATTTGTATATAGACAATGCCTTATAATTACATTTGAAACACCAAAGTTTTAGTTGGTACATAATACCATAGTTAATTAATGAAGGCTGGACCATTGTATTGTCATAAAGAAGTTTCAAACAAGGTCATTTATATTAAGAAAAAAAAACCATGTGATTTTCAGATGAAGAGAAAATAAATTGTTAATTTACCCAGTGTATTGTAAGTATATTTAGCAAATGAAAGCTTAGGCAGACATTGGTTGAATTGAGGACTCCATGCTGAATCAATAAAGCACTTATTGTATTGTCACAAAGAAGTATTCTTTGATGAAAATGAACCAAAGACCCAATTTTTTAAAGGTAAAGTTAATCAGTTGGAAAGTTTATGCTTTAGTTTCTTATATGAATAAATGTTACCAAATTGCAGTATTTTGCACAGCTCAAAAGTATTTGCAACATGGTAAATTAACAAGTTACCTGCCTTGTGTATTTTCTTGTTGAGTCACATAACAAAATAATTCAGAGAGGTGAGATAATATAAGTTTATTAACATAATACATCAAGACTGTTGAGGTTTGTAAGCAGTAATGTTTATTCCTTAAATAAAGCTAATAAACAGTGTTAAAATTCAATGAATTTAATATTAAGGGGCAAATATGATGTATGGAGGCAGCTTTAGATCATCTTGGGAAATAAAATCATTTTGTTTTATTCCAGCTTTTGCCACAGCAACCCACATACACCCTCTCAGAGCCTCCCCCCCCTCGCAGTTTCATTCATATATAAAGTATGCCTTATGTTCACTAGTAAATGAGATTTTCATGGAATTTGCAATCAATCTTTATGTGAAGGGGAGATCACTCTATCTAGTTGCCTTTAGTGGGCAGATATTTCTAGGACTTTTGTTTAGTTAAAAGTTCTATCTGGCAAAGTTTTGATTTGCAAGTTAGTAGCAGTTCTTCTGAGGTATTATGACTGGGTAAATATTCACAAAGAAACATTTTACTAGAAAAAATTATCTTTTCATACATAGGATAGTATGGTGGGTTTTTTTTCATGCACCAATAAAGTTTTACAGTTTATTACTTACAGTTAACAGTTTTATTTGGATTCCTCAGAGGATTTTTGATATATAAACTAAACTGTTGCACATGTTTGTTACATAATGCAGTACATAATATTTTTCAAATAAAGGTTTTTAAAATTTATTGCATGTATTTGCAGTCAAGCATGTTATCTACAGCATAAATATCTGCAAAATCATCTTATTTTTAAAAGTAATGAAAATTTTATACAACCATAATCAGAGACAGTTTGTACCATATATACATTTTTTTGAGTGTTGAAACACTAAAAATGTCTTTGCTTAGACCAATTGCAATTTACTGATATATCCCAAAGTTCAAATAACAAAATTTTTGCATTTTATATTGTTTGAAAATTTATTAAGAACACTATTGCCATATTTTGATTGATTTTGCAATTAAGAACACTGAATTGCCATATCTTTTTTAGCTAAAGGCAAACAATGAAATTAAAAAAGGGTCCCCATGTGGCCAAGAAGTTCTATAATGTTTGCTTTTAAGATTACAGACATGTCACCTGACAACCTTGGTTCAAGTCTCTGCTCTGCCAGTGTCAGTATGTGAGAAGGCTTAATAGTAGCTTCCCATGGCTCAGTGGATCTTCCTGAGGTTTTCCTTGATTCTTTCTCCACCAAATGTGCTGGCCATTATGCATAACCTATCTTGCACTGCAGATTCTGAAATGAAAGAGAAATTGCACAAAAAAGTGATGTTGTGCATATGGGCGACAATTTAATGATATTGATGTTATTTACAAATATTAATTAAAACATTTAGTGGAGGAAAAAATAATATTGTAAGCATCACCATGACTACAGTAGGGCCACTTAGTGTTCATTTTCAAATCATTAAGTTCATGTTCAGGTTGTTTCAGGCCTTTTTGAAGGGTAAATAGTTCAATAAAAACATTTATAGTTTTATATTTAAAGTTGTGGAAGAATTGTGAGCAGTAACTTAATAGAAACCTTACTTAAAATAATAACCTAAGTTTCTTTCACATATTTTGGGCCATAAGATGTATGCTTTTGTCTTCATGGAGACAATTGTATTATTAATGTTCCATGCAGGATCATGGAATATTTTGTTGTCTTTACCAATTCTTTGTATTTTTTGTCTTTATTTTGGTAACATTTGACTTGAGTACTTGACTACCTCCATTTTCTGTTTGAGTATTCAGACTTGTAAGTGCAATTGATGGTAGCGTAACTAAATAGTTGTTTTATAATTAACATACTCACTTGTGAGCTGAGTCCAAATGCATGGATCAAGATCTACCATCATGTAATGCAGTGCCAGATTGGGTTTATATATTTCTATAAGACTAATCAGTAGAACAAACAAAATATACTCTTATCTGCTGGTGGATTATATGAAGGTAGATCAGGATCTATGATAGTTGTTGTTGGACTTGACTTTAAGCAACTATATACATTACATAACTACCCAAGATTTAAGTCATGAACTCTTATAAGTTAAAACAAAAATGTTTATATCTATATATTATGAGTGTGCTAATTAGAACCATGTTTGTAGATAGTGCAGTAGATCATGTCTTCTATGTAAAAGAAAATACAAGCAATAATTACTACCTCATGAGAATTAACTGTAAATCATGAATGTGCAGTTAGGCACAGATATTTTGTACCATATATACACACTTCTAAGTGGAGTCAAACTGCAAATTACAGAGATCCTGATCTGCCTTAGAATGATGCACATTGAGGTCAGGGTATATACTGTTTATACTATTGATTACTCCTAACAAACTTTACAGACCCAGAATCTTCGGTATATTTTGTGATGGCAAATCTGGGTCTGTGCAGTTTGTAGTTTGACTCATCTAAAGCAAATATATATGGTATGTATAGATTGGTGTAATAATTAAAGTCATGATGCAACCAAGAATCCTTTTTTGTTTTTTGTTTTTATCCTCTCAATATAGAAGCTTACACAAATAATAGTTGTAACCCCATTATAAGAATCATTTCCATCAGCTTGCCCTGTAACTTGTAATGCTTGGTCACTGCAACCAATATTTACACTGGAGTGACTTATTTATTTTCACATTTCGTTTGTACATCTTCTGATCTTTTACCATATTTTATATAAATTGATCAAACTTTGTATGTAAATTCATCTCCATCAGTATAACTCAACAAATTGTAACAGTAATCCATTTTGTACAATGCTAAACTGACTTTTGTACATGAGATGTCTGTTAATACAGCCTCTATATCTTAGACAATATTCAATCCTTAAACTCAGAGGATGTATCTCAAGAAGTGTAACTCTATCCTGTAAAAAAATAAGGTACAGGTAAGTGCAGTGTATTAAAGCTTGAGTGACTTTAATTCTAGTAGCTTGTTATCTCTACAGGTTGGGGACTGGAAGAACATAAAGTTTGGTCTGTTGTCAGTAGTCCATTTGTCTGTTATCATTGAACATAAAGTTTGGTCTGTTGTCAGTAGTCCATGTGTCTGTTATCATTGAACATAAAGTTTAGTCTGTTGTCAGTCGTCCATGTGTCTGTTATTGAACATAAAGTTTGGTCTGTTGTCGGTCGTCCATGTGTCTGTTATCATTGAACAAAAAAGTTTGGTCTGTTGTCGGTCGTCCATGTGTCTGTATCATGTTATCATTGAACATAAAGTTTGGTCTGTTGTCGGTCATCCATGTGTCTGTTATCATTGAACATAAAGTTTGGTCTGTTGTCGGTCGTCCATGTGTCTGTTATCATTGAACATAAAGTTTGGTCTGTTGTCGGTCGTCCATGTGTCTGTTATTATTGAACATAAAGTTTGGTCTGTTGTCAGTCGTCCATGTGTCTGTTATCATTGAACATAAAGTTTGGTCTGTTGTCAGTAGTCCATGTGTCTGTTATCATTGAACATAAAGTTTGGTCTGTTGTCAGTCGTCCATGTGTCTGTTATTATTGAACATAAAGTTTGGTCTGTTGTCGGTCGTCCATGTGTCTGTTATCATTGAACATAAAGTTTGGTCTGTTGTCGGTCGTCCATGTGTCTGTATCATGTTATCATTGAACATAAAGTTTGGTCTGTTGTCAGTAGTCCATGTGTCTGTTATCATTGAACATAAAGTTTTGTCTGTTGTCAGTAGTCCATGTGTCTGTTATCATTGAACATAAAGTTTTGTCTGTTGTCAGTAGTCCATGTGTCTGTTATCATTGAACATAAAGTTTGGTCTGTTGTCAGTAGTCCATGTGTCTGTTATCATTGCCACTCCTCCTAAACAAATTGGAGGATTGCCAGCAAATTATGCTCATATTCAATCCATGGTCTCTTTGGGTCTAAAGAAATTGTTGCTGCATTTGCATATCCAGTATGGGCACCACAACTGCCATCTTGTTGTTGATACTCCTGAATAGGGGTTTCATATGAAGACTTATGATGTCTTGTTAGTCAAAATAGAAATGGCTATCTGATGTCCAATATGGCCATCTTGTTATCACTACTTATCCCAAATTGTTGGGCATATGACCAATAGAATTCTAAGTACATATGACAAAAGGGGTTTAAGTGGGAAAAAGTAATATATATATATATATATATATATATATATATATATATATATATATATATATATATATATATATATATATATATATATATATATAGCAATACCAATGTCAGGTTTCTAACTAGTAATATTCTGTGTGTGTGAATATGGGAATTTCAGAGACAGATGTGAGGGAAGCAATGATAAATCTGGGTAACTAGGCTATTATAATAGAAACAAATAAGTTGGGTATGAAAACATATCAATAGCAAGTACAATTTTAGGATTGCAGGAAGGCTTTAACAAATCTAGGTAAACAGGTCAGCATCTGGATAACTGGATGATATTCCTGCTGTTTCAGCACCATTAAGTTAAAGTATGAAATTGGGGAATGGAGCTGTTATTCATCTAGCAATGGTTTGCCAGTCATATTCTGTATGTGGGGAAAGGGTGTGGGATTACAATATGTGTATATAGATACAAGATATATGTGCAGAAGGCAAAAAGCACAGAAAGAAAAAGGGAGAGCAGAGATAAGCTGTAGTTGGAAATAAGAATCATATGCAAGATGGGGAGTTAAGAAAAAGGATATCTAATAGACATAATGGAGTGATAGATATTCTGAGTGGATAAATATAGTGAGAATATAGATAAATGTTAGTGTAGAATTTGGAGAGGTGGACAGAACTAGTGTGTATTTTGGTTATAACCATTAGATTACAATATGATTTGGTGTTTTATTTAGTATACCACTGGTCTCTGTCTCACCCCGAAGTCAACAGACAGACCCAATAAGTCAGACGAACCACACCTAACTGGTCAGAGTTATATCAAGAGGTTTTCAATGTCTAGTGGGTCCAAAAAAATGAAATAGCAACTATCTGATGTCAAATATGACCACCACAGTGGCCATCTTTATAGCCTTGTTATCGCAACTCCTCATGAACAAGAAGTCTCACTGCCAGAAAGACTTTTCATATCTAGTTAGTCCAAAATGAAACTTGTGCCAATTCAGTTGTAGTTATCACCAACAAAGTGGCTCTTGAAAATCTTGATGCTAAAAATTCTGTAATCATAGAGTGTAATACAAGTAATATCATGCATATATTTCATTCAGTAGTATCAAGGTTGTACCTGTAAGTGCAAGTAAACATCACATGATCCTAAATTGTTCAGACTGACCTGTTTCCTGATTAGGTTGAACTGGAACAATTGATTTGTTTACTGCAAAGCAATTTTGAGATATGTGAAATGGTTCATTCAAACCTCCAGTTGCAATTTCTAGCTATTTTGTGCTAGTTTACTCAATATGTGAATTATTTTGCAGAATCATTCATTCTTAATGGTATAACTGGTCATGTAACTCTTATATGGATTTACTGTGAAACATTCCAGAACCTTTGGATTTAAAACAGTTATTTGTCTGTATTGTTGGTATATGATACAATACAGTCATTCAGAATGTATTTGCATTTTCTTGAACTACTAGAAATGATAGAACTTTTGGGATTTTAGGAACTCATTCATCATGCTGTAAGTTATTTTTAGTTCTTTCAATTGGTATTTCAGGAAAATAAATATTTTAAATTATACAAAACTTCTTGGTTGTCTCTGTTGTTACATAGTTTACGACCCTAGAGTAATAACATCATAAATGAGAATGGGGCTGATCTGATGTTTAATTTATCCATTTTAAAAATCTTACCACTACTCTTCCAGAATGAAAATTAATATTGTCATGGGATTTTCACAGAAAGAATTTTAGTGATGTATATCTAGTTGGTCCAAAATGAAAATAGTGTTAATCTAATGTCCAATATGGCCACCACTTTGGTAATCTTGAAAATATTATTCAAGTCCAAAAGTGAGATCAGTGCATATTTATGAGGTGACCTTCCATAGATTGAGTTTTCCTACCAGTCTAGAGACTCTATTTTCTAATAGAACATTGATCAAACTTGGTAAATATGACATTGTGATAGTAGTTGACTGTGAGTAAAATCACATATATTACTAGCATGACCTTTAATTTGTCACACTAGCATCAATATTTGTAATTAGATTTTGATAAAAAGTGTTTAATAGTCATGGTGGTGACACTGATTATGTGTCTGGAGGATGAGTGACCTTAATGTAATAACCATGAACATAAACGATACACTTCTAGAAAATAATTACCAAAAGTTGTAATAAGTGCAATCAGCAGTTCCTGTTACACAGATATGACATATTTCATTTTGGAATTGAGTGAGAATTTCAAGCTTAATTGTCTGGCATTCCTGTTAAACCTGATAAATGGTTGTGGGTCACTCTAGATTCAAGAGGTAGTAGGTTCAGGTTGATGTATAAACTCTGGCCTCCCTTGTGTTTCCACCTAAAAATGGCCTCTCTCTTGCATCCAGTCTCTTACAGGTCATTAACTATTACATCCAATGAAAATATTTCCTTTTTAAATAAGATATTCAACCTAAATATTATGATGGGTGTTGTACATCTTTGACAGAACTCATTACTGTCTCATTACTTCAAAGTTAGTCATATTGTGTTTGAAAACAGACACTAACTGCTAATATGGTTTCAGGTCCCAATCTTTCATTCCATACTCTATAAATTCTAGCTGTGTTCTTTCCATAAACAAAAAACATACAACAGGAAGATTAACATATTTCCCAAACATAGCTAGCAATCATCTCTGATTTATAGAATAGTCTGTTCTCACTTAATAAATAATTAAGCTCCTGACATGTGATCCATTAATCACTTTGACTAAATATCAAGCCTGCACCATGCAACCAACAATAAAGTCATAGCATCTGGTTTGTTGCTTCAATGCTAATATCACCAATACTAGTTTAAAAGAATTAAAATTTTAGTGACACAATTAGGTCCAAAAAATTCATTTTTCATTGTAATTGTTGTTTGCTTACCAACAATTCATTGATATTATTATCTTACAGACTTAAAAATCAATTTCTTTTCAAAATTCACTAGTATCCCACTTAGCAGAATCACCTCTTTGCATTTTTCTTCCCTTTCTCTCAAAGAATTTCAAACACATCCCTTTGGACAATTTTTTAATGAGAATTTTAATTTTTTATGAGAATTTTTTTCTAATGAGAATTTTTGTAATACTTGCTACTTTTCTCAGTCATGATCTCAAAACTAAACTAATTTTGTGGGGTGGGACATAAAATATAAAATTTCACATGGAGAGAGAGAGATAGAGAGTTACTACATCAATTACATGCTCACAAGTGTCTTGTAACTGCTGATAAAGAGCATAAAAATTACTTCCTTTGAAAACAATCAACATTATCAATTGAACTATATATATATATATATATATATATATATATATATATATATATATATATATATATATATAAAGAAAATTTTACTGTGACACATTTCATTCAGCAGAAGACCTCTGTGTTGGTTTTGTTGGTAATATGGAAATAACATATATTCCGTCTTTTCAAAATGTCCAGATGACTACATCTGTGGATTTCTGAACAAATATTGTTGAGGAGGGGGTCAAGGTCCATTTCATTTGAAATTCATTCTTGAGTTTTAGTTTAATGCATTTTGCATTGTAGCAAGTCCTAGAATGGATTGCTGTTATACTTTGATGTTCTAATCCGTAAGCATTGTCCTTTTATATGCATGTACTCCTACCCTTCCACTAACGTACAGACAAGGTCAATGTCATTTAAAAGTGAAAGCATGTATATCTGGCTTGGGTGTTGTTGAGTCTTATACTGCCTTGAAATGTGTTGTCATTTCTACTGAGTAAAAGCTATAAGGTTTATGTGATGGCACATTTTATGGTGTATGTGATACAATTATTGTTGCTACTCCACTTAAAACATTTGGAGGGGGGTCATGAAATTTAACACTGTCTTTCATCCTGACAATTTTATTGATTCTCAATGACATCAAACATATCCACCATTTTTGGCCATTTTGATGTTTAAGTCCATTCAGTCCATGAAAATGTTAGAGCTTAACATTGTTAATGGCTTTTCAGTTAAAATATAATCTTGTGTCCTTCATTTATAGCAAATTTTGTTTTAGACTTTAAAATTGTTATTTTTTTTACCTTATTTATTATTAGCTGTAGTTATTGTCTTGTACTAATACAAAATTTCATGTGAAGTTGCCACAAATAAAATTGATATTATTATGACTCTTTCCTGAGGATTATGTAAGAAGCATTTTGTTTTAACTTGTAGATGTTGCTATTTGGTTAATTTTTGGCAACCTTACCTTCAATTTAGTGACAAGAGAATGACATATTTGCAGCTATGGATGATTTAACAAAAGTGCCACACACAAAAAAAATAAGACACAGGGACTTACAACTTTGCACATGAACTTTACATCAAATATTGTTTCCAAACTAAATATATATAGTATGATTTCTAAAATCTGTAAAGCATATTATTAACATTATTGAACATTCAAGGTTGGATATTAGTTTATTGCCCATATCAAGTAATCAACCTCTTTACACAGCTAATTGGGGAGGGAGTTTTCTGTTCTGGTTGCTTTCCAAACGAACTTTTATTTATTCTCCACACTTGCACAAAATGCAATTAGGGTAATCTGGTCATATCAACAATGAGCAACTGAGGCCTATCTGGGCCACAATGTTTTAGAAATAATCCCTGGAACCACTCAACCCCCAGCATATCACACATCCATGCTTTCTTTTGATAGGTCCAAATTGTACCTGGTGGAGCTTCAAGACAGTTGAAAGCATGTAGGGATCTTGGTGTGTTTTTCCTTTTACAATACACATGGGTGGCATAGAACATTTTGCAGCATACATACACACAAGAATTCTGACATTTTCTCTGCTATTTGATGTCCTGCCTAAGATATTTCTTGCTACCCTCATAGCACATACTGATACTGGTCTGTGTTCTATCTGTTTACCAGTTTCATCACAGTTCCAGATGGCATGCAATTTGTTGTGCAAATTGAGTGCAGAAATTAGTTTGCCCAAATCATAGAAAAAATTTCTGCACCACCTTTCTATTCATCATTCTTGCACAAAAGATGTTAAGTTTTTTTTCGGTTTTCTTAATAGCAGGTCAGTGTGTCTTGATTTAAAACACTGCCACCAATTGTCACCAGGGATACTATTTTTGAAAGGGGTCTTTAAATGTGATGTTTTACGTAGACAAGCTTTTTTCAAAAGTAACTGGCATTTGGTAATGCCGAACCCTTTTGTGGAGGCCTCAACAACTCTGTCAACAATTGATCTTTCAATTGCTGCTGGAATGACCATATGACATCCTGGTTTTAAAGCAGGGGCATAACACCCTTGAATATGGTCAATAACTGTCGTCTTAGGAATGCCAAATTGTTGACTTGCAGCCTGGTAACTCATTATGCCTCTTACCGCATCTACTGTTTCAAGAGACTTTTCTTCATATTGTGTATGCCTTGTTTTTGACTTTCTGGGCATTCTGGAAAAAATATATCAGGTAAATGCTAACCATGGGATATGAGAGAGAAAGAACTGAAGAAAATCCAAGACCTTTAAGAAACATCATCAGAATTAAACTATTTCAAGAAATAATCCAGACAGCAATTCTTTAAATTCATCCATATCTTTTTTCTGCACATTTTAAACCTATATCACATCTTTGACAAGGACCAGTCATTTTTTCCAGGATTCTACAGCACATTTTGCTTTTAAATATATATTTCCTTGTGCTAGATTTTGTGAGCAAAGTTTTATAATTTTTGAGGCAATATTTCTTCTGCAAGTAGGTGGCACGTCTTCTATCTTGATTTCTTTATCTTGGAAGAAACACACAGCAATTTTATCATAAGGATTGAATTCTTCACTTTTCAAATATAGATTCCCAATCTCATGTTGTCTTGGACCCCAATGGTGCAATCCAACCACATATATGGGCTGTACACACACCTATTTCATCTGTAAAATATGATTGTTGTACAATTACAGATTTAAAAGCACTTATTTTAATTGTTTTCTTATATTTTTTAATTTTTTTCAGATAGCAGAATTAAAGCGACAATGTTATCTACCTACTTGTAGAAAGTTAGCTTTTTGTTCTTTTTAAATTCATATCATTTTTTTCTATTTAATTTTTATCTATATATTTATTCTTTTTTTTTTCTTCCAATAAAATTCAGTAGACGACAATTATACGTCTATAATGGCTTTTAGCATGTGTTCTAGGTCGAAATTACCCTCTTATGTAAAATAACCTGGACCACCATATAAAACATTGTATAATATTATTTGTCATAAAAATGTCGTAGTTTGTATTTTTATATCGAAAGTTTTTAGGCTAAAGCTTTGATAAAATAATAATCATATTATTGAAACCTATACAAACCTTGAATAACTGATGCCTGACTTGGTTCTGGAGTCAAAATTTTTGTAAATGCCGCTTTTAAACTCGCGCGAAAGAGAGACTTACGAGTCAATTACGTCAATTAGTCAAGTGATGTTCAGTCCGCCTGGAAACATTACAGGTTTGCATACGCATGTGCACAAATAAAAACAGCGAATACAGCAAGTGATTTGCCGATCTTTATTGTAAACAGCAGGAAGAACATTTTATGGTCAGAATTACATTATTAGTCGGAATATGACCATGTTATCCTACGTCAAAATGTATCGCATACTGTCTTTTTAGCAAAACAAGGTGTTATTTAAACGCTTGATATCGTCTTGGTGAGTTTGCATTTGAGCGTCTTAATGGTATGATCAATAAGCCGAATATACCGATGCATAAAATGTCATATACGTTTGCATAAGCGCTTGTACAACAAAAATATTGTTGTGGTTGTTTGCTTGAAACTGTCAGTGTTTTACTGATTGATCATAATGGTAATGCATTTTTTTAATTGCTAACAAGAAATAACTATTTACTTCCCTTCCTAGCAAATATAGCAGCAATATTTATAGGTATGTATGATTGCAGGAAAGCATACAGTATAGTTTAGGCTTATTTCAATTAATAAATAATATAGAACTAGTTTTCGAGTTACCATGATTTGTTAGAATTTTTTTCGTTCTTGGTCTGTCTTTTGTTTTCCTTCGAATTATTAGTTTGGTGCCACATAATAATGACATTGATGCACCGCGCAGCATTAGCATTTACAAAAGAGACATTTCAGAAACAAATTGACCGTACTAGTTTTGAAAAAGTATCGAGATGCAGCACAACGATATTTGGTTTTTGGAGGGAGCAATATATTCGTAAGTATCATTTCGTGAAAAATATAAAGAAGGTATTTTCATGCTGATTTCCACTGGTTCTTTTTATTTGATTTGATCAAATGTAGTAAGATATTTTTGCATTGTTTTTTAAACGCTTGTTCCAGGGGTATATAGTGATCAGTGGATGTAACAAACCAAGAAACTTGATTTTGGATTTAATCAGTTTCTTACATTAATGATTGGCAATGGGGTCCCAAATTCTTATTCTCAAATTTGCTTAACTAAACCCTTAAAAGCTAAAAAATTTTTTGCAAGTTGTGTCTTAAGACACTAAAGTACAATTTGCTTTTTGTGCATAGTTCTTGATTTGGTTTGCTTCATTCAGATCACTAGTAACTGTGACTCCTAAATAGTTGATTTGGTTGAGATTTTATTTACTTGTTGTATCTTACTTTTTACCTGTCCCAAAATTGTTATCACTTGCCAAGATTTGATTTGATGTATGTGCTTAAATCCATAGAAACAATATACTAAATAATTTGCAACATTAAATAGTAAAAGAATTTACATTGTTTAAAATATTGGTTGATACTACACATTTGGCTACTTGAAATATGTGTTTTAGATACCAGATTTGAAAAGGACTGGTACAAAGGCTAGCTGTGTCTTGGTTGAAGTCCTCAAACTCTGGTCCATTTGCTGATGTTCTGTAGAATTTGTAAAGTCTTGGTTTTAGGAATTCCTTAATGACATTTTGATCAAGCTCCTTGAATTAAATCCTCATTCATGCTGAACATTGAATGGGCTTACAACAAACATCATTTCTAATAGTTTGCATAACAGACTAAGAAAAGGTGGAGTGTTCATTAAGAGTGTTCCAGGGATTTGTGCAGGTGGATTCTGTGACTGCCTGTATGGCTTCATCTTTGCTTTCAACTCTAAATAGTACTAATGTCTGGATGGTCTTCTTTTTGAAAATATCATCAAGATGATTGAAAAAAATCTGCAAGTTTTCAATCTCCTACTTCACCAGATCTTCCCTCTCATGAGGAGAGTCAATGTGGTCACTGACAAATACATTGGTTAAATTTCTAACCTGTGCCAGTTGAGGATTTTGTTTATAGTAACTGCAATCTTTCCTTTTAAGTCAGAAAATTAAACCAGGAATAATCAACCAAATACAACTGAAAATATCCCTATCTTTTAGCTGTGCCATATTTGACATGTTTTTATTTTGTTTCTGCCACATATTCAGTCTTAGGATAAATAGTTACCTCATACTCAGTAGCATTATTATATTGTATTAATCCACTTTCACATGAATGTTCCATTTCTGAATCTTCATTTTCTGTCCTTATGAAAATAATTTAGCAAATTCATTTTATCCTCACAGTAAAACTTCACTCAGATTTTGTATTATTCTACTTGTAGTCTGTAACACATCACTCAGATATAGTATTCTTCAAATTGTAGTCTATATCACTTAATACAGATCTTGTATTGTTTTAATTGTAGACTGTAACACCACTCAGATCTTTTGTTGTTCAAACTGTAGTCTGTAACACTTCACACAGTATTGTAGTCTGTACTCAGATATTGTATTGTTATAATTGTACTCTGTAACACTTAATACAGATCTTGTATTGTAACTTTTGTAGTCTGTAACACTTCACACAGATCTTGGAGACATAAAGTTAGAGCTTTTTTGTGAGCAGTGCCCCAAAACATGTGAGGTATGTAGCTTTACTTGGTGTATATGGTGTCTCTTTGATAATGACGGTCCATTTAGGATGAAAGATATATTATATTTAGTTTAAAATTATAATTAACTTTTGCTTTAAAGTTTAATTAGTGTCAGCCAGATAACTGATATACAATATAAATATTTGGATGAAACAATTTGTGAGATAAGTTTTAGGCCAAACTTTATTCTGAAAGATATATGTCAGTTCAATGATATATCTTTCAATTTATACTGGTCTTAATGGTTGAGTTTTACAGTATTGATCATATATCAGTTTTAATGTATGCTGGACTTATGAGGCAGATTTTTACTGTACCAGTCTTATCTTTTTTTTCCCCACAGAATTTCCTTGCATTGTGTGCCTCAGATTACTATAAAGGATGCCTTTTCCACCGAAATATTAAGGGGTTTATGGTACAGACTGGAGATCCTACAGGTAAATAAATTCTGTAACATGTTTAATATCCTGAAAACTTGTGTATTTTGCTTCAATTTTTTAAATGCAAATCAATATAGTACAGGTGTGACAAATCCTTCAGATATAAGATTAAAAGGTTAGCTTGTGAAATATAGTCTTTAAAGTTAATTATTTTGATTGATTATTTTTATTCTGTCTACTGTCCTATTTTAATTTTAATGCATTATTGCAATGTTTCAATGCTTAATGTTAACAAATAATTTAGTTTTTATATTGAAAAAAACATAATCCTTATGCTCATAAATTCATTTGACTTGTAGGCTATATTGACAGAAAACTTCTTTGGTAGGAAATCACATTAATCTTACTTTTGAGTAAACTTCTGATTTTCATTATCATCATGGTTTATACAACTTTCATATAGTCTTCAAATTAAGGAGTTAACCTGGAAAATCATTGAATTTCAGAAGATTGATTTTGTTTGAAAACTGCTTTAATTAGTTGAAAAACACATCAAATTAAATACATTTTAACAAACAATAATTGGAATAAAATTGGGTGGATCAAATGACCCATGACACTGGTGGTTACAAGATAGAGTAGCCTCCCTTTACTAGTCATATACTACACATGCTTATTACATTTGTAGATGGATGACTGTTTTAATAAGGAATGTGATCCAACTAGGAATGAGCTGTTTTACAGTTCAGTAGGGGAATACAACCCTCTTTACAGTTGGGCAAGACAAAGTGATACTTAAGAAATGTTATAAAGTTATTCCTTTTTCCAGCATGAGATCAAGTTGAAATTGTGATCAAGCCTCACAAGCTGAATGTTACTAAATCCACCCAAGTATCAACAACTTAAGGAATATCAAAGTTTTTGTTATTTTGTTTCTGTTTTTTTTTCTTTTGCTTTTGCCTCTATTCATGTAGTGATAAACAAAGTAGCATATTAAAAACCTTCAATTTCTGTAAGAATAGTCCTCAGAAACTTAAAGGATGTCTTTGATAAAACCTTCCCAGTACAAATCATGAAACTGTTGGGATTATGGAATCCTGTCCATCTATTTATCTGTGCATGTGCACATATACCATGCAGTGGTTCCCACTCATTTAAGATGGCATATATGGCTGTGGTTTTATATGTTTAATTCCATTTTTCAACCCATGATGAGTTGTACATGCCAGACAATATATCTGGCGAAGGAATAACCCTGAAAAACCCTGGGAAGAACCACTGACCCACAAGGAATTATGTAAATGATATACAAATTCTCCTACACAGTTTAAGATACAAACTTAAAATTTTTGGTTGATTGATGGTGATCTATACATGATAGCTGAGAAAAGCAGGGAAACTGCAGGCTACCAGATTAAGATGGTTTTTGTGCAGAAACAAGGAGAAGCTATGAGCCTGGAATTGCCAACTAAATACCTTTGCAAAAATTGGACTGGGAAATGGAATTCAGGAACTTAGATGTCCAGAGCAAGCACAGTACAGCTGAGCTGTCATGATTCCAAAGGAGAGTATATGTCTTATATACTGTATAAATGATAGATTTGTTATCTTTCAGGCACAGGAAAAGGTGGAACAAGTATCTGGGGTAAAAAGTTTGAAGATGAACTGACAGATAGTCTCAAGGTACACACACACACACACACATACACACTGATAAGTATCAAAGATACACATTGTTTATACAATTGCTGGTTACATTATGGTCATTCTACTTGATGTTTATTAGCACACTTGATCATGTGATCAATTTCACTTTAATATACTGCTAGAATTTGACCCAATCAGAGATAGATAAATTGACACAATTCCGAATTTGCCCATGTGAATCAGTGTTATCCAACTTATTTTCATATATGATTCTTAAAATTTTCTTTTTTTGGACAGATTATTTCTTTATTATTAAGGCAAGTTTTATAGTAATTTTATTTGTTGATCTCTGATTTTGATTTTTGGTTAAGGAACATGGATTTCTGGATTAACAGAACAAATTATTGTTTAGGAATTCTGGTCCCATTGAACCATGTATGAATAACAAAGTTTATAAATAAATGGAGTCTGGATTAACAAGGTTTCTCTGTATTTAATATTGCAAGGTAAGAGGGGTATAGAGAAAGATTTACTCCCCATCAAAATGAAAAGTTCATGTTGCATTGTATTTTATTTCTTACATTTGTAGGAGACATGCTTTGTATTTTTTCCACTCAAAAATGGAAAATACTTTTTTATTCCTTCTAA
This sequence comes from Potamilus streckersoni, assembly GCA_016746295.1. Classification (NCBI taxonomy): domain Eukaryota; kingdom Metazoa; phylum Mollusca; class Bivalvia; order Unionida; family Unionidae; genus Potamilus; species Potamilus streckersoni. The sequence continues at coordinate 592,261 of JAEAOA010000616.1, read as the reverse complement.
ATAAACTGCTTGAAAGTGTCACATTATTAACATCACTGTTGGCTGCCATTTGAAACTGTCCTGATTACAAAAAGTCATTTTGTGTATACAGGTACATGTACAATGGCTGCTGTACATGTACTGCATAATAGTAGAAACTTGTGAAAACAGTAACATATGTATTCACATACAAGTCTGGTAAAACTGCCAGCAGTGAAGACCCTGATCTGCCATCACTTAATGAACCGTAAGATAAGGGTTTCTGTCATTATTCTACTGATTATTCCGAACAAACTGCTTTGACCTACATCTGCCAGCCCATTATGTGATGGCAGATCTGGGTCTGTGCAGTCCGATTGGACTTATATGTGAGTATATATGGTACCTTAGTGCTGGACAGTCTATTAACTTACTGGTCAGGCATTTCTCATGCTGAAGCTAAATTAGAAACTGATGCTTTAATACTTTGTCTCAAATAAAACAGGATAGCTCTTTTTTTTGCAAGCAATAGTCCCAGCAATCACAGAATTGTCTATTTACTTGGTCTTTGTTGGGAAAAAAGCACAGTGGAATTAAAGGTTAACATAACTAAATATAAAGTGTGATCATCTTTTTGATTTTTATTAAAAATACATCTTTTGAACATCATTCTTGCAGTAGTTCATATAGCATTCTGGTGAAAACAAAACTAACTGTGTGGTGCAATAAACCATTTGGAGATCCTCTGATACTTTCATATCATTCATACATTTTGTAATATGGCTGTGCCAGACACATTGCAGTTATGCTATATTTTTATCAACTATATTATTCCCACAACCATGACTTTTTCAAACCTTGATTTATATGTTTGGGATTTTTGAAATTTATATCTGTCAAATAATGGAGAGTGATATTTCATGTACTTTCCCTTTCATCTGATGCTATTTTATGATTATAGTATTCCATCACTCTAACATTGTCTGTGGGAGTCAAAGAGTGAACCACTATATATTAAGACTGCCTTGTAATTAAGTACACAATGCATATAATACTATAATACTTAATGAAATTAGATCCATGAAGAAGTTATGTCTTTTTTATTCAGCATAATGTAAGAGGAGTTGTATCTATGGCCAATAATGGACCTGATAGCAATGGATCCCAGTTTTTCATCACATATGCCAAACAGCCACATCTGGACCTCAAGTACACAATATTTGGAAAGTAAGTGATCTTCTTCCTCCACATGTATCACAGTTATGAAAGAAAGAGAAGGTTTATAAGTGCCAGTGATGGCAATAAGAAGGAAATTTTTTTATTAAAACTTTAGTAGCATGATAAAAGTAAATCTGACAAAATTGCAGTCTGAGACAGCGGATAATAGTCGTGTATTTATTTGAAAACATTATGAAACAATTAGGGGATAACAGTTATGGACTTCTTCATTTGAGAACATTATGACAGGTAACAGTGATAGATTTGAGGATTTGAGAACATTATGATGGGTAACAGTGATATATTTGAGGATTTGAGAACATTATGAGACAGGGAATAAGAGTCATTTGTTTGAAGATTGCAGAACATTATAAGAATGGGCATAACAGTCATATATTTGAGGATTTTAATGTATTATTAGTGGAGAGAGAGAGAGGTAGAGATTACATTGGCATTAGAGTTTTCCATTTTTCAGTTTCACAGAGAGACAAAGACAGAGAGAGTTATAAATTACAATGGCAATGAGTTTCCTGCTGTAAACTGTACCATTTTATTACTCAAAAAAAGCTTTACATTTTCTGATTTGTTCGAATTATCCAACAGAAGAAAGTTATTAATATCAGGGGCAATGGGAATAAAGTGTCTTGTTGTAAGACATACCTAGATTACTGACCATGGCTGAGCTAATGGTGGTATATAAAACCACGTTGTTTTAGTTTTGTTTGGCATGCTAACTTCTGAACTACTTTGGCTCATACTTCCATTAGTTACCTCTACCACATATAGGTGGGCATACTGAGCCCTCAGCCTGCAGGAGGTAATTGGGATGCAATTTTAATTAACTTGCAATAAATTACTCACAAAATTGCATCATATACCTGTATACCAATAGATGTACAAAAGTTTGTATTAATTTTAATGCACTGTACTTAACTCATGACTATATTCTAGAGAGACCAGCCCCAATTATCAGCCAAAATAACAATTAACTTCTACTAAATTTGATGGGCTACATTATTTCCTTTTTTAGTCCATTGCAAATAAAGTGTTGTGATAACATGCAGAGTTCATGTTATTTGTATACATTGTATACTATCGGAGAACCTTGACTTAACACAATGTACCCTCAACCCTAAATAGACAAACAAAACTTGACAGGTTTTTTTTTTCCCTCTTCTCTGGATCAAAATTAATTTGGGGTGATTTTGAGTGAAAGCTTGGATGACCAATTTGATTGTTTTTTAATCCCTTTTTCACAGCAGCTGTCAGTGAATAAAAACTATTAAGGTGTTCTTTCTTATCTCAGGTTACATTTTTGACATTCTGCAAAGGTGCTGTTGAGCCTGAATCTAATCTGACTTAATGGATTACCACTGGTAATATCAAATTCGGTGTACATAAGCCATTTAAAAGTTTATCTCCATTTCTCAAATGTTTGGCTTGGCAGTGTTCCTTCCCTCAAAGCCTGTTGTATGGTGCCTGTTTTCTCTTACTGAGAATATGTAAAGGGACACAATTATATTCATACACTGATAGGAAATGATTAGTTTGGGTGGTTACATCCCTTGATATAGTTCGACATCTGTTTATCATTCCAAACAAAACAGGATCATTTCACTAAAATGCAAATAAAATTGCCTAATTGTTGTTCTGTAAATATTTTATGCATTTATTAATTGGTTATCTGGTACAACATAGAGATTTAAATAGTTTTGAACATTTTTAATGAAAACTTCATGTATTTAGAAGGATATTTACATAAACCATAAAAAGGAAAATTTGTCTTATTAATGTAAAGTAACCACAAAAGAAAATCAGATTTAACACAGCATGTCTTGTTTTAAAATCAAAGCCATTTAAAAATTGTGATATCCATCAACATGCAGAAAATATAGCTAATTTTTTTCATTCTCACTCTTTTCCAATGATCTGTGTGTTTATTGTTTGAAAACTTTAACTCGCTTTTAAAGAAATATATTTTGTAAATTCTCAGCATTCGTGGTAAGTTATTATATTTACACTGGAAGATATACTGGCATCATGATTATATATCTGAAATAATTTTAGACCATACAACACATTGTGCCAGTTCTTATATCTGTGTTCATCCATCCAAGTCCAATACTTTTGTCAATCTGATTGAAATCCACTGTCCGATGCAATGATCCAACAGCAACTTCTTAGGGTTCATGTTCTGGTGATCTATGTTATTACCATAATTACTAATTTTATCAGCCAATTAGATGATGTCTTATATCTTTGCATTTGTCAGACTGAACAGCATGGTTAAAGAGCCTCAATGTGTGTCAGATTATTTTTTTTACCTTCAGATTTTTAAATGCTGCATTTCCATTGGCTGATTCAAAGGTCACATGGATATGACCCATATGTGGTTGCTATTTGATCTTCATGTAGGACAGTGGAGATTTGGTTTTTAATCAGATTAATGGCATTGTGTATGTTCACTGGCACTTTTCCCTCACAGATCACAATGTGAGCCTTCAGAAGTACTAAATATAGTTTTGAAACTTATTGCTGTATGAATACAACATAAATAAAGTTTCATATTATATATATATATATATATATATATATATATATATATATATATATATATATATATATATATATATATATATATATATATGTGACTTATTCTTTTCAGAGTGTTAGATGGTTTTGAGACACTGGATGAGCTGGAAAAGCAACCTGTGGAAGAAAAGACCTTCAGACCCCAGACAGACACAAGAATACGAGATATTACAATCCATGCCAACCCACTGGCAGTATGACATCTTAGTCAAAAGTTTCTGCTAAAAGGACAACAGACCAAAATTAAATAACTGATATTTATGTGGCCACCATTGATAGGTTCTTATGACTCCATGTTCCAAGGAAGACAGTACATATTTGACTAACGTTTCCAAAAGTTATAATATTTAAGGGATTATTTTTGTAGGCTATAAAACATGTCATACTTAGAGTCATTGGAGATGTGGTGGGTGCAATTAAGTTTTAAATTTTACTCAATACTGGGAATTAATTTTTTTTCAAGGAAATCAATTTTTATGATTTTGTGAAAACAAAATTTTCACTTGTACTTACATTTGTGGATTAGTGGAGTGGTGCTGTTGTTTCTTTCGAAAGATCATAGTTCATTAATCTTGATTTTTTTGTCTTGTAGCAACCATAAAGTCCACAAAAAACTAGTGCCCCAAGATAATTTATTAATTCACATTGAAAAATTTGAGTAAAGTTGACTATTGCGGAAGTAAAAGGCTTTGCGAGGTTGGCTAAGGGTAAAGTTGAGTTTTGATGAAGTTAAAAGATTTATAAAGTTGACATGATGTGATTTTATATACTTTTACATCAAGATGTTCTGGCATCATATTGTATAGCAACAAATTTGATGTGTGGTTAACAGTAACCAGTAACTGCATGACAGCGTGTAGCATATTCCAATTTATTGGACCATTTCAAGCAATGCATTTCGATAGAAAGTCCTAAACTGGTATATAATAAACTGTTAAACCAGTCTGTTATAATAAAACATACTTTTCTTATATTTGTTTTTCATTTGATATAGTAAATAATTGCTAAAGTCAGTTTTCAAGAATATGCATATGTTTAGAATTTGTTAAATTAGTTCATCTTATGTTGATTGTACAGCAATATCTTGAGAAACATTATTCTGTTAAGTACCTGTTACTCTTAGTAGCTCAATCTGGTTGTTTTTCATGTAGGAAAAAAACAAAGATGACCCATCCCCACCTCAGCCCTCATGAAACAGACCTGAAATTAGGGTGGGTGTCTACTTACCTAGATAATAGGTGTAATAAATATAACTTTGTTTTTATTCACTCATTTATTCATGTGGCCAAGGAAGCATATTTTTATACTTATTCAGAGAATCGAACATCAATATTTGCTCTAGCTTGATGAAAGAAGAGTTGCCAGATGAAGCCACTAATGCTAATTTTGGTTAAATGGTAAATATGTTCAAGTAAAGATTCCAGCCATATTTATCTCTCTTTGAGGAAATGTGAGCATTAAATAATAATTGTTGTTCTAAACTTTAATCCTAAATTGTTTACCCAAAGCCTATTTAGTCTTGATTAATAAATGCTCTACACCTTAAATATCACCAAGGTAATTCCAGACAAAAATTTTCCATCACTATGGACTTTTTACATTGGTAGCCAGATACTAGACAGGGTCAGGAAAAGAGAATGTCAGGTCTCTCATGGCAGATAGCTAGGTAGTACAACTTTGTTTTCAACACACGCTAATTTGGTTCTAACATCAAAACATGCAACATTCTATACGGATTATACTGGATAACATCTCTAGGTTGATCACATCCAAAAAAATCAACATAATTAACATCAATTTTGCCAACTGTATTTCTCGGGATGTGCAAATAATTATTTCCAAAAGAATATGCATGTATGAGATCCAATAGTGTGAATAATTACCATTTAATCAAATTCTAACAAATGACACCCATTGCTGAAATTTTTCTGCAGCCTACATGATCTCTATGACTTTTACTATAGATTTGTACAGATCTTGGGTCAATTACTTTAAATGGAATCAATTAAATTAAAAAGTCTTTTTACAAATTATGATTACCATTACTGACCTTTTGACATACTAATTAAACCAATTTAACTTTGGAATGGAATCAATTTATGATTACTTTTGACTGTATTTCTCAAAACCCACCCCCACAACAAATCTCAGATATATTAGAATATGCTTATTATGCTAGCTATACCTGGGAGTGTTGTAATAAAAATACAGCATATTTCAAACTCCACTTATATCCTTCAATTTCAGTATCCTTGTCAAATGTTCTTTCCTATCATTTGGAAGAAGATATACTAACAAAATAAATCTATGGGTCAAGTTTTTTGGTAATCATTTTCACAACAAGTAATTGGACTGTAATCAGAAAGTCAACATGATTATAATGTATTCTTGATTGTAATAAGTTAAATTACATTTACTGGCATTTAAAAATAGAAAACATCTGATTACTATTTGTGATGACTTAACAATTAGAAATCAATTAAATGTTTTTACAGTTATAGCAATATGAATACTCCAGGTAAAGATATGTCTCTTTTACCTTGGTCTTCAGGGTTGTCTCCCAATTAGATGACACCAAAGGAAATTCTGATTACCCAAGAAATTGATCCTGTCCCTAATTGGTACATTATGAATACTGCTGTTACTTTGCCTAACTTTACCAGCAGTTACAAATAAAATGTAATAAAATACAGGTAATTTTTGCTATTATCAATAGTAGTAATGGAAAATAAATAATTGCAGTGGGCTGTTTTTCCTTTATCAGCATAACACTACCAGGTAACATTTTCTGTGCATAGGAATCTTTTCATATTAGGCATAACAGTAAGAATAGACATTTTTCATGCCATAAATTTTTATTTGATATAAAATGATATATTTCAGCATGACAATTTTAATATTAATGGTTCCACTTAGATGTCTGGTTTGTCCACCACAGTGCCCATCTTGAAAATCCCATTTTTGTTTCTCCTCCTGAATGGACAGTTGTATCAACATATAGATTTCACTAAAAGACTTCCAATGATGTCTACTCAGTCCTAAATTAAAATGGTCTGATACCCAATATTGACACCATGGTAGCCATCTTGAAAATCTTGTGATCACCACTCTTTCTAAACAAAAATTTATATTGATATGTTATTTCACTAGAATTCTTCTTATGATGTATGAGTGGTCCAAAATTAAAATGGTTCCACTCTGATGCCCAATATAACCACTATAGCAACTATTTTGAAAATGTTATTGCTATTTCTGATGGTCATATCAGCATGAGATTCTTGTTAAAAGACTTTTTATAATGCTGATTTAGTCCCAAGTGAAACTGGTGCTGATCAGATAACCAATATGGCCACCACAGTAGTTTTCTTAAAATCCTTGTTACCGCTACTCTTCATTTAGCAGTATCTTGTATTAACATTGGTTTTCACCGTAAGAGTTATTGTAATGTCAGGTTGGACCTAAACGAAAATTGGGCTGTCTGGACATCTGGTATGTCCACCATAATTGGCCATCAAAAAAATCTTATCACTACTCAACCAGAATGACTGGTCAAATCAATATGGGATTTTCACTAAAAGATTTTTTATGTTGAGCCAAATGAAAATGGTGCCAAGGTTTAACCTGATATGGTAGCCACAGCATCTATCTTAAAAATTTCAATATTGCTACAACAGCTGAATGGAAAGTCGTACCATCATTGGGGTTTCACAGGAAAACATCTGGTGTCTACTTGGTCTTGAATAAAGACTGTGCCAATATGACATCGTGCAATTCTTTAAAATCTTATCACTGCTTTTCCGTGATCGAAAGTCATAGCAATATTGCCGTTTCACCAGAAGACTTATTATACTTAATAATAAATGAAAATGTTGCTGAATAAAATCCAATATAACCATTATGACAGCCAACTTGAAAATCTTGTTAATGCTACTCCTAAATGAGAAGCCATATTGACATGGAGTTTTCACCGGAAGTCTTCTAATAGTATGCATTTATTCCTTAATAAAAGTAATCTGATCTTACATAGATATGATGGTCACAGTGGCTCATATCAGAGATGGTTTCAACACACTGCAGTTAAAAAGAAAAAAATTTTTTTCATGAATTCCTGGAAATTCTTTTCAGACAGTAGTGTTTGTCCTTTCATGGCTTGCCTTTTGCGAGTATCAATGAAGAAAAGGAGAATCACAAGAAATGAAAATCAGAATGCATATAAGGAAAAAAGGAAAGAACTCTTTGTACATAAATTATATACAAGACATGTTACGAAAAATGGTACCTTCCAGCATCTGACATCATATCAATATATTTATGAGTTTTATTTCACTATCGCATCAATGGAAGACTTGACTCACATGAGTACAACAGTTTATTTAACAAACTTCTTAAACTAACATGTATTATTTCTCAATTCAGTTCAATTTAATTTACTGATGTACATTTTTTTCATTCAAATTTTTAAATATTGCTAAACCAGCATTAAACCCTACTACATGAAATAAACTAACAACAAAAGGTAACTTTTAATTGGAAGTAGATAGTCATTGTCTATTATCATAATCTAGAAAGGAAAAAACATACTCTTGCTGTTAGAAATGTACTCTTGGTGTTATAAAACATACTTTTGCTGTTACAACATGTGCTCTTGCTGGTAAAAAAAAGTGTATGGTATAAAACTTAGTCTTGGTGTTCATAGTCTTGCTGTGATAAAATGTACTGTTGCTATTAAGGAGCAAGAATGATGGTGAGATGCAGTCTGGGATGTACAGTGGGATTTGAAATCCAAGTTGGTGTTCATCAATGATCTTGCATGAGGCAAATACTGTTCATTATTGTAATGGATGCTGTCAGTTAAATTGCCAGGCAATAAGTACCATGGGACACGAGGAAAGAAGAAAAGCTACAGCGCACAGAAATGGGAATGCTACATTGAATAATTCGGATCTCACTTAAAGAGAGGAAAAGAAATGAAGACATCCACCAAATAGTTGGAGTAGCTTGTATCACAAAGTTCATGAAGTCACACAATGGAGGTATGGGCACGTGGAATGGAGGGAAGAAAACAGCAGCATCAGAAGAATCATGATGGCAGAAGTGCATGGACAATGGAGCCGATAACGACAGAATGAAAGATGGATGAATATGGTACAGCAAAATCTGAAGAAACTCACTCACTGCAGATATACTGGTGACAGCTGGAGAAGGAGAATCCATGTGGCTGATCCCTTTTTAAGAGAGATTAAGAGCCAGAAGGAGAAAGAGAGGAAGAGATATATAGCCTTGAGAAAAATGACAGGTAATAGTAAAAGTGGGTTGTGAACCAGTACTTTTTGGTAATGAGTCTATGCCTATATTTCTTGGGCTTGATAGTACCACCTCTTCTACCCTAAGTACCTCAACCACAGCATGCAATATTAGAACCTTATTTTTCTCTGCTTACAGCTTTCCTCTCAGGAATTGTATTTTTTCTTCTTTTTCTATCTGAATTTTTTTATTTTCTCTCTTCTCTATCTCTATAGATGTGTATTTGCCTCTCTTTCTGAATTTGAAATGCCATCATTTCTTTCTGAAGAAGCTTTGATTAATTCCAATTTCATCTGGGATTTTTTAAACTGTAATTCCTTTGCTATCCTTTTCGAAAACAGAAACAAATGTCCCAGAGCTCTGTCATCAAACATTTTCATTCCTACCAAATACTGAAAAGATCATGATATCTAGTAATCTCAATCAACTCATACTTTTTCATAGACTCTAACCCCTTCTGGGTAGGATTTTAATTAATTGTTACTACATTCGATGACACTGTCAATGCTTGTTGATCTCTTTAAGGTGTGAAATTAAAATCTTTACCAAGGACACTGTAAATTCCTAAACAACCGACTTCTAAAGACGCAAACAGAAACAACTACAATTAACTGAGTGACGGCTAATCCTTGTGTTGTTTATTTTAAATATACCAATAAAATAGTTTTGCTGAAACTTCAGAGAAAACTGTTCCCTTTGAAGTACCGAATGCGGTGTATAAATACAAAGAAAATGGGAGAGAAAAAAAATCTCAATCAGAATTTTATACTGTCAAAAGTGCAACTTTTATCATGGATAAATGCAAGTCAGACGATGGGTGTTTATTATCTCATCCTAAGAGTAAGTCAACAAAATTAAGAGCATTATGGATTTAGTGCAAATTCATCAGATAACACAGCCTGGTGTTATACATGACAGTCAAACATCATCTATATATAGTGATGGTAGTAATGCTTCAAGTGCAACACCACATCATGATGAACCGGTCAAAAAGTTCCTGAAAATGTCTCGACAGCTGGAAAGTCGAGCGTCCGCGGCGGAGATATGATTCGAAGTTAAAGCAGATGTTCTGAGATATCAAGACCAGTGTTACGATTCCGGGGACTTAAACTACGCAACAAAAAATAGCAAAACAAACAAATTTTACGTAATTGAGAATAATTTATTTTTCAAAATACAGGAGTAAAATAATTAAATTCAATTAAAGCATGGTGAATGAATTCCAATTTCCAAAGTCATTTAAATTCCAATAGTCCGAATAGAATTTCGAATACGTTCCAACGAAAAGTGCTCATATGTGTTTAAGTTTTAAATGTACAGAAAGATTTCCAAAGAATTGTAATAGTCGCTGAATAAATTTAATATCGTATTCTAGCGTGTCATGCAAAAAATAAATATTTTCACAAACCAAGCTGGGAGATAGAATCTGAAAACGCAGATGGGGATCTACCATCGGGAATTCTTTGGCAGCATAATAATAAGTATCCCTTTCACTAAATATTAACCGATTTTTCGGGTCCAATACATGTGAAATTCTCAAAGGACACGCCGTTTCTCCCTGTGGAGTGCGTTATTCCCACCCAAAACACACGCACACACCCTCATTCACACACGTGCCCCATTTGATAGTCTGGTCAGCTGTGTCAAAACTTTGCAATAAATAAAGGTTACACTCAAGCTTTCGACATACTCCTTTAATGAGTAAAAGCACTAGAAATTGATTGATAAATAATCCATGCCCATTTTTGTTATAACTAACAATTAATGCCTAAAAATGGGTAACAGATCATATGTGGTCTCAAGCTACCATGCTTGTGATAAGAATTTACCACCTTTTAGATCCCACCTTATTTCCTTACTGTTATCTCGTATATACATACAACACTGTTTACTAAACAGCATATTTATTACGAATTAATTTTTGTTGGGGGGAAGGGCACAAATGCTCCGCGATATGTTTCTTCATTTCTTTTTTAATTTAATAACGTATATATATATATATATATATATATATATATATATATATATATATATATATATATATATATATATATATATATATATATATATATATATATATGGTACATTAATCCAATGTGTTGACTCTTGTAAGTTTCATTGATATAAATGGAGATCCTAGTTTGCTTGTCGTGAAGAAAAAAAATTGACAGCATTCAGTGATCACTCTTGGCATTTATGAAGCAATTCACTAAAAGCAAAGCATTAGCCTAATGTGCGATAAAAAAAAAATAAATAAATTTCTGAACTCCTAGTTGACGGATATGTACATTGTGAAGCTATCCATAAAAGGAAGGAGGAAGGGGCCATTTAATTCCTAAATGCATGAAATCGATGGTAGCATTATACACATCCCTTAATCTTACATTGCAAAGTACGATCATGGGATTTTGGTATTAAAATGTCATCAACTTAATTTCTTTACAAAACTATTGTTTGTAAAATATTATGCGTAATTTAGATTTGCTTTAATACCTGATGTTTCTATTAACAAATGAGAGAGATAGCGAGAGGGGGTGAGAGAGAGACTTTAGACATAAGGAAAGTAGATATTTTACATTTGATAAATCATTTTTTTTTCAGGTGACACCAGTCATACCTAAGCACTAACGGTGATGCCGGATGCAAAGACCATGGAAGTAGTACAAAACAGTCATATAATGATTTATTTTGAAATATTATCGATGTATTGCTTGTCAATAAAGTAATATGTAAAAGGTTACCCCACTGTGAGGTTTTGGTAGTGGGGATTGGGGGTGTGGTGATTTTCATTTGGAAGTTGATTTAGAGAAAGCTAGATGTACAGCACCGAGCCCCCAGTCAGCAATGCCGACGGTTAAATGATAAAAGATACAAAAAAGGGTGAAGTTCAATAATAACAATTTAATTACAAATGGTCAATAATTCGAATGTCCCAAAATACACTTCTTCAGCTTGACCCTTTTCTAGCCTATCGCATCATTGGATTCGTATTGTGAGAGATTTCCACTTGTCCTTGTGTTATAATCAACTACGTATCCCTCTCTATGTTCGAATTCGCTCTCGTCCTCCATGACTTTCTCCAAGTTTCTTCTCTTCCTCCTCTATTTCCTCCTCTAGATCACTTTCCTCATCCTTCTCCTTTTCTTCTATCGCTCTTTTCTATATCGACTGCATGTTGTCAATTCCGACTGCACTGTCAGTCTCACTAACGTCTCCCTCTTAGATATTCCACAGGTACTCGACGCGAGCTAGATGTAAAAAAAAAAAAACAAACAAAATAATATTAAGGAAAAGGTCATATAGAGTGACAAAAATACCTAAGATTATCCCCATGACCCGTTCTGACATTGGACCCTCTGACAGAGGTTGGCGACATTTTTTGGTGATAACTTTTCGAAAGCCAGGACCATCCCTGATTCTTTATGTATTAAAACAAGTTTGCTTACAATTTACGGACAGCGTGCTTCATTCAATGCGTAGAATTCACAATATGGTAGTTATTATATTTTATTCTTCATCTTATTATATTTTTCTTCATCTTTTGAATTCATCTTTTAGCACATAGTTTCAGTGCTTTTATAGCAATGTGGAAACGTGGTTATTGTAGGTTACATGTATGGATACGAAAATACATGTAAACGACTGGATGAGTAGTGGACTTTGGACAGACAGGCATGCCAAAACACAGTGAAGAGGCACAGATAGTAAATAAGAACATGAGTAATGGTTGAATTTCGACGAAAATGTGCCCATGAGAGACGTAAGCAGCGAGAAGTGTAATCACTGGCCTATTTACCTTTTCATGCTACCTGTTATTTATGCAGAATGTTTGTAGATTTACTCAGTTTGATTGTGTGTGTGTGTGTGTGTGTGTGTGTGTGTGTGTGTGTCGTTACGACTCTAAGGTCACAAAGCTAACAGAAAAGACACAAAACTATGTTTTGTAAAACTCAAGAAACAATTTAATTATTAAAGTGATAAAATAAAAAAGTGAAAAGAACTTGCAGTATAATAAAGCAAATCAAAATGTTTCGTTACAAAGTCTTTGAAAGTCCTAAATAAATGATTTGTAATTTGTAATTTGGACTTTTTAATGTAGTATTAACAATTTTGTAGTCATATCGCTACGATGTCTGCAGTGTGGCAGTTTATATTGATGCCTAGCATCAATCTGTCACATCCTCACACCAGTCCGACATAGTCCTAACACTAAATTTTGCAGTCATATCGCTACGTAGCTACGATGTCGTAGCCTCAACTTGTAGCCTCAACTTGTTTTGTTGTGGTTGAGGCTACGAACTGATCCCATATAATGTAATGGAGCACACAAAAAAATCCTCACCTAAGTCAGAAACACAAATACTTTAGAAATCAACTCAATAAGTATAATCATTTTGTCAAAGAAGTTTGGCTTTTTTTGAATTTATTAAGCCCTTACACGGTAAAATAAATTGGCATAGTTATGCTAACCTCACCGTGTCCACCATGACAGATAACGCGAGACTCTCGCCGTGACTCCTTTTCTACATAAGGCCATAGTACACAATTAATTTCACTATATATTCTCTACATTTGTTTCTCAGTACTGAACTTTCCACTGTGTGACAATCAATACAAATCATATGTTAATCTAAAATACCTTCAAAGATGACTTTAAGGTTTAGTTCTTGTCAAGGGTTGACCTGCATTTTTTTGAGAGGCTGAATTGTAAACAAAACACCAGGCAACGGAACACAGAATTCACTTCCGGATCATCACCATGACCTTATTACTCAATGTGCACTGTCGCCGAAATACACACAGACAACCACACCATAAGCTCACATTTTAAAGAATAAACAATTGCCTTTAAATCCTTACCAAGAATGCCAAAATCTGACTCTAGTATCACCACCAAATTTAGACCTGAAAAAGTGATCTAAAAATAGACTGGGACTACAGGGTACTGAACCGGATTTTATTAATTGTGTACTGATTCTATAAGGCTTGTCAGACTATATATGTATATTCTACGCTATGGTATTCGTTGTTGAATGACATAACGCGAGAAGATGGAGAATGGATACTTGCATAAATTGCGGAATACGCTTTTTGTTGAGAAAATAATTGCTTCTTGGTGGAATTTCAAAGTTACCAGTAAACCGTATTTACCTTTAATGCGCAGAATTTCCGACTCAAACCGCGCCATATTTTTTACTACGATCTGTTTACGTTTCCAAATAAGGCATTAACGTCCTTATATGACACAAACAAACGAGGCTGAGAACGGAAATGGGCATTATTTGAACTAATGTGGCGGACGATCAAAACGAAAATATCGGATAAGAAAGGTAAACGAGATTTTACCACTATTTCTACACTGATTTGCGATTATTCCAGTATTAAATAAGAAGACTACTCAATTCATTTCATAATATATAAAAAAAACATATTAAAAATTATTAATATTAGGCTAAAAAGAGCCGGATGTGAATCACACCCGACTGCTCCAGTAACACACATAGACTCATGTTAGTACTGTGTCCACAAAAGGACTAAGGTACTAATATTAGTACTAATCGCTACGATGTCTGCAGTGTGGCAGTTTATACTTATGTCTAGCACTGGGCATCATGTCGCAGAAATGTAACATGATGTCCGATTCTGTCACATTATCCTCACACCAGTCCGACCAGTCCTAACCATAACCTCTTAATGCTGAGCGCCGAGCAAGGCAGCTGTTAGAATCATTTATGTAAGTCTTTGGTAGGACTCGGCCAGGGATCTAACCCACGACCGTCCGCATCCGAGGCGGATGCTCTAGCCACTAGGCCACCGGTGTGGTCCTAAACGAATGAAAAGTCCCATATAATTTCAATACCGGAAGAGTAATATGGTCCTCCAAGAAACGTGATGTATAGATGGTGTTGTCATTATTCTTTCGAATAATTTATAACAGTTCCCGAATAATATTCTTGTCCAAATAATAAGCACTTTCTGTTACTACTGAATAGTCCAAACAAATGTTTTTCCTCTCGAAAAATATTTAAGTACAACATAAAATATGTCTGCAGCCTTACATCAGGAACACCTCATGGAATCATAATGAGACTGAATAATTAACATTCTCCTTATATACACTGTAAATTTCGGCTGTATTTTGCAATAGACCCCATATGACAACATACACTATTGATTTTCGACTTGCAAGTCACGACATTTAATTTACATGTTCTCATGCAGCCAATGGGGAAGTCATAAAATTCTTCTTGAAGCTTCCATATCCCATCAGTCAATGAGAGACTACTTCATATGCGCCATTTTAAGTCTTATTATTACAAATCTAAGACGCGTTAAACTGTAAAGAAATGGGAAAACTAATCTGCATTTTTTTTATATTTTTCAGTCATCCAAATCTGTTTAGTTCATACGGGTTTGAAGAGGTTTTTTTGTCTTCTCTTTATTTCGAAAGTTAAAACTCCCAAGAAACAATATGAATTTGGAACGACTATAAATAATGTTTTCAGTGGCAGATAAGTGGAGGGTAGGGTTGATGTCCGTTATACAAAAGTGTCTTATAAAGTAGATTTAATTACATGGGGAGGGGGAAGAATGATAATTGTAACCTGAGGTATTGTAGTTATAGATGATGAGTAGGTATGTACGGGGAATATGCAATATAATAAAAGTTCACAAAAACGTTTAATAGGAACGATTGCAGAAAATGTACTTTTTCTCATATTTTACTCAATCCAGACAACTTCCTAATAGGTAAAGAATCGATCTTGATGAAACAGGCTATCAGAGGAAATTATTAAACAGATGAAGGGACAATATTGTTGGCTCTTAAAACTGTTGAGAGTTGGATCCAAAGAACCTTGTAATGTTCATATAGGGTGAATATGAAACAAGAATCTATTATATTCAATTGTCACCCAGTCACCCAACATTATTTTATTAAAGCGGCGGATTGATGATAATGACAAAGTGTAGTGAGAACACAAAAATGTAGTCAGCTCTAAATTTTAGCTCTCCTCAGCAAAGTAGAGGTAAGTTGTACTATCCCTGTTGTCGGTATTAGCAAATGTATGTACGTATATATGTATGTATGCATGCACGCACGCATGTACACACGTACGTATGTACAGTCTCTGTCTATAATGGTGCAAACTTTAGTAGAGATAATTTCGCAGTATATTATGTCGTAGTCAGCGTGACACTGAACCATTAAGACTGATGCATGGAATAGGCTCGCAATAATTTGGCAGTTCGTGATTTTTTTTATACGTCTGGAAATGTAATTAGTAGATTTACGTAGGACAAGGAGTGAAATCCATTAATTCGTTTGTGTAAATAAGTTGTAAATTCTTTTCAAGCGAGAATCGATGGTGTTAGCATTAGAACGTATGTCGACTGTCATAATTTCAGACAGTGATATATAGCCCATAGAGAAGAGTAAAAGTTTATCTAAGAGATCTAATTATGTCATAGTTCCTGTAGATATCCGAGAAGCAGCTAGATAATACATAAATTCACGTTAATATGTCGTATGTGGATTAGTATCAGGTTGAAATACGACAATAGCTGGCGTAAAAAGAGTGGGGATATTGTTCGATTCCAGAATGGGAAAAAAAAACTCACGTGCATTTAGGATTGGTATTATATTTTATTTGAAGGGAAATTGTAGTTCCTTCCTATACTGCACAGTCGAAAAGAGCACAGTCTTCAACCAAAACGGCTGATGACCCGGAGAGAGAGAGAGAGAGAGAGAGAGAGAGAGAGAGAGAGAGAGAGAGAGAGAGAGAGAGAGAGAGAGAGAGAGAGAGAGAGAGAGAGAGAGACTATCACCAACATTCATTTGGGAAAGACCTGAAGCAATCAGGTCTCTCTGACAACCCGTAAATTTGAGTTAGAACAATCACTCTATTATATGGTGAAATAAGTTTTATCGTTGTAAAAATAAAAACGGCTATTTGAATTTCGCATAAATTTTGTAACTCTTTTTCTTAGAGAAAGCGAATCCTTCAAATGTCATATTCAATTTCGTTTTGTGTATGCAATTGATTATATTTTTATATTTTACATATGTGGGCTCGTGTTCTATTCTATATCTCTGCTCAGATCTCTATTTTTCCATCCATAAATTTAATATTTTACTTTATTATTTTTATTGGCTCGATCCGGGCAATAATGCCGTTGTAGATCATCTAGAAAACGATAATCTAAATATGATAAGAAGATGAGATTATACATCTTCAACCTTTGATATCGTCCTAAGGAAATGTATGGAGTCGACATAACAGCACGATAATTCGACATGGAAGCAAAACAGCTTATTAAAAGCTTCCATCCAACACCTGCCGTATAGCACACAGGAACTCTACAGCCAGGTACTAACCGCCAGTGATCAAAAATGGCAAACACCATGGAATAACACACGCAAAGGCAGGAAACTCTAATCTTAAACAAAGTCTCCAGAAAGGACACCACCAATACAATAAAAACTGATAAAAACGAACAACATACAATAAACTGACTCATGCTTTGAAAAACACTACTACAAACCAGCTACGGGAAACACATACCAGAACGAAGAGACAATAACCAAAATTGCCCATACTGCCAGGAACCGGAAATAGTGGAACACATCTTCAATCACTGCAATTACAACCTACATCACCGAACTGACTTCCAAAAATACCATTGACGGTTAGGAGCTCCGGAAACCTTCCTGCACTTTCTCAACCAAGACCCCATCAAAAATCTACAACTAACACACAAAAACATCCTACAAGCTATAAACTTAATCTCCTCCATATAAACCTGAACTTACAGGGGAACCAGACGTTTCACCACCGCACAGATCGCTACACACACTTGACTAAAAACACCAAAAATAACCTACCCATCTCAGCCAAACCCAATAATTAGCCTGTCCTCTCACCGAGACAAACCACTAAGAACCCATCACACCCGACCCAATAACCCGCCATATAACCAATCAGATAACCAACCCAGCACTACAATTAACTCCATACTAACCCCAACAAAATCATGACACTCCCCAACCCATCCCTGTCTATCCTCCTAACCGGTCAAACCCACCCCAGACTAAACATACGGACCAACCAACGGTAGAGACCAGACTAGAAGACATAAAGGACCGGACAAGACTGCAGTAAACTAAAAATACAAGAACCGAAGAACAACTTGCAAAGGCAATAATTATTTTTTTTAAAAAAAAGACCAAACCCCGTAAAAATATTTCTTACACAGAAAAGACTTACATTGCCGATGCTTGCCACTTCGAAAAGAAAGTGGCGAAATGGGGAAAGTAACTTTATATGTGCAGGGACATTAGTTTCTGCGCAAGTTTTTGTGCGTTTTGATTTTTTGTTTAGCGTGTAAATACTGTTATACCTGGAATCATGAAACGAGATGATGCATCCTGAAGAGCAATGCACCTTAATCACAAAAGTAGCACACTCTGACCCATATTTCACGTTTTAATGATTGTGGTTAAAATGTGTGTTTTAAGTTATGTTCTAGAGCTATGTTCACGATACAGAATCATCAAACTATCCAACTGTATTCATTGCTGCCAGTACCAACCATTCAACAAAAGAGTTACTGTGACCTAGATTTCACATTTTACTAGCTTAGGTTAAACGTTTGCGTTTAGATCATGACCACAATTTTTTTTTCTTGCATACTGTATACGTACAGTTACACCTGTAATTATTAAATATGGTAGTGAGGTTATCTTGATGAGGTTATATTAGGCACAAAAGGAGTCACTGTGACATAAATTATACACTTCATTATTTGGTTTAACTGTGTGCTGCGTTTCTTTATCAAACACTGTTCACGTCAAAATTATCAAACTTACCGATTGTATGCATTTCTGTTTGTAAAAGCCTTATAACAAACAAGGTCGATGTGACTAATGTGATAACATTTTATTAACTGAGATTCAGTTTATTAGGTCACAGACACATAGTCTTGGCTTTGCCAACATGGATATAGGAAAATGCCTAAACAGTGGCTTCCCTTGAGTCGGTGTTATTCTCGACGGCATTTTCAGCATCGTAGGAACCTTTAGTTTTCAAAACTAAGGTCTCGGGCAGTGGTCTGTTCACCCTCTATTCTGCTGGGTCTTTCAACGATCGCCTTTCTCCAAATTATGCAAATGAACAAGTATCGTCTATCATGTGCTGAAAAATTACGTTAGTACCAAATAAAACTATTGGTAGAGTCTCGACCAACGTGATATGCGTTGGACTTTGCAAGTAGTTTACCGTGGGTCAATGCCTGGTTCTTTCCCTGGGTTCTCCTCCACCAAAAATATATAATGACCGCCATGTATAGCCTTTCACGTGTTAAAAAAACTAGCATGAAACATCCCTGTATGTTCAGTGCAATAGGAAGTATATTCAGTGGTAAACTTTCCATGTCCTCCATAGAATCCAGGGATAGCACTTTCTGTTCTGGTTGGTATATATTTATCATTATTTATACATATAAAGTCAAAGCACCCTGCCCCCAAACACGCAAATTGGGCCCTTATTTGCCTAATGTTCTTCATTGATCATAATTAATATTATTTTTGTGGAGTTAGTAGATGGATGAATTTTAACACCCAATATGTACATGCAGACATTAGATAAAGTAAACATATGAAAAAATCCTTCCTAACAGTACAATATTTTGTCTTTTTATGTGTGTGATATTCTGTTAATCTGTTTATTAAAATTATTTTCTCTTTAATTTTAGCATAACCTTCATCTTCCCTGGCTCTAACAAATCTATAAGCTGGTGGCTAGCTTAGCCTCGCTTTGGTATCGTTGGCACAGGGTCATATGAATATATTTTAAGAATGGTCAATAATGCGATAGATAACCACGACAGGTTTACCGTACAATATAAACTTAGAGCAGTACGGGAACAATTTCGAATGGGTTTAATTGGTGTTTAATTTGATGTTTTACGGTAGTGCAACACGTGAATGCCATGTCCCTGCGGGGCACTTAGGCGAATCAGTAAAATGCCTTGACCAACAAGTCAAGGACACACCAAGGTAGCCGAATGAGATTGATTTTAACACATGTACAGTGTTCGCCTAGATATGATAGGAGGCATTGTATGGATATAAATTATAAAGAATAGCTTTGGGTTTCAGTTTAACCCTGCGTAGACGAAGCTTTGTTAGTAGTGAATGGTTGCAAAAAACGCAGAGAAAGGGTGCATTTCTCGATATTTTAAATGTAAAACTATTATAATGTTATTTTTAAGCAGGTAATTTGTGACTTATTACATTGTATAGGGACTCAGAAAGTAAAGATGCAATCAGTCTATAGAAAAGCATGCTTTTGCTGTTTTGTTTTCAGATTCATTTATATCACACACGCCACATAAATATAACCTGTCCCAGTAGGCAAACAAAGTGTATTAAAAACAATTTCCTGCACCTACAGTTTAATAATATCGCGAACGTTCCAACATACGTATATACATAGGAAACAAAAGATTTCCTGATCTATTCTTCTCGTAAAGCTCGTATACAGCAAATAACGATTAATAAATAAGAGACTGGTCATTTGATTTTATGAGAAAGGAGGGGTGTCAAAAACAAAACAAACGAAAATTTCCTGTTCTTAAATAATTTCGCTTTCATTTACTGCAAAAATGCCACAATATTTTATCACTTATATTAGATAAATAAAAAGAAATATTTTGCGGTAATAGAAGAAACTATTCTTGATCGAAAGAAAATTTCTGCCCCCCCCTTCCCCAATGATGAAATCGTCGGTCCCCAAAAGCATGTACAATGATATAGGCGATATTACATAATAGTATTAATAGTTATCTAACAGGAAATAACAACTAACAAATCGTGCTCTATTTTTCTTTTTCTTTTAAAGGAAAGGTTACACTCTATTTTAAAAAGTCTCCATTTTTAAGTATTTCGGTAAATACAATGAGAGAGAGAGAGAGAGAGAGAGAGAGAGAGAGAGAGAGAGAGAGAGAGAGAGAGAGAGAGAGAGAGAGAGAGAGAGAGAGAGAGAGGTCATAAGGTTAGTAATTTTTAGATGCTACCGCTCGACAGTTGGGCTGCTATTAAGGCTTGATCGCTATAGTCACCATCAAGCCACTCAACACGGAAAGGGGTTGGTGGTCTAGTCATGGAAAACACTTTTCTGCTCATACCATTGGACCGGTCGCAGTGAAACTTTTCTTCAATGGTGCGTGTTTTGTGTTATATGTGCTCTACATGACTGGGAGAAGTAAAAAAAAACTCCGAAAGTAGGACTACTACTTTCGGATTGCCAATATGTTATCGACCCTCGTGGTCAAAGATAAGGCCTTAAGTCAGCTTGAAACCTTATTGGCTAACTAGGGAGTGGTATGTTTACTGCGCAAGGGCGAGAATAAATCCTGCCGGGTCAAACACATGTTCGCGGCATGAATAGACAAAATAAGCCGTCTCGTTTGCCCTTAGAAACTTAACGCAAGCACTATTTTGGTTACTAGATCTGCACAGGTAAGTACGCTTTTGGTTTTCTTTATGTAATTCTTGACACCCTACGACAGTTCCATTTTACAGTTAAATTATTTTAAACAAAGTCACATTTGAGTTTAGACCAAGTTAGTCTTTTAGATTAGCATCACGAAGAATGTTTCCAACAAGAATATAAAATACACGGTTTTCAAGGAAATAACGTTTGAGGGGTGGGTGGATTCATGGGCGCCCGCAGGATTGGTTTTTATTTTTTTTTTGCTAAAGGGGGTGGGGTCAGGAATTTTTTTCGGGAAGGGGCGGATCAGTCAGTCACAGCCTGGAGAGGTATATATGAAGTTCCTGCATTGTAAACGTTCAGAAGCATAATTTTATGTCCATCAAACTGTTAAGAATCCTTATTTGTACTCCCGTTTTCTCTTGTTTAATTGTAGGGTAGGGTGGTGGTTACTATATTTGGGTTTTTTTTATATATATCTTTTATATATTTGGTTTCATCTTTTGAATCACTGTACCTTTCAATCTGACTCAAGATTTACAATATGTTAGGATACAGTCTGTACTGTTGCTTACCCAGTTATGTCGGTATTAAAGAGCAGACTACGATAGTCCTATCTTTACATCTGATTTTAAAATACCATGCACTGATTTTAAACCTGGCATTAAACAAAAAAAAAATAGTTATTAGTAAGTGGCAGACGTAATGGAATGACGTTGTATATAATAAGCTGAATATGGTCACACCATCCTTAGTCGAGTGGCCTGATGCTTACCGAACCAACCACACGATAAGATGAGATAGTCATTACGATGGCAACAAATAGAATTGGTCATATAATCCACCTCTACATATTAAAGGGGGGGGGTCGAATGGAGTGCCTTTCTTGCAATGAATCATTTACTCTCAAGTTTGTGAGATTGTTTCGATCTCCAACCTACACGCATTCGTTACTAGTCTTCAACACATTACTGAGCATTGAAATACAGTAAATGTGACTTGTATTTTACATTTCTTGCAGGAGTTAATATATATTCTAAAATATAGCTTGTATGCAACCTATTTCCTACCAGTATTTTTAACCAACATGTGTACTGTCAATATAGTTATTATCTAATTCCCATTTACATACACCATTTCTCGTTGATCAGGAACCTTCATATATTATCCTCACCAACACGTTTTTTTTTTTGTTTTTTTTTTTGTTTTTTGTTTTTTTTTTGTTTTGGTCTTTCATCCTTTTCATACATTAATCATTTATCATACAACCTTTATTGTGTCGTTATGTGGCTTTCAGTGCTGGTGCGCCGTACAGCCACAATCAATCAAACAATAAGTATTTCTGATTGCCGAATTGTCCTCATAGATGTAAATGTGACTGAAGACAGCAGGGACTATTTATAGCTGTAAACATGGCCTGAGACAGTAGTGGCTGACCATTTTCAGGTCTACTGATGAATATGCAAAGAATGTATTTTATACGATGCATCAGTAGTGGTCGTCTATAACAAGCCGTATTTAGGTCATTTCCAACTGGAATAACTTGCCTTGCGCAGGGACGCACAGCAGCAGCCGATAATGACAGCCTGACTCATCAAAAACATGGGATTCGAACCCGTACTTTTTGTAACACGAGCATGCTAACTAATGAGTCGCTACTGCTCCTGCCTCCCTAATTGACCTCTTATGAGAGAGAGAGAGAGAGAGAGAGAGAGAGAGAGAGAGAGAGAGAGAGAGAGAGAGAGAGAGAGAGACTAGTTTTTCTAAATCGACTTAGTGAATACAGTTTAATTAGAATAATGTATTGCCATTAACGTCAACATAGATATATTACAAAAGGTTGATAGAAGATTATACAGGACAAGGTAGTGTAACACTTGAATAACCTGTACTATGTATGTCCCCTCCAAACCATACACCTATTAAAAGTACATGTATACAACTATTTGTTGAGAAAAAAAATCCATTAAAATATTGTTCATATTGAAAGAAAGTTTTATTGACAAATTAACACAAACGTACGCGGAAAAAAAATATGCAGAAAAATAGTTACATGCGAAATTTAGCAGTGATTAGCCTGTTGGTTTATGGAATACAGATATTGAAAGTGGATAGGTCAAAAGAGACTATCTGTGACACTGGAGATAGCTGGTCAAGCAAGACAATCCATCTGCGACACTGAGGTCAAGGAGAACACTCATTGGACTCTCTTATCGTTTTCCTGATTTAATAAGAAGGAGAAGAAAAAAAAAAAGAGGAAGAAAAAGAAATACAACTTTCTTACAGTGTGGGTTTTTATCGATTCAATATTTTATGAATGTTGTTTAAACTGACATTGAAACTTGATTTTAAAATTCATGATGTAGACATGGGTAGTATGTCTGAACTTTTTTAAGTCCTTACTGTCGATATGAACTTCAAAATTCATGATGTAGACATGGGTAGTATGTCTGAACTTTTTTAAGTCCTTACTGTCGATATGAACTTCAAACTTTATCAGATGAATTTCGTAAATACGTATGTTGAAGTATGTCATAGATAATATGGCCTATGTATTTTAAAGTATATTTATACATTTTATAAAGTTTTAAATTACTTTTAAATGGTGTTTTTAATGGTATCACTGGTTATTCTAATCCGATAGTACACGCCAGTATTTATTATATTTGACACAAAATATTACATATAATTGGAAACTATCACATTCACCAGGAGTTAAACAGTGAATACAGTATATGAAATACCTCAAAATCTTTATACGAGTTTGCATGCACACTTTATATAGTACCCGAATATTCACAGCACCAGATGTTGGCTCAATAGTATACATGTTGGATATACGGTGAATTTGTACACTTTCAAATTTTCATATGAGCATTTGATAAATTAAGTGACTGAGATTTAATTTTTTATGGGTGAGGTAAAGGACCTAACTTTTTTAAAATAAGAAAACAACAACAACAATCCAAGTCTCTATAGCTTCTAGAATTATTCTTTGTTCTAATTTATGGGGGAAACTATTATATCCTTTATATTAGTTGCAGAAAAATAACGTGAGATAAAAAAATATATATCCAATCGAGAATGACCCTCCCCCCAAGATCCTCTTATCTCCCCTCTCCTCATATTACCAGCGAAAATGAAGTGGTCGGTCCCATTCTATCGTTTAAGCTTGTGACGCTAACGCAGTTTGAGTCCGTTTCCATTTTAGTGTGACTGTAATAAATTAATGAACTGAACATTTTATCTTTTTCGTTGACGATCCTATATTTCTTAATTTCTAAATGGTCTACCATTCTTAAAGACAATGATATTTGTTTTTATTTATCGGGAATTTTGATGACGTAATCAAGTAAAACTGCTCTGACTCAGCACGTTGTGATGTTTTTACTGTTACCTAAATTTGCCAAATTATTTGCATATAAAAGAATATCAGGTATGTCTTTGGTAATGACGATGCTACTTGGACATTTTCCGGCAAAATTGCGTTAAATAATACATAAAGCCAGTGCCTGGATTAAGGCCTCCCAGGGTTCTAAGCTCTGGAAGTATTAGGGCCCACACCCCATTTCTATTCCCGGCCGCGGCATACCAAACACTTAACAAAATTGGCGCTTGGCGCTCAGCATTAAGAGGTTATTGTTAGGACTGGTCGGCCTGGTGTCAGGATAATGTGTCTGGGACATGCTACATGTCTGCGGCATGATGCCCCAGTGCTAGACATCAATATAAACTGCCACACTGCAGACATCGTAGCAGTATGACTGAAACATATTTAAAGTTACGTTAAAAAATCCAAATCAAACGTGAATTTATGTATTATCTAGCTGCTTCTCGGAACTGAATCGGTGTTATATAAGCTCGTGCGTAGCAGACACAATCGCTTAGATCCGAGAATTAATTACTAGGTCGTCAGGAGAGTGCGTCTGCTACGCACAAGCTTATATAACAACGATTCAGTGTCATCAGTTGAAGAAAACCGCAGTCACACAATAAAGTATATCGTTTTTCTTGGGGATAGTGGCAGGGGAAGAGGATGTACTAGAACAGTATTTGGAGAATTGGAGGGAAAGCGCTATCGATTCGTTTTCTTCACCCCTTTTAATATATATATGTGTGTCTGTGTGTGTGTGATCCCATTCCAACATAATATAAGTAATACGTTTACTTGAATGTATCGGCGTATATCATTATGAGAACTTCCGGTAATTGAAAGAAGTGTTTGATTAAATAGTGGAAAAAGAATCAGTTTGTTAGGGAATGTGTGCTGAGGTGCACAAACAATAACTAAAACTAATAGATCAGCAAACACACAAGCATAAACAATAACACAAGCACTTAGACACATTATTTTTTTTATTTTATTTATATCTCATTTCGGCTTCAATAATACCTATAGTCTAAAAACATTGTGATAGGAATAGATACGAATCACAGCTTTAATAATATGACATGGATAGTGCCGGCCCTAAAAACTTAACAATGCAATACAAGAACTACATGCATAACAGCATCACCCAAGGGCAACCAATGACTTTAGTAAGAGCCACGTAACAATTAATATAAGAAACTGGTAGGTGTAAGTCTAGGAAACCAACTCTTTTATCCTGTACATTCGAAGGCAGGAACAAAGGAAATCAGGCCCATTGTAGTCCGACGTGGAGAAGAGAGTACCGATCTCGCTTGAGCATTTATCTGGATAATGTAACTCACGCATATGGTGGAACAAAACAGATCAGGGGTCAAAAACTCAAACCGCCCTGAAAGCCGCCAGTGGGCATTTTTGATGGCCCAATGGCAGCACCACCTTTAAGATCTTTCGTGACGCCTTATGACGCCAATCAATTTGCGGGCCGCGTGTTTGAGACCTCTGACAAAGAGCAACCGTGACAAAATTTATTTAAAAATTTAAACTTAACTTATTTTTTTAAACATAAAACACATCTTGGAGGGCAAGGCTAACAAATTATTTTCTGTTTTGGAAACGCAGATTATCGCTCTAGAGTCCTAACCAGCATGACATGCTGGAATTGGGCTAAGAGGTGTCAACATAACAGAATCAATTATCATTTTTTTTAAAATAAAAATAAATACTTTTCGAAAGATAAACTTTTGCCCAATATGATTAAAATCAGATCTCCACTGTCTTACGTGAAGATCTGACTGCGACCGCTTAGGTGCCATGTTCTGGTGACCTATGTTATTATCATAAATTGTTCATTTTATTAACCTATCAGATGAAATTTTTAATCTTCGCGCTTGGGAGATGGGGCAGTATAGTTGAAGAGCATCAGTGTGTGCTGAACGATTTGATTAACTTTCAAATTTCTAAAAGCTGCATTTCCATTGGCTAACTCAAGGGTGACCAAAACATGACCTCTAAGCGGTCGCTGTCAGATCTTCACGCTGGTCAGTGGAAATCTAATTTTAATTAGATTAGGACTTTGGCCTATAGGGATAAATCATAGAATGGTTTTAAGTTCAGTTTGTTTTAATACTCATTGGTGCTTATAACCAGTCTAATTTATCAGCCGAGTTTACCGAATGAAAGTTACTTCGGTCATTCTGCGACATTTGGTTGTGCTTATGTATTAATAAAGATTTTTCTCCCAGTGACCACACTATTCAAATATTTTTTGGAGGGGGCTGGGATATAAAAAAATAACCCAAGAAACATGTTACGACTTTCCAATAGCTTTGAAAAAATATTCTCGCTCTGATTTGTAAAAAAAAAAAACAAACAAAAAACCCCAAACAAACAAGAAATTTATTGTTTATATTATATTTGTTTTAAAATTTATCTTGCGATAAAAGATTTGAAATAACGTGGTTCGAAAGATAACCCCAAGACACAGGTCTTAGGTATATTTTGCACGATCAAAATAAGTTTAAGTATAGTCCATTATAGCTATTTACGGAGACATTTAACAGATCAGTTCATTAAGACTTAATGGACTCATTTCAATAATCTGTCTTGAGGTTTTAGGTATATGATATTTAAAACTAAACTTTAATTAATTTTTATATTCTATGCTTGCATGATAACTAGAATAATCGTTTCAAAATTTAAAATATGAAACCAACTGAAACAGTTCATGGGAAACATTCTTCGGGAGTTGAACAAATGTTTAATTTATGCCAATCCCCAAATATTAGAGGAGGAAGTCCACTGTTTATGTGAATGTCCTTTTTCATTTAAGAACTGTAAAATAAATACAAATTAAACAATTTTAACCAAACCCAAAACTTGTAAGGGAATGAAATTACTGTGGAATACCCCCCCCAACAAATTACACATACATAATACAAACAACTGTACAAGGTTAAGGAATTCCTTAAACCCTTGATCTTTTTTATTTGTAACAAACTATAATTTTGTACCTCAAAAAAGAAGACTTAATTTATTGGTGCAAAAATCTTCCATGTATACTAGTCTGTTATATGTTGTTGTCTACCATATGCATTAACCTGTTATATGATGTTGTCTAATATATTCATTAGCTTGTTATGCCTTATTGTGTTCTCTTCTCATATTTGATATCATAAAGACATACATTTCATATCATACAGACATACACTTCATATCATAAAGACATATTTCATGTCATAAAGACATACACTTCATATCATACAGACATGCATTTCATATCATAAAGACATACATTTCATATCATACAGACATACATTTCATATTATAAAGACATACATTTCATATCATAAAGACATAAATTTCATATCATACAGACATACATTGCATATCATACAGACATACATTTCATATCATACAGACATGCATTTCAGTTATGTAGTGGTTTGTTTACATGAAAATAACTACCACTTATTATTTTGTTGCATTATTTACTTTGAAAATCGCGTGGGAGCAGCGGTAGCTGAGTCGGTAGAGCGACAGACTAATAATATAAGGGTCACAGGTTTAATCTCTTCCCATGTAACCTGACTTCTTGTGTCGTTGGCACTCAGATCCCATTTCCTTAAGCAATAAAAACTGTCGTGGTTGAGAGAAAGTACGATTCTCGTGTTATCTTTATTTTGTATTTTATATACCTTTCCAGAATGGTAACATATTTATACAGTATTTTCTGTTTTATTTTGCTTCATGTTTACATTTATTTGGAAAGATTTTTCTTTTTAGAGTTTCTGTGCAAGTCTTCGTTTTTATCCAATATTCTGTTACTTTTAGTTAACATGATACATCCTTTTTTGTGCTGAGGTGCAGTTAGACATACATACATACATACATACATACATACATACATACATACATACATACATACATACATACATACATACATACATACATACATACATACATACATACATACATACATACATACATACATACATACATACATACATACATACATACATACATACATACATACATACATACATACATACATACATATGAAGAGAAAATACGTTCTGGTTGGGAACTGTCAGATCTGTTTAAGATAAGTTGATTTTAATCAAATTGGCTTATTTGCTTGTATTTTAACTTCTTTTCATTTCAGGAAATGGACAGTGTACCATTAATACCGTATTTGTTACGAAAATACGAAGAGGTCAAAGTATATGAAGGTTGGAGGATTTAATCTCTCTCTCTCTCTCTCTCTCTCTCTCTCTCTCTCTCTCTCTCTCTCTCTCTCTCTCTCTCTCTCTCTCTCTCTCTCTCTCTCTCTTTCTTTTAGTCAGAGATTAAATCTCTCTCTCTCTCTCTCTCTCTCTCTCTCTCTCTCTCTCTCTCTCTCTCTCTCTCTCTCTCTCTCTCTCTCTCTCTCTTTCTTTTAGTCAGAGATTACATGGATACATGGGTATAATGTCAATTGTTCTTTGAAATGTGTAGTTTTGCTGCATGCAAATCTTTCTGGAACAAGCCTGCATGCACTTTAGACACATACCGGTAATTGGTGACAGCCGTATCTAGTGCGAAATTCAAAATGGTTGTGCAGTTCCACGTGGATTTACAGGCCGCTAAACACAAGATTTCATTCTGAAATATAATCTACATGTCACCAAAAGAACCCTTCAGCCAACGGCAGCTCCGCAGCCTCAATACCGGTAAATGTATAAAATGTACACCGATGTGTGCAGCCAAATATTTTCGCAAATAATTGCAGCTTTTAATGAATAGGTGATGTCGGACTCTAACCCGAAAATCAAGATCATCACGAGTGAAGGGCTGATTTATGAGTCTAGCAATAAATAAATTGATCATTTTCTTCGAAAGAGCTGAACATATACTGTAATTTGTTATCCGTTCATTAACTTAAGTATTTCCTTTCTTGGGCGTGGTCATAAAATAAGATATGCTGCATGCACAAATATTCCTAGCGCATGCAGATCAGTTGCACCTGAAACCTTGACCTTTTCCTTTCCTTTCTCTTCGTTTCTGCCTATTTATCTATATGTGGGTACACGCCTTTATTTCAAAGTCTTCTCGAGGAGCTGATGTGGCCCATTGATTAGCGACGTAACAAACTTACTTGAGATCAGTAGCACAAATTTGTACCTGGCAAGGACACTTACTCTAATTGACAAGATGCCATATCACCGTATTGTGTTGCTGTACCGTCAAACTCACCCACCTCGACCCCCACCCACGAAAAAAAAAATAATCACCATATTCTGCAGATAATGCCAGTCATTAAAATAGTTGTGACAAACCTGTGGCTCGAATTTCTCAGAAGTTAAACTTTCGATCCAGGAGATCGTGGGATCCTTTTCTTAGGGGGGGTAGGGCTCTTAAGGACGGAGGAGACTGGCTTTTACTGTACTCATAGGGCACTCATAGGTCCCAGAAGGATACTGGAACCTGCTCTGGGCCGCTACTGTCCCAGAAGAAGAATAGTTCGTTTAGAATAGTAATCCTTAATTAGAGGACAAAGTATACTTCTATGGGCCTTTATGATTAACGAAGAATAGATCGATAAGTGTAGTATAGCAGATCTCCTCATCGTTTAAAGAAACAATCCTGTATCACAAGAGAATATGGATCCTTCTCTTAGACCTTAAGAGTCGTGAAAAAGATTATATCTTTGGTGGAAAAGAACATTTTTCAGTTGGAGGATATGGGATAAGATTCGATGAAGAAATATAAAAACTTAGGACCCCTGACCGACGGTCTGGCCCAGTCAGTGCTCGTTAGGGTTTGGTCAAGGGTCATTGCCCAGGGAAGAAATACTAGGGCTGATAGTGAGTCGCGAACTCCTTCCCCTCCATGAGGGAGATGCTGCATACTCTCCAGGTCTGCATCCCAATGACAGTATAGAGAGAGTCATCCCCCACCATAAAATAAGAACAACACCCATTCTCAACCCGCATTCCAATGACCTCGACAAGCAGACCGAGTCTGACAAGGACGTGCTGACTCTACCAAGTGGACCGAGTTACTGGCTTTGACTGTGGCTCCTTCTTCCTTCCGGTTATTTTCCTCCTTCCTCTCATAACATCAGACGCGGAAGGATCAAAAGATCTGGTCTTTCAAAAAGGCAGGAAACGAAGTTTACATCCCCCTGTATTTGTGTCAAGTTATTGGGCTCAGAGAAGAATGTAATTCTATCCAGTTTGAAATATTCTTGGGTGCTACCCTTGGACAGATTTACTTTCACTCCGTTCAGATCATGTTTGGGAGATCATTTAAAGGTTTTGTAAGGGTCATGAGTTTGCTAAGTTAACGGAGATAATCGAGTCCATGGGGGCGCTGAAACTTCAGGTTATGCTGGTTTTTACTATAGCCTCTCGCACTGATTGTTTTGGCAAGCTAATTCAGTCTTATTAATTAGGAATCTTTGTCATGAGTCACGCTACAGCACTTTGCTTGAAGAAGTTTTAAAAACGTGCCGATATCTATAGCGCTGCGCCACCTTCGCAGAGATAACGTCTTGGGCACTTGTAAAATTTTACTGGATCACAGCAAGAACCTTCATAGAGCTTCTGTTTTGAGGCAGAGACCATTTTCGGAGGTTTCATTCTCATCTTGGTATCTCTGAACCACAAAGACCAACATTATCGGTTCCTGACACCTGCGTTGGAGGCATCAAAACAGGCTATTGAGCGTGTTTTTATAGTATAACGAACGTCTTTAAAGCCCTGATGTCGCCGTTTATCAAACTTTCACTACTTTTCCAATCCAACGAATATTTCAATGGAAGGAAATGATTTGTTAAAAACTATATAACTTAAACCGTTCTTTAAAATAATCAATATGTTAGGTTAAAGGACGTTTCACATATTACCTCAGTCAACGAAGTCACTGGTAATTCCGTTTTTTTTCGGGAGTGGTACAAAAGTAGTGATGTGATATATTGGACTAATCGAATAACAACAACGTTCGCACATGGCGAGAGGGAATGAAGAGAGGCCGGTCCACTTTTTGAAAGCAGATCTGAGCTGAAGAAGCGTGCATTAAATAAAAAAGACGCCATGAATATTGGTGATCAGTTGGAGCCCTAGAATGCTTTTAAGGGCGAACTTGAGCCGAAGATGACTCGACAAAGCGTGGTGTTAGCTTCTCATTTCTACAACGGTGATGCAATCAAACATTGTGTTCGAGCTTTCGAATGAAATCGGTTCACCCATGGATGTCGCCGATCAAAATCGGATTAATTCGTACATATGTGAGAAATGGCCAGATTTTCAGGTCCAGGGAGAAATTACATGGCTCATAATGTGATGAAACATCGATAGTGTCTGGTTTTAATGGAACCAATTTTCTTTAGGCCCAATAACTTTCAAGATTCAGTATTATTCAGACAATTTGGCATATACGACTTTTGCACGTAAAAACTGAATCGGTGCCTTAACAGATGCAACCCCAAAATAAAGTCCGTCTGCAGCCACACGAGGTCGCCAGGAAGGCACAGAGAGGAAGTTTGCAGGCCTTTCACCTATTTCGCGGTAGGGTCATCCTTAGAGATTCGCTTTCTCTTGATGTGTATCCCTCTTCCAGGAATTTCCGTCAGTGTTTGGCTAGCCTTCCTTTCAGAGGACTTGTTGTGCACAATTGGCGGCTCCTCTCTATAAATAGGAAAGATACCGGCTTCAGTTCAGGTAACATTCTCCTCTGGCAAGAACATCTAGGATTCTGCATTTTTCAACTTAAGTGCTGTTCAAGGAATGTGTACATATTCAACAGAAGGACGCATTATAAAGGATGTCAAACGAACAGTTGTCGGCCTTTTTTTTGATTTCCTCATGTCTGGGAATAAAGTTTTGTTTAGTATCGATCTTTCCGCGTGAAGCATGTTTCTTCATGAAGTACCATTCGACCTGGAGACTACAAATTCAATCAGTATTTCGACGACTGTTTGATTTACAATGGCTTCTTAGATTCCGTCAGCACGTTGTAGGTCCACACTAACCCGGCTAAGAGAATAGAAAACTGTGTATGGATACATTGACAGCTTTGATATCTCATAGATCAGAATTTCAGCGCATTTTAATAAGGTGGATCGTTTGACCGTAGACCTTCACGCACGTGCAAGACGCGTCAAAAATCTGGCTAGGGGTTCAAATTTGGAGCCGGAAAGGCTAGTTCTTGAGGGGTCTTCTATCCTGGAAGAAAATGCTATCCTATGCATAAACAATTTGCAAAGAAGGGTGGGTTTTTTTAATCATGCAGGCGTGTTTCAGTCAGGAATGGTTAAGGTGTAAGATAGTCTACTAGGACATAACAAAGGGTACCTCGGACGACAAGCTGGCAGTTTTCCTCATTTCTTTGGATTTTTGGAACCTCCTTCACTGGACACGCGTGGAAAAGATTATCCTCCGAGTTCGCAATACTCCTGGCACGAAGAATATTCCTGGGAGACAATTCGTCCAGGTAGTCAATGTAGTCATCACGGAATAGTTGCATGGCACGAAGAATATTCCTGGGAGACAATTCGTCCAGGTAGTCAATGTAGTCATCACGGAATAGTTGCATTCAGTAACAGAGAACCTGTTCAGAATGCGTTTCCTATAATCACTAAACTTTGCGATGAAATGTTTGTTGATAGTCAGCGTAAAAGTTGGCCAATATGACCCATATTTGATTATTTACTGTCCTGGATCAGCTTTATGTTTTAAATTTATTTCCCAAACCCTTTGTATAATTGATAATTGCTATCATCTCTGTTAGCATTACGCCCGTGCATGAAATGAAAGTCAGTGTGATACACGTTTCACTTTGTTTTTGCTGATTTATATAATGTTTTGTGTGTAGCTTATGACCACATAGGTTTCTGTCATTCTCTATACATACTGCTATACCTGAAAATACGATCTTTGTGAAGATTACATTTTTATGAGTACTGCACCTACAAAAGTAGGTCACTGTTGAATATATTTTCACGCTCTGCTGACTTTGGTTAAATTGTGTTTTAAGTATTCACACTAGTCATTAAACTATATTTTAAACATCTTTATTAGTAACATATCTGTATAAACTATGTCACTAGCACATATCTATATAAACGATGTCACTATGACATATCTGTATAAACGATGTCACTATGACATATATGTGTAAACGATGTCACTGACATATCTGCATAAATGATGTCACTACGACATATCTGAATAAACGATGTCACTATGACATATCTGTATAAACTATGTCACTATGACGTATCTATATAAACTATGTCACTATGACATATCTGTATCAACTATGTCACTAGGACATATATGTGTAAACGAAGTCACTATGTCATATCTGCATAAACGATGTCACTGACATATCTGTATAAACAATGTCACTATGACATATCTGTATAAACTGTCACTATGACGTATCTATGTAAACTATGTCACTATGACATATCTGTATAAACTATGTCACTATGACGTATTTATATAAACGATGTCACTATGACATATATGTGTAAACGATTTCACTATGACATATCTGCATAAACGATGTCACTTTGAAATATATTTCAAAGTACTGCGTTATTTTACACTTTTACGTTTAGCTCATGACCACACGACTTTTTGGCATGATATATGCATACTGTCCTACCTAGAATAATTAAACTTCTTGAGGGGATCCAGCTTAATAAGGTAACAACTACGAGTGTTTCTGGGCATCCAGTATTTCGTTGCCTGCACTAGCAATCCTCGCACCACGTTAGGTAAATTTGAAAAATATTCCGAAATTGATTTGTGCATCAAATTGAATCAGTTTAGCACCGTACCTGAAGCGCTTAGAGTTTATATATATATATATATATATATATATATATATATATATATATATATATATATATATATATATATATATATATATATATATAATTTGTTTGAAATCTTTTAAAGATTCCACTTGCTGTTTAACAGCACTTTAGCCAGATTTGTATGAAAGTGCCCCCCCCTCGCATTGTTTATGTACCCTAACTACACCAATATTTCAGTGTATTTTCTCTAGCGAAACATGCCTATTCATGACGACATTGCACCATTTTACGATGAAAATAAATTGACTTAAACAAAATTTCAATTTACGACAACGCCATGATTTAGCCCACGCAGTCGAATGCACATATGATCAATAATTATCCACCGTGGTTGTTTGAAGCCTGTTATAAAGGCTTTTATATTTTGGAGTATTTGCTTGTATCACGATTTCTTGAATCCCATTGGTGTGTGCCTATGACAGTACTTTAAAATTTGAATCGTACTCAGTGCAAGATATTATGTTATAGTTTGTAACCCGCAGTCTATTTATTCACGCAACTCATTGCATACATGTAGGTGGATTGTGAAAGTTTTGAAATCGACTACGTTAGTATGGACTTTATACAAGTCCAGACTTGGTCATATTTTAATAATACCGATATGTTGTTTGAAATCGATTGAAGTTGCCCCTAAAATGTTTCCTAAATTATCAAGTTTGCACTCTGAGAAATAGGTTCCAGGGAAAGGAAGAATCACCGAGTAGAGTGTAAATATAAAATAAACTAATTCCAACAAAATAATCATGCTGTGTTGTTTTGTATTTGCTAGACTCGGGCATTAAGTGTTGATATACAATACATTTTTTTAAAAAAAAATGTATAACCGATCACATTAACTAAATTTCAAAATAGTTAATCAAGTTATAGCGAATGTTTGAACGTCGTAGATACCATCTGTCTGTCTGTTCGCCATTGTGTCCTTGACCACAAAGCCTCCTTCACAACTGGTTGTAAATTCACGATAGTAATCCCACACAAGTAGGGTATTGTATATGGCGTTCATCCCTTGGGGAGGGGATTCAAGGCCACATTTACAAAACGGAAATAAAACAGTACGTCAATGACGAGCCATGGAATTAACTGATGTTTTTACGTGTTATAATCAGTGCTTACATTAACCTTGCATGTTTCCGATCTAGGATATCTCAATCTTACTGATATTGTTATATAACACGAAATGCACAAAAATGTATTTTTAAAAATGCATTGAAATCATGTATGCATTTTACACACACGTAAAAAATAGTATCTCATTGTACACATTTATGAATCCTGGTAGAAAATAGAACATATGCAAGGTTCGTGTGTCTGACGTCAAGATGTTTTAAATGGAAATGGCACCCCTTAGACATCCAATATTGCCACCACAGCGTAAAAAAAAATTGTCATCACTACTCCTTCTAACGAACCGCTGCATTAAATTAGGATTTTCTCTAAAACACTTCTTTTGTAGTTGATTGTAAATGAAAATGGTATCGATCTAACTTTCAACAACAAAATCCTGTTAGCGCTACTTTTTCGAACAAATAGTAGAGTTGACATCGGGTTTCGTAAAATCACGTTTAAGGAAATGTAGTCAGTCTTATAAAAATTTAAATCTACTTACATTAAGTAATCTTAATGGCATCGAAATCTTTTCTATTCACAATCAAATCTCAGGTCTCGTGTTTCTAAAAATGAAAAACATAATTAGGAAAGTATAATTACTGATTTTAACTCTTGGTTTGATCGGCTACTGAAAAAAGTGGGTCTGGAATTCCAGAGGTCACTAGAACATGATCTTTTATCTTTACCTAACAGAACTTCGCCGTCTCGGAAATATTGATGCCAACCAGATTAAATATGCAGTTACTCCTAAATAAAACAAAATGGTACCTACCCGATATCAACTAATCAGCTCGTTATCGCTACATCTTCTGAACGGATGATGACATTGTCTTGTGGTTTTCACTATAGTACATTTTGCAGTATCTAATTGGTCCTAAATGAAAATGGTGCTCACCTGATTTCAAATATGACTGCCGCTATGGCCATCTTCGAAATCTTGTAATGGCTATATCATCTAAACATACGATTATCGCTACATCTTCTGAACGGATGATGACATTGTCTTGTGGTTTTCACTATAGTACATTTTGCAGTATCTAATTGGTCCTAAATGAAAATGGTGCTCACCTGATTTCAAATATGACTGCCGCTATGGCCATCTTCGAAATCTTGTAATGGCTATATCATCTAAACATACGATTATATTAGAATTTCACCAAGACACTTGAAGTATGGAGAAGATTCTGAATGAAAACGTTGCCTGTCTTACATATAACATGGCCGCCACCATATCCATTTTCAAAATTTCATCACTACTCATTCTGAACAGCTTCTCATGTCTTTATGGAATTGTCCTTCTTACAAGGTGTTCAATAAAATAAAGATTCAACTCTCAACATGGCTGTTACAGAGGCCATCTTTAAATATTGTTATTACTAGTCCTGAAGGAATCGTTGTATTTAACTGAAACCATTTCTGACAGAATATAATTTATCATTATAACGTTGATCTAATATCGAACATATCTGCAAATTGACTATATTAACACGATTTTTACTCTTTCACTTTCTGAATGAATGGTTATATCGACATGTTGGAATATATATGAAATGTGTTCGGTTCTAATTATTTTCAGTGCCTTGTGAATACCGTTATTTTAAAAAATATGAATAATTTTGTGTGAAACTTGATAAATTTGTATATCTTACAAAAATGTTGCGAAAAGGTTTAATTAACCGCTTTACCTCAAGGTCAGAAGTCACTTCCTGTATTTTGGTACTTCATTAAAACTGTGACGTATACAAACGGATTTTAACTCTGCGTTAAACGATTGGATTCGTGAAATATCAATATCAGGAAAACAGAATATACACAATTGTATTCGACTATCAGCTAAATGTCAACTGATAATACAATTTATAGAATGGAGAGAGAGAGAGAGAGAGAGAGAGAGAGAGAGAGAGAGAGAGAGAGAGAGAGAGAGAGAGAGAGAGAGAGTTGTATTTAGAATTGGTAAGGACAACCTACTACAGCTGCAAACTGATGGTTTTGTCAACACATCATTCTTCAGTTTGGTTATATTTTATTATTTTTTATCGTTGACGATTAATAATTTATTGCATTTTACCCTGTACCCAACTATTTAGGTGGCGCTGTACAGTTTCGTATTTAGCATAGGGTTAGAATTTTAAAGAAAAAGATTTTCCCTGGGTTTCCTCACTTATTATACTTACTATTTAAAAAAAAGACTTTGTATATCTTAGGTATTATTCTTAAAACCTTTAATTCCCTTTATTTTGATGTATGATAGATGGGTGTAATATGGGTTATAGAGTATACAGCTTGTCCTTACTCAAAATGTGCAACTTTCAAAAAAGTGCTAGCTCCACTTGCTCATTTTCACTTCCCGAACATCTGAGGTATATTGTAAAAAAAGAGCCGATAACTATTTTTTTTTACATTTTAATGTATTTGGAAATTCATTCATTGCACTTTCAGAAGCAGGTATTGTCTAGTTTGGCAAAATTCATTTTCCCTATTTTAATAGCTGCCAAGGATCGTGTACTTTAGACAAATTCAGGTTGATTTTTTGAGCACAAGGGAGCAGTCATTTTAGTTAGCAGTGTGCTAAGATAATTTAAAATTTCCAAAACTACAACATCCAAAGGAATTTCAGCCACATTACATGAAAGTAGCATAGAGGTA
The DNA here is from genome assembly GCA_016746295.1 of Potamilus streckersoni. Lineage (NCBI taxonomy): Eukaryota > Metazoa > Mollusca > Bivalvia > Unionida > Unionidae > Potamilus > Potamilus streckersoni. The sequence continues at coordinate 553,707 of JAEAOA010000616.1, read as the reverse complement.
TGCCAACATTCTCTCCTCTGTGCATGTTTAAAATGCAAACAACTTTACCTTACATTCATTAATTACAAATGTACATATCAACTGGTGAGTGCCACCTTAATATGTTGTTTAGTCTGTATTCTTACATTATTAGACGGGATTTAGTTTGTTGTACAGGGTTTGTTTTTGCTTAGCCATACTTAACCATCTAAGTTTCTTTAATGCAGTTTTTTCTCTTCTTTTTGCTTTGTTCCCCAACAAATTTCTGTATGAACTTGGTATATACTTTACGCACGCAAGTAAATAATCAGAGTAGAATAACAACTATACAATTTGATGTATCGCTTAGGAAAGCCCTGGCACCTTAAGATTACATTTTCAGATTTTTCCTGGAAATGTTTGCACAGAGCAAAGCCATTTATTATCCGTATTTTGCAGCGGGGTGTTTTTTCTTATGTTCAACCAAATGGGGTTTATAATAAGAACCTCTTGGTCCATGCTTTTGCTGTTTATTTAAGCAATTAGGGATCATGTACACTTTCCCAATATTCACTGCGTGCTTCATCGAATAGAAATCATCTTAAGTTTGCTGTCTTTCCTATGTGCTGCATCGAATCGATCTTGTACAGTTTGTTTGTATTTCTGAATACCTTAGCAAAACGTTTTAACGTTGTAAATTGTGTTTGATCTTTGTTCAGCTGATTATCATATATGATTGGTATGTCGTTTGCTTTGTGCAAATATTTGTTCCCGTGAAAGGGAAGAGTTAAGTATGAGGTGTAATGAAAGTTAGGGTCTTAAGGTCTGGTACGAAGCGATAAGGCCCAGCCCTGGGTCAAGAACCTTCACGTGGATCCGGGCCGATGGCTAACCACGGAGGAGGGTAATGGAGACCCACCCTTCGAGTGGGATCTCTGGTCTCTTATGAAAATATGAGGCTCCAAGAGTCGTCAAGCAAACGCTCATGCATATACGACTATAATTGCTAATATCATGTCATGTCATGAGTTTAGGCCTGATGTTCACAGTCTGTCTCTAAATACATAAATTATACACCAAAAACTAATAAAACATAGGCTGTTTATATGTACGAAAAACTAGTACTGAAATCAATTATATATATATATATATATATATATATATATATATATATATATATATATATATATATATATATATATATATATATATATTGGTCGTTATCTATAGGATATCATGTGCGTTAAACCCACACGAACAATAATAACATCATACAAATAGTAGACGTTCCACGTGTGTCATGAAGGCACAAAAGGGGAAAATCTAGAATGAACCGTACAATTAATATAGGGTTTTATACCATTTTATTATTTGTCGAGGGATTGTAATAAGGAGAAAGGGTGGGGACTGGAATTCTCTTCGTGAATATTTTATCTGTTTCTTAATGAAAGTTATTTATAACTGAAACTCGTTCATTTTATTAGTATTTCATTTTCTCGCAGACAACAGATATTGTGCCTGTCTAAAGACGATCATATATCCAGAGCGTTGCTGCATTTTCTTAGCCGACGATAAGGCACCCCCCCCTCACTTTTGTCTCAACAGTGACATCACGTAACCAGGTCTCCAAAATGGTCAGTTGGGAGTCGCGGGAGCTCTGTGTTTAGCATATACGACTCGTAACCGAAAGGGTAAGAGTTCGAATCTTACCATCTGACCAGCCTATGACGTTTCCTTTGGCAAGACACTTTGCTCCAAATGTCTTGGCAAAACAAAAATAATAACCTACTTGTGTTGCAGTGACGTAAAAACACCAAACCAAACTGGTCAACCAATGATCTTGCAGTGACGTAAAAACACCAAACCAAACTGGTCAACCAATGATCAAAGTGAAATAATTTTGTGATCAAAGCACCACCAAAACGCAACTCTTACTTGTCTGCCAATCAAGAACCAATCAACCTAATATATATATATATATATATATATATATATATATATATATATATATATATATATATATATATATATATATATATATATATATATATATATATATATTTATATATATATATATATATATATATATATATATATATATATATATATATATATATATATATATATATATATATATATATATATATATATATATATATATAGATATATATATATATATATATATATATATATGAATTGATGGTGTCTAATTTAAAGAGTCGATCAGCCAGAGATCGCTTACCTTTGCAGACTTGTACGACAGTATCCCAAGGATCAAACCTAGGCTTTCTTTGGTTCAAAATGTAATCCAGGTTTTTCAGATCCAAATATGAGATTATAGTAGATGCTTATTTGACCTTGACAAGCGCAAAGCGTTATCGAACGTGATTCAATTATCTATCCTAAATTTGATGTTGAAATCTAACACACACATATTGCCCTACATATTGAACATGAGATCACTTAGTAAACAATTTGAAAGTGCAAATATCAAAGTGTAACGCATGCCATTTACTTGTTAGAGAAATCTATTGTAAACTTTATACCTTGGTGTCAGATGAAATCCTTATCCATTTAGTTTTGACTGCATGAAATATTTTATTCTTAAAATTATAATTGCTATCTTAACCCCACAGACTGTTCATTAGATCCTCAGAACTTGTTCCCAATATCATTAAATCATACTGTGACAATAACATATTTTGCAAACTAACTGTACATGTATTAATATCATCCAATTTAACTGCAATGATATTAGTGCTGATACTCTGCCTGCCCTCCCAAGAGTATTAAAATCATTGATAAATTCTTTTATTCTAAAAATATCTGCTTTTTCAGTGTCTTTTCTCAGTGTGCTAATTATATACTCAACGACCTACTTTGGTGTTTTACTTATTTCACGTTTATGCCATTTAATGAAGACACAATTAGTGTAAAGAGCCTTGACAAAGGACACCCACGACAACCAAGACTGGCTATTCTGACGGTAAAACTTGAACTCAGACTCTTTCGGTCGAGAGTCCAGCACATGACAGAGATCAGATGGACTCTATCGATTCACCAATAGAAAAGCAAACTTTCACGTTTATGGAAATGAAAACGTCACTCGGAACAAAAAGTTCTAACGATAACTCTCCCTAAAACAAAATATGTACTTTATAATACTTGTCAGATAAATTATTGGAAATAACAGGGCCAGCAATTGACGTCACAATCGAGATAGAAGACACGTTAATTGTTACCTCCTTCGATGCAAGTTTTGTCAGTTTCCTTTACAAAGTTGTCGACAATGCTTCACTAGGACTCGGCCAAATTATTTAGCGAATGCCAGGGGATATTTGGATATGTGAAGATTTTTTACAGATGGCATTGTTTTCACAACAAGCTGGTTGGCCTATATTTTAAGATTGTTACTGGCTTGGATTAAATTTTATCTTTCAGTACATGACCCCATGAGTTTTTGGCATGATATAGGCATGCAATCTTACCAAGAATCATGAAACTTGGTGAGTGAATGCATTTTGTCAAGTACATGCTTATTTGACCTTGACCCATATTAAAAAAGAGGTCAATGTGAACTACATTTCATGCTTCATTGTAACTTTTGAAATTTTATGATTTAAGTTAATACACCAGGCGCTGTTGATATTCCATAAATTAAACCTGATAATTGGGTATATCTCTGATACAACTAAACCCTTACAACAAGGTCGTTGTGATCTGCATTTTATACTTTACTATAATTAGGTTAGTTTTTGTTGTTGAGCTAATGACCACATATACTTTTACACGGTCCATATCCTGACATACACTTATAGCCTTTTTCACCACTGGATTTAAATTGTTTGCTTTGTGGGTTTAACGCCATGTTTCAGCAGATGATAAGCAATTCACTGCGATCTGTATATTTAATGTAGAAAGAACCCGGGAACAACCACCGACCGACGAGAAGATACTGGCAAGCTTTCTCACTCGTCCACGTTGGCTGGTCCCAAGACTCGAAACCTATGTGTAAAATAGTTAAATGTCAGTGATCTGAAATGACGAGCGGCTTAGACTACTTGGCCATCATTGCAGTCAGAAGCAGGTATGCCAAATTAATTGTAAACTTCCTCGATTACTGACAACGTTATATACTTTGATATGGCTAGACGACAACGTTATATACTTTGATAAACTTCCTCGATTACTGACAACGTTATATACTTTGATATGGCTAGACGACAACGTTATATACTTTGATAGGGCTAGACTCAACAGGTTAACTGTATTGTACATGCGAATAGGGTAGGAATTAAATGAGTGGGCAGGTAATGAATGACTAATGCGTGAACTGACTGTCATTCCAATGTTACTCAAAGCCTGCGACTTTCCCTCAGTAAAATATTGCGTGGAGTAGGAGGATAACAACAGCAGCAACAGCAACAACAACAACAACAACAATAATAATAATAATAATAATAATAATAATAATAATAATAATAATAATAATAGCGCTTGCAAGCAGAATTCGATGACAATAATTTGAAGTAAACAAAGATTATCTCTGCGTTGATATCATATAAAATTAATGTTCTTTATCATTGTTTAACGTATGTTTTACGCTGTTACAGGGCCAACATCTCACTTACTCTGAATTTGTTATTTACATGATAATACAGTGGCTCATATAGACTATTGAAAGCTTAGTAGAGATGAGCTAAGTAATCGTTGTTTATTTTCTGCTTTTAAAAGCCAGCATTATTATTCGTTGTATCTTTAATTTCTGTAGGAAGACCAATTTGCTACGTTTTGTACAGTGACATATGTAAAACTATGCATGTTTTTTTGAGTATGACATCTTCGTAAAATGAAGCATGTTTATTTTGAGTATGACATATACTTAAAATGAAGCATGCTTGATTATCAGTACCTGCTAAATTCATATTGACTCTTTTATATTGCTGAAAAAGCATACTATTAAATCTATCAAACTTGAATCCCACATTAACTGATAAATAAATAATAGGTAACAATTGATTTCTTGCATTGTAAAATATTCCTTTTAAAAATATAAAAAACACAAAAACAAACATCCGAGGTTTATTATTCAGCTCATTGACTGACTTACCCGGGAACAAAGTTGATGTGTGCGAATTCATCCAGGAGTGGACATCTGTCGACTGTATCAAACATACATGTATTTTATCGTTACATATGAATGTAAGATGATATTTTTTATATTTATGAATTAATGTAGAGCGTAACATATCATGGTGTGACGTCTATGTGTTTGTCAGCCTGTCCTCTTTTTCATTCCTATGCAATTCTAGTGTATAAATTCATCTTTGTATTCTGTCCCACCATAGGTTCTTCCGACGTCCATGTAATTAAAATCAGCTCATCACGAACTGACATGTTAATCTAAGATAACTTTTTGAAGATTATTCATTGTATTAGTCACGACGAGTCACCTTCTGTCCGACAACGTTGAATTTTTAATTTTCTTGGCATTTTATCTGTTTTGAAAAAGGGTAAAATTTTATTTACATTGGTCATATGAGAACAATTTGTAAGCTTACATACTGTTTGCTATTTAACTTCGTATAAATCAAAGCAGTGTATAATTTGTTTACGATTTGTTTAGTGGTTTTTGCTTTAGAGATCCAAAGCTGCCCTTTACCATACATTTCACCATTCTATCAACATAAGTTTAGAAGGATGGAAATGATTGGTTGAAAAGATATATGACGTAAACCGTTCTTCGAAATAATCAATCTTGGTTTAAACGACGTTCAGCTATTCAGTTTATGGGGTGCCACCCCTAATTCAGTAAACGAAGTCGCTTGTACTTCCGTTCTTTTTCGAGAGTGCTATACATTCGACAAATTCTTTTTGTGAATAATGATAACATCATTAGCGCTTGCAACACAAACTGATTCGATAGGGAATGAAGAGATGTAAACCCGTTTATTTTTCTTCTAAAAAGCGGATTGCGGGGAAAAAGCATATCTTAGATAAAAAAAATGTCGTTAAAGAAAAAATGTTCACAAATGCTACGTTAAGCGGTCAAATTTCGATCATGCATGTAAATTAGTTGTACATTCTTAGTTATGTTTTTTTTTTACTTGTTTAGTAAGTATCTCATACACATACTACTAAACATTGAATCATTAAAATTGGCAAAGGGATGTATCTTGATTTTTACCATACTCTCAAAATCAAAAATGGGACACTGACACATAAATTCACGCTTTCCTGACTTGGGGATACATTGTGTTAATTTTATTTCTCAAGCTTGTTCATACTAAAATCATAAAATCGACCATGATCATTCTTAGCTTCTCAATAAGCACCACGAACTGACAACAAAAGAAGGTCAATGTGACATACATTTAACAGTATACTGGTTTATGTTGAATTGTGCGTCTAGTTCATAATTCTCAGATGCAAAGATCATGAAACTTGCTGAGGGATGCACTTTAAGCCACATTTAACTGGCTTAGGCTATGTATTTAGCTCATGACAAAATGTATTTGTTTGACAAGTAAATTTCTGGCGCTAAGTACAGATACCGTTGTACCTTGATCATAAAACTGGGCGAGGGGATGCATATTGACAAGTACTACATAGTCATTATTAAAGCAGGTCGATGTGACTAATTCTTCATACTTCACTGATTTAAGCTTAGTTTTATTGTTAAAAGTTTATTTCTCCAACACACATTTATTATGCCACAATTATCAAACTTGATGATTATTTGCATCTGTTAGTACCACACACTTACAACTAAAGGAGGTCACTGTCTTTCATTCCGAATTTATTGCCGTATATTATGTTTTTGCACTTTGCTCATGGCCACGTATCATCTTGAAACTTTATGCTTCTTTCTGAATATTAGGAATTATATGAACAGAGTGTTCGCATTTTTCACATTAAACCACGTCTGTTTACTCGAATTCAGCAAAGTACTTGCGCATGAACTACTATACTTCCGGTCGTAGTGATACTGGCAATTACGCCAAGGCTACTCAAAGTTTGGGGGGGGGGCAGAGGCCAGTATTTATGTACAAATTTAATGCCGCAATCAGTGACCTAGTACAAAAAATCATAAAAAATCAAATACACAAGTGAGGTCAAGAATGTCCATATTTTGAGATACCTATATTAAAACAAAGCATAAAAATATTATCCACTTGACCAGAGAAGTCAGTGGCAGTTCATAGCAGAAGAAGTTTATGCACCCCAACCCCAAATTTATACCTGCAATTTTCATGTCCGAAGGTCATTTTTGACACCATGTGGTACTCACAGTGCAAACACAAGCCCTTTTCCTAGATTACAATTCTGCCAAACAGTGTGTACTAAACAGGCTGATGCAGTTGAAAATAGTTGTCATCCAAGCCGTTTTTGAGATATGCTCCTTGTCCCAAACCCACATGTTTACTGTTACGAGAGGCTAGCTCTTCTTCGTAGACAACTATTGGTATTTCACTATCAACATATTACAGAGTAACTATGGAAGGTGTACATGCCTGATATCAATTTCAAGAATAACACAAGCCCAAAACACCTAGCTCACAAATATATCCATATATTTAATTAGTAGACAATAATTGCTGAAAAAGTCACACCATAGCCTTAAGTTAAGAAATTTGCCAGGGGCCAAAATACAAAACTGTACCCTGCCTCCTTGAGACTTTCATTATCAAACGTATCACCCAGTAACAATACATTAGGAGAACTACCGATGCCTCGCAAATTCAGCCCTCCCAGGTTAAAACGTTTTAGCTAAAGAGCTAAAAGGTTTTTGTCCACCTTGGTGACAGTTGGACTGAGAGATCCCCCCCCTTATACTGGAATTAGCTTCAAATTCCGTGAATTTGTCAGTTACGACTTTCTCTCGTGCCGAGTTACACGCTCTCTACAGATATGCCTCGCAAAATCCATGCAAGCAGTTTGAAAGTTTTCTACCTCAAAATATAGCACATCTATAAAATTTCTAATTTTTCTGTTCTTCCCGTCGGCAATGAAAAAGTTTCCTAACTTTCTGTATTATCACTGCCATCTTCACATACTTAGGTGACTTTGGTACCGACCAGCCCGGGTCATGATGGTGTACCATCACATTGCTATAATCGTATGTGTACGTACGTATGTTGCGTGATATTGAAAACATTTAATTTTGCTGTATAATTTCCTCAGTCAAGATACATACAGTTAAGTTTCAATATTATCTTGCCGTAGCGTTTAACTCATTGTACCGGTGACGTTTAATTATTTTACTTGTAAAGAACGTCATTATGCCTTCCCTGCAGTTAACATTGTCTCATAATGAATACTGTAGCATCTGCTACGTAAGTATTTACAGTGACTTTTCATTTCTTTTTTTTTATATGCAGGATTTTTGTATAGCATAGCGTCCGGCTCATACAAGTAATTACACTAAGCTACGCTTCGGTGATTTTACCTATATAAGCAGTCAGAAAATTCGGCTTCCTACGGGTAAGTTGTTACTAGAATTGATTATTCAGTTGCCACTTCTTACATGTAGTTACTGTACCTGCATGGGCAATTAAAACTGACCTTCCTATATATTAACTGTCGCTAGAATTGAGTATTCAGCTGCCACTTCTTACATGTAGTTACTGTACCTGCATGGGTAATTAAAATTGACCTTCCTATATATTAACTGTCGCTAGAATTGAGTATTCAGCTGCCACTTCTTACATGTAGTTACTGTACCTGCATGGGCAATTAAAATTGACCTTCCTATATATTAACTGTCGCTAGAATTGAGTATTCAGCTGCCACTTCTTACATGTAGTTACTGTACCTGCATGGGCAATTAAAATTGACCTTCCTATATATTAACTGTCGCTAGAATTGAGTATTCAGCTGCCACTTCTTACATGTAGTTACTGTACCTGCATGGGCAATTAAAATTGACCTTCCTATATATTAACTGTCGCTAGAATTGAGTATTTAGCGTCCACTTTGTAAATGTTGATATCCATTCTTTATTTCTGCACATGTACAAGCTACGAGCAATCCTTTACAGAGTCATCATAATAAGTAGATCTGCGTGGACACATAAGTTCATAAAGCAGGACACTCACTAAACAGTGTGTATTTATAGTGTGCTCTATTTTGTCTTACAGATTTAGACCATGAGGGAGACCAGTCTGACAATTAATAATCAGTTGTTGTTTTCTCTGGTTGTAATTTCTTGAATATTTGTCGAACTTGCATGTTATGGAAACAAACAAGTCGATGGTCAGCAAATCTTTGGGCACTAAAGGGAAGACGCAGAAGCATAGCCTGAGGGACGAAAACATCAGCTTGCACCTGTGTCCTCATTGTCAAAACCACGATTAATTTCGACAAATTCCGGTTAATTTAACTAATGCAAACGGATTGGTTTCCACATCCCTCGTTTTTCGCTTTGTATATGCTCGATGGGATTGGAGTGTGTCCTCATTCTGATTTACTCCACTCAAATAGGAATCCTGGATGAACAGCATCAATTTCAATATATGCTCGATGGGATTGGAGTGTGTCATCGTCTTGATTTACTCCACTCAAATAGGAGTCTGGGATCAAATTCATCAGTCTCGCAATAGAATAATCAGGAATTTAGATATTTCCTCATCTGCCTTAAGCAGCCGCGATGACAGGTGTTTCATGCATTGTTCCTACGCTTTTCTAAAGATAAATTTCCAGGTCATTTTCAGGGATTTTTCAGGATGAATTTTTTTTCCAAGGCTCAGATATGACCATTACTGAATGGAATTAAAATACATTTTAGATTTTAATCTAAAGATGTTTCACTTTCAACACTCTCTAAAATATCTAAGTTAGAAAAGATGGTCATGCACAAAACCAAACAAGTAAACCAAATACAAGTTTGACTATATTCCTATAATTTGGCATGTAAAGTCATTTCAATGGGTATAATAAAATTAAACCTAACATTACTTTGCTGCCATGCTTTATGTTGCAATGTGCAAACAACATATATATATATATATATATATATATATATATATATATATATATATATATATATATATATATATATATATATATATATATATATATATGTATGTATGTATGTGTGTGTGTGTGTGTGTTATACGATTAGACATTTACTATCACAGTATGAAAAAGACAAAACAATAAAAGCAAAGTATCATAATCTTATCCTGTAATTAAAACGTTTAACTGAATATATATGTGACAATAAAATTCCAAACAAGTTTTTTAAAACAACCTAAGTTCCTAAATCGATTTGATTAAAAATTATTAATTTTAAAAAAAAAAACAAACATGTACATAAGGAATGATTAAAAGTTTGACAAAAGACCTTCAAAATTATATAATTTATTGTTACCTAAATAAGGCCTGACTTTTTCGCAAAATCATCTTTTATTGTAATTCGATAAACCAGTCCCAAACCCGTATGGATACAGGGATAAAGGACGGCAATTTCCCATATCTTCTGCGTTCTATTTAAGATCTGAAACCAATGTATCAACGTTTAAACTCAGAGATTCAACATTTTGGACAAACAATTTGGCTTACAATGAATGGCAGTGTGTTTTCTAATCTGGGTTCCTACAAATATATCACCTCATTTTCAGACTTGGACATTTAGTTTGGGGTGTGGGGTCAGAGCAACTGCATATAGAATATTTAGAATTTGACTACCACCGTTAATGGCATATGTTGTCTTTTGCTCACTAGCAAGCCCAGACAATTTAAACCATGTTATAACGACTTATACCTGCATGAAATCGATAGGAAAAAGTATTTTTCTCAAAGAAATGGCAAGTATTATAATCGTTGTCTTTAATCGGCTGTCGGACCAGACGAAATTACAGCATAGATAAAACCTGACCTTGTAGTCTACCTTTGCATTACTAGTCACATAGCTTCATAAATCTCAAACATCTACATCGGAAGTCCGATAGTCATGTGTTATCAACAACGAAATCCATTTTAATGTTGTTGTTCAAAAATTCAATTATATTAAATGAAAGTCTGTTGCATTTTGTTCAAACAAAAAGAACATAATTTTCAACGGATTTATTTGGAGAACGACAAGAAACCAATCGCTGTCGCTGCAATCTTTTCAGCCAGATTCATCAAGCAGAGAGCATACCGACCTGGTAGTCACGTAATAAAACAAAACCACAGTAGTTGTTGACAGTTTGAATATATATATATATATATATATATATATATATATATATATATATATTGTGTATATACATATACATGCAGAAACACATTTCCGTTTTAATATATATCTATATATATATATATATATATATATATATATATATATATATATATATATATATATATATATATATATATATATATATATATATATATATATATAAATAAAGATATATATACTGAGTCGTTTTAAGAAGTTTGGGGCCCTAGGCACAAACTCTAACCTGAAAAGTAAACAAAATTGCGCCTCAATCTCGCAGTCTCAGATACAGAGTATTGCATTGCATTTCCATGTGTATGTGTGTCATTTTCTTAAATTTATTAATATATTATTAAACTGCTAACACAACTGACACCGAAATTTATTTTTGGGCCTCCGCGGGGCCTTCTTCTGCTCGGGGCTCTAGGCACGTTTTGTGTTCTTTCGTTTATGTATTCTTATTTCAACCGGTACACAACTTTAATTTAATATTTTTTTCTTTTTATATACAACATTTGAAAATTTGGGTTGTGGGATTTGTGTGTTCGTACGACTAGCAATGCAAATCCGAGTACCAGGTCAAATTTCATGAACGCCGTAATTTTGTTGTCTTTCAGAAGAATAACAACATAAAGATTTTAATACTTAATATCTGAGAAAATAAATAATTTTCATATCGATTACATGCAGATGTGACAAGATTTAACAAAGAATTTAACAACGGCCATCTGGTAAGCGGCTTAGCTTTGCCGCCACCATGTTGGCATCTTCTAATGATAGACTGGTTTTCATACCTTCCATGCAAGGAAAAATACGGACATTCGAGCTATCTGTTTAAAATATCTACTAGATGAATCTAATTCACTGAATATTTGGATTGACTCAGCAAATTTGTTTATGACAAGCATCCAAATGATTCATTCTGACCAGAACTCAATAAATGTAGCTCAGGATCAGTTCAGGTACGACTCAATTACGCAATTGTTTCGGGCGTCAAGTGGTGGAGGAAAATTCCCGAGTTTTTTCCCCCCAAATTTCATAAATATTTTCAAAATTCAAAGACTTAACGGTCGGAAAAAATATAATTTCTCCAGACGTTTTCCCAATTTCCCGGTAGCACGAAAACTCCGTGTATCCCAACCCATAGTTTCTGAACTTGCGGTCTGGATCCTATTAAATGCGCCCGTAAGAACAAGGTGTTCTCACAACAGTTGGTGGTTAATCGCTAAAGACAGATGGTCATCCACGTTAGATGATTGTGTGTGTATGTATGCGTGCGTGTTTGAGATTTTTAACCTAGCTTTAACAATTTTTTAGTCATATCGTTACGATATCTGTAGTGTGACAGTTTACATAAATGTCTAGCACTGGGACATGCCACAGACATGTAGTATCATGTCTCACCCAGACACATTAACCTGACACCAGGCCGACCAGTTCTAAACCTAACCTGTTCAATGCTGAGCGTCAAAAAGGCAGCTGTTAGTACCATTTTAATAAATCTTTGTATGACCCAGCTGGGGTTCTAACCCGCGACCTCCCGCATCCACAGTGGCGTAGCTTGGGGAGGGCGGAGGGGGGGGGGCAGTTGTTCCCGGGCACCATGTGACAGGGGAGCCAAAACGAGGAAAATAAAACTAAAGTTTTATAGTTAATTTTTGTCATTCCATTATTGTGTTGTTTTAATGAGTAATGCTTGAAGTAGTACTTAAAATTTATTTATGGCATCTGGTTTTAATACATGGTTATCTAGGGTTATCTCAGATCCACTCGAAGTGGGCGCCAAGTTTGTGTTTTGTTTCTGGGCGGTAAGTACGCCATTGTGCATCCGTGGCGGACGCTCTAACCACTAGGTCACCGGAGCGGTGGGCGAAGGAAGGCAATGGGATATACAGTGAAGTACACAAGAGCACTTATAGCAATGTTGGCTTCCATATCGCTATAGTTAACTTCACGTGGCTCTTCGATGAGAAACCGTTGGCACCAATCACAATTAAATGTACTGTTGCACGATCACTGACACTCTGCGTTATCATAGAAAAAACGTTATTGGACAAACCAAAGACCTATCAGATTTTCTGTATGTTTGGTTGTCATCTGACAAATGACACTGGATTCTTGCCCAAGTGGAAGTTTTCATGGGTATTAGCGTAGCTGAACAATACACTATTTGAACTACTCTCATGCAATTCCCGACTACTCACTGTTTTTAGAGACCAGGCAGGCAAACCACCCACATGCAGTTATGACAAGATGGATCAATATAATTCATAAAGACCCCCTCCCCAGCTTTCATTGCCAACAACAGGTTACCGTTTATGAGTAATCAAACATTAGTAATAATTTCAATCTACTATGGACACTTCTCCTCAATGTCATCTACAGAACCCATTGCGAGTCCTGAAGCGGTTTTTCAGGTAGTACTAATATTAGTACCCTTAGTCCTACGTTGTGGCTACGACATCGTAGCTATTTTTCAGGAAGACAGATCCATATCTAGGGGAGATCACGCTATATATATAATTGCCTAGTAGGTGAGCAGATAAATTTCAGTTTTTTTTAGCTAAAAAGTTTTAACCTGTGAGTGCTGTATTTGCGAGGTATTAGAAATTCTCCTAATGTATCATGATTGTGTAAGTATTATTGAAAAAAAAAAACAATTTTATTATGCAAATTAGTTTCACCCAGTAAAATCTGGGTTTTGTTCGTGGACAACGAAAGTTTCAAAAGCATACTTTAAGAAAATGGTCATGTTTTTTTGTGTGAAAAAGGTAAGAAAATATCTTCACTTTTATATCAACGATTATAATGTTTTTGTTACGATGAAAATAATCTGTGATTTCACTCTGTTTTGAGCTTGTTTTGTGAGAAATGTACCACGCTCAGTTTATAGCAGGATATGTTGACTGAGACCATATATGCTATATACACCATTATTTTTCTTCTTGTTTTCAGATCCCAGGACGAAGGACTGGCCACTACTTGAAGGTACACCTGTGCCTGTATGGATTATAACTGTGATCTACTTATTGTTCGTGTATCTGGGACCAAAATGGATGAAAAATCGCAATCCTTATAGCCTTCAGACCTTTATGATTGTGTACAACCTCAGTCTCGTGGGTCTGTCTGTCTATATGTTTGTTGAGGTAAGATATTAGGGTGAGACGTTAGAAGCTTAAAGCACATTGTACATTTTTGTAAAATTGTTCTTCTTATCAGCGATACCAATAGGGGTATGGCATTTTTTTTTAAAGAAACATTTCACTGCAGTTCTGTATCTATTACTGACCTAATCATCAAGTATCTCGTTATTATTTAGACTGGTAAAACGTCTTTGGGTTTAACACATTATCGTTATCATTTAGACTGGTAATGCGTCCTTGGGTTTAACACATTATCGAGTACCATTATAATGGTGTATTTTATGTTCAGAACCTTCTCCTTTATTACAAGCAGATTGTTGCACTTTCATCGATTTAGATTTTTAAGGGAGAGAACTGCTTTGTGACAGTCCAATTGTATTAAATGTATTGTATTTATAAAATTGACTAAGTTTTTCCTTAGCACTTTTGTAACGGGTGCTTTCTCAGATTCATTTCCATAATCAATGAATTTTTCCGATGTACCTGATCTTGAGCTTGTAAGCTTTTCGTCTGTCAAAGAAGTAATTATCCATACCTGTTTCGTTGTTTGAAAGCGGTAATTATCCATACCGGTTTCATTGTTTGGTGGCGATGTTTTCTTCACTTATTATATTGGCTATTTAAAAAGACATTGTATATATTGGTAATTTTTTAAAATAAGACTTTTAATTCCCTCTATTTTGGTGCACAATTGCTTTGTGTATTTTTGTTTATTGAGTATAAAGTTTGGCCCAACTTCAGATATCGACCTATTATAATAAAATTAAGGTGATGCGAATTTGGTTATAGCGCCCCGTTTGAGCAGTTCTTAGGATTGTGTGATTACTTGTTTGATAATTGGAATTCGGTGCAATGGGAAATATTTCTTAGCCCAAAATAATTAGCCAATTACTAAGAGCAAGCGTCACGGAGAGAAAGTGTTAGTGAGTTTCCATGATGCCATGGTCAGTGAGTAGTGAATTCAGACACAGTCCACATGAGTGAGAATGGAGTGATTTATTACTTAATAAAATTTAAAGGTGTACATTGGTTGTTGTGACTACTGTGGCAGATTTACGGTAGGAAACCGGTAAATTACACAATGGAATAAATTAGAAGGAACTCGGAATGTACCGTTTATGTCGCCATGGTGGCAAATGTGATGTAGTTTTTCTGGCGTGATGTGCCTTGAAATCAAAGATTTACTGGCCTAAGGTGGCGTAGTCAAAATAAATCCATGTGTTAGGGATAGTTGTAGAGTTTTTACGGTGTACATGCGTATGTGCGGTTGATGGATAATTGGCAAGTTGTAAATAATGTGATCTTGCATTGATTAGAGTAAAATTTAGGTATAGCATGGACACGTCGGACTAACTGAAGTTGTATAGAAGTCTTTGGAAATTTGGGGTAAACTTATGACTTCTAGCGGGAATCTAGCCAGGGTTTTGACAACGCTCGGTCAAGCAAAGACCCCTGGTTTATAACACTATTAAAAAACTGCTAGCTCGGCTCGGCCATTTCAGTTCATGGACTTAGAGTTAAATTGTAAAAAAGGAACGAAAGAGCCGATGACTTTTTTTTACATTTTATATAGTTTGTAATTAATTTATTTCGCTTTCAGCAGCTGCTATTGTCTAGTCTTACAAAATTAATTTCCCTAGTAAATAACTTCAACATATGGCATTCTTTAGGATGATTTTTCGAGTACATGAATCCAGTCATATCGTTTAGCTGTATGAATAGATCATGTACATTTTCCACAGTTACAATATCGAAAGAAATTTCATCCACAGTATATGATTATAATATAGAAGTAGGCCACCTTTCTCGCCCTGTGCCTATTGCAAATGCAAATAAGTTCAACTTAACATCTGACATTCTTTCAGAAGTTCATATCATCTGTAGAGTACCTACTTAGTCCCTTTCTTTGGCATGACAGTTGAAAGTGACTTTTTTAAATTTTTTTTGGTAAGTTGGTAAAACGTTTGAATTTATTTTGGATAGATTTTTATTTTATAGTAAAAAGTACACGTCTTATCAGTGTCCCAGAATCATTTTCAGTTATCTAGCTGTAGTGAAAAGTGGTATGTTCTTGGAGTAGGTTGCACAGCATTATAATCTGATTTCTGGTGTTTCTCCTTTATCTGAAGTATTATCTATTATTTGCTATATATTGTAACGTCGTTGTTCTGCGTGACTTTTAACAGTTCCAGAATGAGCTTTAAGGCGACAGTGAATGAAAAGACCATTGATCATTGACGGAATGGACAGAATGGATGCGTATTAGTGACGTTACAACTCTATCCTTGATAGTTTTTTTCGTTGACGCTCGACGCTAATTTTTTTAAAAATTGACCTATCGCCACTTGTCAATCACCCTGGATCAATTAACCAATCAGCGAACGTAAATTAGACACACCTCTAGACACAGCTTATGTCCGCCATTTTCATCCGACAAGCTGCTTGTAGCAGCAATGAATTGATTACGATAAGTATTTATAAATTTTACAAATATTTCTAGATTTCTCGATAGATAACGATGAAAAGAAGTCTTGTAATTCTGACCGTCAATATACAGTTCGTCTAAATGGAGGAATTAGATGTATTCCTTTCCTGACTCATAGGCGAAACGTCGATGGATAACGACTTATCGCGTGTATTATCAGCTGAATAAAGATACAATTGTTGGCAATTACAATGTATTTGTTTGAATAACAGTATGTCCCATTGATAGCTTTAAAGAAAAAGAATTTTAAATTGAAAAATATATATGTAAAAATTAACGTTTCAAGAATATAGGTGGAGAACCCCATAACTTTCTGGCTTTGATATATATATATATATATATATATATATATATATATATATATATATATATATATATATATATATATATATATATATTATTTTTGTATAGGAAGCACTGAACCCAAGGCTGCATTATTTTAAAGTTTGAAAATTTACACTTTTTGACTTGCCCCAAAATTAATGATTTATCGTCTGGATCTTTCAGACACTAGAGTGAGGCTTTACTTTCTCATTGGGTTGAAGGAGGGGTGGGTATACAAAAATGTAGTTAGTAATAAAGAAGTACAAAATAAAGTTTTCAAATAAGTTTCTTCTGACATATTAAGCATGCATTTACATGCTTACATCAACAGATATCATTGATCAAACTTCCATCTAACGAACATAGCAGCATACTTCTAAACAGTAATTATTTACGAGTTTGTTATTGATTTTTAATTCATATATTTCCAAGTCAGCCTAAACAAAGTCAGATAAAAATAACAAAAATAACATTATCGCTAAATACACCAGCATCTTTTGAAGCAAGCCTCCTTTCATATGAATAAGTTCTTAAACAGATTTACATATGATTGTTATTATTTACTGAAATAAAACAAGCTAATAATGTTAGAACTTAAACTACGTATATAAATATTTTCTACTGCAGTTTAATTAATGAAATATTATATTTTTAAGATTAATACAAATTACATCAAATAAACATATCACTTAAACTGAAACATTTCTTTGCCGAATACTGCATGTTTTTTTGGAGGTTATGTCACGTGATATGGTAGGCGGAGTGATCTATCGTCTGGCGTAAGATCAATTAAACAGGCATACTTTTAAAACTGCTCAATGGATTTTAATACAAATTTGGTGTATATGTACATTCACTTAGTATATTCATTCAACGCACATATGAAAATAAGTTTGTTTTTCCGTTATGCTCTTTGGCCACATAAATCGATAATCCTTGAACTCAAAACTAAGACTATTTAAAATGCAGTAAATTGAATCAGAATGAGAGTGTAACAATGCAAACTTTGGGGAAAAAATTTATGTTGATCAAATTTTAGTGACATGGATTCACTTTGCGTAACTATGGTTGGAGCTTCCTGTAGACACAGTTTGGTGAATATAGGACTGCATCATTAGAGGGAAAAGCGCATATTATGTTCTAAGGTTAAATTGTGGACTTTGATCGCAGTCATATGTCCGACGTCACCAGCTGATGTACGTTGTACCTTACTGATAAATTGGATGACACATAGCATGTAATTTATTTATTATATTAAAATGTGTTTTCTTCTTTTCAGGTCCAATTTTGACAGTTATTACCTTTTTATCTGTATTATCTCCACTACTTGTAACCAGTATATAGTACACGAAAATTTTTCTGGTGCAATTCGGTGTAAAGATTGGCTCGTAGTCTTACGTTTCGATTTCAAAGTGTTAGTTCCCTTCAGGAAACATTTGACCCCCTGAATGCCTGTCAATATATACTATACATATATAATATACTAGGCACTTCAAAAACGCGGTAAACAGGCTTAATTAGATGCACAAATCAATTTCGGGAATTTAAAAAAATATATATCTTTTTTTAAATTTTTTATTATTTATTTTTACGGGGGTTGGGTTGGGTGAGAAGTATTAGGATCGGCAAAGAAAAACATTGACGGATGGACGACCGGAAACACCTTTATTTGTTCTTATTATAGACCTTATTATTTGGAATAGTTATAGCCCCTGAATCCTTTCGTCCAAAACAGTACTTTCTATAATGTAACTCTTCGAAGGAAGGTTGCATTTCAACCAGAGTTATTATGGATTATTATACTGGAGATATTGATTACATTAAAATATCCAAGTCATTAATTAGAAGTGTTATGCTCCCCTGTCTGACTGACATATCTATTTGTATTTACATCTCAAGATTTGTTAGATATTAGTGATTATATGTTGGGTCACATAAATGCTGTGCCGGGAAGATATAAAAAAAAATTGAGCAAACGCAATAACGTATAGTATTGGGTCGTGTTGTGTGGTGCATTGCATGAAGTACAAATCTTCGGCTTTGAGAGGCTTACTGACGAGGCATACACATGTGAAACAGGATAAACAAATACCAGTTTTAGAGTTATTCTAGATATTTATTTACAGTATTCGCCCGTTAATAAACCCTTCAGTTGATAAGAACTGTTTGTCTTGAGGTCTATGAAAATAGGGGAAATTTAAATTTAGTCTCGTACAGGTGGTGAGATTTACTTGTCTGTAACGATAAGCACTGTTAAGCACTGCATCCTCATCTAAAAATAGGTCAGTGTGATCCATATTTCATTCTTCATGGACTTGATTTAGTTCTTTAATTGTTCATACTTGAATCATGAATCTTGATGCTGAAATTGTGAAATTGATAATGATTCATGATATGGTTTTCTACAAGTAGTACAGACGACGCTCATTATGATCACTATTGTATCATGTGCTATCGTTGGTTAATATATTGCGCCGCTTTGCTCATAACCACACGTATTATTTGCTAGACCAACAAGTAGGTCTCCCCTTTTTTCTGATATGACTGCTACCAGTGGAGACATACTTGTTGGTCTAGCTTATTGCGTACGGTTCCATTCAAAATCTTTAAGTTTGATGAAGGGATAGATCTTGTTAAGTGCTACAACCATATAGCAGAACGAGATTGTGACAGATTGGCGGCGTGCAAAACACACCAACCTCTTTCACTACGGTTCGTTGCTAGGGAATGACCTCCGCGGTGTGATTTACCCAGTGTGGATAGATAGAAAGAAGAATGCAGATCACTGAACAAGTATATAGAGGAAATAAACACGACGAGCCCCCTTTCAATGAACAAATATAAAATTTAATCAGTTTATCAACAGAATTTAAAATGAAAAGAAATCAATGACTTAGTTACAAAAGAAGGAAAAATGGTCCTAACATGTACTCAAATAAAAAAGACAATACAAATTTCTTTAAATGTAAAATTACTTTCAACGTTAAATTGCTATCCTCATTGCCAATGAGATGTAACCTTTGAGTGTAACGATGAGAGACTTCGTCACCTAATTTATGCAGACATCAAGACTTCCGTTCGTCCCTGCTCTGTCGATCTTGGTCTAGCTTTTTCGTCTTGGACTCTTGTCCGTCGAACGACTTAACAATCGTCTCTGGACTTAGATTTCTGCGTAGAATTTGTTCTCGTCCTGTGATTGTTCAGGGATTCCTCATGTGAATCCAGGAAAGCTGTTTCCTTCAATAAATAAAAATGTCTCGCAATAGACAATAGATCACATTCCGCATGAACGTTACCTAACTCTCTGTTTACCTAGTCCGGCAATGCTTGTCCTGACCTTAATTCGGGTCACGCTAGGGATGGTCAATTACATTCAACTCAGCCGTATGAACCCTAGCAGTGTTAAGTTACATATGGCCTAGACACTCAGATCTGACTATTCTAAAATAGTTTACTCGACCAATTAAATATTACAAACTAGCATATAGATATACACTTAAGTGATTAATTAAATATTACAAACTAGTATATGGATGTACACTTAATATTAGGTCATACTCATTTTAAACAGAGCTAATCCTTAAACTATGAAACATTACCCATCATTCCTTAAGCTTAACTCATTTAAATTCCTAATCACTCCTATGTATTCAAGATTCAATTACATGCAATCTTTTCAACTAATCTAATGAAATTTTAATTACATTCACTCTTGCCAATTCTCCAAATGAATTGATAATTAGGAAATCAAAGAATAAAATGTCATGACTAGCATTTCACTAAAATCCTGCAAAATGAAACCGTACATACATATATCATATCAAGAATACATTTGCAATAAATCAACAAATGAAATAACATATTAAAATCGGGAAACTAAGATTGCGTACCTTTTGCCGTTTCTTTATTCGTTTCCACGAACCTCACGTATAGGCCGTCTCCTAACTGAGAGAACTATCCGGCCCCTTACTCAATAACGAAAACGTACTTTCTACGAATTGGGAGTCGTACTAACTTTCCTTGCGAAAGATCGAAGAAGACTAAAGGATTTTCCTAAAGTAAAACCTTTAATTTCTTACAGATTTACGCCCATAAATCCATATTAACCAATCGGAATAGACTGTTTCCTAAACCTGTTCGTAGAATGTTTGGATTGACAAGAAAACTAAACAACTAATCATGCCGTAATTAATCATTTACTTTGAACTATCATCTATAGCCAGCTGCTGCTTTTAACCCTGCCGATTTTGGGGAAAGGTCTTATGTCATTCTCTTGTACCATAGCATCTGACTCGGTCATGTTACCTCGGCTAGAACGAATTCCCTTTTGACGTTCAGAGATGAAATGAAAATAATCATCTAACTATCTCTAGCCCTTTCTACTTTAATTAAGTTGACTTTGATACAATTCCTTTAAACAAAGCTTCTAAGAGTTTTCAAAATTCAACACATCACAGAGATCTTGTTGACCTTTATTTCACGCTTCATTGACTTCGTTGAATTTTTGTTATAAAGTTCTTTATTGAGTGTTGTTTATGTTCTGTTCATGGAACCATATAATTTGATGCACCTCAGTTGGTTCTACACCCTTATAGTCATAGAGGGTCAGTGTAATCGACCTCGAAGTATTTGCTTTGATTGATCCCTGTTATTGGCTGTTCATTCTGTAGGGACAATAATTTGTTTAGTTTGGTTTTGTGTCTTATGGTACAGCAAACACAAGAACGTTTATTTAGTGCCGAGCTATTGGAGTAGAGTGGGATGAAGAATGCACCGCGGTAGCCGAACCAGACTTTTAATGCACCTTTGGGCACGAGTCGGGCACTCTAGGCTAGTCAGGGAGTCCAAACGGTTCCATTCCTAAGAAAATTATTTTATATCCCCGAACACGCATGGGATCAATTAGTTATGATAGATGCAAATTGTGACAATCTGATTACAGCTACGATCTCCGTCGTAACGTAGATGTGTCGGCATCTACTCCGATTCTCTTTACTATTTCCGTTGGATTTCCCGTTCTCCTTTCTTGTTGTGGCCCATCAAATAAAGCGTTGAAATTTTATTGGTTACACGACCTTTTTATACATGTCCGCCAGATTTACTTACTGAAAATAGTTTGATTTTAAAGAGATTGCCAATTTGAATAGTGCGTATAGAAATACGAAAACGAAGAATTTGTTAAAACTTGAAGATCTAAAATAAAACGCAACTTACTCAAATTTGTACTTGTAACTCAAATTTTAAGTTTTAACAGTAATTGCTAAATGTGATTAGGTTGGGTTTTATTTTTGCCAGGGAAGGTGCAGCAGACAGGCTTTTTACATGTAGATTTCACCTGCCTTTGGATGATACAGCCATGTGAGCTCAAGAGCCTGAACTGTGGAAGTATATCCATGTCCGTCAGTTGTGTTCGTTATCATGCATTTCACACGTCAAAAGAAGGACACATGATGCCATACACCGAATGCATACGCTAGACACGTTCATGTAGCCTTTGACCGTATCATAGTTTTGTGTTTGGGCCGTAGATTTGTACAGCTACCTCAGCTATCTTTTATTATGGATAATTAAATAGGCTAAATATTCCTTCTAGTAACCTTCGATCAATTATCATTTTCCTAATTTTGGATTTCGCGTTTAGAGTGTCCTAATTAAATAAGAATCCATCACGAATCAAAGTTGAAAGTTACACCGTATGGACGTTGTACAGAACGTCCAACTAATCGGGTCCAATGAATAAACCAAGAAGTGATATTTACCTCATTAAAAGTCCAATCCGTATCTGGCAACCGTGACCTCTTGACTGATTGCGAATGTACATGCAACAATTTATTACGGAATTACCCATACGCAGGTTGACGCACTGTACCATCCATGTGTGTGTGTTTGTGTGTGTGTGTGTGTGTGTGTGTGTGTGTGTGAGAGAGAGAGAGAGAGAGAGAGAGAGAGAGAGAGAGAGAGAGAGAGACTAATAACATTTTATTAGTTACCTCGGTAATAGTGGGCGGAGGAGTCGGGAAGCAGGAATGGGAAAGAGTGGATAGGTACTTTCTAAAGCATATGATGTAATACTATAGGCGGTCCCACTAAACAAGACATCCCATGGCTACCCAAGATTTTGGCAATGACCGAAAAGGGTAAAATCTCTACTAATGTTAAACGATGATTATACAGTGCAAAATTATACTGATTACAGTTTTATTTGACTTGATTTAATTGTATGTATGTATGTATGTATGTATGTATGTATGTATGTATGTATGTATGTATGTATGTATGTATGTATGTATGTATGTATGTATGTATGTATGTATGTGTGTGTGTGTGTGTGTGTTATTTACTAGGTCGTCATGCGAGTGTGTCTGCTACGCATGAGCTTATATAACACCGACTCAGTGCCATCATTTTTTGGTGATGCGTGCTTAGTCGTGACGGTATATGGGTTGGTACGTGCAGGCAAGGCGACGGATGACATTTACTCGCGGACCTGGGTTCGAAACTCCGTAGAGTACGAATTTAATTTCTTTAACCTGTATGATAGTATTGTTTGTATTAAACTATATATATATATATATATATATATATATATATATATGAGAGTGCTTTATTTGCAGTCTTGGTGTATCTTCTGGTCTTTCCATTGGCGACAACTGACAGGGAAAAAACTTGATAATGATACAATGGATAATTATACTTTTTATTTGATTTTTTTTACATTGTATGTATGCAAACTGGGTAGGTGAGTGTTTCGGGACAGTGTTGGGGTGACTCCTTACTATAAGTATTGATGCTTCCTGCAAAGGTCATTAGCAGACGATATTCTGCCCAATTTACAAGAACGGTGGGTCTGGCAATTACTACCTTATGATACCACCAAAATTGACCGTTTTGAACAAGGCTCACCGAGGCAAAATCAGCTTGTAATTTACGAATTTTATATCTATCTATACTGACAGAAAGCCTGATGCATGCAGTTTATGTATGTATAGGTTTTAGACAGTGTCGTTAAATTCTGTGAATTTATTTCAGCTTTCGAACACCATATAAACTCAATGGAAAATATGACAGCATACCACAGATATGGCAGCTAATGACAACGGGTCTATCAGTTGAACCACATAACGTTGGTAAAAACGTAAAAAGCAAGCGCTTAAACCGTCACACCTTGCCATGGCACGTCTCATCTGTTGAAACAACCGAAGCTTCAATTACTGTTAAAGCTCCCGCTCTGCCGTTAAGTTGAGAGTTGAAACTTTTCGTTCTTTAATTTTAAGGCAAGAGTTAAGACATATAATTGTGGATGCATTACGTAGTATTGATATTGGCCGAAATTATTGTGAGGTCCGGTGAATGTTTTATAGAGTAGATACTGTATTGGCAGCGGTTACAGGAAGCACTGAACCTGACTCAATTATTCATAAAACTTTAATTAGGTATTATAGAGTTGGGTTTTTGACTATCACTTCATGAGACCCAATATTCACTTCCTAGTGCTGCCATATACAATGAATGTTTTTAATTCTTTTTTTTTTTCCCCTTGGTAATCTGGTTTCCACCCAAAGCATCCTTCTACATTATAACTCAAGGCTTTGAGAAAACTTGTGAACAGAAATTTAAAAGTCATATTGTCATTGAAATAACAGAGTTAGTATTTAAAGAAAACATGTTGTTTTTTTTATTCTGCAAGAAAGAAAATCTGCATGCAATAAAATCCTTTAGGTCAATAATACCATGTTTCTTCTTTTTCAGATTCTCTTGAGTACAAATGCTGTAGGCTACCCTTGGTTATGTGCTCAATATAACCAAAACACATGGAAAGATCCCAGGGAAATGAGGGTATGTTTTACACTTTAGAATTTTCTTCATTATGCAAGAAGTATTAGACATAATGCATCTGTTGTTTTCTTAGTAAGGCATAGACATGTTGTTTGTCTTTGTAATTTTTAAGACTATGAAAGTAACTTTGATCAACTTTTATAGACACAACTGCAAAGCAGTGGTGAGAGGTGGAAATTGTTTTTATTTGACAGGATTAAATTTGTGCAATTAGCTTATACATGGAGGATTGACATGAAATATTATACACACATTTATCTCAAGGTTTAAGTTGGTTCTCAATGAAAATGGTGTCATTTGGACATCCAATATGGCCACCACAATATTCATGTTGAAACTCTTGTTATTGCCAGTACTCCTGAATAGATGTTCATATCAACATGATTTTTTTTCTTTATTACTTCTTATTATTCATAGTTGTGAAAATTAAAGTAATTAAGCTGATGTGTAGTCAAAAAGGGACGGCACATGGTCATATTGAAAACGCTTTTCAATGCTTCTTTTCCTGACATGAGGTCTCCACTCAAGTACATCTGACAATGTCTAGTTGTTCCCAAGTGAAAATAGTGCTGTTCTGACATCCATGGTGGCCATCTTGAATATCTTTTTCTTGCTATTTCTCCTGAATCTAATCAACCTGGGATTTTCATCAAGAAACTTCTTATCATGGCCGGTTAGTCCTTTTTGGAAATGTGCTTATCTGACATTAATTATAGTCATCTCTTTTGAAAATCTTTTTACCACCTTGCCTACTTCATTGATGGTCATATCAACATAGTATTTTAACTGGACGACTTCTTGTGAAGCCTGTTTGGTTCTAAATGAAACTAATGCTGATCAGATCCAACCTGGCAGACATCTTGAATGTCTTGTTATCAATACTCCATGTAAAAGGATAGCAATATTTGCATGGATTTGTTGACCATAAAATAACCTGTTATGAATAGCTAGTTTTAAATGAAAATGATGCCGTTCTCTTGTGAAAATGTTGAAAATCTGTTTAATTGTGACTCCTTAATGAATTATAATATTGATCTGGTTTTTTTTACAGAAATACTTTTTATGCTCTCCAGTTGGACCTAAATGTAAATGGTGGCATTTTGACATCCAACATGGCCACTTTGGTAGCCATTTTGAACATACATTTATCATTAATTCTCCTTAATATCTTTTCATATAATTATGGGGGTTTTACCAAGCAAAATTTTTTTTTTGTTGACTTGATTCCAAATGAAAATAATACAGATCTGACCAATATGGCCACTATGGTAGCCATTTTGGACATTTTGTTATTGTACTCTCTCTTAATGGATGGTCATATCATCAGGGGTTTTCCAGAGATAAAATGACCCCAATCTCATGTCAAATATGTCCTCACCTGACCAGGTGGTTATATCAGCATGTTATTTGCACCAGAAGACTTCTTATGATGTATACAGTATTCCAAAATGATGATTGTGAGCTAACATCCAATATGGCCAACTTTAGCTTAAAATTTGTTTGAAATGCTAGTCGTCTTGAATGGATGGTCATATTGACTTGAAATTTTCATAAAAATATATGATTTCTAGTTCATCCTAAATAAAAAATCTGACATTGTGGCAATCTTGAAAACCTTGTTATTACTGAGTGAAATGTCATTGATATGGGGTTTTCACAAAGTTATGATGCCTTGTTGGTCCTAAATGAAATGTTTTCAAACCTGACATCAAGTTATAGGAAGGCCTTCTTGTTATCACTACTTCTCATGAATGGATTATCATATTGCTGTGAGGTTTTCACTAAATATATTTCATGATGTCTGGTTGGTACTAAATGAAAACTTAAATCTGGAGACAAACAGTATTAGTCAGATCTCCACATTTATGGCCATGGTGGCCATCTTGAAAATCTTGTTCTCTAGAACTGACAGTTGTAGCAATGTGAGGTTTTTACTAAAACATGAAAATGGTGCTGATCAGACTTGCAGTATGGTTGCCATGGTATCTGTCTTGAACATCTGTCTACTTCTCCAGAACATAGTCTTATTCACAGTCTTATTTACTTTGAGTTTTCACTGAAAGACTTTTTGTGATAAGTAGAATGAATCATCAGTGGTGACCATCTTGAAAATGTGGCTGCATTTATCACTATTCCACTAGATGGACATATCAGTATGTTTTTTTTTAAAATATAAAACACTTTTCATAATATGTTGATTTCCTAAAATAAGAATGATGCCCAGTGGCCTGTCAGGAATTTTTTACATGGAGGTAATTGCTTGGAACTATTAACAAATGTTTTCCAAAACATGTCCATAAATTGATAAAATCAATGAAATATACAAGATAATATGTATTTGTATATAGTATTCTTTATTTTCAAATGTTTTTTCTAATCATGCTAAAATTCATTGCCATCATTGAAATATACTAATATCTATCTTCCTTTTATTCACTTCACCATAAAAATGAAGGAATAATCAAAAACATTTCTTTGTTTTCAAAAAGGTAAAATATGAAATTGCAATTGCTCCATTTTTTCCTTGAATAAACAGATAATGAGAAATTTCTATGGCAACACTCACTTAAGATGGACATAAATGAAAATGGTGCTGATATGACTTCCAACATGGACTCTATGGCAGCCATCTTGTTGTCACTTTTTATCCTAACTAAATGATCATATTGATATGGAATTTTCGAAATAAAGACTTCTTATGATGTCTAGTTGGTCCTGAATAGAAATGATGACATCCAGCAAAGTCTTGTTATTGCTAAACTGAATGATGTTATCAAGAGGGTCTCACCAGAAAACTTTGTATGATATCTAATTGGTCTCAAATAAAAATGTGCTAATCTTAGACCTTAATTATTGCTACCATGATGGCTAGCTTAAACATTTGTTGGCAATTAAGGTTGTGGTTGTTTGCATTTGCAACATACACAGTGAAGAGAATACTGGTTGTGGAACTGGTGCATAATCTTAGCACATGGCTGATCAAAATGGCTGCCTCTAAGTATCAGTATGAACCAGTCCAAAGTACATAATCTTAGCACATGGCTGATCAAAATGGCTGCCTCTGTTTGCTCAAAATATCAGTATGAACCAGTCCAAAGTACACTATAGCACATGGCTGATCAAAATGGCTGCCTCAGTTTGCCCAAAATATCAGTATGAACCAGTCCAAAGTAAACTAACTTATGGAATTTAAAAAATAGGGAAAATTAATAGTGCCAGAGTAGGCAATACCAGCTTATGAAAGTGCAATGAATGAATTTCAAACTATATATAATAAAATATATATAAAAGTACAATTACCTTTTGAAGTAAAATGTAATTAAGCAGAGCTAACAGTTTTTGAAGTAGGGTCAAGCTGTATACTCTATAACCCAAATTACACCCATCGATCATATACAAAAAGAAAGGGAATTAAACATTCTTTAACAGTACCTAAGGTATACATGTTTTTTTTTTAAATAACCAGGACAGCCAGTGAGGAACATTGGGGGGAAATTCTTATTTGTTAAAACGTAAATTCTATTCAAAGTATATATTAAACAGTAGAGTGCAACCTTCTTTTCCTGAATGGATGGTTATATGTACATGGAGTTTTCACCAAAAGACTTCAATAATATCCTCCATTTACTTAATTAAACTGGTGCCAACTCAACACACATTAAGGCCTGCACTATGGCCAATTTGACAATCTTGTTATTTCTCAAGAATATCAACAATGCTTTCAACAATCAACAAGTTTAAAAGAAGAAATGTTCTTATTGTTGTGTATATTTAATTTAATTGTTTGTTTGTTAGTTTTAATTTATTTTATTTCATTACATGCTATTGTAATGCAAAATTGTATGCTGGACTTGACCTTGTCCAAAATTGAGTTCATTTCTGCTTGAGCTGATTGACTTTTTTAAATATTTCATTTTGTGTAATTAATACATAAATACATTGCTAAATTTTTTACTCTTTCTTTCTCTGCATGGGCTTAATATCAGGATCATTATTTATAGAAGAAGTAAATATGTTTATCTCAGGGTTTTGGACTTACCTACATGAATTTTGCAGGTTATGATTTTCATTTTGAAATATCAGGATCATTCTATAAGGTTATTTTACATTAGGTAATTTTTTTAAACAGATAATGTTAATTATGACCTGAGGTAATAGAGAACTATATAATCTTGGGATTGTGAGGACTTGGTCATTTGTGGATTAATATCCAGCACTTTCAAGTTGTATTATGTTGTGTCCAGTTGGGCTGAATTTTATTTTCTTCAAATTATTGAGTTCAAGTGATTATTTTCTCTGGAAACACAAAAGTGCTCTGATAAAATTTTCTTATAAAGACATTCACTGGAATTCAGTATAAATTTATACTGAATTCAAACCTGGAATTATATTACTGTAATTCAACAAAAAACTGTTGTTGACACATCAACAATGTATAAGCTATAAAAAATATGTCATTGCCTTCAGTTTTGGATTTCTTTTGGACTTGTACTGAGGTTTATTCAGGACTTTAAATTACTAGGACTTGTGTATGTAGTTCTTGGATTATTTTGGGATTTAATTCACAATACCATAAAATTTTATTTTATAATTTTCACTTTGAATTCTAGGGAAATCAATTATATTTGTTAAATTTTACATAGCTTGTTTTTCTTTCACTCTAATCTTTACTTATTTTAAGAACATAGACTCATAAAATAATTGTAAATTCCATGATATTCTTTTTGGATAGAACATTATTCCCATAGAGTGACTTTTGTTTTTGTGTTGCTTGTCCGTTTTACTGATTGAGAACACAGGATTTTACTAAATTCAAAAGTAATTTGTGGAGATAACTAAATATAACACACACTTCCATAGACTCCATCATCATAGACCAATCATATGACAATCAGGCCAAGACAGGTACCTAGGATACCAGCTCTGGAAGTAATTATCTTAAATAAATACCCATAATGCAGTAAGTAAAGATGTTATTTGACTGATAGGGCTTGAAATTAGGTGATTGAATAATTTTTTAGCAGAATAACTTTTAGCTTTATGTTTTTATGCGTTCTACACAGAAAGTTGCAGGAATAACATCCTTTATACAATTTTACTCCATGCTCTGAAATCCTTGATATGGTTGTAATCAGCATTGATTTGATTCTCTATTCATATCTCCCTAACATGCATATGGCAGTAATGCTTTGAAAGAAAATGGAATGCATATAGGGAATTGCTAACAGCTTCAAGAAACAAATATAGGCATTTGCAACCTAAAATAAGGCAAGATGTTGGGGAAACAGTCCTGGCAAGCATGTTGGTATATCTTGGCAATGACAATGACAAGTTCAATGATTTTTTTTTTTGTTGTCCATGATATGAGGTTCAAGGTCAAAGGTCATTACAAGTCAAAGAATTTTATAGTGTGCTTAAGGTATCTTGTAAGCATGTTGATTCAGATGTATAAGAAAATATTTCTTATACCAAAATTGGTATGTTGGAGTTACTTCTTCTATACTCAGCAGTTATGGAATATAGAAGACTGAAGATATTAAATTGGACTTGACTAAGATTCCTGGAACGTTGTTTAGCCAGTAGACCATCATTTCCATTGAGAGACTCTTGTTTACCTATGGCTTAGTTTCTCTATCCATGTTGTTTGTACAGTCATTAAAGGTGACAGCTGTATGGACTGAGGGTTCTTGCCATAGGAAGAATGAGTTCACAGTGAAATTACCTAGAAAAACAAAGACAGGTAAATGGTGAAGGACTTTATAATACCCAGATGCAAAAAAGTACAATTTAGTTACATTGAAATCATACTGAACATGAGACTGGATCAATACAGTTGTTTAGGGTACAGATAAATACAACACTTTATTTGTTCAAGGTGGCCAATGTTCTATGGTGGTTCTTCATTTCCAAAGCAATAGAACTGCTGGACACAGTGTTAATGATCCTTAGGAAGAAGAATGGACAAGTGACCTTTCTCCATGTGTTTCATCATGCCAGCATACTCAACATCTGGTGGTTTGTCATAACATTCTTACCAGGAGGACAGTGTGAGTATCAAAACATCCCATAGTCATTAAGCATCTCAACTTTTTAATTCCATAGTCATTAAACATCTCAACTTTTTAATCCCATAGTCATTAAGCATCTCAACTTTTTAATTCCATAGTCATTAAGCATCTCAACTTTTTAATTCCATAGTCATTAAGCATCTCAACTTTTTAATTCCATAGTCATTAAGCATCTCAACTTTTTAATTCCATAGTCATTAAACATCTCAACTTTTTAATTCCATAGTCATTAAGCATCTCAACTTTTTAATTCCATAGTCATTAAACATCTCAACTTTTTAATTCCATAGTCATTAAGCATCTCAACTTTTTAATTCCATAGTCATTAAACATCTCAACTTTTTATATTTTCAATACATACAAGTTGGCAAGAGTCTTCATTTGTTCAGATTGAAAGTGTTTACTTTAAGATGCTAATTGATGCAAACAATAAACATGGTGCCATATGAAGTAACAATATTGGATTCTGAGTGTTCATCTTAAGTGGTTTCAATGGATATCCAGCTGTATGTCTTAATAGCAGATTTCCCTACTTGAATGGATATCGGGCTGTATATCTTAAATATCAAATTCCTCTACTTGAATGGATATCAGGCTGTATGTCTTATTAAAAAAATTCCCCATCTTGAATGGATATCAGGCTGTATGTCTTAATAGCAAATTCCTCTACTTGAATGGATATCAGGCTGTATGTCTTAATAGCAGATTTCCCTACTTGAATGGATATCAGGCTGTATGTCTTAATAGCAAATTCTCCTACTTGAATGGATATTGGGCTGTATGTCTTAATAGCAAATTCCCCTACTTGAAAGGATATCAGGCTGTATGTCTTAATAGCAAATTCCCCTACTTGAATGGATATCAGGCTGTATGTCTTAATAGCAAATTCCCCTACTTGAATGGATATCGGGCTGTATGTCTTATTAAAAATATTCCCCTACTTGAATGGATATCAGGCTGTATGTCTTATTAAAACAATTCCCCTACTTGAATGGATATTGGGCTGTATGTCTTATTAAAAAAATTTCCCTACTTGAATGGATATCAGGCTGTATGTCTAATAGCAAATTCCCCTACTTGAATGGATATCAGGCTGTATGTCTTATTAAAAAAATTCCCCATCTTGAATGGATATTGGACTGTATGTCTAATTTAAAAATTCCCCAACTTTAATGGATTTTGGGTTGGAAGTGTTATTAAAAAATTTCCTACATAAATGGATATCGGGCTGTATGTCTTATTAAAAAATTCCCCATCTTGAATGTATATTGGACTGTATGTCCTATTAAAAAATTTTCCTACTTGAATGCAAACTCAAATTTGGATGAGTGATGATGAGCATAATTATTTATTGACATACACGTGTTCAGTGGCACCTAATTACTGTGCGAGTTATGGATGCAGGCTGCATGTATTGGTAATTACTGTGTGAGCTATGGATGCATGTATTGGTATATTAAATTCTGCATTACAAATAAGGATGGTTGCCTTTTGATTAAAAGAAATTATTGGAAGTAATTAAATTTTTTCAGAAAGAGCTTTTGTGTAAATTGTACATAGTAGCTGGATTGAAGCTAAAAGAGCCAATTTAATTTTATCACTGTAGCAATATGGGTACTATTGAATTTATTTTTAGCAGGTACCTACCTTAACCAACCCTTGTGTCATGATTTAATAAATACTGCATTTTGAAGAATGAAGGTTGCCAATTGGCTGAAAATAATTACCAGAAGAAATTCATTTTGTCATTGTAAGTCTACAACTGGGTAAATTGTATGCATTAGCAGTCTCTAATCTTAAACCATTTTCATTTTGTCATTTTCATCAATTTAGAAATTTCCATTTGAATAGATTGTGTACATGATGTGCATTTTGAGGAAATTAATAATTTGGCCAGATACTAACTTTATAGAATCTGGGACTTTAATTAGTTATATATGCACAAATACATTTATGATGAAGGTTGCAATTCACTAAACTGAAGTATTGATGACTTTGAGTATTCTGTGGATTTCACAAGAATAAAAAACGTGCACATGTGCAACCAGGTTTAGGAGTTTTGTTAATGTAGTATAGGAGTTTTACATTTTTTATTATCTTGTATCCAAGTGCATGTACATTTGAGGCAGGTTGATTTCCACAACAATACTGCATACTCCTCATCTGCATAAATCATGCAATACTTGTCCTTATGAAAAATAACAAAACAATAGCAAAATGATCACAGTGGTATGGCATATAAATTGGGTGAGTTCTTTGGGAACTTAATTACCAGTATCTTGATTACAATGCAAAAATGTGCCTACAGTAAAAATATTTAAATTATTTTTTAGTCAAATGGCAAAGTTAACTAAATGTTATTCTGAAAGATGTTATGCATAAGCAATGAGTATGTTAAATGTTTTCTTTATTTCAGCCTATTTTGGTGCCTGCCTTAATTGTCTGGTCCATGTGGTGATGTATTCCTATTATGGGCTCTCAGTTATTCCATCCCTGAGAGAAAAGCTATGGTGGAAAAGGCATATAACAAATTTTCAGCTGGTATGTTTGCAGCTAAATTCTGCTTTTGATGAATTTCATAATTTATGAGCCCATTCCTATATTGGCTGATGCTATTCCCCATTTTTTTCTTTGCCTCTCTTTTTTTCAGTAAATTGTCTAAAAAGCAATTTATGAACTAAAGTAAATGTTTCTGAACATTTGTAACTTTAATATGAGAATATTATGCTGTATTTTTTAAAGATTTGTCTTGACCAAATTTACAAGAAACATGCCCTTGTCCCTTTTTGTTGAACTCAACTGTTTTGTCTGGTATCCATTGGTACAAAGTCTTTATTGTTATTCTTCCTAAGCCATATGGAGGAATGCCACCAGACATTATACACACATTCATCTCAAGGTCTGGCAGGTCCTTGAGGAAAATGGTGCCTTCAGAAATCAGTTTTGGCCAGCACAGCACACAGTTTGAAAATCTTATAGTTCCTACTACTCCTGAATAGATGGTCAATATACACAAGATGTTCACTTTAAAATTTATTTTTTTATGATGTCTGGATGGACCTAAATTAAAATGGTGCTGATCTTTCATATAATATGACAGCCTGAGTACTCATTTTTAAAAATCTTGTTAGCGCCTTCTAAATGGATGCTAATATAAATAATAATCACAAAGACTTCTTGTAAGTTAAATTTAGTCCAAAATGAAAATGGTTCCAGTTTGATATGGCCACCATGACTGTCATCTTATTTTGATACACCCCCTCCTCCTGAATAGAAGCTCCAATCAATATCGGATTTACACCAAAAGACTTTTATATCTTGTTGGTTCAAAATGAAAATTGTGCCAGTCTGATTTTTATATGGCTGCCCAAGGTGGCCATTTTGAAAATCTTGTTATTGCTAATCACCTGAGTAAATGGTGGCCACTTTGAAATGACATAATTTCACCTCCTTTTTAATGGATGGCTGTCAGATAGACATGGGTTTCATACCAAAAGAGTAATTATTACACTTGGTTGATCCTTTATGAAAATGGTGTGGATCTGAAACACAACATAGCTGCCATTGCAGTCATATTAAAAATCTTATCACTAATAAATGAAATGTGATAGTGGAAATGGGTTTTCACAAGAAGAGTACTTCAATATTTAGTAGTCTTACATGAAAATTATAGTTGAGTGTCAGTCTGTCTTTTTGCAGATTTAAAACTTGCTTCCTTGTGACTCCACCAAACAGGAAGCCTTAGAGAATTGTAGGTTATTATTTTATTTTCTTTTGGGGACCAACAAGACTGCACACCAATGGTACTCAAAATTAAATTATTCATCATACCAAATAATTATATACATTTTAATAATAAATCCAGATACAAATGTTTTAAATTCATCAACATTTAATAAAACTATAAAGGCATCTGAACTTTTTAAATGAAAATATGTATAAAACAATTCTTTGCTGTCTTACTAAAATTTCTCAGACACACATTTTGCAAAAAAAATGTCAGAAAACAAGTGCATGATCAAAATATGTTATCCATCCTATCGACATACTCAGTGGAATTATTACAGTAGTACAGGGAACATATTTGTATATGGTTTTGATTCATGATCAGTCATTATCTTTAAAAACAAAAAGCTCCCAGGAAATTCAACATTTAGTTGAATACTGCATGCAAAACAGTTGGATCCCAAAATATTTACTTAAAACAAGAAAACTTGACACATACACAATTATTTTTGGATTCACATGTCATATACATTATTTTTAATTTTAATTTTGCATGTGTCATTTTTAAAGTTTTAATTTTGCATGTGACTTATACATTACTTTTAATTTTATATATACAGTAGTCCCCCTCTTATACGGC
Organism: Potamilus streckersoni; assembly: GCA_016746295.1. Lineage (NCBI taxonomy): Eukaryota > Metazoa > Mollusca > Bivalvia > Unionida > Unionidae > Potamilus > Potamilus streckersoni. The sequence continues at coordinate 518,324 of JAEAOA010000616.1, read as the reverse complement.
CACCCCTTCTGCACCGGGAAAGTGGCCTTATAAAGCGGGTGGCCTTTCCAGAGGGGGACTAAATTTTTTGTGAGAAGTATATGTACATAGTAAGAAAGCTTCATTTTTCAAAACATTTAATATCTTCGTTTAAAAGCAACATTAAATATTGAATGGTTCTTGTGCTATAATAGTTGACTTATTTCAACTGAATATGCATTAATAGTTCTTATTCTTGGCTTAAGCGTGATATGCGAGCGGTGTTGTCATGCACATTGCAGAACCATTCAAAAACGTCATTTCAATCTTGGTATATATGCAATTCTCTTTCCATTTGCTCCATTTTCCCACTGCTGCTAAATAACTTATCGGTTACGATGTTATTTATTCGAGTCTTTTCAACATAAAATTGTTTAATTCGAGTCTTTTCTACCTAAATTTGTTTGACCAGTCCCCCTCCCCACCTCTCCCGATATCGTAGACTATAATAACCAACGTTTTCTGAAATAATCATCTTCATTTACGTGATGACATGTTAATGTTTGGTAATGAGTTATTCCGATGTTGCTAACTGTATGCGATTTAATTATGCAGATGACACATTTGTTGAGCGGACAAAATTCTTTCTTCGTAAAGCAGCGAAAAGTTGTGTTGTCACATGATTTTTCGGTCTTTGTCTAGTATCCTGTTTCTCTTTTTAGCCAATGCTGACCGTGTGATTGACATTATGTCCAGTTATAATCATCAATGTTGCAACTACGAGACTGATAAAACAATTTTTTTCTGCATTTAAACAGATTCCATATATTTTTAAAGGCAGCGATTGTCACGTGATTCATTAGTCGCAGTCTGGTACCCTATTGGTTTTATATTTATTTTTATTTTTATTTACTCTAAGTGCGAAAAACGGCTTGGATAAGTACACCGATTTGACCTGAACAATAGCACATCGCAGCCGTTAAACTTTACAATTGTTGAGTAATAGCCATTAATTATGTAAGTTCAACATCTTACAAAGGGAAGCCATAAAGGCTATCAAACCATTTTCGACGCAGACTTTGGTCTTGTCCATCAATATTGCCACTTCTCCGATGTTACTACTATTACTAAGTGTAATCTTAACAATTATCAGCGGATAAACCAGACATCTTATGATAACACACAGTAAGGATATACGGATTACCTTTACGTAAGGAATAAAATTTGAGTCTTTCTCGGCTTTAAGGAATAAATGTGGCTTCTCGTGAGGTGTAAAGGATATAATATTAACCTTAGTGGTACATGTAGTACACTTTTTTGAAGAACGAAAATCTGACATCGGGTTACTTAACACAATTAGAAAAAAAAATGTTCTAGATACATATTACAAAATAAAATGCGGCCGCATGTCAGGGGTAAATTTTATGTTTTTGCAAAAATATGCTGGCCGCTGGTTGCGTTAGCCAGGTGGCCTTTCATGAGGGGTAATTTTGAACACAAATTCGTCGGTGCCTTCAGATTCTGGCCGTAAGGAGCGGGTGGCCGCTGGTGAGGAAGGCCATTCAAGAGGGGGACTACTGTGTGTATATATATATATATATATATATATATATATATATATATATATATATATATATATATATTGCATACATGTTAATTGGTTTTAATTTTACATGTGACATGTACATTGGTTTTAATTTTATATATTACTTGTACATTGATTTTTAATTTTGCATGTGACAATTATATTGGTTTTAATTTTGCATGTGACATGTACATTGGTTCTGATTATGCATGTATATTGTACATTAGTTTTAATTTTGTATGTTACATTTACATTGGTTTTAATTTTGAATATTACATGTGCAATGATTTTAGTTTTGCATGTGACATGTACGTTGGTTCTTATTTTGCATGTGACAGATACATTGGTGTTAATCTGCATGTGACATAAATTTTATGTTAGAAATTTTAACTGATGTTACATTTACTCTATTTACAGATACAGTTTTGTATTACTCTGTCACACACACTGCAGAGTTATTTCACTGGATGCGACTTTCCACTGTGGGGACATTATCTTCTATGTGGGTACATGATCTTTATGCTCACATTGTTTGGAAATTTCTATTTTCATGCTTATATAATGAAGAAGAATGCAAAGAGAGAGGCTAAAAGGAGAGATGAGATGAGCAATGGTTTCCACAGTAACGAACTGGAATCCAATGGAGTAGTAAAGGAATATGCACAAAATGGATTAGCTGATGGGCATTTACGCCAGCGTCCTTGACCTCAACATAGATGTATAGTTAACAATGTGCAGTTTGAATGAATTCCATACATGGTTCTGACTAGTTATTAATTCAGTATTACTTTGCCTTCTGAACAAAATGAAAGTGTGGCCATAACTTAATTTGCAGGGATTGAAAACTTGTCTTTCATTTGGTGAATTAAAACATTAAAGAGCATGGGTATGATAATATTGAATAGAGGATACCAACAACTAACAATGATTTCTACTCTAATTAAAAGATGTATTATCCTCATTACCATTAATGCTCAGGGGACTAGTTGAAAGGTCATTTTGTTTTTATTTTTATATTGATTTAATTGTGCACAAATAGAAATTATTGTATTAAAATACATATACAAAGATTGTTTAATTCTGATTCTGATAATTATATCAAGTCCAGTGCCAATTTTCACAATTCCTCTTAGTGTATACTTAGTCAATACTTATTAGAATTTAGATCCATAAAAACATGGACATGTTTAATTATATGATTTACCATGAAAGGCATGTACTATTCAATTTTCCATTCAGATCTGCAGTCATTTACATATTAGTGTTGACTTATTTTCTGCTAGTATTTTAAGTGTGCTCTTTCTCTGAATTGACATTTGTATCAGACCAGTAATTCATTTCACTTAACTGTATATAAGTTTCTACCATCACATTCAAAACCCTACTGTCATACATTCAACCTGAAAATTTGGACACATTTGTGAACAGCACCGATTTTCCACTACAACTTGGAACACAACAGAATATGCCTATTAATTTTAAATAACCAAATTTATCTTTATAACTTGTGAATCATAATCAAAATTATTTTATCTGTTGTTGGCAATTTTGGCCATAACTACAGCACATATTGCATAGTGTGACCAAATGACATTTGGTGCAACCTTTGATTTTACCCATTAATACTCATCAGCAATATATACAGTATGGTGGGAATAAATAGAATATATATATTTGTGTACAAGTTGGACCCATCTCTAAACTGCACAGATGCAGATCTGCTGTTGCATGGTGCCTTGATAAATCGGGGTCCCTTCAGTTTGTTAGGTGTAATCAGTTGAACAAACATAGACCCTGGTCTACCTGTGCTTTATGTGACAGCACATCAGGGTCTATATTATTTGCAGTTGAACATCTCTTATGAATACATATGGTATATTTTTCTCTCGTTGAAAAGCAATGAACTGAATGAATCCTGATGGGTTTCTTTTATTTCTCTGAAGAAATTGGCTTCATCATTATATAGAAAAACAATGGGTCTTTTTGGAATCAGTTATCTGTGAGAAAACATGTTTGTTCAGAAAAAAAAAATCATTCAGATTTAACTCCATCAAAATAAGCACGTTTGAAGGCAGTTTATATGAATCTGAGACTTTAGGAATTTCAGCCCTAATGATGCAGAGTTGCTCTTTAAACACGTTGTAGAATGTTTGATTACTGAAATGACTTCGAGGCAAGAATTAGTATTAATAATGAAAACATTCAAAATAGTCTTAATATGCCCCATCCAAATTTTACTTTATATCTTATGAAAAAATTAAAACTGCATGTAGTGTTCTCACTGTGAAGTCCTTCAATATACCACTATCCTCTTATAACTAGTATATGATAATGGATTCCCACTATGGATTTTGTGTTATCAGTGATACTTGAATTATTTCATTTAATTTAACATAATTAAATACTTTTTTTTTTTTTTACACAATTATGAAACAGCCTTGTTAGAACATTCTCAGTATGAGCATTCCTGACTAATAATGCTTTCACATATGGCTTTATGACATTGTTATAAATGTGGTCTGATGCATTTCCAATACCTTGTTGAAATATTTCGCATTCGACTCTAAAGCTAGCTACGATGAAGAATATAGCAGCATGATTATTTTGCATCAGATTTTTGCTTTTTTCAACAAATCTGCCAGTCAGTTCTAAGAAGTAGTTTACAGTAAAGTTGTATTTAAGCATGTGATGGAATTTAAAAGTAATCCACTGCCCATTTCTCAAAGAGATCCCAATTGTTAACATATAATAGACCTTTTAATATTTTGGCAATGTTGCAGAAAATCAAGAATCAACATGAGCCTCTATTATTTGGAATAAGTTCTAATTTCTTTTCAATTATTTCTTACTTACTACTGAAAAAAGTCTAAAAATTGTCTAGACAGTTTAAGAACAGGACAGTGTTCCGTAACAATACTAAATAAATAAAAATTAACTGTTAAATATCTTTTTAAAAATAAAGTGATGTACTAATTTAAGCCCAACAAACAAGTGGTATTATAAAGTATTACATGATATGGGCAAATTTATAACCTGACTGATATAATTAGCCCCCTGGAAAATTGCTAGATGACACATTTTGTCATGGAGCAGTTTGTTTTCCTTCTCTGAATTAATCAAGAATCTATGGTATGCATTGCATAAATTTGAATTTTTAGAGTTGTTTAAATCTGATGTTATTTATACAATCATTTTTTTTTATAACACTATTGTTATAGAGCTGTAATGTATTTTATTTCACACTTTTGTTTAAATATAGTAATATGCATTGTCTTCATGGTATCCCCCATTTTAAGTTTCTGGATAAATTGTTTGAGAAATGTTTGAGCATTTCATTGTTTTAAAGATATTAATTGGTACACAGCTTAGGGTCCAAGCAAAAATCACTTAAAATTTTATAGCTCAGTGTAAATTTTTTTGTGCTAATCTTAGTTTTAATATTGCATATAAAAAAATACCCTATCACCAGCTGTCCAAAAATAAGTAGAATGATCATTTTTAAACTCATGTTACATAGACTGAAGATCATAGACCCGGTTTTATCATAGGGTATGTAGGTGTATGTATGACAAATTTTTATTTGAGATAACTGAAAGACAGTGTGGCCCATTTATAGCAAGTTTTAGATTATTAATGATTTCCAAATATCTAGTGTATTTTTCATTGACTTTATCATTTCTTTTCCAAGGCTGTTTTTGTGTTTATTAAATTTGTATAGGCATTTTTCTTTTTCATTATTTAATATGTTGTAAACAGATCACTTTGGTCTAATCTTTCCCAGAGTACTAGGATGCCAGTAGGTAGCATGTGAATGTTCTCATCAAGCTGTACCACAGGCATAGATTTTTTTACTGAGATGAACACCTTCAACACAGCATTTATTTTATAAGGTGAACATCCTAAATGAATCATACAAATTTGAATAAGTTTCAGTATATTGTTTGAAACACTGAATGCATCTGATTTAGCATTCTGCTAACTTTCCCAGCATACTTTGTGACTTTTGTCAATTTATTTCTTTTTATATTATCATGTCGGCATGTCCTCAAATAAATATGTTTAGGCATAAAATTCTTTGTGTTGTTTTTTCTGCATGCTGCCATTTAACATATCAGTTGTTTACATTCAAGGTATAAGAATTACACTGTTCTACTAGGAGGGAAAACTTTCCAAAAAAATAATGTTTATGATAGAAAATTGAAATTTGTTTGACATCTGGCTAGTGCATGTGCAAAGATGACTAAATCATAAAGCTGCCTTCACTAAAAATAGTAAAGGGTTGTGCTAAGATAACAGGGTCTAGGACATGCATTTGTGGGATTCATGCTAATTTTGCAAACAAGCTGATAATCAACCAAGTGTGCAAATATTGCACATATTTTTATGCCTCCTTTATTTCTCCATTAAATCACTCCTTTAAGAAGAGACCCCTCTTTTTTTTCTTGTATATAGATCAAAGACAAGAAGAGCTTTTTGGGCTACCTCAATGGGTCCCGAGTTGGAGGCACTTAGCTCCCATATCTATATAAACCCAATAATGTGTTAAAAATGCTGATAAACCAAAACAAGCAAACAAATCCTGATATGTTGCCAAAGATATCACATAGTTTATCTGTATTATTCAAACATTTAGAATTTACTTCAATGTACATCCACTTTCCAACTGTAACAAATTAGGTTTATCAGAAATTTTCAGTAACAAATAAATTTACAGATGATTTAGTCTCATAACATTTTAATATTTCTCAGTGACTTAAGTCCATTATGTGATTTCCAGATATTCTGACAAACAAAATGGTGGAGAACTAATAAAAGTAACAGCCCAAGTGTTATCTATATTTGATAAAGATATTATTCTGACTATGACTTAAAGCTCAAACCACTTAATTGCTTTGTTAAACTCCTTCAAAATTAGTTGAGATGCTTTAAGATGATGTTTTGTGATGTTTTCAATTTTCCATATTAGTTCTTGTATTTGAAACGTGAATCAGAATAATATATGCAGATTTAAAATATCTTTCCACTGGACGCTCTGTCAGGATTTGTTGTAGTTGTTTTGAGAATTTATTAGTTGAGAAAAACATTATGACAAATCTAAACCACATGGCTTGTCCAAAACTTATGGCTTCCATGCCAGAGTGCTATCTGTTAGATTTAGGCAAAATGGGTTAAGTGGGTTTTATGAATAAAATATATTTAATGGCTGTTCTGCTTTAGATTAACGGTAGTTTTCTTTGATAGCTGAATGGTATAATAGATAAGAATGTTTTTGTTGTTTTTTGGGGGCTTAATGCAATTTTTCAGCACATGATAAGCTATACATGGTGGCCATTATTAATGGTGGAGGAAGAAACCGAGACATTACTATAAAAATGTCTGATGTTGACCAAATGTTCTTTGTTCACAATTGGTTTAGCACCATATAAGAGGAAAAAGTGTTAAGAATCCTTGGTAACAGTGATTTTTATTTTTAAAGGTAGATTTGCATTATTGTTAAAAAATTTAAAGGCTTTGATGCTAAAATGTTTTGTCTAATGTTGTTAAAATTGTTCATTTTGATTAGGGATCATCCATAAAGAATGTCTGCAAAGATAATGGAGAGGGTTCAAATGTGGACAAGGAGAAAGGGTGTAAAGGACCTTGAGGATGTCCACAAGATATTATTTTTTGTTATGATATTCTCTGGATTATAGCTGCTTTAGGCCTACTGTGTGTATTTCAGTGTTTTATTTGTGATCCCAAAGTATAAATTTCTTAATTTCAATTTGTACGATTTGTGCCACAGAATATATATGAATGAGCCATAGAGCAGCTTATAATGCTGGATGGGGGTGTCCACAGTCTGGGGTGGGTGTGGTGGAGGTAAGCCACGGGTGGAAAAAGCGAACAAGGGGGGGGCTAGGAAAACAGGTACTATCTATGGATGTCCTTTATGGACAACCATATTAATGGTTAAATGGGCATTAAGTCATTTTAGAGGGCCTTAAAACAGTATGCTCTCTGTTAACTAGATCTGGATGATTCAGATGCAACATGTTATACAATGAAGAAAACAGGACATACTTCAAAATGTAATAGAAAATCAAATGTCAGAACAAATGATTAAAAACAAGGATTACGTTTATTTTCAATAAAACACTTGCTAGCATACTTAGTGTTAATTTAAATCGCTTTGGAAATTTTCATTTAAAAATACACTTTACATTATAAAATCATCATAAATATCTAACCAAAAAGGATGAAAAAGTATACAAATAAAAAAAATAAAATTATTTAGACTACTTTCAGTGAATGACCATTAAGATTGGACTGGCAGGTCGGAGTCTGTGCAGTTTCTTAGGAGTAATCAGCAGAGTGATGAACATAGACCCTGCTATGACTGATCAGGATATTTTTGGTTTCACGTTTGTTTGTTGTTTTTTTTAACTATATTAATCTTAACCAAACAACCTTATGACTCCATACCTATGTAACTACAAGCCATGGTAAGAGCCAAGAAATCGGTCACCAATCTTTTGATGCGTAAATACTACTACTTTTGTATCATTGTAGGAGATTCTTATGACTTAGCAATGAAGTTAGTTTTCCTCCTATTATATCATTGTAAGAGACTTCTTACCTAGTACTGAATGTGCAACTGCATTCATGTCACAGCAAACACGGATGCCCCTATCAAAGGGCAATAAATCTTTCAAAGTTATACAGAATCCTCTGAATATAAACCCTTATACAATATTAGGTCTCTGAAGTCTTTCAAAAGTTATTGAGTGGAAACAAAATACAGGATAAAAGGATAAATTTCCATGTCATACATGGACTGTAACTCTGTCATACATGTGCTGTAACTCTGCTAATTCTTACATAAATGATCGCCATCAAACCTGAACTACATTTTCTCATTACTAAATTTGGTTTCAGTCAGTAAAGTCCATCAAAACTGATTAAGCACGAACAATTATAATGCAAAGCAAATTTGTAACTCTTACAAGGGGAATAATTCAAAGTTTGACAGAATGAAGTGAAAATCAAAAATTTATTTCATTAATATAATGAACCAGATTGTTTTCTACCCACAAAATCTTGAGTTATTGTTCGTTTTTTAGCTACAAGTCCTGAAAATATTGAGTAGTTTATACTCCTTAAAATGTTATTTTTAAGTTTCTACAAAGTCCTTATAAAAGTTATTGTTATGATGTCTACAAACAAGTCCTTAGAAAATTCTTGATAGATGTGACATGATTTGATTAAAGGATATGTATAACATTAAAGAGAAAATAGTAACTTTGTGCTCAAGGTCAAACTGCTAATATGGAATAAATAGTTAAAAAGGTCAAAATCTGATAAGTGCATTTCATTGTCAAAGTTGAACTAAACTCTAAAGAACTTGGTGAGCTGTTGCTGGCCTTTGATTTGAGGTAAAAGCTTCCTCCTACATGTTTTGGGTTGAGAGGGAGCTTTCTTCTTCTTGGGTGACTGACTTTGTAATGTTGGCATAATCTCTTTCTCCACCTGCAGAGGGCGCTTTAGTCCTTTTCCCACAGATTTATTTTCATCACAATTTCCTGTCGACTGGGCTGCTTGAGCATAATAAGTGTTTTCCTTATCTTTGATAGATTCTGTCACTTTTGTAGCAAACCTCAAACCTGAACCACATCCAGGGTGAACAATCGTCTTGCTGTAAATGAAAACATTAATGAGTGGTTAGCTCTGTTGGGTTCATAACAAGAGTACTGTATAACCTTTGTATGTGCAACCTATATCAAAAGGCCAGATCCGGCTCAAGACCTGGTTATATTTGCTTATTTACATCATAAGATGTTGATTTAAAAATCACTTATCTGACCTGCACCCTGGAGAAAGTTACACATTCCTGGTATAACCCCCCCCAATTGTCTAATGGAATTATTTTAGCCAATAAGAAAGTATATATATACTAAAAACTGTTCACATTTTTATCAACTTTGACACTCAGTTTGCTAAAAAAAAAAAGAACTGATTAATTAGAGTTTTGTGGAACACATCATCTCATAGACATAGTTCTTGAGACACTTGTTCTACATTGACCATTAGACCTATAGGTAGGCAAAACAGAAGAATGAGTAACTGTTTGTAGCAAGTGAAATTAAGTGACCAATGAGATTGCCCATGGTATTCATAAGCCTCAACTGGAAATAAAAACTTGTGGTGAAAAAGTTATTTGGGGAAAGTTCATTTTTTATTTGGGGAAAGTTCATTTTTATTAAATGATGTTACTTTGAGAATTCTTACCCAATCACATTAATGTTTGGGAAAGAAAGCTCTGCCACCTCTCTAATTCTTCTCTACCAGAAAATTTCATCTTGCCCATCTGTATTCATACAAGGGAAAGGGGTGTTTATGATTTTTTAACATAGCTTTAATAATTTTTCAGTCATATCGCTACGATGTCTGTAGTGTGGCAGTTTATAGCAATGTCTAGCACTGGGGCATCTTGCCACAGACATGTAGCATGATATCCCACCCAGTCACATTATCCTGACACCAGGCCGACCTGTCCTAACACTAACATCTTAATGCTGAGCGTCAAACGAGGCAGCTGTTAGTAAGATTTTTGTAAGTCTTTGGTATGACTCGATCCGGGGATCAAACCCATGACCTCCAGCATCCAAGGCAGATGCTCTAACCACTAGGCCACCAGAGCGGTTATCATACAAGGGGGAGAATCTCTTACTCCCTGACTAAAGCTATGTGGCTGTCCATCCAAATGGTGGTTTACCAGTATCTGCTGAGTAACACATTGATGAGGATTTGCACTTTTTCTGGGAGTGTGAAAGGGTTAATAGTAATGTGAATGAGTAAGTATTCTTGGTGAAATATAATGAACAATGAATTGATAAAATACATTACAATGATGTTTGGACAATAGGTAATAGCATGTGGAAATGCACAAGGATCCAGCCTCTACCATGGGTACCCTTCAGGGAATGAAATGACTTGTGCCACTTTCCCTTGTAAGCCTTTATAGAGGACGGCATTTGAACTTGTGAAGACTCTCTCCCTGACTGAAAGTTCGAATTTCTTTCACACAAGACTCTCCTAAGAAGAACCAGGCATTAAGGAGAAGATTGTCTGGGCCGGAATGAAATACCTGTGACTGAGACTGTTTTAGAAGGTTTGGTATCTATGAATTTTCCAGGGGAAAGTCTACTGTTAGATTGAGCTCACTGTTCACTCAAGACTTATCCAACCTGAGAGTGGCTATCATAATCACCTTTGCAGTTATGTGTGCTCATTTTCTGTAGAAAGGAGAGGGGTTGGCACAGCTCAAAAACATCTAACAGAATAATAGAGCATATGTGATCCATGCTTCTGGATCCATGACTAGAGAGATGAAGGTGGACAGTTTTTGTGGTTCCACTTTGTCACAATAAGGTCTCACTGGATGCCCCCCAAAATAGTAAAAATCCACAAAGTCCAATACCTGAACAGACCACTCTTTGTAAAGAGTCTCAAAATGTTCAAGACACTGACTTGGACAGTAAACTTGTAAACTTGCTAAGAATGTGTCTAAACTGAATTGTGATTTAGTCTCTAGTTGTTTGTGGAGGTACATCATTACCACCATGTTCTTTGATGATATGAGGATTAGTCTGTTGCAGAAATGAAATCTATTCACTATAACCTTTAATTCTAAAAGACTGACATAATGTGACTTTTCTTCTGGATTCTAGCTACTACTGAAATTGGTCAATGGTGAGCCCCCCTCAAGCTTGCATCTGTACAAACTGTAATCTTAAGCTGATGCTTTTCTTTAGGGATTCCTGACATATATGCTACTTTTTTCTGAACAGTATTTGTTCAAAACATTTTTTATGCATCATTTATAACAATATCATCTGTATGGGGATTCAGTAGAAAGCTGGAAACTTGTTGAAAACCATCTCTATCACTGAGAAATTTTAACAATCTTTAATTGTGTACCAATTTAAATAGATAAATCATATAATTATAAAAGTATACTTGGTCATTTCTTGAACATGTAATTGATTCCAAGATCATTTAATAGTAAAAAAGATGGAATACACTTGTGTTGTTGTGACCTGTTTGTTAACTTCAAATTGTTTTGATAATTTTATGAAGGTTACACTGCCATAAATATTTGCATATTAATTTCATTGGAATACATTGGATTGACAGATAATAATGTCTTAATTGTAAGTCAGGTCGATAATGTGATAAAAACACAATGTCTCAGAGTTGCATATTTTTGCATTCTAACAAAGTTTTCAGCTGTTTCTATTTGTCTGCAGATGCAGTACCTATTATTAGAAATAAATCATTATCTAAGCATGTGCATTTGATTTTCAATTGTGTATGCTGAAATTGATCAGTTTGATCACAAAGAAAATAACATTAAGGAATTGTACTTTTGTCCTGATTTGGATAAGTTTTAAAAATTTTAATGATTGGGTAACTAATAATTTTTATTGGCAATGTGATTCACAGTTGAATTGTGGAAGGCAGAAATGAATTTGATAATTTGTCATTCAGCACAAAGGAAGCTGAATAGTATTTGATGATCAAGTGGTGTAGCTGTTACTGTTAAGGGACTGAATTTTATATCTTGTAAGTAATTATGGAGCAAAACCATGTTATATTTTAAACATTTAATTTATGCTTAAAGCGTTGATGATTCAGGTTATCCCACCTGGTTTCCGCACAAAATAATGCCCAAGCCACACTCATGGTATCACCTGTTATTTACTATTCTTGTAGCCTCCAAATTTACTTTCTTCCAGTAATTCTTTTCCTTGCAAAGTAAATCAATCCCAGACACAACTAGCTTAGTAAAATAAGGGAATTATAAAAGATGTATACTTTCTTTCCAAGGACAAGCAATCCAATTTAAATTTAAAATTTACTCAAATATTAACTTTTTCTTAAGTGTTTTCAAACAAATGCTTGACATGAGCTTGCCTACAGCATCAAAAATTAATATATTGCCTAAGTTCTTGAATATCCTTACTGGACATCTGCAGTTAAGGATTGTTCTTTGAATTTTGCTTCCTGTTATGAGCTGTTTTCTCTGGGTTAAAGGTCAATAGCCAAAGACAAGCCCAGTCCTGTAATTTTTTAGTCTGAATTTAGGATTTGGTCAGCCTCATTTGGATTTTCAACAATTATCTATAATTTTGTATCATCTGTAAATAGTCTTAGTGATAACTGCATGTTCTTTACTATATCATTTATATACACTAGAAATAATAATGGTCCAAGGATTGATCCTTAAGGGACTCCTGTATTTAAGGACTGAAAATCCAAGAGTTGAGAACTCAGGGACAACTGTTTTCCTAATGACAAGTAGTGTTCTAACCACAACAGTAAATAAACTATCATACATGGCAATCTTCTTAGGTTTAACAAGTAATCCAAAATGTCAAACATGTTCAAAGTTTAATCTGATCACTGATTTGATGTAGAGTCATCAGGTGTAAAGCCTGATTCATTTGGTGAAATTAAGTTGAACAATATAATTATGCAAAAATCTGTAGACACACCATGGATAAAATGCAAAGGTGTGGTATTGGACCATAGTTTGAAATAATGGTTCTGTATCCTTTCTTATAAACTGGGACCACATTTGTTAATTTCCAAGAATCTGGAAATCTTGAGGTATTAAGAGAAATTATAAAGATTGGACAAGTTGAATAATTAATTAAACATGCAATTTTTTGTAAAGTAACTGGGAATGCTATAAGCCACTGCTTGTTTTGCCTCTGATGCTGGAATCATTTGATCATAGTCAATAAGATAACACAATAGATGAATGGAAGAAGGATAATGCTGAGTAAATAGGGTCATCAGCAATGGTCGCATGAAAGGTTGGCTAAGAAATATCAAAACCACCATCATGCTATTGTTGTTGTAGGGTTTAACACCAATTTTCAGCACAAGATAGGCTATACATGGCAGCCAGTATTAATAGTGGAAAAAGAATCCTGGAAATGCCTGGGAAGAACCACCAACCCATGAGAAGCTACTGGCAGGCTTTCTCACTTATTCTCGTTAGCAAAGTCTGGACTCAAACTCATGCAGATAGAGGTGAGATGGCAGTGATTCGTAATGGTCAGCGCTTTAGACCACTCGGCCACTCTGGGCCCCACCATCATGCTGAATAAGTCAAGTAAATGCAAAAGTTTTCTCACTAAAATACACTCCCTGTTGTAAATAACATCTGCAAACTTGATAATCTGTAACATACTTGGAAGGGAGATAATGAAATTGATGAAATATTCCATAACAAGTTTGAGAAAATGCTAGAATGGAGTGAAATCTGCAAATCCTGGAAAAGAACTCAGGAGAGATTGGCATGCAAATTCTATCCACCAAATTGCTTGTCAAGTAGACAGTAAATTCCCTTTTGTAAAATTAATGCCTTCTTTGGATTGGATGGAATGTTGGTCATGGAATGTGAGGACAAATGGGAAGGGGGCTGCATACAAAAAATTCAAAGGCCATCTGAAATAACATGAATTGGCCAAATCTTTTTTTTTTTTTTTAGAAAGGTCAATTTAAGCCAGCAAAAATGAAAGAGTCTGGTGCTAACAGACAGGTTTTCAGCAGCCAGGCAGGCTGGCAAGTAATTGGTAATTGTTGGTTGTCCTGTGAAAGAAGAAACTTTGTTTCTTATCCCCTTTATTAAATTGTCTCTGAAATGGGGTGGGGAGGGCAAATCTGTTCACATTAGGTCACAATGTCAATTATACTTTTTCTTTTCAAAAGTTATTCCCCCACTCACCCACCCATTAAATTGATAACGGGAGAAAAACTGAAAGTGAATACCATATTTGTATTCCAAGAAGGTCAATTATGAACAGTAAATTTAGGATATAATTACCATATGAACTTGCTAATAAGTAAAATCAAGCTGCAAACAAATAAGATAGGCATAAAATGTGCCTACAGATCAGGGTCTATGGTGTTCATTTTACTGATTATTCCTAAAAAATTACACAGACCCAGAACTGCCAGCACATTATCTGATGGCAGATCTGGGTCTATGCAGTGTGCAGTTGGACTTGTCTTATAAGCAAGTATATATGGCATGTTGTTTTTTTCTTTTTAACAGATCTTTAAGTATAATACTGGCTTATATTACTGAGGAAATATGCTTTTCCCCATGGACACCTGGGTTGGTCTGAACAGACATAAAAGATGTAACACTTCGATTATAAATCCAATGCTCTACCATCTGCACTACCATGCCTCCCTCTAATTGTAATGAAACCCAAGGAACAATAAATTTATATTTTTATGTCCAACTTTTTCATTTACACCAGGAAAATGTACATAAAAGATCCTATAGGACATTGCAACATACCTTGTTAAAAAAAAGATACTGTAATTACTGGAATCATATGAAATCTGAAAGTTTATGTTTTGCAAACTTGAAGATTTTAGACCTCCATGCATCAGGTAAAGTCTTTATGTTTAAACTGCTTCTCAGGCAAATGCCTTAACTTTGTAATTGTACATGATGATTATTCTATAAACACAAAGTATCATCTAATCAATAAACACATTTTTCTCTCAATTAAAGTACCTGGAGTAAATTTAAACAATTTCACAATCATACTGTTTGTAGTTTTACATAAAAATGACATTTGTAACTAGACAATACATCATATCCATCTGTGGCTAGATTCAGCTGCTGCTTGCCTCTAATGATTCTGAAGAGAAACATGTAAAAGCTACTACTGTGTTCAAATGGCATGCACAACTGGTATATACAAAACCTGACATTGCAGAACCATGTTTTTCAAAGCTACTACTGTGTTCAAATGGCATGCACAACTGGTATATACAAAACCTGACATTGCAGAACCATGTTCTTCAAAGCTACTACTGTGTTCAAATGGCATGCACAACTGGTATATACAAAACCTGACATTGCAGAACCATGTTCTTCAAAGCTACTACTGTGTTCAAATGGCATGCACAACTGGTATATACAAAACCTGACATTGCAGAACCATGTTCTTCAAAGCTACTACTGTGTTCAAATGGCATGCACAACTGGTATATACAAAACCTGACATTGCAGAACCATGTTCTTCAAGCCAGTTCAAAGGCAGTAAAGCCTTTGGTAAAGAACCACCTCAAAAAATGATAATAAAGTACATCTTAAAACAGATGGCTGCTTAAAATAGGTTCATTAATTTGGAATTTTGTTTTAATGACCATAAAAACACGACTGTTTAAGACAAATGATAGCCTAGAAGAGCTAACTTATACAGTTGATTTAATTATATATAACTTTGTATCATGTCTTCATGCTGATCTAAATTATCAAGTCCATCTGACTGACCTGGGTATGACTATCTCTGTCTGTCCCCAACCCATATCTTCCTCCTCCCTTCTGTTCAACTTGATGTTATGAAGTGGCTCAGCCCAGACCATGCTGGATTGGTATCTCTTGTTATACCTTGATCCCTACAATACAAGGTGTATGTGTATGTGTATATATAAACAATGAAGTAGAAGTAATTTATTTAATTTATAAATATCCTTGAAATTATATTCTTTCATACAACATTTCAGAATATTACAATGGAGCAATTTTGATGGCAATCCCTATAATTTTTATTGCATATGGCCTGATCCCTTGCACAACCCTGACAGTGACCCATGAATTGTAACTAAAATTCCATTATATAGCATGTCTTCTAGCTATAAGTGCAAATTTAATGTTTTGTCAAAATGACTGTTATTGAAATTGTAGTGCATCTGATATACAAATATATCATTTGGTCAAATCTCAGTGTTAATGAAATTGTAATGCATTATTATTATTATTATTATTATTATTATTATTATTATTATTATTATTATTATTATTATTATTATTAATATCATGTGCAGTGTGTGCTCAGACATTTAATAGTAACATGCAGATGCTGCAGTCCACTGGGGAACTTTGTCAGTGGACAGTTGTTCACAATGTGACATGGTCTGAGAGATCCACAGCAACAGGAAGAGTTAGTGGCCTGGTGCCATTGGACAAGGTTGATTGCACAATGACCCTGTCCTGTCCAAAAGTGGTTCAGTGTGGTCCACAGATGATATGCAAGGATGAAGCCAGGAGGGCACAGATGATATGCAAGGATGAAGCCAGGAGGGCAGACAGATGGCTCAACTATGAGGGAGTGGTTTACAACATCTGTTGAAGACCACTCAACACTCCATGCTGAAATAGCTGTCATATCTTCCTGCATCAGACCTAACCAGATTGGACATCTTGAAGTAATACATTTAATTGTTGGAACCCCTCTCAAGACCCCTGGAGCTGATGTCATGGAGAAGAGTCCTCTTGCACACAGCTTCCATATACACACAATAACTAAAAAAATTTGTGATTCTCCACCCACTGATGGTTTAGGTGTCATTACAGCAGTAAAAGTAATGATAGTAAATCTTTTTCCATAATGATTCTGCAGGTAATTTTATCACAGTTTTAATGTTCATTCAAACAATGTAAGGGCAATGTATTCATAAATCATATGACAGAATAATGAATACAATGGATCCATAAATCATATTACAAAGAATAATGAATAATGTATTGTTACGACCCTGTAGTTTAAGTATGTGTTAAGGAATCGATTCTGTATAAATCTTTTTATTTCATTTTATTTCATTAAATGTAATTATTAATATGATTATATTAATATCAGTCTAATATGCTGCTAAAAGCATCGTGTTTACTTGAGTCGTAAATGTGACTCATGTGAGCACATGCTGTGTATGATGGCAAATTCATTGCAAGTAAACATTCAGGAATAGCTATGAAAACGATTGGGTGATACTTGGTCAGGCTTTCCTAATGTCCTGAAGTATTACGAAATTGCATGTGTCCTCCATGCGTGTGTAATTCAAACGTGTTAGCTTCATTTATATGCTGAGGTATTTTGTAAGAAGTTCAGAGTCATACACAGTCATAGAGTTGTAAAGTCAGAGTTGAAGTTTATTGTAACATCTTAGAGTTACACAACTTCTATTACCTTAAAAAAGGTATTTTTGTGCTAGAAGAAGTTGTCCGTATGTCTACATAGAACATGTATTTTGTTAGTGGAGCTAATTTTACATTCGTTTTTCTGAATAATTGTTTCCCTGGAGAAGAACATTACTGATTTGAACAAAGACATTTTCCGAAAATATTCTCAATTGGAATGGAATTACAAACTGTGCTTTACTGTATAAATTCTGGAATTTTCTGTTAGCCTTCTCTGATGTGCTCATCCGCCATTTTGGACCGGAACTGAACTTCATACTGTGTTTAGAACTTTTTACAGGACTTATGTTTATCTTTACAAACAATTTGGATCGTTTCTGTAAATCTTAAGTCTTGTTTAACATATTCACATTATTTCATGTTTTCTAGGAAAAAAAATTATTTTTGTTAAAGTTTACAAAGCTTTTTGTCTTCACTCTTTCTTTGTGTTACTTTGAATGAGCCGATACATAACAGTATTCATAATACGACAAAGAATAATGAATAGTGTATTCATAAATCATATAAAAAAGAATAATAAATTTAGTGTATTCATTTATCATATCACAAAAAGAAAAATGAAAATAGTGTATTCATGAATCATATGACATATTCATATATTTTGACATTCTCATTTTTACTGAATCAAGGACTTAGTAGAATAAGAATTGTGACAGCATATGATGACAACTTAAATTGTGCCTAGTCCACCATTGCAAGGCAATAATGTATTTTATCTCTTCTTACAACAACTATTATTATTATTAAAATTATTATTATTGCAATAATCTTTACAAAGGTGGCTTTTCACTTTTCAACAAGTTAACATTATACAATTATTGACCTGGTTAAGGGGAGATAAAAAGATTTGTTTACCCAAGTCATCGAACATGACTAGTTGTGAGTTAACAAATCTTTAAATCTCCCTCAAACATGGACAATAAATTGTTTATTATCCTGAAGAAAAAAAAAAACAAGACAGGGAAATATAATGACATGAGGGAGACAATATTACATGAGAAAAACACATTCTATGTCCTGACACTCTTATTTTATGAGGCACAATAATAGCTATCAACTACATGTATTTTTGCCATAAGCAGCAAACCTAAAAAGCCAAGTTAAGGCTAGATTTCTTTTTCAAGTGAATGTGAAACTGCACATCAGCACTGATGTTCAAATTTGCAACCCACCAGATATGAGGTGGATGAGCTACCAACTAAGCTATCCCACTCCTTCATTGCTGTTAGCATATTACAGTTTGCTTGTTGTATACATGTTTATGTAGCTGACTTTACTTTTTTGTTAATTGCTACATTAGAAAATTGCAATTTTATTCATTAAATTCATTAAAACACTAGCTTTGTTTTTTCTCACAGGAGGTACACTAACTTACATTTGTAACTATCAGTTTGTGAATCAATGTGGCAGATGTAAATGACTGGTTGATTTAATCACAAGTTACAACACTACAGTATAACATTTACTGGTTAATAATATATTTTAAGGGCTTTTTTGTTATTTCTTACATACTATATTAAGAAACAAGTCTGATAAGAATAATAGCTACAATGTGTAAAGAATGATACTGCTGGCCACTGCAAATTGCTCTTCTTTCACAGGCACTTAGACTACTAAGACTGAACAATTTTTATTCCAAAATAATCTTATCTGAAATTTATGAATAATGTGGCTGAATCACACTGTATTTCAAAAGAAGCCCTTGGTTTAATGATTAAAATGTAAGAGTCTAGGATGCATGTGATTGAAGAAAAATCATCTGATAGGATGTTGGACAGCTTGAATACAGTAATACTTTTATAGAATACAAATTATTTAAACTGCAACATGTTACCAATATTATTACTTGTTTATTATGTTGGTCATGAAGTTTATTCGTCACTCTGTCCCAAAGAGAAATGTTGTGACTTGATTCTGTTTGTTTGTCTTCCTCATCTGGTGACCTAGAGAAAACAAGAATAATATGCATGGTATATTATATGCCTGAACTATGTTTAAAAGTCATATGTCTAGATACTAGTGGGGCATAGTTGACTGGTATATTATATGCCTGAACTATGTTTAAAAGTCATATATGTAGATACTAGTGGGGCATAGTTGACTGGTATATTATATGCCTGAACTATGTTTAAAAGTCGTATGTGTAGATACTAGTGGGGCATAGTTGACTGGTATATTATATGCCTGAACTATGTTTAAAAGTCATATATGTAGATACTAGTGGGGCATAGTTGACTGGTATATTATATGCCTGAACTATGTTTAAAAGTCATATATGTAGATACTAGTGGGGCATAGTTGACTGGTATATTATATGCCTGAACTATGTTTAAAAGTCATATATGTAGATACTAGTGGGGCATAGTTGACTGGTATATTATATGCCTGAACTATGTTTAAAAGTCGTATGTGTAGATACTAGTGGGGCATAGTTGAATGGTATATTATATGCCTGAACTATGTTTAAAAGTCATATATGTAGATACTAGTGGGGCATAGTTGACTGGTATATTATATGCCTGAACTATGTTTAAAAGTCATATATGTAGATACTAGTGGGGCATAGTTGACTGGTATATTATATGCCTGAACTATGTTTAAAAGTCATATATGTAGATACTAGTGGGGCATAGTTGACTGGTATATTATATGCCTGAACTATGTTTAAAAGTCATGTGTAGATACTAGTGGGGCATAGTTGACTGGTATATTATATGCCTGAACTATGTTTAAAAGTCATATGTCTAGATACTAGTGGGGCATAGTTGACTGGTATATTATATGCCTGAACTATGTTTAAAAGTCATATATGTAGATACTAGTGGGGCATAGTTGACTGGTATATTATATGCCTGAACTATGTTTAAAAGTCATATGTGTAGATACTAGTGGGGCATAGTTGAATGGTATATTATATGCCTGAACTATTTTTAAAAGTCATATGTGTAGATACTAGTGGGGCATAGTTGAATTATATATTATATGCCTGAACTATGTTTAAAAGTCATGTGTAGATACTAGTGGGGCATAGTTGACTGGTATATTATATGCCTGAACTATTTTTAAAAGTCATGTGTAGATACTAGTGGGGCATAGTTGAATTATATATTATATGCCTGAACTATGTTTAAAAGTCATGTGTGGATACTAGTGGGGCATAGTTGACTGGTATATTATATGCCTGAACTATGTTTAAAAGTCATATGTGTAGATACTAGTGGGGCATAGTTGACTGGTATATTATATGCCTGAACTATTTTTAAAAGTCATATGTCTAGATACTAGTGGGGCATAGTTGACTGGTATATTATATGCCTGAACTATGTTTAAAAGTCATATGTGTAGATACTAGTGGGGCATAGTTGACTGGTATATTATATGCCTGAACTATGTTTAAAAGTCATATGTGTAGATACTAGTGGGGCATAGTTGAATTGTATATTATATGCCTGAACTATGTTTACAAGTCATATGTGTATATACCAGTGGGGCATAGATGAATCTAGAGATTACTGACCAACATTTCTCAATGATCTTTGGTCAACGCATACAGCTGTGAACTAATCTTACTGTGCAGAAACCATTATTTTCTTACTAGACTTACATAGCCTTGATTTTTTACCATTATATTGCAAAATTAATTGGTTTCTCTCTGCCCTAAGTGCAAGCAGGTTATCCTCAAAGTTTGGTAAAGGAACTTCTCTAAAACAACAAGTTACTATGTGAAACCCATTTTTCTGAGCCACAACGACCCAAACCTAGGATACTTTGGCTCCAAAATTATCTACAATCTTGGTCAAGGTATGTGGTCTCGAACTAAAGCATTTATGTGGAATCCCTTTTCTTCTTTCAGCCACAATGACCTTCATCTTTGACCCAAAATCATTAAGCCTCTTCTTACCCAAAGTGTTAGCCATTCACAAACTTTGGTGATAGTACATGGCCGAGAACAGAAATTTTTGTCCATATACCAGTTTTCATTTTTCAACCAGTCTTAACCTTTAATCTTTTCACGAACCCACCCACTATCAACTGGCCATCCACAAAGCTGTGTCCAGTCTGCAATACAGAACTAAAATTATGGTATGGAAACCATTTTCCATCTTGCAATCAATAAATAACCTTGATGTTTGACTTTTTGACCCCAAATTTCTTCCTTAAACCAAGTGCAAGCCAGCCACAAAGTTTGGTCCAGGTCTGTGATGAAAGACTAATGTTATTGTTGTGAAACAGTGTTTGTTCTTTCTGTTACAGTGACCTTACTCTTTGACTTTTTATCCCAAAGCCAACAGGCTTCTTCCTCATGGCTGTTCCATTTAACATGCATGGTACACAGTTAAGGTACTTTTTAAAAACTATTTGCTAGGGTACTCTAGTTACTCAAAAAGAGTTCATATGAAAATGATACAAAATTCTAAAAGGCACTTAAAGTGCCCTCCCCAGGTCCCAAGTACATTTAACCCCAAATACATACTATATACAAAGTTAAGTAACAGTTGATGGCAGAATTATTGTATGGAAATGAAATAGAGGATAGACAAGTGGATGTTTAGATAGATGAACATCACAAAATTATGTGTTTCACTTTGTGTCAGGTGTATAAAAGAACTTTATAATTTTTTAAAAATTTTTTTGATAACATAAGCAAAGCTACATGATATACTGCAAACATACATTATGCAATAAAAGGCAAAGTTACATGCTATGCTGAAAGTTTACATTGCATAATAAAAGGCAATACTTATAATGTAATTTCTTAAGATAAAAGAGTTAACACACAACTTTCACAAATGTAAAAAATAAGCATGTATGTTTATTATCAAGATTTTACACTAGGCCATCTTAGCCTTGCATAAATCATCTTGTCTTGGTCTTACATAAACCATGTTGTTCTGCCTTGCATAAACCATGTTCTCCCTGTGTTGATCATGGCAGGAACATTCTGTTTTAAGTAGAATACATTGGGGAAATGCAAAAATGATGGTTGAAGTAACTGAATTTAATATTTTTTTTGATAAAATTTATACATAAATTCAATAAAACAAATCAAACTTGTTTTTAACAGTTGTTTTTACAATGGCATATAACAAATAGCTGGTTGAGCAATTCTGTCAAGAAGGAATGATGTTAAAATTTGACAAGTTATATTTAATCAATTTCAGATAAAGGACAATTTTTATCTTAGCATGGACAATTTAAGCAATATTTCTCCCTAACAAAAGTTATCTTTTTCACATAGACTTAGAGTACACAACACTCAATTCCAGACTGTCAAAATGACTTATGTACATTTAAATTGAGAAACAAATATCAGCAGGAACAAATATGTGGATTATTTTACTTAACTGATGTGTCAGTCTGTTTCTTTTGATTTCACACAAAGGGGAATTCCCGAAATGCCAATTTCATAAGGGATTATCAATACTAAAGGGGGATATTTTTCATTTCAATATGAGAACAGTATACTGCTTATGTTGCAACAAAGCTAGGTAGTAGTCATTATATATTATGATAATGACATTGTTAAATGAACTGAAATACGGCTATCAAAAAACAGAAACAAATTTCTTTTAGTAAATTATGTTTCTCCAATAACAATTCTCAACACATTACTTTAGGAAAATTTTCTATGCTGCCTCTGAATCAAGCTGTCCCAGAAAGACAGAAAAACATCCTTCTCAATATATATATATATATATATATATATATATATATATATATATATATATATAGAGAGAGAGAGAGAGAGAGAGAGAGAGAGACAGACAGACAGACAGACAGACAGAGAGAGAGACAGGCAGGCAGACAGAGAGAATCAGACAGACAGACAGACACACAGAGGTTAGCAACTCTTAAAGATTAACTCTCCTTTTGACCCACTAGATGGCTACCACTATACCCTGATTAAACCAGTTTTATTTAAGAGAATTCTTAAAGGATGCTCACATTATGGGTAAAGGTGGAAGATTTCATTTGCAATGTGATCAGGCAAGTATTACTGAAAAAATATAATTTACTAAAACAAAAGCCTTTTATGTCAAATACTTGATCTGATCACATTATATTAAAAGAATATGTAAAAGGAGGAAATACCTCAACCTGTGCCCCAGTAGAATCATAACTGCTCTACTAACGGATAATTCTCCTATGTTGGTTTATCACAATTGGAGACCATAGTTGACACATGTACCAGGAACAACCCTATTGCATTCTGCACTTAATTATGGCCTTACCCTTCAATTTTTTTCCCAGGTGAATAAGACAATAATGGCCAATACTGCCTGGTTCTGAGGCTGTACTGTTATAAAAGGAGATTACCAACTGTTCAGCTACCACTGGCCCAGTTAGGTTTGATTCCATTCATTATGGTGAAAAATCACTAATGATACAGCAAGGAAGTTGATATAAAATTCATCACTAGTTTGAAAGTGGCATTGAAGACTTGATGATCAACCATATAACAAACTGGGGCAGTCATGCTAACATTAGGTATTTCTGAAGAGAATGCATCAAAGTACAATTTATGCCAGTGAGATGAGAAGCTAGCTGGCAACCAACATTCAAAGGCAAGATACAATAGGTTTTTTCAATTGTTGCCTTAAAGCTGAATTCCATCCATTTCATTATCAGATCAGATGTTCAGGCATTTCTATTTTATCCCCTTCATCTATCTTGGGACTGTCCTCCGATTGTACACTTTGGATCTATGGGAAGAACATTCCATAAAGTAAAATGATGATGCTAGATAATCATTTTTTCATAGGTTATTCCATGGCATATTATAAAGCCAGGCAGGTTCAACCAGATGGCTCTGTGAATAAAACTGATTGGCTATGAAGAGACATAATAAAGCTTGGTACACCAGGCCAGTGTCACTGAGTGGTATGTTTGTCTTAAGATCTCTGAATACTTGGATGGATGGCTTGCCAGTCAAAGATAACCAATTCATGACCAATGTAGTTGTGTACATGATGAAAATAATTGATAATGCGACCATCCATATGTAGATAGGATGTAGGCTTTATAATGACCAAACAAACACAAATGAGTGCTTCTTTTAAAAAAATTACAGCCATCAAAGGTTCTGTTAATGAACATGTTGTTCAAAGGCAAATTAGTCTCATGAAATTTGTGTCTGTATTATTAATACTTCAACCTGATGTGTAATGTTGTATAATATGTGGTACAACCAATTGTTGTGACTGTCTTAGTGATGCCATGCTGGATGTGACAATCACCCATACATTAAGAAAGAAATAATAGAGAAATCCTACTAAAGTAAAGATGTGGAAATATTTGAAATGGTTCTTGGGCTCTTCTGGTTACAAGCAACAATGTGGAGATGTGAATGTAACTGTTATGGGCCATAATTCTATTCTAAATGGCATGGACAATACAAAATCCATAATCTAGAGCCATAAGACAATACTGATATCAAATTACATCAAATTATTTTCAAAAGTTCTTGAGCTATGCTGGTTAAAAACAAAATTCCATGTAAGCATATGATTTCAATTGTCAAGGGCCATAATTCTATTCAAACCCCAAAACTGCACAGCTGAACCTATGAGACAATGCAGATTGCATCAGAATATGCTGAGTCATAATTACAAGGATCTGTTGCTGATTAAAAAAAGGACAATCTCACTGTTAAAAATTGGAACATAGTCATATGGTAAATCAAGTTTTTTTCTTGTAAAATATGTTTCTCTGATAACATTTGCCCATTTTTTCTAATCTTTCATATTTAATAAGTCATATGGTAGATGAAACTGTCCAAGTACAATTTTGTGTTTCAAGTGATGGAAAATCACATTTTGTGTTTTCTTTCCAGACTTTGAATGATGATTTTGCGGGGTAAGTCTTGAGTGGACACAAAGTGTTAACTATAAAGTACATGTTTTTAAAGATTTTAGTGTATTTAATAGAACTCTAGTGGTCAAGTGAATATTTAAAAGGCACAAATAAAAAACGCAAAATGTTTCTTTTTTCTTAGTTTAAGGAATTTAGTATATTCTGCAGCAAAGTGTTTCTTTTTTTCTTAGTTTAAGGAATTTAATATATTCTGCAGAAGACTTCTGCAGTTATGAAAGAGATGTCCATTTTTCAAAAATGAATGAACATAAATATTTTTCATTTTATTTATGTATATGATATAAACTGTGAATATTTATCATCAATTTATATACATGATATCCACTGTGAACATTTACCACATAGAGGACAATTATTGCAATACATAACACAATAAAAATGGCTAGCAATATCTAGCCCTAATGGACAGACAGACTGACAGAAGATATGATTATTTAAAGGGCTAATGTATGTAGAACTAATGGGAGTAAGCCCTAAATACTGGTTATATAGTATTTTAAAGACTTAAGAGAGAGAGAGAGAGAGAAAGAGCAATTTTTTTATAATGCTATGTGTCACTACCTGAACTGAGAAAGAATGCATGGAAATCTAATAGGAGTTTTCTGGCTTGAATAGATATCTGTCAAATGGTCCAGCGTAGACAATCCATCATCCTGACTTCCCAGTCTGTCCAGTAGATGGCGCAACACACCTATTGTTCGTCTTCCCACCAGACTGCCACCGTTACTGACAGACCTGTTAGGAGAAGTCTTTATCTGCATCTCAATATCAGCTAAGTAGCTATTGGCACAATGCTGAAGTCCCTCTGCCACCCTGTTGATGCTATCAGGCCGGAGAGTGTTATCTTTGCATTTTATTATCACTCTCCTGATAATGTTAATAATTCGCTGGCAGGCTGACCTGTGTACATAGAGAATTAAACATCGCAAATGTGATGACACACAACCACAACATGATCAAGGAAATGATATCAAAGTAAATAATCTGTAATTAATATGATGACAGGAAATCATTTACAATGAATTTTTCCTGCAATAATTTAAAACTTATTCTCATCAGACACTTACCAAAGATTCTTTTTCTACTAACAGATCACTTGGGATTTGTAATATTCTATGATAAACCTACATATAAAGTATCATTACAAAATTCATGGCTGCAAACAGGATAAAGAAGAAAATAAAAAAACTGAAACTGAACTTTGCACTTAAGTAGACAGATAGGTGGTCATTTAAACTGTAACTTCTATTTCTCATTAGTTTTCTACAAAGAAGGCATAAAATAACAGAAAATTGGAAACAGTTTATCTTTCATCCCATTTTTCCAAGAGTAAAGGTGGCACTCTACAGTTTCGCATTTAGCATATGGTTAGAATTTTAAAGAAAAAGAATTTCCCCGGGTTTCCTCATTACTTATACTAGCTATTTAAAAAAGACTGTATATCTTGGGTATTGTTCAAAGAATCTTTAATTCCCTTTATTTTGGTGTATGATTGATGGGTGTACTATGGGTTATAGAGTATACAGCTTGGCCTTACTCCAGATGTGCACCTTTCAAAAAAGTGCTAGCTCTACTTGCTGATTTTCACTTCCAGAATTTCAAAGGTAAATTGTAAAAAACAAAAAGAGCCAATAACTTTTTTTACATTTTATGTATTTGATAATTCATTCATTGCATTTTTAGAAACTCTTATTGTCTAGATTGGCAAAATTCATTTTCCCTATTTTAATAGCTGCCAAGGATAGTTGTACTTAAGACAAATTCAGATTGATTTTTGGAGCACATGGGAGCAGTCATTTTAGTTAGCAGTGTACTAAGATCATTTAAAATTTCCAAAAGTACAATATCCAAAGAAATTTCAGCCACATTACATGAAAGTAGGATATAGGTATGCATACATTCTCTCCACTGTGCATGTTTAAAATGCAAACAACTTTACCTTACATATATCACTCTCAAAAGTACATAAAAACTGGTGATTGCCACCAAAGCAAAGAACACAATGTTCAGTAACTGCTATTATTGGCAGAACTGCACAATTATAAAAACTTACTTTAACATTCAATCCATTTGTATTGTGATTGGGACCAACAATTGTTTTAGCTCCTGATGTGTATTTAAAAACTTGCATTTTTATCTTTCATAAAAAGAAGAGTACTTACTGAGAGTTATCCTCCTCTTCCACAATGTTTTGCATTCTCTGTATGTGTGTCACAAACTCCCCCAGACCCTTGACATACTGACCCAGGGGACACCCTGGGTCAGGGGCATAACCCTGGCCCCCAAGCCTCAGCCTCATGATGAATGAAAGAGCTGTCTGGGAAAGAAATAACACTTCCTATAAGGCTGGTAGACAAGAAAGTAAATTTTTTCATCCCTGCCTTTTTATTATTTTACACTATATAGCATATTGAGAAGAATTCTGGAATTAAACAATTTTAGCTCAAACAAACATTATCCATATATCAATGGAATGAATGAATGAGTAGTAAAATGAGATAAACATTATCCATATATCAATGGAATGAATGAATGAGTAGTAAAATGAGATAAACATCCATATATCAATGGAATGAATGAATGAGTAGTAAAATGAGATAAACATTATCCATATATCAATGGAATGAATGAATGAGTAGTAAAATGAGATAAACATCCATATATCAATGGAATGAATGAATGAGTAGTAAAATGAGATAAACATTATCCATATATCAATGGAATGAATGAAGGAGTTGTAAAATGAGATAACAAACATCTGAATAAAGATGTCAAATTGGATAAATATCCATTTATCAATGGACTGAATGAAGGAGTTCTAAAAATGATATAATTTGTGGGAATCATGAGTGAACTATCATTTATTTGCTTCCAACAAGCATAATGGATGAGTAAGATGCAATGGCTAGAAAAATATAAAATAAAGTAAATTTGATAAAAAAAATTAAGTCCCTTCAACTCAAAGTTAGACAAAATAATTATCCATAAAGCTGATTTTCAGTTTGTTTGAATAAATAAAATGTCATTAAATGCTTTCATGGCATATTAACTTACTCCAGTATGCATAAATATGCACAAATATTATGTAATTAAATGGTATTTTGACATGTACAAATATTACACCATTAACAGGTGCATAAACATATACAAAGATTATATCATTAATAGGTGCATAAACATGTACAATATTGCATCATTAAAATGTACATTAACATGTACACAGATTATATCATTAACATGTACATAAATATGTGAAAAAATTACAAACTTAAGAGGTGTATATCTTGCATATTTGGTTAATCGAGAACAGTTTATCTGGATTTTATAGCTTATTCCATCATATAGTCTACCAGGCTTCATAGTGAAATAAATGCGGACAGTCTAGATCTGTTTAACAGACTTTTATGCTAAAGGTACTTGATCATAAAGTCTACCTGTCATCATAATAAAAATACATTTGGACATTCTAGAACTTTTATCTTAATTTTACAATTTATTTGATCATAAAGTCTACCAGGTTTCATAATGGAAATAAATTTGGTTAGTCTTGAACTGTTTATCTGACTTTATCTACCTATAATCATATGAAGGAGACATCTGATCCATTTATCCCAACAGTTCAGTTAGTTTGACATTTGTCCTGAGGATAGTTTGCATCAAGCATATAAAAATACCATATTATCAGATGTACAATTTACCTTAAACTGTACATAGACTTATCATCTTTTCTTATGCCATTCTCTTTCAAGATAAAAGAAAACACTACCATACAAATTGTAATGCATCAAAGATTTGTATTCAACCTTTCATGCACTTTCAAGCTGCTCCATTTAATCAAGTGTAGGATTCTTTAGACAATTGGCCCATTGTTTCCCACTGTATGAATGCTTTTAAAACATCTTCATTACCAAGTTCATGTCTTCACTAACATATGGAAGGTATTGTAGCGATATCTTCTAAACAGAATGGGCAAATTCCTAGTTCAAGGAAAATCCTTTACAATTTACTTTCTGTAGAGGCATAACATTTCCACTGACAAAAGCCCTTGTTTCTCTGATTGAAAAATGAAATTACTGACAACACCTAGTCATCTTTTACAAATTAACAAGGTGATGACTATAACTCACACAGCTTGAATTAGCTCCCTTGCCAATTCTGTGCTAACGTTTGTTCTCCAGTTGGCATGTTTAGTCCTGATTATATATATCAACATAAAAGGAGACATTTAAAATTTGTTCTCCATGTATGATTTAAATATTTGATGGATCATTTATCAGCAACTTTTGCATGAAGTTTCTCTGTTCCTTTATATCTATTTAGATTAAGTCTTGATGCTGATTATGCTGGTGTGTCACACAGTGAATAACAATCTGACTGATAGTTACTGTTTAACTCTGGACTTAAACAAACAATAAGCATCAACTTAAACTGAATAAAACATACTTCAACTTGTGACACATAGGATGTGAAGCCATAGTACTAAATACAAAAAGACATGATTTGAAGCAATAGCATAATTTTGTGTAAAGCTGGTTATCAAATGATCAGTAAAGTACTTATTAAATCAAACATGATGAACAAATCTAGAATGTCTTTTTTACCTTGATATATATTATCAGTGACTAAACATGCTGACAAAAATAAATAATGAGTATGGAATTGATTACCCAGGGTTGGGTCAGGTAGATTTCAAACAATGTGAGTCACTTTATCTTTGCTAATTTGCAGAATGCAGGTGGTTCTTGTCAATAGTTTTTATTTGTTACTGTTGTTGTTGTGGGGTTTAGCGCCATTTTTCAGCACAGGAAAGGCTATACATGGCAGCCAGTATTAATGGTGGAGGAAGAAACCGGGAAATCACCGGAAAGAACCACCGACCCATGAGAAGCTACTGGCAAGCTCTCTCACATATCCACATTCGCCGAATCTTAGACTCGAACCTACGAAGATAGAGGTGAGATGGCAGTGATCCGTAACGGACAGTGCTTTAGACCACTCGGCCACTCGGGGCCCCTTATTTGTTACTGACATTAATAAATGCATGTGCCTGCTATTTACCTGATACATAGTCATGTTTTTGTGCCTAGCTGCATGCTTGAGAGCAGTGAAGGCTTTGTGATCCAGTCCTCTATCTGGGATGTTGATAGCCCTTGCCAGGGCTAGTTCTGACCTCGAGTTGACCTGCAGTTCCAGGTAAGACAAAAACACAAGTCTCACATAGGCCTGCAATGCAAATTACTTTATTCATAAGTAAAACATTTTCTTATCTGCACATCAATGACCATGACATCTGATCTTTAGCCCACTAATCAACAAGTCTCTTACATACCTTAAATAAAAGCCCTCAACAAACTTTGGTCAAGTTATTGGGTTAAGAACATGAGTTAATATGCAAAAAAAACATTTTTCATTTTTGTTTGTGACCTTGACTTCTGACTTCAAAATCAATAAGCTTCTGGCTTCTGCAAAGTGCAAATCATTCACTTATTTTGGTGAAGGTACATGGCTGGCCAATAAAAGAATTTTTCTGCTAAAACCATTTTTCTTCTCTCTGTCACAGCGCCCATCATCTTTGTATTTTTATCACCAAAATTGATAGGCTTCTTCCCTATCTAAATTGCAAAGCTTATATAAAGTTTGGTCCAGGTCTGAGATGCAGAATTAGTATAACTGTGCTGAAACCATTTTTCTTCATTCAGTCACAGTAAATTTTTATGTTTAAAATTCTGACCCTGAATTTATAGGCTATCCACACAGTTTGGTCCAGATCTGTGATTTAGAACTAATGTTATTGTGCTGATACCATTTTTCTTCTTTCATTCATGGTCATCTTGATGTCTGACATTTTGACCCTAAAATCAAGGCTTTTTCCTTTTCCCAGCCACAAGCCACTTACCTAGTTTTGATAGCTGTAATTGATCAAGAACAAGACGCTGTTCGGAAATGAAACTGGTAAAAGACAGATTCATGGACTGACAGATGGGCATCAAAATATAATAACTATGTCTTATGGTGGGCTTATAAAAATTGGTAGCACTGTTCACTGAAATGGAAATGTAATGAAAGCTGACTCTGTAACAAACATCAGCGATCAACTACTTAAAGAAAAAGAATATTTTCCAACAATATAAAATGATTAGATTTGTGTTTGTAAAACACACATGTACTCCCACTACAGACCAATGATGTGTATGTCAGAAAATAATTTATTCAGGTCTAATCTAATCTTCATGCAAAAAACCCCATAAATCTGAAAACAGATAAACACATTTTAATTTGTTTACCTCATGCTAAAATTCAAAATTTTTAAAATGTGTAAAATGAAATATAGGAAAAATTGATATAAAGACCTGACAATTTAATCAAGTTATCTAATACAATTAACTCATTTATCTACCTCAAGTGCTTTTTGCTTAATGGTGCTAAAAGTTTTTGGTCAAAAAAGTCTAAATTCAAAAAATTCATAAATATGTAACAAGTTGTAATTTTTTTTAAAAGGTATGAAAAATCTCATTACGTCGTCTATTCAGAACCATTGTAAAGTGTGTAAAATTTAATGAAACTAAGTCTAATAGTTTTTATGCAATTGTGCTAAAATAGTTTTGGAACCGATGCATGGACTTGTCAATGTACAGACATGTGAATGGGCAGCAACAAAGGAATATGTCCCTTCTGCTATTGCAGTGTGAACATAATGAGAAAGCGAGTCACTATTCTCTGTCATGAAAACTGTACTAATTCATAGATTACCAGTTTTGTTATTGTCTTTATCTAAAAGACAAGAATAAAAGAGAAAAAATTTACATCATAAATAATAAGAAACCTTGACTTGCATAGTAACAATTTCATGTATATTAGCACTATTTTTTGACCTTATTAAAAAGCAAGCAAAAGGGGTTCATTCATTTAGATTTAGAAAGGGCACTGAAAGATATTTAAATTTAATAGATTTGAGAATTTACAAAAGGCAGTGTGGTTTCTTTAAATTTGTTAACATAAAGAGATTCATTCATTGACAATTTACAAAGAGAAGCATGTTTCTTTAAATTTATTAGCATAAAGTGATTCATTCACAGATAATTTACAAAGGGTGATGTTGTATTTTTAAGGTCATTAGCACGGGGATTCATTCACTGAGACTTTACAAATGGCAGTTTGGGATCTTTATATTCATTGGCACGAGGGGGTTCATTCACTGAGAATTGACAGAATGTTGTTGTTGTTGGGCTTAACGCCATTTTTCAGCACATGATAAGTTATTCATGGTGGCCAGTATTAATGGTGGAGGAAGAAACCGGGAAATCACCGGAAAGAACCACCGACCCACGAGAAACTACTGGCAAGCTTTCTCACATATCCACATTCACCGAATCCTAGACTCGAACACACACCCAAACAGAGGTGAGATGGCAATGATCCGTAACGGACAGCGCTTTAGACCACTCGGGGCCCCTGACAGAATGTAATATTGGACCTTTGCATTCATTTGCATAAAGGGATTCATTCACTGAGAATTTAGAAATGGCAGTTTGGGATTTTTAAATTTATTGTCACATTGGGATTCATTCACTGAGAATTTACAAAGATCAGTGCATGATCTTTAAATTTATTAGCATAATAGATTCATTTAATGATAATTTACAAAGGGCAGATTGAGATTTTTAAATTCATTAGCACAATGGGATTCATTCATTGTGAATTTACAAATGGCAGTGTGGAATCTTTAAATTCTTTAGAATAAAAACAAAAAATGAAATTTTAAGATATAAGACTATAGTATGCTTCATATTTCAATAACGAATGTATAAAATAATATTTTTATATCTCTATATGTATACTACAAAAATGTCTAGATAAATCAAAGTTCAGATGATTGAGTTAAAATTATTTCATATCTACAGTGGTTTGAATAACCTATAGTCTAGATGAACAAAGTTTGGATAAACATTATTCATTTTAAAGAACTATACTATAGCCAAAAAAAGCCAAAATAGTCAAATGGAGTTGCCTTGATACAAGAAAGCAAATCATTTAGTAAATAATGTTTCTCTGAAAATACATACCCAATCATATAATGTTAGAAGAATAATCTCTGCTAGTTCCTGAATCCAAACCCTTCTGAAAAGTCAATACAAATTTGTAAATTTGGTCTGGATAATCCTAGAAATTAAGAGAAAAAAAAAAATCTTACACATTACCTCCCCTTCAACACCAAGCGATAGAAAAACATAACTAGATTGGTGGGGAGGTATGAGAAGATTTTATGGTAATTTCACTGATAAATAATCTAGGAGGAACATAGTTTTAAAAACATCTACTTTACATAGCTGCTAATCCTCCAGGTTGCTAGTGAAAATAGGGATAAAAATTAGTTAATTTTGACATGAATTCGAGAAGCAATCTTTGAGTCCGGGAATATTTGTCAGAACAAATGTTTAGCATGGGCTCCAACTGATAAAGGTAGATTATG
Source organism: Potamilus streckersoni (assembly GCA_016746295.1). Lineage (NCBI taxonomy): Eukaryota > Metazoa > Mollusca > Bivalvia > Unionida > Unionidae > Potamilus > Potamilus streckersoni. Next base: position 484,385 of record JAEAOA010000616.1, on the reverse strand, counting down.
TTGAACAAGAAAACTCACAAACAATGCTTCAGCAGTGGTAGCTTGCAGGTCTTCCATCATCAATGGTTTAAGATATTCCAGAACTGAAATCTGCTGTGAGTTCTTAATTTTCCCAACCTCTGTGTTTTTTGTTAACAATGTGTTTTCTCACATTGTCTCTGCCACTACGCCCAATGCTAAAATTTGTGGCACACTGTGTGCAAAAAGCATGATGTATATTGGTGTTTGATGGCAAAATGCATGGCTAAGTTTTGATAGTACATTTCTTTTTCCTTGGTGGTGATGATATTTTCAAGATGCAAAGCCAAACAGTATTTCAAATCAGTGCTGGCAGCGCATGCGCAGAGCAAATTCTGGTTAGTGCCTCAGTTTTTCTCAAAAGCATTTGTAAACTTCTCTTATACATATAGATTAAAATATGCTAAAATACTTGCTCCTGGGCCAACTGTATTAATTGGGTATAGTCCTATAAATATCATAACCAGTAGTACTAGATCGTTAAGGCAACTACCAATATCACGACTAGCACTTAATGGGAAATAAGTTATTTTATTAAAAGATTTAAAATAATTGAAAATTGGGGAATTCATGATTTTTTGCATGTGGCATGAATCTGTGAATCACTGAAAAAGTCATGAAATTCACACTAAAATCATGAGGGTTGGCAGCTATGGCTTTATCCTTTAAATATATTCCCTAATCATATTAATGTTATGAGAATAGGTAATAGGAAGAAAGAATGAGCATCCTACTTCTACCCTGGACACCCTTCAAGGGAATAATAACTGGACTCTCTATATAAAGGAAAACCTGCTAGCCATGAATCAAAGATGACTATAAACAGCAAAGAAGAAAATAACAAAATCTTCTTAAAAATTAAAAATAAAGCCAACCAAATCACTAAACTCATGTCCATTAGGAAGTTGTGCTGATGTACTTAAAGTCTGGTGATTTTAAGTAGGGCTGGATTCAGGATGAAGCAGGCTTATATCCCAAACATTAATATGATCATGGAGCATATCTGAAAGAGAAATAGCATTCAATGGAAATCTCAGTCTTTTTTTGTTTACATTATTATTGTGGAAATAAACTGTAGCTTTACTTGTAACAAGAATATTTCTAGATACAGTGTTCCCTCGCTACTTCGTGTTTTGTTAATTGCGGACTTGCTGTTACGAGGGTTTGAATGTATAAAAATATATTAAAAATATTAATTCTAACATTAAAAGAATATTAAAAATCATAAAAAATTACCATTTACAGTAAATAGAATATTTATTTGTCCGATGAATACACAACAAAAACAATGTAATACTTGTGTCCACTTGAGATGCTACTTGCCGACGTGAGACTGTACACAGGATTATGTATAAGAGTGTGGGTTGAGTTTATAAAGACTTAAAATAATGTATAACTACTATATTAAGTATAGCGTCCCTACTTCGCGGAAATTCACTTATGATGAGTAGGCCTGGAATTGAACACCCATGATAAGTGAGGGAACATTGTAGTGCAAATTTATTGTTCTAAAGTGAGAGTTATGAATATTTTGTCTGAAAGAAGCAAAACCAATAAGTTTCATAAAACTTAAATAATTTAATCAGTAAAGTTATAAAATAAAAATTTAAGAGGAACTTATAGTATTATGAATTAAATCCAATATAATTTTAAAAGTTCTATCACAATATGATATCTAATCACAACATTAAATATATCTGCAGACTGATGTTACAAGAACATAAGAAATAAGAAAGAATAAATTGTCCAGCCCCACATACTTATATATGAGCAATAGTGGCTAAAACACATTTTGCTCCTACTTGCTATGTGACCTTTAGCAAACATCCCACATCATAATAGAATCCATTTGACCAAACCCATAAAAATGGAAATAACTTAATTCTTCTAAGACCCCACCTGACAGACCTATCCAATAGGAAACAACCTCAAACTTCTAAAAGGTTTATTATTAATAATAATATTATTAATGATCGTAAACATCTATTGGTAGATCTTATGCAATCTACAATCTCAATATCTTAAATGAAATTTTATAGCTGTGTGCAAAAATTAGCTATCTAATATCTTGATCATAGATGATCATTACAATATACTGTCATGAACAAAATCTGCAGATAATACAGATAGTAACATACCTTGAGTAACAAAAGTTATCGACATACGTGACATGAAATGGGGCAAATTTCTGCTCTGATGTTTTTTATGAATGAAGATTTTGAAATATTTTCTTAGTAAGGCCACATAACTTATTAGATTCATGCTAGACAGTACTATAAAATCTCACCTCACTCACAGAAGAGCTCTGTTTGAAAGTGCTTGGTTGACATTTTGTCTGTATAACATCATCAATCTGTGCATCTGATATGGTGATATTCAAATGGTTGTCAGCCTCTCCTTCTAATGGGACTTCAACCACCACCTGCAGGAATGGCTTGTCCCTACACAGGACCTTCATCATGGACAACTAAAACACATGTATCTGGAAATAACTGTATGATAATCAACTGCATGACTATCCTAGACAGATACTTCACCTAAGCAATCATTCATCAGCCAAGCAGACACTGGAATATTCAACATGCAATGGAGGTCATGTTAGTGGATTATTTGGCAAAATAATCACTTGCCAGTGAAATTTAATTCAAAAAGACAGGAAAGTGAAGATGTTTTACCTGGTCATGAATGAGATCCCACTCATACCCTCTTTCCCAATTTAACCCATTGATATTCTGCCTAAACAGTTAATTTTACACCATTGTTAATTGTTAAACATAAGCTGACAAGCTTAAAACAATAGCATAATCCTTTAAAATAAACTTGCAAACAACGTTTTTGTAGCTTCTAGTCCCCTCCAATATGCACTAAGTTATGATTTTACCACCATCCATACCCTATACTGTAACATGTGAAATTCCAAGATTTTAAAAACCAAAACCAATTACTGCATCACTGAAGAAGTTTCAAGACTAAAACTTCAATATAGAATAACTAATTCATCCAATATTTCAATGTAGCAGAATGAGCTGATTTACCTCCAAGAGTATTGGTCACCTATTATATAGAACAGTTCCCTATTTTACTGGGTACCAAATAAAGCTGTTATGAATTTTTTCTGATTTTTTGCTAGAAAAGTTTTTGATGAACTTTCTTTCCCCTGACACAAATTGTTCTATGATTCATTTTTCCCTATTTTTCCTTCCTTTTGCCCTATTTAAACAGGAGGGGAGGACACTGTGCCAAAACCTTTAATTTGATTATGTTACACTAAGTGTTGACAGGATATAAAAGCCTAGTCAAAAGGTATATACTTGTTTTCAGTAAGTCTCTGACATCATTTTGTTCTCTGAACTCATGATTTTCCAAAACTACTTCACACATAAATAAATATCTTAAACTGTACATGTCTCAGAGACATTTAAAAAAAAAAACTACTGCATTATTGCTTTTGATAAATTTTAATAATGAGTCACAGTTTCTGTATATTTTTCCCCAAAAATTTATTTTTGTAACATTGTGAAAAGAAATAAATAAAATTCTGAAAACTTGAGTTTCAACTGTCACCAAACATTCTAAATTATATCCAGCTTCTGCTATAAAGAACATAACATAGGGATGAAATTACATATCTATTCCATGTGCTAATGACTAAATATAAGCATAATTACTATTTTTTAAAAAGCTGAAAAATTTCTATGCAAAACTGATTAAATCGTAAATTTAGGAAACAGTTCCACTTTACTTGAATATGATTGTACCTCAACATTGTTTCTTGGAATATCAATGAACAGGAAGTTTCTTGTCTGGAGCTCATTCCTCAGTTCCTCATTTATTTCCAGATTCCTACAGACCAGGTTGTATATATCACACAAATCCACTTGGTTACACTCAGTTAGGAATTTCTCATACTTATTACAGATCTGGTGCTTTTCTGAACTTTCACAGCTAATACCTCCAATAGCTGACAGCTTATGGTGAATGATGTAATTACTAGTTTCAATCACTACACTTGATTCCACCATAAAGTCCCCTCTTTCCTGTCAACATAAGAAAATTCTATTAAAAATTAAGTTTATTTTATAAAAGCTGATTGCAAAACACATGTTTAGCACTTAAATGTGATATCCACAAAACTAAATGTTTTTGTTCAAAGTTGACAGATCTAATGACTTTGATAGGTTAAGGACATACACATATGCCATATAAAAGAAGATCTTTTCTCCAGCTAAATAAAATGTGAATGTGGTTTTTGTATTTATTAGTCACACCCTCATTTTTACAATTTTGAACTGTTTTTGCTAAACAGTGTGAACAGAATACAAAAGAAATTAGAACTACTAGAAATGGGTGTATCACAAAGGGAAGTGCTCAGTACATTTAGTGATTATCAATGGATGCATCACAATGGGCACTGCTCAATGCAATTTGCTATTAGTAATATGTGCATAACAAACAGCACTGCTCTCTACCATTTTCTATTAGCAATGGGTGTGACTGATTTACTATTAGCAATGGGTGCATAACAAAGGGCATCACTCACTACAATTTGCTCAGTAGGGCCTTAAACAGAGGAACCTAAGTGTTATGACAACAGGAGAATGAGCAATCTGGGGACACAACTCTAAATGAGGACATCCAACTCCTTCAAGGGTTCATTAATGTAAAAGTGCATAATAAATATTGTTGAATTGTTCCTTACTAACGTTATGATGCAAAAACCAAATGAGGGCCAATAAGGGGCAATAATGTTTGAAAATGGCAATTTCTTTCTTACAAACAAATCTAAAACTTTGTAAAACATGCTGTGAACCCAATTTATTCATACCTGAATGACAATAAACAGTTGCAAAATAAACAGTCTGACTTTTGGAATTCCCATAACTTCACAAACAACTCTTGTAAAAATAATCACTGGCACCCGGCTAGAAGAATGGAAATCATTTTAGTAAATTATATTTCTTCTAAAAGACTTACTCAGTTAAATTAACAATAGGATTACTGTCTGCCCTAGCCCTAACTAGAAGACAAGAAAGCAACTTTAGATCATATACATGAAGGAAAGTAACTATTACAGGTTAGCACCTCTAGTTCTCAGCAGGTGGCCAACCTTTTAACAGATGTAACCATTTTAAGCTTTAATAAAAGCTATAACTGGATGCTTGCAATGCAAAGAAGTGATTGATAATAAGGTGAACATGATGTATTTGTTTTCTTTTCTCCATCAAATAAATTACTCAATCACATCAATCCTCAAGCATCCAGGTTCTATCTGTAGGTGCATGATAATTGATTTACTGAAAGAATAAACTACATCAGATGTAATGTAAGCACAACCAATGATTATGTGATACATGTAGTAAGATTCCAGTCCAATCACCTACCTGGTTATTGCCTTACATATAAAAGTTTCACAGATGATTCCTGCCAAAGTTGCAAGATCTTTCCCTGGGCTAAAGGTGTCTCATAATGAATGTGGCAAGGCAAATGTCTGCTCAATTGGATTCCACTCTCTCCTTTGCAATGCAGCGACAAGAAAACAAAAGCTAAAGAAAGGAGACTGGGTGTGTCTATCAACTTATTCCTCTATGTCTTGCATTGAGGCATTATGTTCAAAGCCCAGACTTATAGAAATCATTCACTGAAATCTTCATAATTGAACCTTAATGAGTTCAAGGTAGCAAGCACTTGTGGAGTTATATCTTGCTTTCCTCCCTTAATCTGTAGGAATACTTTTTATCAACTGCTGTGGACATTATCCATACATATCCGATTTCATCTGAGGGTATACACCTGATCTTGCAGCATTGGCTTTTTCAGTGGATCAACTGAGGAGAGTGGATAGTTATTTGTCAGCTGCATAGCGATAGTGACCTATCTTTAGCGACAAAACCAGGTTGCATGATTAGTGTAACTGATCAATAGTAAGGGAGCTGCATGTAGTTCATATCCACTGACTCATCCTGCATGCTGAAGCTAGTGCTATCAAGGAAGCTAGTTTATAATAGCCATTCAGAGAAAGCTGGAAGACAGGGGCTTAAAACAAAATGTGTTGAACTATGTCATGATGCATTTTGGGAACATGGTGTATGAGTGTGGTCTGGATACTTTAAAATTTGACAAGAAGTCAGAAAGGTCATTGCTATGACCAATATTAGTGTCTGAATGTGAGATCATCTTACAGATCCCTGGATTGTGACTGGGGCTAGCTTCTTGTCTTCAACAATGAAAACTAAAAAAGTTAGCCAATTTGGGGATGGAGATTGATTTGATGTCATTATTGTGAAACCAGTCATTAAAAACCCACCACATCCCCTAACATGCCTTCAATGTGGAGGGCCATCTAGCTGCCCCCATCTTTTCTACAATTCCATGCTGAGCTTCATCACCACAGGGCATCTCTGACAAGATCTAGGCATATAGGAGGATTCTCCATACAGGGATGGAATAATGGTAACCTTGAGTAGCATGGGTTGCTACAATTTTCCTGGGTATGCCCATTGCCAAATCTAGCAGGGTACTTAATCAGGACTTGTTAAATTGAACAGGGGTACCTAGAACTATTTTGCAGTCCATGGTCCTCATTTTATGGATTAGTTTCAATATTAGAACCATCAGAGGGAAGGTAAATGCCTATATTCCCTCTTGAAGTTGGACATGATGCACACCAATGTTTGAGTGAAGTCATATGGGCTGAGATTAAGGTCAAATGGAAGTGCACTGAATTAGTACATTATCACACAGCTTGAGTGAAGATATTTGCTAGATTCCAAGTGAATACAAGTATATGGAAATATGAATCAGACAGGTCAAGACTGATCACATATTAGTCATGTCACACAGAAAGATGGATGGATGCTGCTGTCTCCTTGTAGGGAAGAAATAAATTGACTGAATATGCTCAGGTCTTTGACAGGTCTCAATTTTCCATTAGTTTTCATACAGAAAGTCTGGGAAAGATTCTTGCGTATTCCACTCCACTGTCCACTTTACTAGAAAATGCTCTATTTTTTTCTGTAAAATAGTTGCCTTCATTGGATTATTTGGCATCTTCATCATGAAGTGGGACAATGAAAGTCAAGGAGGCTGCATGAATAAGATCCGGAGCCCTCCAAAACAACTTGGATTACTAAATGATCTTTTTTTAAGTTGTCTGATCCAAGTCTAGCAAAACAGATGGTGTCTGTTGACCACAGGAGGGCTGCCAGCAGGCCAGAGTGATGGGAAGTCACCAATGATTGGTGAGAAGCTTAGGTGAGAAGAAACCTTTTCTTTCCTCACGTGAGCAATGCTAGCTGAAGAGGCTGCACTGGTGTCTCTTACTTTCTTGCCAAATAGATGGGGAGAACTGAAAGGGAGGGTGTGCAGGGTCAACATATAATGTAATTTCTGAGAAAAAGACTGTACAAGCATGTCACTTTTAACAACGTGTAGGTTAAAAGAGACCATCAGGGTGTTTGTCACCATATAATGGGCAGCCAAACTGACCGCCTTTGTGATGTGGTCTACCAAATCCAGGCATGGTCACTTCCATCTTTCTCTGATGCAAAAGATCACCAGAGATGTTAGATCGAATATGGAGGAAATCAACCAAGCCTTCACAACCAACTTAAACATGGCATTAAACTGTGTCTTATTCACTTTATAACAGAGTGCAAACATGTTTAAGACAGTAATATTCTTGTATAGGAAGGATACATCCAAATAATAATCATTGGTGTGTGATTTATACCAGAGTGAAAAGTACACACCAAAATGAAGGCTCTTGAGTTATAAGGGTTATGAATTTTATCCACAAAACCCATGGTAATTTATGCAATCTTCAATCTTTGGTAAATTTCTGAAGGATGAAAATTATCTTCATCCACATTCACTTAGACCTTGCTTTGTGTAAGTAGGACTGATAGCTGAAGGTAGAGAACATTCTGATGGAGGCAAAATATTGCTTTGATTGCCATCTTAAATTTAAATTCCATCATTTCCAAAAGTCAGCTTGTCAAATGTTGTGATACATGTTGTGATTTCAAGGTGTGTTGATGATGAATGTAAATGAAAAAAAAAACTATGTTAAGAGTATAAATAAAACAGACTAGCTTTTATTACTGGCAAGTATAAATGAATCAGTACAAACAGTGTAGTTTTTATTATTGGAAAGTAATAACGAATCAGTACAAACAGTGATTTTAATTATTGAAGAGTATAATAATAAAAAGAAACTTGATAAATTTTCTAGCTCTAATGAACTGGTTTTAAAGATAAACAACCAGTATCAGACTACAAAATCTGCAAGTTCTACTCATCATTGCTTAATGAGTATCCCTGACTACAGTATTGTTATTGGTTGTTTCATTTTCCAGCTCAAGGTCTTTTACCTAAACATACATCTCTCTCTCTCTCTCTCTCTTACTTAAAACCCAACTATTTCCAGATCCATTTCTACCTATTGTTTGATTTGTGTATATACATGTTCATGTTTGCTTTTGTAACCATTTTCCATCTACAGATATATCTACATATATTGTTTACATTCACAATTTTAAAAACTTAAATTATAAGTATAATGTTTTTAAGAATCCAACAAAAAACTAAAATAATTTGTAACATGAATTTCTTGAAAAAAACTCTATTTTATTTTCCTTTTTATATTCATATTAGAATATCATGTTTGGGAAAAGCTCAAATTTCCACAAGAGCAAGTTTATTTTCTACTAAGGCCTTGCCTGGGCAAGTTTGTTTTTGTACAATTTTAAAATTTCTGTAGTACAACATCTGTTGATTTTGTTTTTGCTTTTATAGTATATGATGTCAAGGTATTACATGCAAATAAAATCAGGAAACCTGAACCAGATATCTTTTTTGATGAAATGGAATCAGGTGTGGTTTCAGGGTGAATAACTGCTTCACAAGTCTATGCAGCCATACAGATCTTGGTGCCTCTTGCTTTTATATAATTCTGATTAGAAATTTACTTAAAGTTACATAATATCAAAGGCATGTTTTTGATAAAATGTGGTTAAGAATCATCTTGGAATTGGAGTGTCATGTAAATGCTTAACCACTGCATCATCTAAGAACTCTTCTACAACTTCTTACATTTTTATAAGACTTCCTAGGACAGACATTTAAACTAAATGTCATGGATGTTGCAGCATTTGTACTGCATAATGTGCGAGAAATACTGAAACACATAGAACATGTTTGTACATAATATGCTTGAATTCCAAACCTTCTTATTGCATTCTGCCAGACAGAGCTGTGTAACAATCAGCTGATCAGTATTTGAAAGAAGGGTGACTCTCTCATTGTGGAAAAGTTTGTACTTCCTGCATAGCATCATGAAAAACTGAGAGGGCTTCAAATATGCGTGATGAAGAGTGTGCTGGTGCCTGCTACAGAGGGACAAAACATTCAACTCATTTCCTGTAGGAATAAAAATAAAAGCTTTTTGAATAAAAAATAATTGTTATCACAAGCTACTATTGTCAAGGCAGAAAACAGAGCATCATGTCTGGTGGAAACATAGGCATAAGCTAAACCAGTGCTGTTATTATGTGTCACTGTCTGAATGATGCATACCTTCATGCCAGGTATGTTATTTTCAAGTTGAGTCTTCTATGATTTAATAACAATATTTTAACAGTGGTTGTTCTCTTAATATGCAACTCCAGCTTTACTTGTTTGTTTCTGGTGTATTACCTCAAAGGACAATGAAAACAATAGATATTTAAATTTTGGTTACTGACAATGATTAAAGTAGGGTCTCAGATTACTGATAGAATCCTGAAATCTGTATGTTTAGTTCAAAATCTTAAGCATTCGGTAATTTAGAGCTGAGTTTTAAGACCAATATTTAATCGCCAATTTTATATTTGCAACAACAATAATTTGCGACAACCAAAAACTAAATCTGAATAATTCTCATGGCTTACGAAATTTTTTAAAAAATATATTCACCTTTAGATGCAAATTTATTAGATCAAGCATGAAAAGTAATTTATGAACAGATGTAACTGTTAAGATAAAAGATATTATGAAACCTGAATGTTTGTTTAACTCCTGTAAAATTTGTGGCAAGCACTGGTCAAGTTGGTCAGCATCACAGCTTGTAACACAAAAGACTGTCCCATGTTTTGGACATGTTGAGGATAACTCTTCTCCAGTCATCCTGATGATGAATGGCCTGGCAAAATAAAGCATTTACTGTTTAAATATCAAAAGCTGTTTAATAAAGTACAAGGTATTACATGTATGCACAAGTGTGTCTCTATTACACTTAACACTTGCAAAACATACTGATATGATATTATCATATAACCTTATTATTTACATGTATCGATATAATTCATTACATCCTCAACAATTTTATGGATTGGCAGGGCTGGAATGATTCACTGCATGGAAAAACTACAAAGTAATGCAATGCAACCATATTCGCCAATATGAAAGCTCTGTCAAAAAACATAAAAATATTATTAAAAATGATCACATTACCAATTATAATGGAATTCTAAAAATTTGCTATTAAGCATTTAATTATTAAATTATTCCCATAGGTACCTAAATTTGAGTACTGGGTAAATGTTACTAGTAAGGAGCAACATTGTTTACTCATTATCTGATTAAATAAACAGTCCATACTACCAGCCTCTCAGAGTGAATCTTTAAGAAGCAAGGCTTGCTGTATCATCTTTTGTCAATGCACCAACATATGGTAGCAGCATCTTTTTATCTTTGGTCTGCCAACTCAATGCCTTTCATCTTCAGTTATGCTTTCTCATTTGTTACTTCAAGAAATAGGCACTTGCTGCTGAGCACGAATTGTTTCTGTTGGCCAATTTTAGCTAAAGAAATATGACATGTTTAAAGAATGAAACCAATCATAATTGTTGTTGCATACTATATTGGGTAGATATACATTTACCTGACAATTTGTACACAAGATCATCTTAATAGCTTTTGTGGTGGGCTTAATGCCATATTTTAGCACATAATAGGCTCTAAATCACAGCTAGTATAACTGGTGGAGGCAGAATGGAGCAAATGAAAAATCCCCACTATGAACTACTAATAGGAAACTATTTGTAAGCTTTCTTACATACCAACATTTGTTGAGCCTGAGACTCAAACCCATGTGGACAGAGGTGAGATGGCAGTGATCGTTAATGGCAAGTGCTATTGACTACTTGGCCCCCTCTCCAAAAATTAGTAGTTCTGAATCAACATGAACTGTAATGATGTAAACTCTGATACACATATTGACAAGTTTCGGGTCTGGAGTGGCCAACTACTACAGTAAAGATGGATAAAAACACTTCAAGAATATATGACAAAAGTAGTTGAATAATTTTGATTGCAACAATCTTGAAAACAATTGCAATAATTAACCAGGCATCCATAGGTTTTCCAAATTTGTTCTCCTAATTGGAATATAAATATATAAATTTGTATTAGTCAAAGATGTAAATATTTTAAAGTAATAAAAGTGCTAAAAATTGGATAACCTGACACCAGAGGATCATCTAATTTCAGACAAGGCCCCTCCATTATTCTAATTGAAGTGAAAATCAGACTTTTCAACAAAATGAAATCTAATTTGCTTAAATAACCTTTAATCACATTGGTGAAATGCAGAAATTTTTTTTCAAGTGGCTGAAAGACTAGTAAATTAATAATATATATCCCATGTATGCCTCTTACCCTTATGATGATTGTCTACTTACCATACATCTATTGAAAGCTGTGTACGAAACAAAGTATGTGACCTATGAATGAGGAACAAATTGTCTAGGTTACTTATAAAATGGTACTCACCTGCCTTTAACATATGTGTGATTCTACCAGTGGTAGGTCAAATTACCATCTTTAACATTGCCTACCACACATAACATTTTATAGTTAATTAATTTAAATGATTCTTTAAACAAAACTTAACAAAGTGTTCTTTATATATTCTATCCATGCAATTACAAAACCAGTCTATTGGATAAAAAACTTTTCTATTAGTCATGGAAGCTAGTGCATTGAAGCTTGACTTAGTAATGGGATATATGTTACCATGTAAATACAACAAACCTGTTAATTGATTACATTATTATTGAAATCTGGCAGTCAGGAGTATTTAGGCCAAAAGTGGGATGTCTTTTGAGTTATTAAAATAAAAGGATTAAATATGGTCTATGATAGCTTTTTGAATAGTTGATGAAAATTTGGCTGTCCATTGGTGGAGATGAGATAAACATGAAAGAACCAAGCAACAAATTATTTAGGCAGTAACAACTTGTTTATAAATTTTTTTGGCATGTTTAAATGCTACTGAGTTGTTCAAGATGAGTTAAATTAAAGGCTGATTTGTAATAATTGAGCTGTCCCTTACTCATGCTTATACAAGTGTAATGCAACACTGCTAAACATATTTATGCAGCACCTTGAAAAATGTCAAAACAGGACCATGTTTGGTCAAGTGGTCTAGCTTGCCTTGTACCGATCACTGCTATCTCACATGTAGACATGGTTTGACTTCTTTACTTTGCCAATGTGAGCAGGTGATAAAGCTTGCCAGTAGCTTCCCAATGTTTGGAGTTCTTACTGGCGTTCTTCCTCCACCAGTTACACTAGCCATCATGTACTTAACCAATCATTTGCTGAAATATGTCATTTAACCCACAACAAGATGAACAACATGAAATGTGAAAATAGAAACTGTACAGAGCTAAACATGCTTCAGACACTAATGAACATCAACAATCTGATCAGTAAGGAGGACATTGCCAGATCAATTAGACAACGATATCAGCATTTAGAGGGAACCATTACTTTATGTGAAATATTTTGAGAGCCAAATGAACACACAAGTCCATTTAACATGATTCTGTTTATTTCTTTTCATATTTTTAAGTACAGCTGTTGCAATACAGTATGACAAATAATAATAAAAAATAGGGCAATTTAGAGAAAATAGAAATTGGAGTCAAGGCTTGTGGAATTTTAGTCAGAGCTTCTGATTTTTTTCAAGTCACTAGCCCTAAGCCTGTATCAGAAACAAATTTCTTTGAGCACTGAAAAATGTAATTTGTATGGTATAAGTCAAATAAAATATCATGCAATCCTGACTGGGAACAAATTATAAATCATTGTTACAACACTATCCTATAAGATAGTTCAGGTTGTCCCACATACTACTTTTCTTGGACATGTCCTACATCTCAGTCTTTAAATCACTATATAGATACTGATATACCCACTCTTTATTAAAGAAAATAACAATAATTATGTATTTATTTTCATCACACAGGCAAGCATCCATGCTTGAGAAGATTTATCAAGCACCAATACTAATCTCTGAGTAAAAACAGAGTATGAACAGTACTGGGGAAGGTTCACTACCAAAATTATCAATATTCCTTTTATGCATGCCCTCTTACAAGTCAGATTGTCTTGCAAAATGATGAGTTATAAATCCAGAGTTAGCTATTGTGGGTAGCTGGGTTCCAGGGTAAAAAAATTATTTCAATTGCCTCAGCACGATATCACTTCAGTGTGTTGCTGTGTTGAAGAAAATAACAACAACAAAAAGCAAAACAAATCAATAACCTTTCATACGACACATCGTCCAATTTTCGACAGAACCATAAATCATGAAATGAACGATAGCTATTACAACATCATTAACTATGATATACTCAGTTAATTGCATGCCTTCTTGCTTATTATTCTGAAAATAAAGTTTTTAACATGACAGATACAGAAGATAGGCTATATACAAGCACCTTTTATTTTACTGGGATACACTTAAATGCATACACTAAATATATCTATGGAGGTATTTTTATATATGTAGACTAGTTTTAATTCTTAACTGATGAAAGTTAATACTTTAAACCTTCACTTTCTCTGTATTTTACTTTTCATGTGATCTGCATCCACTCTAGTAATAACTATGAGCATGAGACATATCTAATTAACAATTCAAATGAACCTGACATGCATTACTCTTGGAATTAACTAAAGTGCATGTCAACATGGTCGTGTAGTTCATTTACACAGATTAAATTAAATAATACTAATGTATCAAAAAAATTAATTCAATCATGATGGTTGAATGTTTGGCACTTTAAATTTCATCAAAAACTTCATCTTATGGACTTCACAGATACTAAATTGGGTCAAGAGGATGTCAAAATGTTACTGCTCATAATAAATTTATTAAAAATATGTAAATACACTTAATATTGAGATAAATAAGAAAAGGAATGAGACAGGGCAAAGATAAAAAGTTTTATGCTAAAAAAAAATTCTTAGGAATTATAAATGTTTGCTTTGTCTCTTTTTTAAGAACAAAAACAAAAACAAAAAAAAATGTTTAAACTCAATTAACATATCGTCCATACCAGGACAAGGACATTTTAAACTTCAAATAGTGGAATACATTTACCGTTGATACAAAATTATGGCATACAAATGGCAAGTATGACTAATCAGATTTACCAGTGTCCACACATGCTTAGAATAACAAGTAGTAGAGTAGACACATGCTACCCTCAACTCAATTAAGAATTAGCATAGGACAGGACAAGGGAAGTTTCACAACACTGATTATACAGTATAAGTTAATTAATCTGGGATTATGATATTCTACCTATACTTCTATTGCAAAGCAAACAACCACTGAAAGAAATGTACAAATATTAAAATGATGTAACCATTGAAAAAAATAGAACATTACATCCACATTACTATTATATAAATAATGGGCTATACATAATGGGCCAACTATCTTAAAGGCCGAATATGTTAAGGGCCGATTTAGGCTTTCAGAGTTTGCTATGGGTTGAGAATGTTAATGGGTCGACTCTGAAAATGGGCCAAGTAGGCCAAGTTCCAGGATCTTTCAAAACACTTGGTTAAGAAAATAGTTCATAAACATGTATGCACACATAAGAATAAAATTCTAATGCCAGAATGTAATGAAATTAATATTAAGAAACATGAAAAATCTATTAATTATTAACGAGTACAAAAATAAAAAAAGGTATTAAATAGTGAAATCAGTTCACACGGATTAATAACTACAGTACAGTACTGCAGTATACATCCATCGACACAAGAGCAATAAAACGCTGAAAATATAATTTAATTTTTTTTAAATACACCAATAACTAAATATAAATATACTTTTAGTATTAAAAACGATGACTTTGTGTGCATTTGAGCACAGGAGTCTGCAGTTTTATCAATAAAGCACGACAAAATTTCTGACATGAAATCACCTTAACGGTATTATAAATTATATAATTCAAAATACCGTTAAGGTGATTTCATGTTGTCCAGAAATTTCGTCGTGCTTTATTGATAAAACTGCAGACTCCTGTGATTTGAGTATATGCCCTATTTGAATGTATTTCAGTAAAAAGACACCCGTATTTAGGCCTACTTCCGACTAGTTCAGTAGAAGTTAAACCGTTATAATCATTATGATGAGCCATTTTATCAATCAATAATCTTTTAGTCTACTTTAAGACGCAAAGGTTTAGGGATGTACTATATTTATATATTACTTTCATACAGAACCTGGGGGGGGATATACAAGTTTAAACAAACATTGTCTTCAAAACAGCCTCCCGATGACGTTTTCCAATCAAATGAATTTGCCTGCTGGGCGACAACTTGGAATAATGCCCCAATTTGAAACAGCCTCATTTTATGCGTTGTTTCTCGAGAAATTGCAAGAATATGCAAAGTGATATAAAGACGAAGGATCACCGGGGTTTGCTTTTGCTGACAGAGAATGTTAAAAACTGTGTGTGTGTGTGTGTGTGTGTGTATGTGTGTGTGTGTGTGTGTGTGTGTGTGTGTGTGTGTGTGTGTGTGTGTGTGTAGAAGAGGGAATGTATGTACTTCCCCCCCTTCACAAATCAGGTTAGAGTTGCAAAAATGATATCAATATCTAATTTGGAGAAGTACACCACATGTTATTTGAATGGATATCATGTCTACATAATGTGATCCAAAAAGTGCATTTAATTTGTACAAATATCATGCCCTAGTTGCTAATTGGCACAACAATTAAACAAATCAGTCCATGACTGTTATATTTCACAATAAGATGTTTTGAATATTTTGGGAATCCTTTCCAGTGAATCAGATTTGTTTATTTGATATGCATTAGATGACTCTATAAGAGAATTAAAGCACCTTGATATCATTCTTTATTTTACTATAATTTATATTTGTTGCTATTCTTAATGATTTGTATTTAGTACCTGACTTTGTTGAAAATCATGTTCATTGTGTACCTAACCTGGGACATTGGTTTTGCAAAGAACATAATCTGTAGCCTATATATCTATTTGAGTATGGATTACCTATCATTATTAATCTATACATTCTTACCTGAATTTGAATGAAAAGATGCAGTCTTGATTCTGACCTTGTAATGTTCTAGAATGGAAAATTCTATTAAGTGACAGAGTAGTCTCAGAAAATGGTAATTGTGACCTAGATGAAGAAGAAGAGTATATAATCTTCTTTATCAAAAACTACTCATTTTTGCATTAACATCTTGAAAAGCAGACAGTGTTATTGTTGAGTATCTAAGCTCTTCATTTGGATGGATTTATTTATTCAAACTATAATTCAAAGGAAATACAAAGACAAAGTGCACATCAATAATTTTTGTGGACAGAAACAATAATTATGAATTATAGTGAAATAACACAAAGATATTATCAGATACATCAAAAGAAACCATTGCCACAATTCCAATCTGCTGGCACATTAGCAAGTTTGAGACTACAGGCACATCAGCACATTCAATATTAGAACTTATTTGGAATACCGCTGGAATTCAATTGGAACTTTATACATTTGAGCTTATGATGCAATGATAGGGACTATTTGGGATTTAATTCAAAATACTGTAAATTTTTTTAAAATTTTCACTTTAAATTAAACTATCTGTTGAATTTTACAAAATGGGTTGGTTTTCACTCTTTTATGTTACTTAATTTAAGAACAGAGTTGTAACAACTTATATTCATCCGTGTTAGAGTCAGAGTAGAAACTTATTGATAATTTGCTAATTGAAACTGCAGAGAGGAAAAACCTTTCATTCTAAACAGACAGTGCTGGACTCTTGTGTAGATGTTAAAGGACTTAGATATTTAATTAATTTTATGGATTATGTGAAACATTTAAAGACTTTATTGACATTTAACTTTTTGGGGTTACTTTCAAGTAAAACTTTTGGATATTAGAACAGTGTTTCTTCTTTGGTGATAGCACATAAGCACTTTAGAACTTTCATATGTTTGGATCATTCCAGGATTAAAGTGAAATTTATAGTACATTTAGGAAATACAGAAATTCATATATGCTTTAAGTTATTTTTGATTCATTCAATTTGTTTGATTACATTAGGTAATATATATATATATATATATATATATATATATATATATATATATATATATATATATATATATATATATATATATATATGAGAGAGAGAAAGACTCTAAAACAATAAAACTACAACTAATGTTATTACTCAGAATTATGCAAACAGTGTATTTATTTGCTGATAGAAAACAAGTTGTTTTAATTTTATGTGCAAGTTTCCAGGTGAAGCTTTCAAAATAAGAAGCACATAGTAATTTGCTTTTTCTGCTTTTATCAGTTTTGCACGATCTTTAAGGTTTTGAAATTGGATATTAAAAAAATTAAATTGTAGAAACTATTCTTTATCCACATGACTAGTATCATGAAATTGATATAATTATTATTCCAATCATCTGCAATATATATATATATATATATATATATATATATATATATATATATATATATATATATATATATATATATATATATATTACTATCAAACACCAACTTTTTGAGCACTCTCCAACATGCTGTGTATAGTGATCACAACCACACACATGAGGATAGGGAGTATTTATATACACACTATAATTACAGGCATACAATTATACTATCACACTCTCAAAATGACAGTATTATTTATATTCACACTATACCTACAAATATACTATCACACACATGGAAAGAAGGGGATTTTAAGTTTAAGTTGTACGTGATTAAACACAAACTTAGACATAACACAACCTAAAGCATAAAACATACAGAGGCAATTATATTTAGTGTTATGTCTCCTTTCATATTGATCTGGACATCTGGGAGTGGGTTAACCAAAGAGAGTTAACGAAAGATGCACTGCTTAAAAGTTCTTATTCTCAAGCTCCTAGCTGGTCCATAGACTAATACTTGTTTCTGGCATTATATATATTCTTCTCATCCAGACAAATGCCTGTGATGAATACATTGGGTACTCAAGATCATCCACAAAGTGTGAAATAATGGTAGAGGTCCATATCTTGTTGTCTTGAGAACAATAGGTAAAAGCACCTCTGTAGATAGTCTAATACTGGATTGAAACTGATTGTGAAGTTCGATCAATCAGAACATATGTATCATAATTCAGTCAGGGAAAGCAGTTTATCCTCTTTTTAGAATACAGCTGATGTGTGATGTAAAAGTATCTTTAAATGGTCACCTTCCTGAAAGCAAAAATATTAATTGTGGAGTACCACAGTACTCTACCAATTGACCTGTTATTCAGTCTTATTGATGACTTACCCCTTAAGAAATGAAATTCCACTACAGTGCTGGATAGAGATGTTTTTGACAAAATGACACATGCAAATGGTGGTTGATGGAGAATCAGCTTAAGCATGGTCAACTCCACTGTCCCTCAGAGAACTGTGCTTAATGACTTCTCATCCTTTACCACATAAACGACCTTCCAAATTGTGAAATCTCAGGTTAGGTTGTTTGTAGACAACTATCTCTTTTACAGTACAATTCAAAACCAGAGTGACCACCATACACTCAAAAAAGATCTCACAGCCCTCCAAAATGATCTGATATGTCCATAAAAGCCATTCCTGTCTACCTAAGCTTTCACCAAACAGATGTGGATAATAGTCTACATTAGAAGTTATAATAGCATTATACCAAGACCAAAGAGGAAATTGTTTAGAAAGAGCTTTCAGTGTACTCTTCCCCTGGTATGAAACAAGTAATACAAGTCAGGTTTCATAATCATCATCTTCAATGTCTAAGACAGTAAAATAGTTCTAAACAATATGAATACTGTCTGCGTTTCTCAGACTATAAACTATCACAGAAGAATTTGTTTATTAATATTTTAATACAATATATTATATATATATATATATATATATATATATATATATATATATATATATATATATATATATATATATATATATATATATATATATTTGTGTTCACACATACTTGTGGATGTGTTACAGGCTTGAAAGTCATCAAAATAACTAAATTCTTTAGAGTTAAGCCAAATTTTGTCACATGGTGATGTACATTTTCTTTACATTGCTCATAGCAGGTAGAGTACCTCCTGCAAATGAGTTCTGTTACCTTCTCTAAAAAGCAGTTATTATTATTGTTGTTGTTGTTAATTTTATTTTTATTATTTACTGCAACACCATTTACAGAAATAACCCCCCAATCAGAAATATGTTCATCATTTCAGTTGCACACTGACATAACGAAAGAAATATATGCTTACTTACCAGCTGAGAATGAGAAAGCCAACACAAGGTCTATTCAGGATAATTTAAATAATCTTAAGCCAATTGTGATTGCTTAACCAAATGCCTAATTTTGTTGAAACTGGTTGAAACTCGGTGAATTCTTCATGCTTACTCAAACATGAAAAAATATTTAGCACAATCTGTACCTCTGGTTAATGCATTTTGGCGATGCATCCTGCTTTACTTTTGTTGAAAAGCCTAATTTTGTTGAAGAGGTTTCATAATGTCATGAGGAAAATAAAATGTACACTTGATCATGTTAATCATCATGTGCAAGTCATCATGAGATGTAGGAGCGGGATTCACTTCTGCTAGTAAAATGACTGACTCTGTTCTTTTTTTTACTGCCTGCAGCAAGAATAAATAAAGGATGCAAATGATTTATACCCAACAACTTTCATCTGTTAACAAGCATTTACTAGGTCAGACAGGAAATTAATCTAGTTCCCTTCATTTCCAAAGGCATCACAGTAGTTATATGGCTGCTGAATAATATTATCATTGAGATATCTTTGTCTTTATCCCTAATATAAACTCAAGTTATACAGCAGTTCCATATTAAATATTTACAACACACTGAGGATGCTGACATTGTTTACAGGTAAAATTTTGAATTTAAAAAGGACAAATGATAATTGTGGGATTCTTCGACACACCCCAAAAACATGTTTGTCTGACCAAAACTTACTAATTTCAGAAGTATAACAATGATTACCTTCAAGTCTGTTTCAAAGAGTCAAAATTATTCAGATTGCATTAGAAAGAGCAGAGGATATTCTTATGGAGTGCACCCCAAATGAACAGTATGGTACTCTGGCCTCCTATGATGCCCTGCCATAGGAAGCCAGGGAACAAGGTCAGCTTTTTCAAATAAGTGTTGGTTGAGTAGAGTTTTGAACTTTCACAGACAGAAGTGATATCTGAGAGTGATCTGTAAAGAGGAGCACATTAGGCCACTTGATAGAATGTGGTAACCATGACTATGAATTAAAAAACATGTCTCTCCAGTTTGTTTCAATAACTTTGGAATCAAATACACAATCACTGACTGAAAAATATAGAATTCGCTTTGATGAATACATCATCAAGGGGGAACAAGACTCAGACCTCATTCACATGGAGTGAATTTAAAGGCTGTTTTGAAATGTGCAAATCAAGCACCTAAAAAAAATCAAGAAAAGTTGTACAACTCAGGAATAGAAAACATTTCAGGGACCAGAATGTCTGTCATGTTTATTCCTGGGATTTCCAACTTAGTCAACAGTTTATAGAAGCCATAAAGTGTTTCTTGATGAACAACAAAAAAGTACACATAACTTGCTAATGTAAGGGTAAAAATTGTTTAGACGGAAAACCATCATGGATATGGATGTCTTGCACTTAATATAAGGCAAATCCTGTCAATTTTGGAAATCAAAGGTCAAGGCAATTATGGCTGAGCAATGAAAAATGTTGAGTGAAAAATAAATTCTGCTGTTGGTCATCCAATTTTTGTTGATGGCCTGTTTTGCATTGGGAAGAAGCCAATTTTGGGGTCAAAAGTTCAAAATATCAAAGCTCAGTGTTACAAAGTGAAAGAAGAAACTAGTTTTAGTTCATGACCTCATAACTTGACCAAAGGTTTTGGGTGGTTTGCAATTAAGGTACAGGCCTCCTGATTTTTGGGTCAAAAATTCAAAGATTAAGGTCAATGTAAATCAAAAGAAAATAGATTTTACATACTAAGAAATGAATTTGTCAATCTGGGGATCTAAAGGTCAGTGGTCAGTTTCATGGTAAATCTAAAAAGAAATTAGTGAGACACATTGGTCCATAATCTACAGACTACCAAAGCCTATATTGATGACCATTATACATGAAATGGGCACATCATGTACTGCTCCTGTTATCTAATGTATTTCTTGATGAACATATGACTGTCATAACAGGCCAAGTTATGTGATTTTGATATTTATAATTTAAATTGCATTCATTGTTTTCTGGGCTTCTGTAACTGTTAAACTGTAATTGTCGCTTTGTTTCCACCTATTTGTAACTCAATTTTTATTTGCTTAAAGAAAATATTGTTCTTGTTCAGCTGTGAACACAATTATGATGTGAATTATTCATGCTTACTCAACACATGAAAAAATACTTAACACAATCTGTACCTCTGCAAACTTCTGGTTTATATCTCTAATGAATTGACTTATAGTACAAGCAAAGCCCTAATGGAATCTATGTAACCAGGATTATTCATCCAGTTTAAGTTGCCAAAAGTACATACCATAAATGTGTATTAGTTTTGTTGTGCACAGTCACAGTGAAATTGCAATGCATAAAGATATGGAACTTCTAATTGGTGTCAATTTTTTTAAATTTTACAACTGGACAATCTGTATTTGTTCCATTTAGTTATCCAGACAATTTCTATGAGTTTTGTACTCTGACAATTATTCTGGTGATTTGGAAAATTGAGCTATATTTTACAATAGTATTTTATGTGTGTTTATCTGTGATGATGCAAATTTATATGTAATGTAGTCGGACCAAGATACGCCAACAAGCATTTTTCTCCTTAATTTCTACAAATTTAATATTGTTTCTTTCCATGCAGCTTTATAACACTTTCAATAATTCATACACAATTACAGATTTATGAAATTCATGGTTAAAAATCTTTAAATGGTGAATATTTTCATTGTGCAACACCAAAATGTCAAAGAAACAAGCAAAAAGCATTATCTATTATAAATATTGTTCTTTGGGGAAAGAAAATATGCTCAGCTTAATCACACTGTTGTTTTGTTTATAAATCTGATCAATAAGTTTGGTAGTATTTACATTGCTAAATTTTAAAAACTCTTCTTCAAACATTGTAAAAATGTCATAGAAAAATCTATAGAAATCTTTATTATTTCCACCATGGAAACTATACTCTTGTTTCTTTGAACAAAAATTTATCTTTAAATTATTATTCTACTCAGAAACTTTGTCTATTCATTTTCCTAAAGCTAGAAGACATTAGAAGCAGCTGCAACTTTTTTCTCCACTTGTATTAGTGCATCAGGTATCAGAGTTGTTAATTTTGATTCATTATTGTGTGAGGTCTTTCAAATTTAACCTTGTATCTTTATCATTAATTTCAATAAAATGCCCACCTTGCTGCAATTCAGTTCCGAACTTCATGTCATGTGCCACTTACCAGTGACTTAAGGGGCGTGTTTCTTACAGAAAATAATTATATGCACTTCATGATCTGATTTTGTGCACTAGAAACTATTTTTTTTTTTCATTATCTTGTCATAAATGTCTTTGCAAATGAATCCCACATTAGACAAGCTATTCTTGTATGTGAATCCCATGAGACAAGATTCTCTTTGTGATTCTCATGATACAAGCTCATTTTTGTGTGTGAATCCCACATTAGACAATCTATTCTTGTATGTGAATCCCATGGGACAAAATTCTCTTTGTATGTGATTCTCATGATACAAGCTCATTTTTGTGTGTGAATCCCACATTAGACAAGCTATTCTTGTATGTGAATCCCATGGGACAAAATTCTCTTTGTATGTGATTCTCATGATACAAGCTCATTTTTATGTGTGAATCCTACATAAGACCGGTTCATCTTTGAAATCTTTGTGACTTCTGTGTTGCTTCATCTGTTCACATTGTAATTTTGTATCAATTGCATGGCCTATCTTTTATTTATTTATTTTTTACTTATTCAAATACCTGCCATTGTCTTATGTGGTTCTTATGAATGAACCCATACTAGACCATCCTCTCACTGTAGTCTTTCTCTGTTCACAAAGTATCTCTGACTTGCACAAATATTTTAAAATATTTCCAAATCATGGAGCTAACCATATATATTTGCTTAGTCGTTAAACTGCAAACTGCACAAACAAGCATCTGCCTGTGCATAAAGTGCAAAGACAGACTTGGGTCTGTGCAGTTTGTTAGGAGTGTTCAGTAGAACAAACAACATAGACCATAATCTACAGATGCAATATGCTGTAGCAGATCAGGATCTTGCTTTCTGCAGTTTGACTCAGTTTATAAGCAAACATATACATTATGATATTTTGATCATAGTATTTGATCTACTGTAAAGAAAACAACTTTCCACAGGCAATGAAGTGGCACAGAGTTAATTCCTATATACTTTTCGTAATGCCATTCATTTTTTTAATGTTATTTACTTTATTTAAATACATAATTTTGTCAAATATTAAAACCTTGTCTGACACTGAAAAAACTAGATACAATTTTTATACTATATTTTAGTGGGTGTTTTACCTTTCAAAAAAATCTCATTGTGCAAGAATTAGGAATGTGGGTACTACTATCAAAATAAGTAATTCACAATGAAATAATCACACCTTCCAAAACACCAAGATCCTTTTCTCCCTTTACCATATAAATGATGTATTGTGCAACTATTTATATGTAAAAGAAATAAATGCTTATATGCTAGAAACTTTCGCTTTGGGTTTTCTTGTCATATCCCTACATGATTGGTTCTGATGTGTTGCACTACTGAGCCTTTTATTTATATAACTTACTTTTGTGTTGCCATCTCCCTATACAATTGTGTAAAACATTATGCTGTACTAGCTCTTAAGAAAAACAGATCATCAAACACGGAAATGCATAGACAAATTATTATGAATATACAGAATTTTCTCCAATGTAATTGGGTATTTACTTATACAGCAATATCTTCTGTTGTCTACTTTCAGATTCCAGCTGTCTTTCCATTGTATATCAATCTGATTAAAACCAGAACTCCACTGTCCAATAAGAATATCTGACAACAAACACTTAGGGATCATGTTCTGGTGACCCTTAAATTAGTCGATGGAAATGTATCTTTCAAAGTTAATCAAATTGTTATGCACATGTTGATGCTCTTAAGACACACTGCTTGGTCTCCCGAACACAAAGAATAAAGACTTCATTGGACTGGCTGATCAAATTAGTTATTATGGTAATAATGTAGATCACAATATCGCTAATTCAGCAAGATAATTTTCAAAGTGTCTGCTCTGGTGGCCAACTTGGATGTTAGATCAGCACCATTTACAATGAGGCCAAACTTTTTGAAGCCTTTTAGAAAAAACCCATTTTGAAATAACCATCCATTCAGGTGGAATAGCAATAACAGTTTTGTATTGGACGTCTAGACAGCATATTTTCATTTAGGACTATCTAGATTTTCAAGTTGCTCACCATAGCAGCCATACTAGATGACCAAGCATTTTTATCACATTACCCAAGCATTTTCAATTAGAACCAAATAGACCTTAGGATACTAATATTAGTTTAAAAGGGATGGTGATAACAAACTTAAGTTAACAGAAGATTGATGGATGTTGGACAGAACATCCCATCAAGCACACTAAATTAACATGTATATACTTTATGAGTGATAAGGTAAAATGTACATTTTGATCAATACCCAATCATGATCTGTAATGACTCTCAGTATGAACATCAACAACTCTATATCTATAGTCAGCATGGTTTCACAGAACAGATTTTCTCCAAAGCTGATTTCCACCCATCCACC
This sequence comes from Potamilus streckersoni, assembly GCA_016746295.1. Classification (NCBI taxonomy): domain Eukaryota; kingdom Metazoa; phylum Mollusca; class Bivalvia; order Unionida; family Unionidae; genus Potamilus; species Potamilus streckersoni. The sequence continues at coordinate 459,155 of JAEAOA010000616.1, read as the reverse complement.
ACCAACAATATTTTCTGAGTCAACTTTTCCCCTGGAACTACTAGTCTTTAGTAATTTCTCTGAATTAAGTACTATAGGGTATGTTTTCCCACTTCTCTGAAATTGTCCAACTTGCTGTCATACAAAAATATTGATGAAAGTAATGAATGTATGTTTGTGCATGCTGCTCAATGCATTATTATAGTGTTTGGGACAAATATCTCAAAAACTGTACAGCTCATATTTTGCCACTTTGGTATAATTATATCTCAGTAAAATGTTAATTTGGGATGGGGGAGGGATTCTACTCTATCGTCATTATTTTGTTGGGAAAATTAGTTAGCATATTAACAAAGAGAGAAAAAATGGTTACTCTTTCAGAAAATTGTTCATGGTACATTTTGTGTGAAATCTAGCGCCTTGGAGGAAAATGGCTCTCTGACACAGGACTTGTGACCAGAAGAGTATTCTAGCTGCCTTGGCATGGTATAATGTTCCAAGTACTGATGTGCAATTAAACACCAATCAATCTAACAACCATTGTAATGACATGTATGCATATCTCAGCAGAACAGAATACTAAGTAATTGAGCATGCCTATATGAAGAAATCTGAAAAGTAAAATACTTTTTTTTCTTCCACATATTATATGCCAGAAGTGGGAAAACATACAAATGCAGAATTTAGAATAGGAAAAAGAATAATGTTGGCAAGCAGTCTTAGAAGGGAATTGTTACATGACCTTTCTAAACTTGTAACAATGTCTAAAATCTGATTTTATAGAATGTAGTTATGTCTGTATGAGTGTTTAACAGCATCTTAGTATAATGATAGCTATACAGTATCAATTAATACTAAGTACTAAAAGTATGTATTTATAAAACCCGTACAAAGATATAGGTATAAAGTCCTTTACAAACAAATGCAAACATGATGTAAAACAATTTAAAATACAAGTGGTAAAGATGTTACGATTTTAAATATGATATATAAAATACATGATAACATTAAAACATTGAAAATCCTTATAAGATTTAATCAAAATTTTTAATATAATATTTTCTCTAAAAGTCCAAGATTCTTTGTTGGCATAAAATTTCTTCACAGACTTAATGTCAAAAAACTGATGTCCCTGAGCAAGGAAGATGACACAATTAGCAACATTGTAGAATGCGGACACTGGTAGGGTATGTTCACACTTCAGGAGGTATGCACATGTTAGATATGTGTATCCAATATGAAATTGCCTTAATACTACCTCATCTCAGTGACATGATCTACTATGGGTTGTCACTCCCCAATGGTGGGGTCTGTGTTCTGAAATTTGTTTATATTTTACATTCCACATATCCAATTTTATAGCTTGAATGCAGCACATTGTATAACAGAGTACACTAAATGTGCTAAAATGCCTCAATTCATTGTTTTATATACAGCAGCTTGACCTAATCATGCACAGTCTAGACCAAGAAACAGAAGGGTGTGAGTTCTCACTGTGGAGAATCATGATGTATTGATGAGTAATGTATATAGTCTAGATTGCTTTAATCAACTTAGGGAAAATATAGGGTACAAGCTTCTGCAGGTTAAAGTTTCCTTTAACTGAAATCTGAACATAGTTTTTATTTTCATTCTTTTTCATTCATCTTAAGGTATGCAAACAAGGTAAACTTCTTACCAATGAACTTCTAAAAGGTTCAACAATACCACTATTCAACCATAAGAAAGGCAAGATTAAAGTTTATGTAGCATAGTCTGTTTTCAGAATATAGATATGTACTGTTTTTACACGTTTTTCAGATTTTAAAAGTAGATTATATTTATTTATCTGGACATCCAAGTGCTCGTTATGTGGAAAAAACACAAAAAGGAGTAGTTTTTTATTATTAAAATCTTTTATGATGCGACCGATTTATTGACAATATAGTGTATGCATACATGAATGCACATAGTAGCCCATTTTCATTCAACCTCAAAACTCATCATGGGTTTTAGCTAGATAGCCAACTTGACTTGGCTGATAGTGGTTGCATTCCATCTGACAATGAAATATGTGCAACAAAATTTATTTTAAAGTTTGTGTTTTGCTATTTGATGAATGAATCAAATCATGGCTATTAAAGTTTGAAGAAAAAAAGTAAAATGGGAAAAATAATTTGCCAACTTGCTGCATTCTTGATCCCTCTCATGCATTACTTGAATGTTCTCTTTCAGTTTTACTGACATAACCTCACAGTATGCATGATACATTGATAGCATCTTATTTTTGTCCTTTTGAATAAATTTAATAGTATTTGAGTTCAATTAGCCTCAGCTGCTTTTCTATGGAGTTCAGTAAATTTAAATTAAAACTATTGATATAATGCAAACCAAAATCAAAATCAAGATGGCATGTGTGTCTAAAACAAATTATATCATACTTGAAAGAAAAGACAAAACAAATGTGGCTTCTACATGTTTTATGTTCAAGTTCAATACATTGAGTGGTAAAGAGTTAAAATTACTTATGATCTGAATATAGATTTAATGGTGCCAATTCAGGGTAAGTGTATAAATTATTGCTAAGCATTTGAATGTTCTTACAAGAAGATAGGTGCCAGCAAAATCTATTATAAATTTTCTGCCAGATACTCAGGCTTGCACTCCTTTGTTCACATTATTTTCCAACCGCTATTCTGATCATGATTTTAACTCATCTTCATGGAAACAAATGTAGGTCACAGATCATAATTTTAACTCTTCTTGAGAGAAACAAATGTAGGTCATGTATCACAAGGATTTGACCATGTACTGTCCTTCCAATTCATATCCAATCTTTCGATAATAATTCCTTGTTCCAACACCTGAAAAGCAAATGTAAACACATGTTGAGGTATTATAACAAACATGTCACAAAACTGGTGGATAACTTCAATTAAGATCTCAAGTTACAGTTGAAAAAAAAAATTAGAATTCAAATTATAGTCCTTGTTTTGTAATTTTGAGTTTTAACTCATAATTACATGTGATTTAAATTCCTTACACTATTATTTTCTAATTAAATGAAAACAAGAATTCTGTCTTTGTAAAATATTTATCTCCATGCATCTATATTTAACCTCCACCCAGAAGCTTGAACCTCTGTTTGGCAGTAGGGCATGTTTCAGTTAAGTATATGCATTAGTCATTCCATGTCCAATACCTACATACATGATTCTTGAGTGGGGATTTTTATAGTTGTTCTCAAGTTATGACCCAGGTGCCAAGTTCCTGAAGAGTAATGATACTCCAGAGACAATATCAATTTATCAATTGCATGTATATGTGGATTTTATTGGGGTTTTTTTAATGCCCTGAAAGCATATATATATATATATATATATATATATATATATATATATATATATATATATATATATGGTAGGGATTTCAATAATTTATGTTTTGAACAATGCATCAATTCCCTGTATAACATGTTGACATGTGGGTCACTGATCACACATGCCAGTTCTCTGACATATAAGATAAACAAAATGAGATTTATTTGAAATTTATGCAAAGTCACCTGTACCCAAACACACCTTGAAGAACACGTTAAAATTGTTATAAAATCTGGTATAATTTTTATCTTTAGGACTATTTTATCTAGCTTTTAAGGTGAAGAGTTCAATGACATTACACAAGTACTTATGTACATACACCAATATGAACATCTGTATATATTAACAGATGGACATGCAGGTAGTTCCTAGGTACTTTCCATTAAAAAGACAATCAGATTTTATTGGAAATGGTATCTTATCCGGACCTGTGAAGACTGTAACTTTCACACTGGCTCTTAAAGCTAATGATGCCTTCACAGTTGCCTTTACTGGCAATAAGAGTAATTAATACTGATCCAAGCAAGTTGAAAATAAGACAGGAGTGTGAGGACAAAATTATTTCATGCCTAGTTGGCAATAACCTTATTAATTCTAAGCTACAACTCATTCAAGCTTCCTTTTAAGTATTTTACTTTAGCTTAGCAAGATATGATTTGATAAATGTGAATTTTATGTTAATTGTCAATTATTTAACATTCTGATCTACTTGTGTTGATATACTGAAAAACCCCAAAACAAAATTAGCACCCTGATTTTGTATTCATACATGTATCTTCTATACTGTGTTCAGAAATACAACTTACAATACAGCTACAATACTGTAAACAGAACTAAATTTTATAGGGAAAGGAGTGCAGAGGAGGTTGACTGCTCATCCTCATTGTATTTTTCGCTTGAGTACATATACGAGTACAATATATCTCAAACCCTCTCAGGCAGAATAACCTCTCAATCCTTCCACCAAAATATTCCACACTCAGAAACAAATTTAGGTACACTGGGTATTCTTGTATATTCCTTAATCAGAGGAAGTTAACTACAGGGAAACTAAAAGTACTTAATCAAGATGAGGATAAATAGGAAAGAACGACTCCAATTTTGTGACTCAATATTCAACAATTAGAGCTCAGCATCGAAATGCTGACTGTAACTCAATGCTCAAAGACAAATGCATGAAAACAATTCTTCTCAACCTTTCTAAAAAGACAACTGTGGGATGTGTTAAATTGGCAGAATTGGAGATATGGATAATGATATCACATCAAACAGAAGGAAAACACCACAATGGAAAAAAATACAAAGTGGCTGGATAAGAGATAATCGTTACCAGAAGGTGACAACTATGGCTGGCTGTGCTGTATAACAAACTAAACCAAAGTAGACATAGAGTGATCCATCATAGAATCCTACCTGAAATCACAGCTATCTTGTGAGATCCATGCTCCTCCCTGGCAATTCTCTCAGCCTCCTCCATTAGCAACATACCAAAGCCCTACAATAGTAAACAAGCATGATGTTTTTCTGTTTTTAACCAGTCTAAACCACTAAATCATAAAAACATGTCATGCCACTTAAATTACAATTCTGAAGTAGAATGGTCTTTTGGATAGATGGACCTTGGGTACCTGGTACCTCTTTCATTAAAGATCTCAATCTGATTGCATACGGAGGAATTTTTTTTGTATCAACAAAAATGAATATCATGCTTACAAAAAATATCTTAATTATACAACTTTTGACATAATTTTCATTAAAAATTCCCATTACATTGTCAGCAGTCTGAGATGTGAACATGTATACTTTTGGTAGAGAAGTATCACAACAGCAGAGTCTGGAGATGTGAACAACAGTTCCACAAAACAATATCTCACCTGTACCTCATGTTATAATGTAATCCCAATATTTACAACATTAAAATTAACATAGAATCTTCATATTACTGCTGCTGTCATAAAAAGAGACATGCATTTTTTATTCCTAAATATGTGTAATACAGTTCCATGTGAGAAAGTTGTGTTGAAGAGACCTACCCCACAGGAGTGCACTCAATTTAGATGTCATTACTACCCTCATGAATGTGTTGTTTCTAATTAGTTTATTCTTGAAAACTTTGCCACCCTATAACAAGAAATCCTTGTTTATACCAATTCTTGTAAACCAAAACTTTTATGCTTTTCTAATGACATAAAATGTTATAAAAATATTCTCTGTATTTCTAAAGTTAAGTCGATAGTAATGATACACTATCCAAAACTATATTCTAGTAAAAAATTGAAAAGACCAGGTCATGCAAGTTGAGCATATGAGCAAATCCTTATTGTAGAACATGTGATCTTGAGCCTCAGGTTAAATGGCTAAGCAAAAATGAATTCCCTTAGCTTCATAATGAGTCATTCCATTAATCAAGGGATTTGGGAAATATAAGAAAATGGACAAAAAAAAATTAATCCAAGCCTTTATGAAATTTTTCTATGATTGTAACTTTGGCTCCAAGATCAAAAGTGCATGTATGCAGATCACCAAATTAATTGTCTTAGTTTCATAAATAAATGGCAAAACTTTAATTAAAATATCTATAGTAGTTCCAAAAATATACTCTGGAAAATGATACTAGTTATATAATTATATCTGACCGACTTTAATGCTGGGGAATCTATGGCATACAACACACTGTCAAGCTAGGATATAGACAGTGGAATTCCTCTTGAAAGACCCCTTTTAATAAGACCACCGTTTTACTGCAGAACATGAAGTCTCATAAGAGGGAGCAATTTGGCAGTTTCATAAAAGGATCTTCAGAAGAATGAAAATTCTATTCTGGACCAGTAAACAAGTCACATGACTACATTTTCCTTTGCCATGATCCTGACCTTGAGGCATGGAGCATGGCAATGATGCATGACACACTGTCTAGTCATTATATATACACAAGTAAAAATTCTATAAAAATCTCTACAATCATTACAAAGAAAAGCAAATGCCAACAGATGGACAGACAGACAACATATAAATAACACATGTGACATAAAACAGGTGTATAAAAAGGTTTCACAAAAAGTGCTTGCTGAAGACCAGTATTACTCCATAAGAAGTGAGAAATGAGACACTAAAGAAACTTAGCCTAGCTTATTCCCTATTTAATTTTAGCCATCTAACCTAAATTGTACAAGATTTAACAACTTATCAAATAACACTGGCAAACCAAAGAAACCACTGACTTCTGAATGGGCAGCCACATACCCCGTGACATGACATAAACATAAACTTAACTCATGCATTACAACTCTGCTCTCAAGATATCATATAGGTTCATTATATGAAAAGATGATTTATCAAGGCAGCTGTACTTGTCAGATAACAACTTACTTGATGCTGGAATTTAGTTGGATCCCTAGCATGGACTGGTACAACACTGCCATACACATGGAGTTCTCTAACAATGGAGCAGCCATTTTTGAGTTCTGGTCGGAAGGTATCTTCAGAGCACTTCCTCAGTCGAAGAAGACCAACTAAAATATCCTGCTCTGGATCCTCATATGACAGAAAGGTCTCCCAACCTCCATTAGCTACATAGTCCCTCCTTATCAGCTCAACCTTATAATATATTCAAGTGTTGATTTGGGACAGAAAGCAATTTTTAAGTAAAATATAATGTCTATAATATTTTCATGAGCAAAACATCCAATAACTCATAAATCCAGCCCTCACAAGCTAATTAAAACATTTACCACATCTTCTGTCAGCTACAAGGCCAATAACCTATGTCATGAGAAGTGATGCACTGAGGAAATTTGGGCCACCATGTTTGACTGAACTGTCAATTTGAGATAAGTTTATTATTTATTGTAAGCATATTTTAAAGAGTTTTATACAAAAATACATAGTACACCAAAGTTGGCAGGTTCACAGAGTATTATTATTATCTTCTTGGTTTTATTATTAAAGAATACAAAGCAAATCATGCCTTCAATCAAAGCAAAAACCCATCATGGTGTCTTAAATTCCCAGAATGTATCACTTACAATGACATAGCAGGTCAACCTGTCAAGATAGAAGTCAGACTCAAGTGATCTTCCCAAGAATAGAGAGATTTGCATCCAATTCTATTAATCATCAGTTACTACTGGAGTGGAGTAGCACACTCTTCCAGGTATGTATTTACAGGAAAGGAGGGAGGGTGTCTCTATATTATAATCAGGTAAATATTATCAAAGAAACATAGTTTATGTTTTAAAAAAATGTTACCCGATTAAAATAGGTAACAAGCACAAAGTAAAGAGAGTTACATCCACTTACACTAATCCAAATCAATCCAGAACTGGAGTGGATATGCACACTCTTCCTGGGATGGAAATGTGAAGAGAGAAGTTAGTGCCTGATTTATAAGTACACTATTATCAAACAGATTTTATTGTTATTTCAAAAGTTGGTTTCTCCTGAAAATGTGTTACCTGGTCATAACAGGTAATATGGAAAAAGTGAACAGATTTAAATCCCCTTACACCAGAGATGACCTTGTGTTTTGTCTCCTGATGCAGAGTTGGCTTTGAGTTTAGTGCAAGATAAAGACTAACACCTATAGTCCGAAAATACATTCCCGTTGGTTTGTACCCCCCCACCGATTTCAATAACGGAAACATTTAATTTGATAAAAAGTGCAAGGAACATGGTCAATTCATTCAAACTGAAGGGAACAAAGTGATTTATCAAAATGGGTATCTGCAATCCATCAAAACTAGTTATGCTAATGAGATAGTGTCATATATTATAAAAAGGATAAAAAGGACAATAACTTTAAAAATTTGGGCACTAAGTGTTCTATCTACAACATAATATTAACAAAGTTCATGGCAATCTGTGGGACTACTGATAATGAATTTGTGTCACACATTGCTTTAAGCTACATGATAAAAAGGTCAATATGTTTGATTGATTGATTGATTTAATTTTAACGGCGCACCAGCACTTTTAGGCTATTTAGCGCCATACAGTAGGTCATATGTGTAAAAAGAAAGGTTCAAAATCGACCAGCGATATAGTAAAAAATCCATAGTAGTTAAATATAAAATGGTAAATGTTGGTAACAGTTAAATATGTTGGTTCCCGATCAACGGGAAATGTAAATGATGTATCTTGATGAAAAGATGTAAATAATAGTTGGTATTTGCATTAGTTAAAAATTAGTTTGGGTAAGGTCATACAAGTTACAGTTTAAAATAAAGATTTACTTCCTTTAGGAAATCTAAAATATTAGTGATTTGAATAGTATCAAAAAGTTCCTGCATGTCGTGTACATTATAGTCTTTATCACGCGTAGGTTGCAGGTCGGAACACATGGTCATAAAGTGTTTAACAGTAAATGGTACATTGCAAGGAACGCACTCTGGTGAATCTTCACCTTTTAGTATGTGTGAGTGGGTAATGTTTATATGACCGATTCTGATTCTTGCAATGACAACCTCCTCCCTACGAATAGTTCTGTAGGAAGGAGTCCATTCTCCCAAGATTGGTTTGATGGCATGAAGTTTGTTATTGATTGTATCATCCCATGATACCTGCCACTCTTGACGTAGATACTTTTTGATACAAGGTTTAAAATCAGAATATGGTAATTTAAAATCCAATGGTTCTAAAGATAAGGCCATCTTAGCAGCCCGGTCTGCTTCATTACCTCTAATACCAATATGGCTAGGTAGCCAACAGTATACTATATTGCATGAGGCACTAAGCTCAGAGTTTTTGACCAGAACATTCACCAATAGTGGATTATCTAGTTTGATATTGTGTAGCGCCTGAAGCACTGATAATGAGTCACAGAAGATAATACTATTTAGAATATGTTTAGATTCGATAAATGTCAGAGCAAGGTCTATTGCTCTGATTTCCGCTGAAAATATGGATGCATCATTTGGCAAACGCTCTTTGGTTATGTGTTTCCCACTGACGAAGGCTGCAGCAGCCTTATCAGCAACCTTTGATCCATCAGTATAAAATCTAGCATAATGTGTAAAGTCATTGAGAAGATCATGATAAGAGTTCAAGAATAGGATAGGGTTTGTCTCAGGTTTTTTCCGATCGTGTAACGTAAAAATCACTTGGGGTTGCTTAATGAGCCAAGGTGGTGTTTTCGAGACAAATGTTTTCTGGATTGAAGATAGATTACATTTGATTTGGTCAAAGCAGGATGATATTCTAATACCAAAGGAAGTTGTAGCATTTGGTTTATTTACGTATAAAGCTTTGTAATTTGGATGAAAAACGGCCGAAAAAGCAGGGTTCAGAGGGTTGGATCGTAACTTAAGAGCATAATGTGCAGAAAGCATTTCTCTGCGATGCGATAAAGGTGGTTAATTTGCTTCCGCGAGAAGGCTTTCACACGGAGGTCAATATGTAACAAAAATTGCAACAAAAAAGTGATTTGTTGACATATGTATCTTTATGTGATGACAAAAATATTTTTGTCAAGTTTCAATCCAATCTACCAAAAACCATTAGATTAGTTGCACTTATGAAATTGTGTCATACACTGCATTAAGATATAAAACAAAAAGTCTATAAATCTAACAAAACTTGCTTGAGTAAAGTGATATGTCAATAGTGCATCTTCAGGTAATGACCATAATATTTACAAAGTTTCATCGCAATTAATGTAAAACTGAAAAATAGCAGGAACAGCTGCATTCAAAGTGCCAGCAGAAATTGTGGGGAAATGGACACCAAAAGAGGTGGGGGTATAAAACATATGATCCAGTGATTAACCAATCACTCACTCACGCATTCACACACACACACTCTCTCTCTCATTCACACAATCTACATGTAAATCTCTCTCTAAATATTCCTTACAGCTCTACCTCATATGGTCTAACTTTGTGGTGGATTTCCTGAATGCCAACTTCTCGAGTCCTAACATCACGACACTGTGTACCCAAGTCTTTCATCCGTGCAAGAGCCAGCTCCCGCAGATTGCCATGTTCCACACCTGAGGTTACCAGTGGCATGGGTATGTCTCTTAAAGAAAGGGAGAGAATTTACAAATTAAATTATACTCAATGATACACGCAAATGCAAAGAAATTTATTAAGAAAGATTTCTCCTACTACTGTAATCCACAGGTATACAACACTAGCCTATGTATAAAACTTGAATATGTTCATTATTCTCATATAGCCCTCATATTGTCATATTGTCTTAACTTTGCTTATGTATACTCTGTAACATGCAGCTGTTGTAGCATGTAAGAAACATAATGTTTTGATTTCCTTATGTGCCCAAATGAAGTGAATGGAGTATGGTACACCTGATCAAAGATATGTTTAGTTTATGCCCACTGCAAAAAATATCCATCTCTTGCTTGTTTTTGTTAAAGAGAATTTTATTACATTATAGCAAATATTCTGATTATTACCTGTCCTCAAGCTAATGATAACCTTTCAAAATTGCTTGAGTAATAAAAACTGTTAGGAAAGCAATTCATAAATGACTAGAAGTATTATATGTATATGCTTCAGTAGTTTTACTAGGAAAGTTCTTACTATAACTATTCCCCTCCTCATTACTGTCAACACTGTCCTTAAACCATCAGCATAATCATCACCTTGACTATGATTGTCATCATTGTTATTATCATGCTCAAATATGCACAAAGAATTCAAGCCTTCTAGCTTAAAATTATTGGACAGTCTTGTCTGAATTTCCAAAATCCATTTAAATCTACCTCAGACCTCCAGCTGCAGTGAGAAAAGATAAAAATGGAGTTTTTAAATCTAGGTTTTCACAAAAAGTATTCTGCAGTCTGTGTGAACTTGGAAGGTAGAATGTATGTAAAAGGAAAGTCAACCTTGCATACATGTAAGCTTTTTTCTTTTCCATAAGAAATATTGGAGTGTTTAAGTAAAGCATACATGTTAATGCTACAAAAGTAAATTATGGTCCAGGAATGAAAAATATAATATTTTTACAGTACCCTTAGTGATAAAGAATCACTTTCAAATATTCCATGTCAATTTCAAATATTCCATGTCAATAAAACAATCATCTGTCATAAATGCCTTTGGGTAAAAAATGCAAAAATAACCACTGATACAATTGTAACAATCCTGGGGAAAAAAAGGGTAAACAAAAAAGATTATAAGACCCTGAGAAATCTAACAACATATCAGTATATTTTTTGTTGAAATTATGCTTCTCTGAAATTAGTTACCCAATCACATTAACATTTTAAATTCTTAAAATCCTGCAATCCTGGGACAATAACAATTCTGTCTATAACCAGTCTATAAAGGATGAAACTCCTTTCAATCACTCTCTAAATGTCTCTCATTTAATTGGTTGTTTACCAGTTTAATCCAAGCAATACATCAACAAGAATGCTCTCATCTGCAGATGAATTTATCAGCAATCTTGGTAAGTATTATCAGAAGTCTTGAAAAACATAATTTATGAAAAAATTTATCTAATCTGTTCAATACCTTCCATCATAATATTGTTAGAAGCAGCGAGCCACACTTCCAAATTTCATTTTGTGGCCCTCTTGCCAAGAAATAAAAGGAATTTATCAGAATTTTGGCTTCCCATTTAACCTCAAAAAACAATTGCAGAGTTTGCCTGGGCAGTTGCTATGTCACTGATTTGCAGAATAGGAAACAGGGGGAGGAAATTTATAAGCTCTGAACCTATACCATCAGCTTCCTTGAAGAGAAGATTGCTGACAAAAAGAAAAGAGATGCTTTTCTGTACCAAGCAAGAAACTTATGACTTGCCTTTGATGTCAATTTACTGACCTCAAATGGGTTTGGTGGTAACTGTGAAAATAGTCACTGGACCCTCCAGATTAAATTCTCATTTCTGAAACATTAGATCTCACAGATAAATATTCAAGGCAGCTGACTTCATGCCAGCCAATGGATTCTATTAAACCTCAGATCAAAATGTTGCATTTGAAGGCCAGACTCACCATGACAGCTCGCTCTAATCTCACGACAGAATATCCTTGACATGTGAAACTGAGTAGAGTATCCACAAATCCTGGGTCTGTGGAGTTGTATCCTCTCTCCCTGCCTTAAAACTATATGACTAAGATGTCAGGACCCCATGGTCTTCTCTATGCATTTCAAGATGTCTGGACCCCATGGTATTCTCTATGCATTTCAAGATGTCAGGACCCCATGGTCTTTGCTATGCATTTCAAGATGTCAGGACCTCATGGTCTTCTCTATGCATTTCAAGATATCTGGACCCCATGGTCTTCTCTATGCATTTCAAGATGTCTGGACCCCATGGTCTTTGCTATGCATTTCAAGATGTCAGGACCCCATGGTCTTCTCTATGCATTTCAAGATGTTTGGATCCCATGGTCTTCTCCTATGCATTTCAAGTAATGCTTGGGAGCATGGACAGGGTCTTGAATTGCTGATCCCCTCATTCTGTTACTAGAGGAGAAAGAAAATACATGACCACTTTTTGATTGCCCATGTATGGCTACAAGTTCCAAGCTATGAAACCTGGATGTGTCATCAGAACCTAAGAACCATCTGATCTGAACTGGAGATAATATGGCTTAACTGAGAAGGGCATGCAGTTCACTAACCAAGCATACCAAGGCTAGCATTGTCAGAAAGTATGCCTTGTAAGACAGTGGATTCAAAAAAGGTTTTGGCCAAGGGTTCTAACGTGTCTGAGTTGAACCAAGTCAAAACCTATGAATGATTCCACTAGAAACAAAGTGAGTGATTTAAGTATATTCAGGTCATAGTTGTCCAGCATGTCTGATAGACCTTGTTGTGGCCTACACTCACTCTATCTTTATGTCTGAATGTTTTGGAAATCATGCAATTATGTTGTTGTTTTTTTTTTTGCAGTTTAATGCCATTTCTCAGCACAAGATAGGCTCAAGAAATCCCCAGCAAAGACTACCATCCCATGGAAGATACTGGCCACTTTCTCACATACCAACACTGGCTAAGCTTGAGACCCAAACCCATGCATACAGAGGTGAGAAAGCAGTGAATGACAAAGATGAGTGCTTTAGACCACTTGGCCACCTGGGACCCTAAAATCATGCAGTGATATTCCTTCATAGTAACAGGTGGTAACCTCTTCTTCCTTATGAAGCTAAAGAAAAAAAATTGCAAGCTGAGAAATCTAATCCATTCCATAGGATTCTGTTGTTTCTGCATCAGTGAGCCAGCAGTGCCATCTGCATGCAATTCATATCTGAGGGAGATAAATGAGGTTGGCATGGGTCACAAACTCCATACTCACATGAAAAAGTGTTGACAGGGGTTTAAACTCTATTTCTCCTAATTTACTACAAAGCCCAACAAACAAAACTTAATATATCATCATCCAGGTATACACAAGTGATGAGATCCTAAAAAGGAGACAGTGCAGTTGTTTGTGAGCATCCATGAACTGAAATTCAGGCTGAAAGTCAGAACTTGAAAATGGTAAATTGTTCTTTTAAAGGTAAATCAAAGTAACCTGTGCAAAGCTGGATCTATAGGGACATGAAAGTATGTTTTGGTCAGATCAAGACTGACTGCAAACTCCTCCCTAGGTTTTAATTGTTGTTTATCAACAGATACAACAGTAATGTCAGGCCCACTGACAGTGCTGAAGGCTGGGCAAGCAACAATGTGTGTTTCACAAAGCTGGAAAGTTGTAAGGAAAGTCAAATGGGAGACTGGTAAAGCAGTGGGCTGGAAATACTAATCCCTACACAGTTCCATGGTGGCTGGTCAGCATGAAGCAACACCCATACAAATCTGATCTTTGACTGACCTGTATGCATGGTACACTAGATTGCTGGCTACAAGGACAGCAGTGAGTGTCGATGACAACTGGTTTGTACCCCATACACTGTGTCTAACAGGCCAGAAAATCATGCTGGGGGACTTACACCCACTGGACTGATAAATATCCAAAGAAGAATCTCCAAGCCAACCAAAAAGCTGTATGATGAAGACTTTGAAAGTGGGGAGTCCTCTGATAAAGGTAATTGTGCTGTCATCTATAGAATTAATTTCTACATGTGTAATTCCTGGAATACATATTAGAGTCGTGTAGCAAAGGATGCATCCAGTGCTACCATGTTGTCTTTCTTTAGCTGCCTGGATGTGAAGATAGCTTATGGAATGGCTCCTCCATACTCACAACAGAAGATGATTTTATAAGGAGGCTCAAGAAATTGTACTTAACTGTTTTTGACTGTTGTTCTATCTTGCAGCTTCACACTTTAGTGTAAGGTCAAAAACCAAGTACCCCAAACTAAGAAATACAAACACAGCAAGCTGCTGTCAATATATATGTAGTAGAAGTGAGGCAATAGATTTGATCATATTTGCTAAATTTAAACATCTTGCGTTTAGTGTATCTGGTTGCATTTGTGTTCTAAAAAGATAAATAATAAAAATAATAACAACCTGATATGGAAAAATTTAAAATAACAGCACCCCAAATACTAATACAATATATAAAATTCAACATGTGCGACTTGCCTAGTGTAATTAAAAATATGCAATAAAAATCAGAAATATGCTTACTGGTCCTTTACATGAACTGTACAACATTATACCACACAATTGGTGGATAGATCAAAATAAAAATCTTGAAGAATTCACAGAAGCAATATAGGATAATGTTGGTCATATTGACTTACCTCTGAACTCTATAAACCCTTGTCCAAGGTGGTACCAAGGCTAACACTTTGGCTATCAGGTCAACAAGTACACTTGGGGGGTAACTCTTGCATCTCCCTGTCTTCCACAGTTCATATAAACCTGAACCGAAATATATATGAAACATCTTAATACTAAATTTCTCCATGTCCAATGTTCTTCCTCCAAACTGAAAATGATCATCTTGTAATTGACTATTTGCATATGTCAACAGTACTGCTTTCTAAATACTGAATACATGGCCAACTTTTGGCAAATAATGGTTCACAACAACAGAAATATGAAGATGTTAAAGAGTGAAAACTAACCTGATGCCCAAGTATTTTTTGTAAAATAACTGACACTCAACTGCAATAGTCAAGTTACCAATTCAATGATTCACATATGGCCCATAATATGAGAGCATAGTAACAAACAGAGATCACAACAACTGGTAAATTTGCCAATTAGTTTCAATATTAAATACACATACATGAAGATATATGTATGTTACAAAGGCAGGATTTACTGTTTGTAATTGCCATAACTGGTCCTATATGGATAGAAAACTGTGGTAGATCCGTTCTCATGATGTAAAGACACATACAAAAATATGAAGCCAAGGTCTCACCTGTCCTTCTAATCACAAGAGTGGGGTAAATAAGGTCTCACCTGTCCCTCTAATCACAAGAGTGGGGTAAATAAGGTCTCACCTGTCCCTCTAATCACAAGAGTGGGGTAAATAAGGTCTCACCTGTCCCTCTAATCACAAGAGTGGGGTAAATAAGGTTTCACCTGTCCCTCTAATCACAAGAGTGGGGTAAATAAGGTCTCACCTGTCCCTCTAATCACAAGAGTGGGGTAAATAAGGTCTCACCTGTCCCTCTAATCACAAGAGTGGGGTAAATTTTCAGTCCATCTGCCCTGAAAGCTGGATTTTCGAAGAATTCCTGAAAAGAAACCAGTTCTGTAAATTTTACATTAATAAAAGTTAGAGTGCATAAACAGCTTTTCTTCAAAATCATAATATGTATGTATGTATGTATGTATGTATGTATGTATGTATGTATGTATGTATGTATGTATGTATGTATGTATGTATGTATGTATGTATGTATGTATGTATGTATGTATGTATGTATGTATGTATGTATGTATGTATGTATGTATACATGCATGCATGGATGAATTAAAGGCACATTAAGATTATATCTTGATGCAATCAGAACCTCCTACACCTTATTTGGACATAAATATTAAATTATTTATATTATAATTTCAGCATGTCTAGAATGTTCCATTAATGACTGAGAGTTCATTAAGACTATCAGTTCCAAAAAAATTTTCCCATATAAAATTTTGTGTGAAATTTACTCTCAGAATTCTTTCAGATTCAGTGATTAAAAACAAAAAAAAAATTAAGTATCTTTCTCCTTTTATTTGCTTCAAGTCAAACGTGCTTCAATTGTCATCTGTACCAACTTGCCTAGTAAATGTGATCATCTATTAAACTGTCACCAGTAAAGTTTATATGACTTTGTTTCAACCTTTACCGTTTACCTAATGAAAACCAAACAGATACAAAACATGAATACAGTATATTCTTACAAAAATACCAATTTCCAATTTATACAAAATATAAATGCATGTGCAATACAAACATGATAAAACTTGTCTAAACTTAGTCACATACTGAAAGACAAATTATCAATATGAAATACTGTAAAATAGTAACAAAGTAACAAATCTTTCTAAAGACATCTGTGGAACCTAAATCTGGGAAAAGAAGAATGCCATGTTCTACTCACAATGAACTGTTCTATGTCTCTCTCCAAGCCAACATTAGGCAGGTCAGGCATCATATGAGCCACAACTTTAAAACCAGCATCTTTAGACATCTGAAATGATTCAGACACTGCACGGACTGTATGTCCTCTGAAAGAGTGAGAAAAAAATCAGCTTGTAATTTGAGTGTTTTGTTCATCTGACTTGGGATCCTGCATGAACTCTGATGAACTTCTATTTCTGATGATAATCACCTAAAGACAAGAGTACTGTGAACAGCACATTATATGTCCAACTCACATTTCAATATAGCTGCCTAAAGTTTTTCTTCTTTCACTGAGCTTGACCTCTGACTTCAGAATCTATAAGCTTATTCCTTACCTTAAGTGTAAGCCAGCCAGAGTGTAGCAGAATTGAAACAGAGTGGGTTTCTCCATTTGGATTAAATGAATAACACAAACACAAAGTGATGAATGATTGAAATTCATAAAATGAAATTATATATATATATATATATATATATATATATATATATATAAAACAAGCACAATGAATCTCACACGCCTATCATACAACTGATCCAAATCACCCTACACACTCACGAAATGATAAAAATAGAACAAAATACAAAAATATGATTCATTGGCCTCTAGCCTAAAATGAGGGTACAAATATTTCATGTATTATCTAAAATTAGATTCACATAATCTCTTGTAACACATTAAGCTTTGAGATTCACGTAATCTCTTGAGATACAACAAAGGAAAATGAGCAATACTCTGAGAATGTTATTACTATTGTTTCGACTAAACAATACTGTGTTCAACTAAATACACAAACAGATGAACACACATCACTGTAAACTGGAATAGTCATTCACTTTACAAACTGTTACTCAACGGTTTATTCAATATACAAACTGGAACTCTGCAGTTTTACTAGATCTCTTTTTTATCGGTCCACGTTCATATCCTTCACGGATCCCTTATATGTATTCATCCACATACATATACATAGATGGCATACTGGCAGTTACATCCAATCATGGATAGCTACAGTCAGCTCTTATCAAACACTGAATCTCCCATAAGACATTGCCAGCCCCAATAATGTCCAATAAGCTCCATAATGTCCAATAAGCTTGATGTCTGATAATGTCCAATAAGCTCCAATAATGTCAAATAAGCTCTATGGCCTGAGACAATAGTGGAAAATATGCACACCACTCACAAAATCCAAATGACTTGTGTCTCAGTTTGAAATGTATCAAGCTTAAATCCATAGGAGTGAATAATAGTTATGGTCAAATGCTCATGTATATCATGCTTTCCATGACTTTTTGCCGCATGTAATTTCGAAATTATTTTACCTGGAGAAAAGTGATTCACCTTAGGTAATGTTGTATGCCTGCAAAATGAATAAAGGTGGAAACAGATTCAAGGCAAAACCAAGTTATTTATATCCTTATTCTGTTATTGTGCAGAAACAATTTTTCTACCTTTCATCACATACCCTGACCTTTAACTTCAAATTCAATAGACTTCTTCCTTACCCAGTACAAGACTTTCAGAAAGACCTGTTGAGGTATATGATGTAGAGCTAATGTTATTGTGCACAGACCATATTTCTTCTTTCAGTCAGAACCAAAGTGACTTTGACCATTGAGCTGATGCCACCATGGGTTCTTCCTTACCCTGTATCCCTGTGTACACACCATACACAGTGTGTGATTTGTGTGAGTGAGTGTGATTTGGATTTTTAATGTAGCTTTAATAATTTTGTTCAGTCATATCGCTATGATGTCTGCAGTGTGGCAGTTTATAGTGATGTCTAGCACTGGGGCATTTTGATAACTACTGTTGATGAAGAACTTGAGTTCTTCTTTCACTATGTCTGTTTTGGTTTGGTGTCTCGTGGCACATGAAATATTGTTCAGAAACCATTTTTTCTTCTTCTTTTGATATATTTGGTTTGGTTTGGTTTGGTTTGGTGTTTTATGGCACAGCAACACAAATAGGTTATTTAGTGCCTTGCCCATGGTCACAATATGGTTGCAAATCCAGGCTGATGGTAGGATTTTAGTATGCACACTTCTGGTCTTGGGTCTGGCAGGCTAAGATCTAAACCACTTCAGCTGCTGCCTCCATTAATTGTCCATTACAACAAACACTGGAGAATAGCAGACCTTTCCAAGCTCATAGGAAACTACTATGATGTGTATCATATGACTTTCAACAAGAGTAATGTGGAGGATATATTGTACATTCATCTTATTTTATGTATTACTGTAATAACATATAAAAAAAAGTTTACATAATTAAACTGACCTGTTTGTATCTCTGGCCACATCCTCATAGACACTCTGTACTCCAATCTCCAGACGAGTGCAACCATAATTCAGCATGTCACTGAAACAAATCAGAGAAAGCACTGGCTGCAATAATAAATCAAATTATAAATCTGTACATTGCTTTTTCAAATTAGGAACAAGAGTCCCAAGTGTTCCTGAGATTGACTGACTGGTTGAAAAGTGACAAATGACAAATGACAAATGCAAAAACAGTTGATCAAGAAATCTGGGTCAACATGATGCTCTCTGTTAAAATTAATTCCAATGCAGTTGATTGTAACATTTTAAAAAAAAAACTGCATCAAGATTTTCTGAATTGTGTGTATCTTCATTCATATTTGAAAGCACATTATCATAATTTGTACAATTTTAAAAGACCTATGTGCCAGGATGTTTTCTGTCCAATTTTAAAAGACCTCTATGTCAGGATGTTTTCTGTCCAATTTTAAAAGACCTCTATGTCAGGATGTTTTCTGTCCAATTTTAAAAGACCTCTATGCCAGAATGTTTTCTGTCCTATTAAAAAAGATCTCTATGTCAGGATGTTTTCTGTCCAATTTTAAAAGACCTCTATGCCAGAATGTTTTCTGTCCAATTTTAAAAGACCTCTATGCCAGGAAGTTATCTGTCCAATTTCAAAGATCTCTATGTCAGGATGTTTTCGGTCCAATTTTAAAAGACCTCTATGCCAGAATGTTTTCTGTCCAATTTTAAAAGACCTCTATGTCAGGAAGTTATCTGTCCAATTTTAAAAGACCTCTATGCCAGGATGATTTCTGTCCAATTTTAAAAGACCTCTGTGCCAAGATGTGTTCTGTCATAAATAGTCATATTCTGTCTAGTATGTTTTTTTTTCTTCAGATAAAGTTGGGTAAATAGCTTTCCAGTTTTAGTAATTGTGGCGATGCTTCATAGTTGATCATCATCCTTTGTACAAATTTGAATGGCCCTAAATATATGACACTTTCTGACATATCTGGTCAAATTTGTTGTGTAGTTTCTGATAAGGCAACAGTGGTCATATGTGATAGAGAAAAGGCATTATTGTACATTTTAAAGCAAACATACCAAGATCTGTCAAATCTGGTCAAATTCTGCTGAGTGGTTTTTGAGAAGTTGTTCAAATGTTTACTATTTTAGTAAACTATTTTAGTTTACTATTTTAGTAACATCTTTGGGAAATTTGTCATCAATGGTACAAATCTGATTGGTTTTTATGCCTGGGTGCATTTTCTTACTGCCTAATGAACTCATGGTTATGTTCTTTGTCATGCATCATCCGGCATCCATTTTAAATTGTTATTAACATCTTCTTCTCAGAAACTGAAGGACTTTATTGGATGCATTCCAGTATCAAGGCCTTTCATATTTTTATCATGGATGCCATTCAATCGTCATATATGGCCATCACTACTAAACTGAAAAAATTTGTAATGTTTTCTACTCAAAAGCTGCTAAACTCAACAAAATTTGACAAGGAAACAATATGGAACAGAGGGCTTCTAAATTAATAAAAAAATATGCTGATTTCCCAAAAGCAGAACAAAAACTTTCCTTCTCAAAAAGTGCTCAACTGAATTTGATGAAATTTGATAGTAAGTATCCTGGTTCAAAGAGTTTTCAAAGTTTAAGAAAATGTAGCTGATGTGTTATCAGTTAAATGTAGACAAGTATTATGGACTTACCAGATATGTTTATATAGACATCAAAATGGCCTTGTCAGGAAAGTATCTGCAGGCTGTAATTTAGCCTTCTCTGTTGTGCTAAATGCAGATAAATAATCTGGTATCTCAGGTGTTAACATAGGAAACAATCTGGTCTTTCATGATTTGTTTATGCAGATAGAAATTGGGCTTACCTGATATGTTATTCTGATACGTTTAGCAGGAATTAATCAGGCCCTAACTTTTGGTCTCAGTATTCTAGCTTTGCAAGATGTGTTACTGCAGGCAGTAATCAGGTCTTACCTGTTGGTGACAGTATTCTAGCTTTGTAAGATGTGTCACTGCAGGCAGTAATCAGGTCTTACCTGTTGGTGACAGTATTCTAGCTTTGCAAAATGTGTTACTGCAGGCAGTAATCAGGTCGTACCTGTTGGTGACAGTATTCTAGCTTTGTAAGATGTGTCACTGCAGGCAGTAATCAGGTCTTACCTGTTGGTGACAGTATTCTAGCTTTGTAAGATGTGTCACTGCAGGCAGTAATCAGGTCTTACCTGTTGGTGACAGTATTTTAGCTTTGCAAAATGTGTTACTGCAGGCAGTAATCAGGTCTTACCTGTTGGTGACAGTATTCTAGCTTTGTAAGATGTGTCACTGCAGGCAGTAATCAGGTCTTACCTGTTGGTGACAGTATTCTAGCTTTGTAAGATGTGTCACTGCAGGCAGTAATCAGGTCTTACCTGTTGGTGACAGTATTCTAGCTTTGCAAGATGTGTTACTGCAGGCAGTAATCAGGTCTTACCTGTTGGTGACAGTGTTCTAGCTTTGCAAGATGTGTTACTGCAGGCAGTAATCTTGCTTAAATTGACAGTGTATGCAAAGAATAATCTGGTCTTACCTGATGTGTTTGCGAAGGCAGTAATCAGGCCTGGTTTCTATTGTGATTCCTATACATTTGGTTCGACTCCTCTCTGAGTACCTGTCAAAGATCGTCAACCCCTTAGGTAAGTGTACATTTCACCAAAACAAAATACAATTTGAAATTACTAAGCTGTCATATAAACTATGCAGAATCTTTAGCTGATATATTTATATATAAAAATGACACTAAATGGGATTTCATTAAAATCATTTTTAACGGTTTTATTTATTTATATTACAGTACTCAACTAAAGAATAATCTTCTTTCAAACAATTTACATGACTAAAACATAAACATGTGACCACCCTTATATATTATTGTGTCTAAACTTCAGTAAAATATCACTGAGGATGTCCACAATTGCGGGGCAGTGTGGGAAGGCTTTATAGTAATGTTATAAAGCAAATATTCTCTGAGAAACAATTTACTATACACTATCCTTTGTCAACCAAATACATTACCCAATATTATTTATAACATTAGAAGAAGAGGTAAAAGTAGGAGAAGCACAGCTAAAGGTTATGTGCCATGTGATATCAACAAACTGGTAATTGAAAACAAATGGTGTTTTCTTACCAAGAAACAGGCTGGGCAAATCCATTGAATGCTAAAAAAAACATTCAATAGGAATCAACTGATTATGTCAGTACAATGCTAAGGACATCAAGCCTACCTGGGATGTTGGATTTTGGATGGTTATTTGTTGATGGTGACACCACCCAAGATAATTTCAAATAATATGGCAGTAGTTTGGTAATTGGTTCCTCCTGCCTTCTTATGTAATTGATGATAGTCAGTTGTCATAGAGAATGAGAATACCTTTCCAGAGGGCATCTTCTGCATCAAATGAAAAGTATTCACTATGGCCTTCATCTATAGGGCAATGATGTGTAATTAGCAATTTTGAAGAGGACCAAATCCCTTTCACCTGAAAGGAGAACAGGATGAGAGAAGTACAACCAGTCATGCTGGCATCCATACATATCACAAGTTCTGATGTTTTAACCATAAGTGCAGGCATGTAAAGCTTCCTCCATGGTGAACCCTGGATAGTGATTTTCAAAAAAAAAACAAAAAAACTATATGATGTAAATGTAACTTTGTGTGGTCTATGGGTCATAGGATGTACAAGACTGTACTAGTGGGAAGCCTGCAGTGAACTTGAGCTGATTCTCTGCTGTGATGGAACCTCCTATAATCCAAAATTATGATCACTGGATCTGACAGGACAAGTTTCAGTTGCCACTGAGGATATTAGGGTGACTTGAACAGGTGCTGGGCAATATGTGTCTTGAAGTTGGAACTTGGTATGCTGGGAAAATAGATCACTGTTCCCTGTCATGGAATTTGAAGCTGAGGACAATGGTCTAGGATGTGCCAAAGTTGCTGTGGTCTGCTGAAAATTGTTGTTTGGCGCTGAAGTCCAGTAATGACTAACTTGGGAAAGATCACTGAAGCCAGTCCTTGGGATTTCAGTGTTGATAATATATCTACTACTAAAGATGGATAACTGTACAATGTTGGTAGTAGACAAGTACTTAGGTGCAAAATCTGTTCTGTTTGTGGTCACAATGGTGACAGCAAAGCTAGCACTGCGTAAAAAACTTGTGATGACCTGAACTACCAAATATTCCTCTGAATGGGTCAGATATCCATCATTAGGGGTTTAGACAAAAGAAAGACAAATGGGGACAACAGCAATGCTGATGGCATCCACATCATTGATTGCATGGTTCTTACTTTTCTCATTCACCTAAATTGCTTGTTTGTGATACCTGATACCAGCATAAGCACACATAGCATGTATGGCCAGAATTGCACAAAATACAATTTATATAAGAAGGGTCACTGTTTTTTGGCCAGCTTGTTGCACACCATTATGTTAATACCTGTAAATAAAGGGAGCAGAACAAAGACATATATATAAATCAATCCAGCATTAAGTAGAATTTACCACAAAGGGGATGCAACTGTCTCAAAAAATCAACTAAAGAGAGGAAACTGATCACAATTCTTTGATTGCCCACTAATGGCAAACTACTTGTAGTTATAAAGCCATGCAGCTTCAGTGGGAAAACAGAAACCTCCAGTCTGAACTGGAGACAGTTTCAATCCACTGACAGTGCATGCAACTCACTTACCCTGCAAGTCTAAGTTAGAGTTATCAGAAAATATGCTTTATATAATAGCATCTTTAGTTAGGTTCTGGCTAAAATGTGTCTTCTGCCATAAGACATTCTCAAATCGATACATGATGTCCATTAAATGTAACTGTGTCCTGTCCTGCTTTGAATATTTCTTTATATTCTTCTGTACTGATTATTAAACTTTTAAGAGGCTTGTTTTCCCTATTGTCTTCAACAAATGTAGCTTGCTTGTTGGGTGCCATTTTTTAAAATTTCGAAAATCAATAGATTGTTCACGAAGATGCTTTACATCAAAAATGTGTGCAGTTTAAAGCATCTGAGGTAATACTGTAAAGTTTGCATGGTTCCCCATTAACTAACACTAAATCTAACATGAAATCTGGATCAAAATCAAACCTTGCTAAGGCAATTATCCTGTTTTTACTACAACAACCTTACTTCTGCAGTTTTTGCTTTGCTTCTGAAAGTCTGTATTTTAACAGTCATTTTCATAAGAATTGCAGGAAAATTACAAGTGTAGGCCAGTCTGCCAAATTTGGAACTTTGCTGTTGAACAGTGTTCAACCTCATCTCATTTTGCTAAACATTGTCTTTCTGTTGCTGCTTAGACCAATTGGAAGGTCAAGGCAAACTGGAGATGCAGTTCTTTCACTGTTTGCTTCAGTAACCCTCAATTCTACTGCCGAACAGCAATGGCATATCAATGAGCATATACTGGATAGCCAAACAAATGATGCATTTCACAGCGGAGACAGACATGTCACATCACCAGATTAAAATTTGCTGAATCTGACTGAGGATTAGCCATCAAAGTGGTACAGGTCCTATAAATTATATTAGCAATGACAGCTATGGACTCCCATGCATGATCACTGTCAGATTTTTTAAAAAAGGAAAATAAAATCACTAGCATTGAAAGATCAGGCACTGAAGAAGCTGCCACAATCTTTTGCAATAACTTGGAGGTGGCATGGAAAACATTCCCTTTCACCTTATAAAACAGTTGGATTACCTTGTTAACCACTGCAGTGTTTTTGTCTAATGTTAGTAATTCAGTACTATAAATATGCAATTACAGTACCAGAATGAAAGGATGCTAATAGCTCAATTTCTAAAAAGAAGGCCTTTGAGTTCTCCAGGTTGCAATTCTTGTCAGTCTGCTCAGACTTGTCAGAGATCTCTTGATTTTCTTGGAACAGACAGAGGGATGTTTGTCCTAATCAACAAGTCTACAGAAGCCATATCCCTGTAGGTTTAATTCACAGATGGGTTAGTCTTTAGAAATTGACTGGCATCTCCAACACATCTTGTTGCTCCATTTAAGATGACCAGACATAACAGTCACAGGTATGCATTATTTTGGAGAGGTAGTTGAGTGGGTAGAGTGGGGAAGAGACCACCATGATACCTCCCACTACAACACTACAATGACAACTAATAATGTCTTCAGGTGAAGGTCAAGATATCTCATTCCACTGACTAATTTTGCAGGTTTCATTTTCACATAACCATGGACCAAATTCCTTTTGACCACATATCTGATAGCAGCTTGGCATTAAATGTATAAATTTGAAAAGATCTCATCCCAGAATGCATTTAACCAAGTTTGGTTGAAATTGGTCAATTGATTTTGGAGAAGAAGCTGAAAATAACAATTCTTAACAGTGTTTTGTAAAATTCAAAATATTAATTTATTTAAAGAATTAAAAACAAAATATTCTATCAAATCGAATCGATCCAATGTTTTATTTCTAAATATATGTAGTTCCTGCTGTCATTTGATCTGCATCAACAGAGTTCTCTTAAAGTAATTCAAAGGTTTCTGGAAGGGTAACTAATGTATTCACATTTTGACAGTACAGAAGAAATCAGTTTTTAAGCAGAATGTCTCTCATTGAATTGAAGACAACTCTGAAATGTCCTTCAATGTTTTACATTAAATACAAATATATAAATATATCCAAGTCATTGAATAAATTCACAATAATCAAGTATATGGTATTGTCTGTTATAGGAATCACAGTACTAATTCAGTTCCCATAATAAACCTATGCAAACACCATTATATTAAAAATTCAATAACTTAAACCTTTCTGAGTGCCCATGATCAAACCCATATATATCAGTATAGATGAAACCTGGATATCTGCTTCTGTGTAAAGAAAAGGATATGAGGCATGGCATGTGTTTGAAACATGTGCTTTCAATTCTGCACCAAAGAGTCAGGTGTTAATTTAGTAATGAATGTTCCAAACTTAAGACTGTTCAAGGACTGAAATTCCATCAATAAAACAATAATAACCAATCCTGGTCTCCTAAGTCTGACATCAACTTTATCAACAAGTGATTCCATATTCTACTTCTCTTATATAGAAAGATATAATGCAATACCTAATGATGCTTCTAAAATGTGATTTCAGGATTTAACTGAAATACCTAAATATTTTGAAATGTCAACAATTCAGTTTTTTCAAACCTGCCAATCAAAAATCAGTCAAGAGCCATTTTTAGAAACATATGACCATTCACATCACTCATGGCTTATTTGGACCATGTGATGCTGTTAATTTTAATTTTCAACCTTTGAATTTATGAAGAGTATACATTATTTACAACTCACTCTAAATGTACAAAACTCATTCATAGCATCTAAGAATTAAAAATGTCATTAACTAAACAAGTCTTACAAATTTGTATTGTGATACAAATTTGTATTATGAATTCAGTATTCATGCATGCATAACTCCACCCAGCGACCTTTTAACTTAGAAATTGAAATTTCAAGTTATATTGTGAATGAATGCACATGGATTTTGTTTCTATGTTGGTCCAATTCAATTCTACTTTTGTCATTATGAGGGATTGAATTAATGGGTCAATTCAGGACAATAAGGTGAATGGATTTCAGCTGGAAATGTAAGCTACTTGAAATTTCAGTATAGTGTGTATCTGTTTTGCAGGACATGTTGGTCAGATTTGAAGAAATAACTAACAAAGTACATTTTGAGGAAATTTAAGATGCATAAATTTAAGTATATTTATTACCAGCTAATGAAAACATGCCTATGCCTTGTCACTTGCATCTTGGAGGGATCCCAGCTATGACCTGCATTGTACAGTGTATTCTATTGCTAGCCAAACTTTGTATCAAAATAATAACACTGGGAAAATTGTAGTGCAGCTGTTGTGTGAAACTCCATTTCACCAGCAAAAAGAAAATACTTTTTCATTGTTTTGGAATATTGGCTCTGAGGCTTTTAATTTCCTACCAAAATCTTCCGATGCATTTTTTTCTCAAATTTAGTATTTTGACAGACTTGCAAAAATAGAATGTCTCTGACAGATATACGATAGCTATTGGCTTCAATATGCTTTTCTATGCTATATTATTTTAGACCCTAGAGAACAGTCTTCATAGTCTTAACCATTCAATTTGCAAAAAGATGTAAATATTCTACTAAATAACCATTTCAATTATCAGAATAGTATTTTCAATTATTGCTTCTCTCACATTTGTTGCTGACATTGTGAATATCACATTTATTCATTTGCTTCTTTGAAAGTTTCCTTTATAACTCAGTGAACTCATCCACATCGTTAACTATATCACATAATCTTTAAAATGGATGAAACAGCTATTTTAATTCATTCACAAATTTAATCAACCAAAACCTAAACCATCTACTACACAAGTGTATATGGTTTGTTTACAAAATAGTTCCTAATACAGTATACTATCTATAGACACATGTGTAATGCACAGTAGTGCAATAAAATATATTTATTATCATAAAATACTGCATGATTCTGACAATGTAAAGCTAATGGAGACAAAAATGAACACACACACACACAATAACAGATAAGACAATGGAAGATATGCAAGATGGCCCTAATAACAGGTGATACAAAATTTTAACCAGGATTTACAAAAGACGTGACCTTCCTTGATGGCAAGAAGAATGGTTGGGGTGCATGGTTATGAAGGAAGAAGCATACTTGTTGTAAACTACAGCATGAGATATCCATCCTTGAGCCTAGGACTTATGACCACTACAGAGAAATTAAACCAACACTTTAACTATTGTTGACACTGCCACAAATGATAGCACTTGAATGAGTGATACTTAGCAATGCTAAAACAAGTGAAACATATTTTAATTACTTGACAGCCTCTTCAACACTGCTACTGGAGTGTCCAGACAATGCATCATGCAGGTTACGGATGAAATAATCCCGGTAATCATCTGGTAGACTCATAAATGTCCCACCCATTACAATGAACTCCACCTTGTCAACACTGTGACCTAGCTGCTTCAGCTACAAGGAAAAATGGAAGATAATCAATAATAATGAAGTTTAAAAAATCTTCCTTTTTATGCAGATTTTATTGCTCAGGATATATATATATATATATATATATATATATATATATATATATATATATATATATATATATATATATATATATATATATATAATTGGTCCAAGACTAAAGTCACAAAAGTCCCCACCCCTTCCAAAGCAAGCAACACTTATCACTAGCACTGCATTTTTCTCACTTCTAATCATATGTCTCAAGAATACCATGATCTTGCTAACTCATCACAAGGATTCAACACAATGGGGGGGCATAAAAGTACCATTTTACTTCATATAAGCTTTTATTAACCCTGTCAAACCTATTTAGCTTAATGTACCCATGTATAATCTAAATAAAAGACACATGACAGAACTTCCCCTTTGGTAAACTACCTACCAATCACATCTAAATAACATTCCATTATAACCAACAACAGTGACAGCATCCTTGGGAGCATGTGCTGTATATAAGGTCAGGATGGCTAAATACATCAAGCAAGAAAAACCTGTTGTTCCATAATGATGAACAGATAGAGGACAATGTATTTTGACAATAACCATGATGTTTGATGCCGAGTGTAAAGGCCAATGCTCATAAAAAGTATCCAGTGTGTATGTGTGTGTGAGTGCTAATATCGTGTAATGATGCCACACTATGCATATGTGCTGAGGAGTTAATTAGCTAAAATTGGGTGAATATATTCCAAATGAAACCAATTTCTTTTCATATTAAGGTGCTGTGTATCCATCCATCCACCCGTAAAACATGTTTACTAAACAGTTTCATCATTGGCCTTGATTTAAAAAACTTTCATGAATAAGACTAATTTATCAGAAACACATGTCTTGACTAAAATATGTTTCTTCAATATCCAATCAGAACACATTAGGAGTACAGCTACAACCTCATAAATACAGCCCTCTCAGGCTTTCTTTAGGACCAGAAATGCTATATCATCTGCTTGCGAAGTGGAAATCATGAGAGTTGTATCCCCTTGGATATCGGTACTGAAGTTAAATTCTATCAATTTGTCAGTATCCTACAACTGTGAGATAGGCTTGACAGGAGGTGCCCATATATCATGTTTCAACATAATGACCAGGCAGTTAGCCTGTTGCACTGTTGCTCTAAGTTCCTTCAGGTCAAAATAAACTTTCGGAGATGAAATATCTCTTAGTTCAAACACAAATCATCCATGGCTTGGCTGCTTTTAGTTATGGAGCAATTGCAATCAAATGCAATGGTGACCATACTAACTTGAATAGGAAAACAAATTGGGTCTAGGTTAGTTCCCTAAAAGATGAATGAATAACCTATTGCATCAATGATATCTGAGCCTGAGCTGAAGGTTCCATTTCTGCCAATAGACCCAAACCTTTTGTCAAGACATGAAAAAGCTCACAACTAACTACATTGGAGAGGTCTTCGTTCTGTCATAGATCCTACCTTCCATAATGATAAATTGTGTCTGAGATTGTGGAATGGTAGCACTTGATAGAGATGGGAGATAACTTCTTCTCAAACAACCCAAAAGTTAAGTTAGCTGTCTATAGTACTGAGGCTTTTAAAGCAGAAATGTGTTTCCGATTGCACCACTGAAAGAAAACTCTCCCATTCCCTGTTTCTCTATGTGTTTTAAAAAGTGTTGAACCTTCTTACCTAAGCTGTTTTGTCCACCACTTGTTATGAAAAATGTTTTTCTTCTGAAGGTTTGCCAAGTGTGCAGACTCAGCAACTCTATATTTGGAATCTGGGACTAGAGACATGAAGGCTGGGAGCTTTGCATGCCAATGTGTCACAAAAGGTCTACAAGTGGTTAATCCCAACATGTGCAGATTCAGTTGAAGGTTAAAGTGGATATAAAACATTTAGTATGAATCTGTCAAATCCAAAGGGATACTGAATCCACTACAATATTCAGATAGCATGGGATGTGGCAGACTTGGATGTGTATTTATTGACAATGACACCACCTAAGAAAATCCTAATCCAGGAGGCAGAAGTCTGTGGAATGTTCCACCACTGCCTTCTGACATAACTGAAAACAGCTGATGTGTAAGATGGGATAAGAAAGCAATTTTCTGGTGGAGTCTCCTGCCATTCATGAAAGGTATTCACTGTGGCTTTCATCCTTTCTCATCTCCAGGAGATTATTGTGCTATGAAGGAGATAGACCACACTCTCTTCGATGAAGACTAATAAGAAGTGGGCATCTCACCATGTCATGCTAGCATCTGGTCAGTTCTTGATTTCTGGTGTTTGTTCTTGCAGTGGCATGTCTGCCATAAACCAAGTAAGTTCCCTTCTTTTGCAGAGATAAGACAACATATAGACTTAAATTTGGTCAATGCGTCTAATGCACAAAGTCTGGAACTGGCAGCCCAAAATGAAGGTATAAGAGAGCTAAAGGGTGAAGAAATAGCAAGACTGGTATCTGATTCTCTAGCAAATGATAGACATGAATGAGATGATTTTAAAGACAAGATCCCAAGACAGTCAGACTTGTAT
The DNA here is from genome assembly GCA_016746295.1 of Potamilus streckersoni. Taxonomy (NCBI): domain Eukaryota; kingdom Metazoa; phylum Mollusca; class Bivalvia; order Unionida; family Unionidae; genus Potamilus; species Potamilus streckersoni. Next base: position 428,421 of record JAEAOA010000616.1, on the reverse strand, counting down.
CAACAGGTTTTGAACTCCACAAAATAAGAATGGAAATGCTGGGATGGGATAATGTTAGATTTGTCCTAGTTTGTAAGAAATCTAAGGTGAAACAATTAACTGCATGTCTTGGAACATCTTTATTGCCTGAACATTCCATATTACATAGCATGTTTTCAGGTCAAGTGACCATGGAACTAGAGGCCAAAATTTCAAGAATATCTTGTAGAGTTGACAGCATATACAGGCACTGACACTGATTAGAATCTAATTATATTAGTCATATTATACTTCTTTAATGCCATTTTCTTTATTGAAGTGTATCCAGGCACAATCTAGTACTGGATATTTCATATCTTCTAACGGAAAATTTCAGTTGGTTGAAGAGCAGTGGGAGCTGCATAATGCTGAAGTCAGTTTAACAAAGGATGAAAATCCTAATTCTGGTGCCAGATGTACTAGTCAGAGCTGTAACTGTCACAGCCAGGTCCCAGGCTGTATTAAACCAGGAATGCTTGGAAAAATTATTACAGTACCCAGTTATGGGAGTTGAAAGCTTGAGCTGATACTGTTTCTAAAGTGGCCTTATCCACAGCTGGGTGTCAAGTACTAGCTGACCTGAAAAAGATCACCATAACCAGTATTGGGTAGGTCTCCACTGACTACTACAGGTCATTATGCCATGTCATACTGACCTAAGATATTGTTGTGAATATCTGAACCGCCTGTGGCTGAAAAAACAGTAGGCGTTGTGAATATGTACACAGTAGCACGATTTTCCAGATTGCCATCATGCATCCATAAAGTATGTAACCTTGGCACTATTCTCAAGACGTCCTTTGGTGAAAATCCTAATTCAATATTAGCATCAATCTCAGATCACAAGATTTTTAAGATTGCTACCAAAGTATTGGTCTAACTGGCACCATTTTCATTTAGGACCAACCAGCAATCATTAGAAGAATTCTGGTGAAAACCCCATGTTGATATCACCATAATTTTTAGAAGAGCAATATTTTATGATAGTGTACGTCAGATCATCACCATTTTCATTTAAGACCAACTAACCATCATAAAACGTCTTTTGGTCAAAGCCTCATATTGCTATGACTTTAAATTCATGAGGAGTAGTGACGATTACTATTACACACATAATAATGTATTAACACCTCTAAATAGTGAACAGAATAATTGCATTCACAGGTGAAATGTGTTAAGTGCTGCATTAAATTATTCTAAAACAAAAAAGACAAATCATTCTTGAAGTACATAAGACAATTAAAATGGTGCTGACATGCTTATTGTATCATGAAATTTGACAAATGAAGTTGAGTTTGAACTTTTCAAAGTCAGGAACAGAAATACAGTTGAAACAGCACAAATGGAGTTGGTATCTGCAAGGCCTTAAGAAAAATCAGCCTTCCTAGTTCAATCTAATTACTATCTGGCAATCTGACACAATTTAGCAAACCCCAAACCCACTACTCAAGGAGAGACCACTCTCAGCTGACTTCTCCATTGCAAGCTTTTAGTACTTTTAGTACTTCTATTGTTACAAAGAACTTGCTAGTGCTGGATGTTTGAGGTATTATAGACATTTTGAGAGAAACACCAATGAGGGCTGTATTTCTGAGTAGCATATAAAGGCTTAATGTAACAAACCTGAAGAGCAATTATCTACGATACTACTGATGATAAACATAACTGCTTCAAAGTTTTAGTGTCATTTACATTTTTGCTTTGAAAAATATGAATGCAAATTTTGAGTCATTAGAACTATAACTTTTCACTTAAGTCACTGGAACTATAATTTCTAACTCTACAAAGACTGTATCAAGTATTGACAAGAGTAAAATTTAAAGTCCCTGACTTAAAACGTTTTATGATTAAATGGTCTGAAAATTTAGTCTTTTATTAGTTTCATAAGGACACCTGTAGTCAAAAACACTGTCAGAGTGCACAAAATGGACATCATCACAAAAAGAAAACTGACACAAAATATCTTAAACTCCTTCAGTTATCTGTAAGTTCATAATCAAATAAAATGAAAATTACTCAAAGTGACTGACACTCTACTGGCTGAAATGAAATTTCCAGGAATTCATGATTAGGCCATTTTTCCATTTTAATTGCCAACTGTTAAAGCCATCTTGATATTCTTGAGAAAAAACATGATTTTCAATATGGTTACCATAGTGACCATATTAGATGTAAGATAAACAACATTTTCATTCAGGATCAACAAGACACCAAAGGAAGTCTTTTGTTGAAAAACTCATGTCAATATGACCATCCATTCTGATGCAGTGGCAATAAGATTTTCAAGATGGCTACTTGGGTTGTCATATTGGACATCTTATCAGCATCATTTTCATTAAGAACTAACTTGACGCTATAAAATTCTTCTGGTGATAAGATTTTCAAGATGGCATCCTTGTTCTGGCTGTCAGATTAGCACCATTTTCATTTAGGATCAATGAGACATCATAGCAAGTTTTTTGTTGTAAAAACCATCTTTTTATATTACCATCCATTCAGAAGTAGCGATGACACTTTCATAATGAACACCAATGTGGCCATTTGGACATCTGATCAGGATCATTTTCATTTAAAAATAACTAGACATCATACAATATTTTCTGGTGAAAACCCCATGTCAATCTGCCTTCAGATTATGTGAAGCAATCCCAATATTTTCAAGAGGTTTATCTTTTTTTGGCTGTCAGAACAAGGCAATTTTCATTTCAGACCAACTAGACAACACAACACATCATAAGGAGTTTTGAAGTGAAAACCCATGAGGACTAGCAATAACAAGAATTTTGAAACTGAATCTAATTTTCATTTTAAGACCAACTAGACATCCTAAGAAGTCTTTAATTGACAACTCCATGGTGATGAGAAGACTATCCATTCATGAGGAGCAGCAATAAGACTTTCAATATGGCCATTGTGGCAGCTCTACTTTTCATTTAGAACCAGTCACTGTTAGATGAATGTATCAGATTTTATGGCAATTATCCTAAAAGTTTAGGAGTAGTGATAACAAACTTGTGCAAACAGACAAACAGACAACAAGCAATAGGCCAACTGAAAAGCTAAAATCTATGCAAGGAATGCAAATCTGGAGTCTAAATCCTAATACAAACCTGTTCTACCCTGTGTCTAGTTTGTAGATAAGGATTGTATCGTGCACGAATGGCTCTCATGGAAGTGGGCTGAAATTTAAAGATTTTAATGTATCAAACTATGTGTGCAAATACTGGGAAATTTACAAGAAAACAATTGGGTATTTTCTACATGATAAAAATGGCAATCATAATTGACCCTGCATTATAAATGATTTCCTGAGTTATCTGGACCAAGTTACTGATAGTGATGTGTAATCAAAGGTCTTAGACACCTCACAAAGCTATTTGATGCATCAAATAAGGAACGATTAACATCTCTATGATTAAGACTTAGTTTTGAAGCACAATTCGGTTGGTTTGCAATTTTCACCAAATCTCCTATCAAATTTTTAAAAATTAAATTAAATCCAAAGTAGGGAGTAAAATACCCAATTTATTATATTGATGGAAGACATTTCAATAAAAACAAGACCAACAGCTAACCTCATATCCCGTGTAGGACTGTGTAGAATACTCAAAGTCTGAGTCAGGGCCACCTGGACAGTACCTGTCAACAGAAAAATAGTCAAGTCTTACACAACATGGGAAAACTTATTTGTCATATATATATATATATATATATATATATATATATATATATATATATATACATACAGTTTAATACAAACAATACTATCATACAGGTTAGAGAAATTAAATTCCTACTCTATGGAGTTTCGAACCCAGGTCCACGAGTAAATGGCACCCATCGCCTTGCCTGCATGCACCAACCCATATACCGTCATGACTAAGCATGCATCACCAACAAATGATGGCACTGAATCGTTGTTATATAAGATCGTGCATAGCAGACACACTCGCATGACAACCTAGTAATATATATATATATATATATATATATATATATATAAATATATATATATATATATATATATATATATATATATATATAGAAACTGATCCATATTAAATGTAAGGTTTTCAAAGCAGGAAAACTTCTAGTTTGGTAAGCCACCAAGAATGTATTATGATCGCTAGTTTGGAAAGCCATCTAAAATTACCATTATTACTGTTTTGCAAAACTATTACCAATGTATCATTATTACTATTTTGGTAAGCAATCTAAAATGTAACATTATTACTATTTTCATAAGCCATTCAAAATGTATCATGATTACTTTTTTGGTAAGCCAAAAAGACCTTATCATGAATACTATTTTGGAAAGCCAACTAAAATAGATCATGATTTCTATTTTGGATAGATCATGATTACTATTTTGGTATGCCATCAAGAATGTATAATAAATAATATTTTCATAATCCATCAAGAATGCATTCATAAATACTATTCTAGTAAGCCATCTAAAATGTATCAAGATTACTATTTTCATATGCCATCTACAAAGTATCATGTTTACTATTTCAGAATGGAACATAGAATGTATCATGATTACTAAGCCATCAAGAATGTATCATGATTACTATTCTGGCAAACACCAAAAACATCAAAATGTCATTTTTGTTAAGCCACCAAGAATGTATCATTACTATTGCCACATCATCATCATCAACATTTAACAGTATAAAAGCAACTTTTGTGATCATAGCGAAAGCTACTGAATGCACTGATATGCATACAAAATTTATGTAATGCTGTGAATGCCATGGCCATACATATACAGTAGCCACTTGCAATAATGAATGATTATGAGGTTATGCAACTGTTTAAAAAGATTATTAGGTTATGCAACTGTTTAATTACAAGGTATTCATTACAATGATGTAGTTTCTTTCTTATGATCTGCAGGCTTTCTGAGGTTTACTATATCCAGTTATTTATAACTGCTAGGTTTATTATAGCAAAATTTATTGCATAGCAGTATGTTTTCTCATGTAATTATTTCACATTGTCACAAACTTACTGAAAATGGCAAGCAAATTACTCAAAATATGTATCTGATTATTTACACGCAGATGTTTCCAGTCATGGCAATATGTATCTGATTACTTAAACACAGATGTTTCCAGTCATGGCAATATGTATCTGATTACTTACACACAGATGTTTCCAGTCATGGCAATATGTATCTGATTACTTACACACAGATGTTTCCAGTCATGGCAATATGTATCTGATTACTTACACACAGATGTTTCCAGTCATGGCAATATGGGGGCATCTGTGAGGTTTACACATTACAGCAACTACAGCTATCTGAAATTAAAGTATCACATTAAACAGTAAAAACACTGAAATTTCATCACTGTAGATAATAATTTTCATTATTTATTACTACCATAACATCAACAACCCAAACCAGTAATATTACTGTTGTCATATCCAAACTAAATCTTTTAAACTTGTTCTATCCAAATTTATCTCTAAAGGAAAAGATATTCAGAATAAATCTTCATGGGTGGCAGCTGGAAAATTTACAATAAGGAAAATTCCTGATTGATAAAAATAAGTTTAAACCAAGTCAAAAATTATCCAATAGTCTTACTATTCCACAATATCAACACATTAGTCTGCAATTCTCTAAACTTTTTACCATGAAAATTTTATTAATATGCAATATTTGACTGAGGCTGTTCGTTCTCTACTTTGCCCCATTTCTATAGCAGCATAACTCTTACCCCACTTGCTGTCCGCACAGGCTTGGCTTTCAGTTTGGGCAATAAAACCTGCAAAGGAAATTTTTCACTTTGACATGTTTTTTTTTTCTTTCTCTTCTTCTAATATAATTATCTTAAATATAAGACATTTTAATTATAAAATGCAAGTAAGTGCTATGGTGATAAAAAGAATGATTAAAAGTGTGCTAGCTTTTTATTTAAACATTTTTTTAAGTCATAAAATACTGTAATTAAGGCAATTTTGCATAAATTAAATTATACATTTATTTCTTTTCCAAATACAAAAAAAATAATGTATGACAATCATTTCTAGATAGTGGTCCTATTATAAAAAAGGACTCGACAATAAGGAGGACCCCAAATCATATACTTGATCTTCAATATTAAATTCAGATACACCAGACATAATTGTACTAACATTATCACATACCAGTATATCTTGGCAGAATTTGCTTATACATGTATGTACTGCATAACCCTTGTGAGTAAATAATAATTATGTGTTTATTATAATTCAGTTACACTCAAAAGTATATATTTGAAAAAAATTAGGACATGGATTTTTTTATCCCATCATCAAACCTTAATCTTGCAATTCAAATAAATCATGAAACAATATTGCTTTTTTGTTCTACATTGAGTAACTGTAGACCATTAGTGTGTGTTTGTGTATGTGATAGAGTAATTCTAAAATTCCAGGTCTTGTTCATGTCATTTTGCACAATATATCTTACTTTTAAATCTCTCATCAGACTTGCATGTTTGTCGTAGTGAAAGCAATTATAAAATAGCATAATGAAATTTAATAGAACTATTAGTATCACCTACTAGCAATTTTGGTCTGGCACAGTACCATGACCCTCTTCAGTACATGATTACCCTCTTTTCATACATTATGATCATTGTACCATGGAAAATTAAAAGTTTTATCTGTAATGTTTCATTTTTTGCTTCAAATCTTACATGGTCTTCCTAATTGGTATACAGTGTGAGTTGTTTCCTTTGCTTTGGCTGACACTATCACAGTACTAATTGTTTTTCCATAGACCTTAACTCTTAAAATTTTATGAAATATACTTGATGCCCTGCTTTTGAAAGGCACATCATATACTACACAAAAGATCCAACCCTGAGAATCCTATTGAGACCCCCAAAACATGGCACTCCACCACCCTTAAGGGAGATAACTTCATCAGACTTTGAGGGTGATGAAAAACTACATTAATGAATAAATTATCACCTTGATATTAGGCATACAAAAATTCAAAACAAAAATCCCAAAATAGGTATGTTATAAAAAGGTAGCTAAGGGTCTCATCTTTCTTCTAAGAATAATAAATTCTGCAACTCATACAAAATAAATAAATCATAGCTAGTCTTGTAATTTTTTTCCTGATTAATGTTCCCTGTCTATTATGATATACCCACATGATATACCCACTTCCCATCTATAATCAGTAATGTTACACTGGTATCGTCGACTGGATGATCTTGAGTCAAGATAATTAATCAACTGTCTGATATATGAGGTCCTTCCACATGTCCAATCAAGTCCTTTGAATAATGTTTTCAAAATAAAACCAAGGCAATTCCCAAAGTGAATAAAGATATACCATAAATGTTGCCATGGTAATGGAACAATGAAACAAATGCCAAATGCAATAGGTTTTAGAAGCATCTGGAAGCATGAGACACACAAGTTCTGATTTTGGCTTACATAACTTAGCACAAACTTTAATATCTTTAAAACTCCTCTCAAACCAAGATCTAAAACCTTATTCCACCTCATGCCAACAAATGTTTCATACTATGATGTATATTTAATTTTTACCCACTCCAGTGGCCTAATTGGTTAGTGTCCACCTCAAATGTGGGAGTTTGTGGGTTCAAATCCCCACTGAGTCATACGAAAGACTAATAAAAATGGTACTAGCAGCTGCCTTGCTTGCTACTCAGCTTTAAGAGGTTAGTGTTAGGACTGGTCGGCCTGGTGTCAGGATAATGTGACTACAGGGAACATGATGCTACATTTCTATAGCGATGTGCCCTGGTGCTATACATCACAAAAAAAAAAACTGCTACAATGCAGACTGTGTAGTGATGATTGAAAAATTGTTAAAGCTATACTAAAAATCCAAATATGACATTCATGTGTGAAATAGCAAATGTTTTAGGTTATCAAGAACCCAGTGTTATTTAGAATTTGATCAATTATGGGCTCTCAGTGAAGCACAATGGTATGTACTATTTTATTATTAGAAAGACTGAGAACTGACAATTTAGATATACAAAACATTATGCCACTAATTGGTATTAAATACACATTCTACTGAAAAGACTCCAATCCAGCTTTTAAATTGTTTAAACACAATTCTTGAAAAGAGATAAATTCTCTATCTAAATGGTATATTTAAAAAATACCAGGTATTAATAAATTGAGGAATAACAAACATTTTCAGCATTGAATACCTTTAGTTTTGCTTTTTTAAAAAATACAATCTTCACCTTTAGTGCATTCACATATACTTTATAATTCTTCAACATAAATGTCTTCCAATTTAGGACCTTTAAAACAAAAAACTTTTTTGTAGGGAAAATTCAAGTACCAAACAATAATTATCATCTTTAGTATCAACTGCATATGAAAAATTTAAAGTGCATAAAATATTATGTAGATATTTACATAGAAAAAAAATCAGTTCAAAAGGTTTTTGTTTATAATAAAACATGTATATGCAAATATAAAGAAACATACTTAGCAAATTTCTGATTAATAAATTCTGTCTAAAATATTAAAAACTAATATACCCCATTAATGTCTGATCCAGTTATAATACTAAAATAAAAGCATGTACTTGAAACTGCTTTTCACTGCAATCAACTGCTAATGTTTCTAAAGTAGTAGAACAAAAAATAACTATTTAACAAAAGACTTTCCAATTTCTGCTCTTGATATCTGATCTAATAAATATTATAGGGGCAATATTTGATTCTTTGTTACTAAAATTTATTATCTCCCATAATATACAGGAAGGAGAATTCTGAGCTTCCTTTCAAACACAGGGTGTTCATCAATTACAAAAAGACAATACCATTTACTAGCTTTCTGCAGTCAGTCAGTTTTGTTTTTATTATTATTTTCATTTTAATAGAACCATCTTGCCTCCTGATTTAGTAATACATTAAGTTTTATAAAATCAATGAATAATTTTTGATTTGTATTGCACAATACAATCTTCCAATATGAATAAATAATTTCTAACATATAATGCAAGTTTGGCTTGAAGCCGACAGACAAAATCAAGTTACCTTTCTGTACTGTTGAGGAACAGCAGCAATGATGTCCACCAGTCGTGGCTGACTGGACAGTCCATACTTACTCGAAACTTTTATCTTCATCCTATCAATACACAAGGTTTTTTTACGAATCAATACGGCATGATACTTAGTGTACATAGGTATTTTATTCCAACACAGTGACAAAGAAATGACATGGTACAAAGTCTATTCTAGAATGACTAATTGTGAGATTCATGCTAATATCTGCAAAATTTGTGCTGAAAAATCAATAAAACAAGCAAAAAAGGTACATCACATTTTAAGCACTACTATCTTTGTTACATCAATCCTACATTTAAAAAACTCTATGCTTTAAAAAAATTGATTGAATAATTTCTCTCTGAAATTTATATTTCTAGAACAGACCCTGATGGTGTGATTTTATACTATATCTTCAAGCTAAGGTATTTATAGACATGGAGCAATGCCCATTTTCTAGTACTGTCAAAACGTTTACAATGAACATCAAAAGCAAAACTGTAACTAAAGCTATTTTAACAATGGGTATATGGCAAAGGGCCTCACAACAATTTGCCCAGAAAGCCTTCAAAAGAGGAACTTTTGTCAGGAAACCTAACATAAGAGAATGTGTGCATCCAGGGACCATAAAGCCAGTATATAACAAATGCAACATTCCATGAAAAAACAAAGTTGACTGACAATCTGAACAAAATGGGAGGTTAACAGCACTTTTAATAATATTGGCTGTTATGCAGAGGTGAATAGAGGTAAATGACTTTCCCATGGACACAATGAGGCAGCTGACCCAGGCATGTATAGAACCAATGACCAATAGACTACAAATCTGACACTCTACTGAGCTCCCAAAATTGAATAGACAAAATCCATAATATTTAGGTCTATGAAATTGTTGTACTGCATCTGGATATTGTCAAACTCCACTATAACACACTTCATTATAGCACAAATCAGGATCCAGCATGGTCGTTGCCTGGCTCCTGAAATTTTGCAATAATTTCCCCATTTTTTGCAGTACTACAAAACTATAGTGCCAAAATAAGCAAGGATTTGATTTAATAATTTGGCAAGATATGCTGTATTCCTGAGAAATGTCAAATCTAATTATAATTCAACTATCTTCTTGTGTTTGTCTTCAATGTATTCTGTGAACAACTGTTACTCAATCCTGAATAGAATAGTCAAAACTGTCAAAGTAAGTTTTAGTCATTGCTGCATTCCCCCCAACTTCATGCCATTTTAATTTATAGTCCAAAATGCATACTGTACTACAAATCACTCAATACCCTGGAAAGGTGAAGTTACAAGTGTCTAGAGTCATCAGAATATGCTCAGTGGTTTTTTGACATTCCACATTTCAATGTGAAGGAAAGAATTTGCTTGACAAGGGGCATAACTCTGTACAAAATTTAGTAAATGAGATGAAACCCCAAAAGGCACATTTAAATCTATGAGCCAACATTTAGGTGGCACTCACCAGTTATTATGTACTTTTGAGAGAGTGATGTATGTAAGGTGAAGTTGTTTGCATTTTAAACATGCACAGTGGAGAGAATGTTGGCATATCTATAAACTACTTTCATGTAATGTGGATGAAATTTCTTTGGAAATTTTAAATGATCTTAGGACACTGCTAACTAAAATGACTGCTCCCTTGTGCTCCAAAAATCAACCTAAATTTGTCTAAAGTACACTATCCTTGGCAGCTATTAAAATAGGGAAAATGAATTTTGCCAAACTAAAGAATATCAGCTTTTAAAAGTGCAATGAATGAATTACCAAATACATAAAATGTAAACAAAGTTATTGGCTCTATTTTTTACAATTTACCTCTGAAGTTCGAGAAGTGAAAATGAGCAATTAGAGCTAGCACTTTTTTGAAAGGTGCACATCTGGAGTAAGGCCAAGCTGTATACTCTCTAACCCATATTACACCAATCAATCATATACCAAAAAAAAGGGAATTAAAGGTTCTTTGAACAATACCTAAGATATACAAAGTCTTTTTTAAATAGCCAGTATAACTAGTGAGGAAACCCGGGAAATTCGTTTTCTTTAAAATTCTAACCCAATGCTAAATATGAAACTGTAGAGCGCCACCTTATATGAAACTGCATCAGAATATATTGAATGGTTATCTGAGTTATGTTAGTTACATGCAACATGCAAGTTAATTTCTTTTTGCATCTAAATCTGGTGACTGGTTTCTGAGATGTGCCAACTACAAGCATTATCTCATATGATCATATAAAGTTCATAACTCCATCCAAAAAGGTGTAGACAAGACAAATCCCATAAGATGGTTCATCCAGATCAAAGTACATGCCGAATTGCATCAAAATATGTTGAATTGTTCTTGGGCTATAATAGTTACAATAATCTGCTGTAATATCTATTTAAATAGATTAAAAAGGACAATAACCATCTAAAAAATACACCTGAGAAGATAAAACCTTTAAAAGGAATATCAACATCTAAAAGGCAACTCAATTACTAGATGACATTCGATAATGTAAATGGGTTGCTGAGCTCTGTAAGTTACAAGATGTGTGAACATACTGACAAATGGACAGACTGAAAATGTGCTACTATGCAGGGTTAATTATATACCTAATTAGCTGGTTTAACAATATTTATTTCAACGGAGACACAAGATATAATATAAAAATAATTAATCAAATTACCACCATGATTCTATATAGTATTATATCCTATGTGCATTTTTTTAGGTCATCTATGCAACTATCAATACAGCTGATTTTATCTTATTTTGGTTCAATGTGTGCCAGGCTTGTCTTATTTTGGTTCAATGTGTGCCAGGCTTGTCTTATTTTGGTTCAATGTGTGCTAGGCTTGTCTTATTTTGGTTCAATGTGTGCCAGGCTTGTCTTATTTTGGTTCAATGTGTGCCAGGCTTGTCTTATTTTGAATAATTTTGTTTGACTTTTCCTCATGCTGTACCCTAATTGTCATTAATACCAGAAAAAAGACATACATATCGAATAGAAATAAAAGAATTTTCCCACACAAGTTCTGACTCTGTTATCAAGCATGAAGATAATTCTTATTCATATCTTCTCAAGCACTGTTTTACTGTTAATCAAATGCCATCTAACAAATGACAATCAGAACACTTTTCAAAATGGAGTGAAATCATCAAGATATCACATGTACACTGTCAGAATAAAGTTTGTCACTCCATGCCAAGTTGAAAATCAGGATGCGCATACATGAGATTCTAATGGCGGAAGACAAACATATATATTATTATTAAAAGGCTGTCTACTGTGCATATTTTTTTATATTTGAAATCAACTGCTTTTCAAAATTACAAGATTTTTTTTAAATTATGAAGAAAGAGAAAACTTTATATTTTATGCTTTATCTACTCGGGACCATAACTGTTGTAATCTGGAGGGTTTAAGGACAAATGAATTACCATTTTACTAAGTTTGTGGTCCACGATGGTTTATGTGTCTGTGACTAAAAATTGACTGACCTTTGGAAGAAGTGGGATAAAAAGGAGAGACCAACCCAAAAATTACTTTTGGTGAAACAATTGTCACAAATTTTTTTTTTTGTTTTATTATTATTGCATTGTTAAAGATGTTTTATGAAGAATATGTCAAATATGTAAGGGTGAAGATACAAGTTACATCGTGAAGATACAAGTTATATCATTTTAGGAAAATTCCAGGTACTAAGAATACTTTAACTTAGATGGTTAAATTAATACTAAATTACATAAGATTGGATAAAATAAATCCTTTGATGATGCTATCATTTTTATTATCATAAACATTCTGCACTAAGGAATATTTGTAATATATTTCCAGTTGGGGGGGTAATATGCCATTAGAAAATTGACATTAACACTTAAAATATTGGAGGAATTAATAACATGATATCCTTGTAATAGCATGTTCCACTTTTATTGCAAGCATAATCAACAGTTGAACAACATCAATGGGAGGTAACTAATATCAAGTCTAACCATATACTTAAGTTTGAGACGCCTCCTTTGAGAAAATAAAAACAAAACACAGAGAGGCCTCTGAATCAATACTTTGTTGCTAAGTTTAGTAAGAGCATAAATTTTGTTTCTATTATTAGTAATACAAATTGTGTTTGGCAAAAATGAATGGACACTACATCACAGGAACAGAATATTTGAAATAATGCCAAAAAATTCAAACTGAGTGATGTAGAATCAAACACACTGATATAAATGAACTATACATAGTACATGTATATAAACGCACCTATTCCACAATTTCTCTTCCAGTCTGCTCCAATACTCACCTGTTAAGGTTGATATCTTTGTTTTTTTCATGTGCCTGTATCAGTTCATTCACAATTTCTGATACTGTAAGAACCATCAACTCCTCCTTGGAGGCGTTTATAAACTCTGGAAAAGAAAATTTGAATAAAAAGTCTTAGATCCCTAACATAGCTGAGATCTGCACACAGCAATATTAGGTCATGTTCTGGCAACCAATGCAATTCCATATATGCCTATTTTTCATAACTATGAGGTTAAGTATTTAGTGTTGGAGAGAGTTATTGATAGTAATGGCAAAATGTTTCAGCCCAAGCCCAATAAGTCTGAGTCCCAATCCTTTAAACCATGAATTGTTATCCAGATCTATATTTTTCTATTGCAGCATTTTCCATTTTCACATTTGACACTCTCCACTAAATATATTTGCCATTTTTTTTGCCTACAAAAATGAAAGTAGAATCCACAGGCAGAGGTTATATATAGTACAAAAATGAAAGTAGAGTCCACAGGTGGATCATATTTGGTACAAAATGTTTCCAAACGATGAGTAGCCAACTTAAAAGATATGAATTCTGGATGCAACCTTAGAGAAGGCATGCTGGGGATTAAAAATCCACTTGCCTAACTTGTAATGGCAAATTTTTCATAAATACAATGTGCCCTGTTGTACTGAAACATGAAATATGTCATTCTACTTTAACAGCTATGTCCGCTGGCTATTCTGTGAGAACCTGATTAAGTGCCACAAATACTGGTAATTTGCATAAATATTTGTTGTACTGTTGCACTGAATTAAAAGCTAGCCTCCTTTGTATTATCATGTTAGGTCTTTTGTATCAAATAAGGGGGATGGGGTGGAATAAATGAAAAGTTAAAAGTCGTTGAAATCCCTGGAAGAATGTCAGGTCAACTCATTTCAAGTGATCATTCAAACACTGATAAAACAAATTTGAGTGAGCATAATGTAATTAAACTACTTGTACCTTAAATTAGCATACTCATTCACAAAATTTATGTGATCAAAGATAACAAAACAACCAAGCAAAATGCATACTTGATGGCATAAAATTCTGTTTCATAGATAAGTTTTATTGATAAGAAGCTAGTTTCTGAGTTTGTAGTTAATTAGTAATTACTGATTTGGCATTCAGAGATTTCCTCATGGATGAGAAAAAGTTTCACTTATATGTTCAATAAAATCATGACATCAATATTTTACTAATAGAACAATTTTTTTTTAAAAACTGACTTTTGAGGATGACAATAGTTTCACAAAATACACAACTCCCTTGATAACTCGTGCCCTGATAACTTGCGAACCCACTTATAATGTGGGGTCAGGCATGGCTCCCAATTTTTAAACCAGAAAATACAAAAATAAAACTGACCCTGTTTATTGAATTTGAAGAAAATTGTGATCGAAAATAGTAACGGAAACTTTTGATATGTTGCTCGTTTGATCGTTGAAAACGGTAGATAGGACCTGGAAATTTAATCAACATTATGAAATATTGACTTTTAATAAGAAGTCATATAATCTGTTACATTTTCTTTCCAAGCAACATTCCTAGTACACTACAATTAACAATATGTAAGGAAATTTTGATCAATGAAAATGTCACACCAAAAAGAGGCAGTACTTTAATAAATACGAATTAAATAATTTTAAATCAATTGATATTTGTGTTCCAGTTCTATCTTTTGATTCCTTTTTAAGTATAATCATCATAAATGCAACATGTCCTCTTATAATTAAACATAAAATATGTCAATCTACTGTAACAACTATGTCCGAAAGCATTTTGCTGAGAACCTAATTAAGTGCCCACCTTGTTTTGATATTGAACTAGCAAAAGCATTTGTTGTTTTGTTATACTAAATAAAAAGCGGGCTCCTTTTCTATTATCATGGTACTTACATCTTTTGAATCAAATAAAGCAGGTGGAATAAAAACAATAGCCAAAACGCATTCAAATACTACATGGTTTAGAACCAGCAACACTGGTATGTCAGGTAACTTATTTCAGCAAATTAATCGAACACTGTGATACATTGTATTGTGTACATATCAAATTAAACTACCTTAAATTAACCTACTCAATCATAAATGTGATTAAGATAGCAAGGCATCCAAGCAAAATGAGAACTTCATAAAATAGATTTGTTTCACAGATACGGACTACTCTGGGAAAAATGAGTTTCAGAAAATTATTGAATTCGCACATAGAGATATCCTCAACTATGATAAGAACTATTACTTCTGCAGCGAAATCATGACATCAATATTTTACTAATTGAAAAATACAAAAATTGAGTTTTATGTTGACGATTATCACATGAAATAAATGTAGCTTGTTTTTTTTTACAAAAAGGAATCTTGTTTGGTAGTGCATCAACAGTTAGTCTGGTTCCCTGCTTCAAAGTCCCCTAGTTTCATAAAATACTATTATGCATCACTCCGGGAACCAGACTACTCAAATAAACAAAGTGCTGTGATGTAATAATACAACGGTATTTTTGTGTATCATGTTTGGTTGTTGATACCAGTTGCAGTCATCGCTCTTTCAGATGTCGGACATTTTGAACAAAGATGTGATATATAGATAATAACGAACAAATTTATTAGAAAAAGTGCTTTATTGACAATTGTTCTTGACTTGATTATAAAATGAAGATTCAGCCATTAAACAGCCCAGTCCCCACCCTCAACATGAATCCCATGGTTTTCTGGCTGTCTTGTGGGGTTTTTGAGGGTCCCTTGGTAACTTGCACACTCACTTATAGTGCTGTCTGTGTTTATGGACCCCAATGTGAGCGAGTTATCATGGGAAAGGTGTAAATGTTCCTTTTTTAAAATAAAAGGAATCTTGTTTGATTTTGAATCTGAATTAATAATTAGTCTGGTTGCCTGCTTAGTATTCTCCTAGTGTTGTATTCCACATGAGTCAAGAACAAAGTGGGTCAGGGAACCAGACTTCTCAACAACAACATAAAGCAGTGACATAATAAGGTGTCGCTCACCAGTTATTATGTACTTTTGAGAGAGTGATGTAAGGTGAAGTTGTTTGCATTTTAAACATGCACAGTGGAGAGAATGTTGGCATACCTATATGCTACTTTCATGTAATGTGGCTGAAATTTCTTTGGATATTGTACTTTTGGAAATTTTAAATGATCTTAAGACATTGCTAACTAAAATGACTGCTCCCTTGTGCTCCAAAAATCAACCTGAATTTGTCTAAAGTACACTATTCTTGGCAGCTATTAAAATAGGGAAAATGAATTTTGCCAAACTAGATAATACCGGCTTCTAAAAGTGCAATGACTGAATTACCAAATATATAAAATGTAAAAAAAAGTTATTGGCTCTTTTTTTTACAATTTACCTCTGAAGTTCGAAAAGTGAAAATGAGCAATTAGAGCTAGCACTTTTTTGAAAGGTGCACATCTGAGTAAAGCCAAGCTGTGTACTCTCTAACCCATATTACACCCATCAATCATACATCAAAATAAAGGGAATTAAAGGTTCTTTTAACAATACCTAAGATATACAAAGTCTCTTTTAAATAACCAGTATAACTAGTGAGGAAACCTGGGGAAACTCTTTTTCTTTAAAATTTTAACCCTATGCTAAATATGAAACTGTAGAGCGCCACCTAAACAATGTATTTGTGTACACATGAAGGTCGTTAAAACCAGTTTGGATAATATTAATGATCTCTCATCTGTTGGGTATCTTGAAAAAAAAAGGTCATTTTTATGTAAAAATGAATAAGTTTGTTTGAAAAAATGCTTTAATGACAATTATTCCTAGTGTGATTTTAAAACGTGTACTCAGGCATTAAACAGACCAGACCAGTTCGCTCCCAGGTTTTATTGATATCCAGCGAGGATGGTATTATTTCATATTGTTGTGGAGGTCCCTTAAAAACCTGCACCTCACTTATAATGCAGTCTGTTTTTTTACCCTGTTGTAGGCGAGTTATAAAAGGAAAGGTGTATATCAAACTGCTTTATGCCAACAATTTAAAAGCTATGTTAATATATATATATATATAGGGGTCACACTACCAGGCGAAGTGGGCGAAAAAGTCGCCCGAGAAGCGTAAACTTCGCCTTCTTCTGTTATGAAAGCGAAAATGACTTCGCACTCTTATTTTTCTGACATAATATGACTGTTGATTATGGCTTTGAGATGCCCCCTCACTGTAGCCAGTAAGTTCTGGCACTGCTGTAACCCCCGCCATATGTGTTTACGTGGTGTTGGTACCAATCAGCTTATGGGGACAAAGAAATTCTTGCACATTCACATGCAAGTTTTAATAGCTAATTGACCCTTAACCCTTTTCAAGAGCAAGATATCACTATTTGATTTCATGAAGTTGGGACTACTGTGCTATGATGAAAAGATGCCAAATTCTGTTTCGAAACTTAGACATCAATAATTTGCTTTTAAAAATATGATCGGTGAAGAACGTTTTCTAATTTATATCCTATTTTTCATGGAGATTTTAACGGCCATATTTGCGTATTTTCTGTATAAAATCCGTTTAAAACCGTAAATGAAATTTTAATGGCGAACATCGCTGTGTATTTGATATACCACTTCATTAAACTGTGAAAATATGAAAAATATATATACACCACTCCCTCAATAACTCTCAAACCCGCTTATATCGCCGCAGTGTCCGGCATGACTCCCGATTTTTTCCCAAGGAAAATATATTTTAAAATGTGTTAAACATGAAAAGAGTCGTGATAAGAAATTGGAGATTGGCAAATTTAACCTTGATACATAGTTCGTTTTTATCATCGAAAATGGTGATTATCGTATTTTCCGAGGTGTAAGTCGCTACTTTTTTTCGTTTTTTTGTTTCTTCTTAAAAATGATGTGTGCGACTTACGACTTATACGATAAATAAATTTTTCTAACGACTGTGACTGATGCGCAGTGATGCTGTGCTTTAGCGAAATGCATCTGCCGGTATACAGGCAAACCAATTGCTGGAAACTTACATACGGTACACGTAAGTATTAGACTATATGATTATCAAATTAAATAGTCAAATAATATTTAGTTATATATGTGTTAAAATTTGTTGTTATTAATAAATTTTAAAAAATATTGAAATAACGATTGCCATTGTATTTCCTTTATTATTCGGCGTGTACATCTTAGAATCTTTCCGTCTCTAAATTCAGTCGTTGTAAATTTCAGCACATTTTCCCACCCAATCTGCTAGTCAAAGTCCTTTGAACTTGCCGCTCAGCTATTGTGTCATGTTCTTTTGATGTACTCAAATACCGAATGCAGAACTGGGATTATTTTGTTATTTTAAACAACGAATTATGTCACTGTAAAGCGTTTCCGAGACCTCTGTTTGCGCTTCATAATTTACTTTAATAGTAGTTTATAAAAACACACAATCATTTTTTCGGTTGGTTTCGCAATGGCTTGTTATATAAAGAAAATAGCAGGAATATTTCCTCTGATGATTACTTTAGTTTTAAACTCTGGATTAAGCCAAAACTGGCTTCATGGAGAGAACTTCAAAGTACCGGTAATTAATAAAAAAAATAAAATAACTGGAAGGCTGGTGAACAGTTTTAATTGTTAGGTAAATTCGCAAAGTCTTCATTAATGTATTAAAATCACTGTAGCGTATAAAGTGCCTTTGAAGTTCGCTTGGGTTGTGGAAATGACAGAGAGATAAATACGTACCGTTCATACAATGGAGCATTAATAAAATATAGTTTCACAATAACGTTAAATGATTTAAAATTGTTATATTAGCGTAAGTCAATAAGTTTTGTTTTAAATTAAATTCGTGTCATTTATCATGGCACCAACAACTAGAAAAAATTTGATGCAGAATTTAAGTTAAACGTCGTAGCATTTGCGAAAGAAAAAGGAAATCGTGCAGCAAAAAGAAAATTCAACGTAAGCGAGAAGATTGTGCGTGACTGACGTAAAAAAGAAGTCAAGTTAAGGTCAACAAAAAAAAAACAAGAAGGGAAATCGTAGTGGCAAAGCAAGTTGGCCAGTTCTCGAGGAGAATCTACGAAAATGGATTGTGGAACAGCGTACTGCAGGTCATGGACTTTCAATAATTCAAATACGACTCAAGGCAAAGTCAAAGTCTATTGTAATGCTGACTTTTATATAACTCTTAAACAATTGTATAATATTTCTTACACGAAGTTGGAAATTACCAAGTCGCATGCAATGGCCGGAGGTATCAAAGACGTGATTATGGTAAGTGCGGAGGAGCGACTTATACGCAGGAGCGACTTATATGGCGGAAAATACAGTATTGCCTGTAAAGATAGAATTCATATTGTGAAATTTGCATTTTTTCAAAATGTGAAGTGATATTTCTCAAACGTGTCACAAACTGCAAGTGTTATAGTGTTCTAATTTATGTCGTTTTAAATTTTTAGACCCATTAAATTTGTGTTGGTAATGGTTAAACCTTGTGAATTTTTTTCTTCCATTTTACTTCTACCGCAAAAAAAATCTACACATCGTTTGATTGACATTGTTTTTTCGAAGTGTGTCAATCTTTTGTATTTGAAAAAAAACATCTACTTTGGATCAAACAATAAAATTAGAATGTATACCATTCACCACAACAATAAGTGACGTAATACACAACGTGTGAAGTACATGTGCTAAGCAAACGGAAACCAGAAGGAATAATGTTTAGATGATTTCCTCTGTATACTCTAAGTTATCCTGAAATTAATGTTACTCTGTGAGGAAAAGCTAAACAAAGTACACCGATATGAAAAGATATTTATCCACTGTTAATCTTAGCGCAATTATTAATTGAGTATTCAACATGCCAAGCCACCACCCCCTTTTCCCTATGCGTCGATCCTATTGTTATATTTGTTGTTTGTTATAGGTCCCTCGATAACTCGCGCCCTCGCTTATATCGCGGTCGATGTTTTTGAACCCCAATGTCCGCGAGTTATCGAGGGAGTGGTGTAGTAATGAAGCAAATAATATTGAACCAATCCATGTCATTATTACTAGTAGGTAGACAGACCATAAATATGCAGAACTTTTAATGGGTTTTTGTAACGAAGCAAGAAAGTGTGTAGTTCGAGACACCCCCTCCAGTCTAAAAATAGATGCACTTGCTCAGTGCAAGACCAATTCTTGGATTTTTGGTTGGGGGGAAAAAGTAGGGTCAAGTTTAGTGATATATCGACTTTAGTGCTTCAGTGTGTTGTTTATAGATAGTTACATTAATGTTTCTTTCATGAACAATGAAATCAATATGAGCAGTGTGATTTGAAGTCATATTTATTCCTATGTACATGTATTAGGGGCTGTTTCAAAAATTGCTAGAAATCTTTTTGACTGCAATTGCACACAAAACTTTAGAAAAAATAATTAAGTGGTCGTTTATTAAGCATTTTTACCAACTTGCATTTACAAGGCTCTAATCTTGTTACTTCTAACAGTGAAAATTAATTGCAATGTATAGCTTCATATGCGATTTTTAAATCATATTGCCAAAATAAACAGCATTTACTTCAATTCAAAAACATATCTAAATTATGAATATAATGGGTATGAATATAATTTTTTATATCCGTACAAAATATATATATATATATCATGTTTATTATTTTGGTCTCACTTCTCCCTGATTAACTCCCACTTCTCCCTGTTTATCTCCCACTTCTCCCTGTTCTGACCAAAAAGAGGAGGCACTTCTCCCTAAAATTAAAGTCTAGCTTGACCTTTGTATATATATATATATATATATATATATATATATATATATATATATATATATATATATATATATATATATATACACACACACACACACACACACATGACAGTTGAAAATTGTATGAACTTGTTTGGAAACAGCCCATATAACATATACATTAGAAAGCAAATGCACATCTTTATATCATATTATCTCAATTTCTTTGTTGCCGATACAACAGTACTGTAACTATTTACAGAAACACTGAATCATCAAAGTCAGCATATGAATGAACTAACCTTTCCAAACTGATGCAGACAACATGTGAGTTATTCTATTTTTAAAAAGAGGGGCTTACTTAATATAACCACTTACATTCTAACTTTGTTACAACAGTCCTTTGACAGGATTGCAAATTTATGATTTCATTAATTGTATGTGAAGTCATGTCAGGCATTGGTTAAATAATTTTTTGCTTCACTGCTTTTTTGTTATTTTCAGTGTGTGTGTGTGTGTGTGTGTGTGTGTGCGTATTTGTGTGTGTGTGTTTGTGTGTGTGTGTCTAATAAGCAAGGAAGATAAACAAAAACAAAAATAACAAATGAAGAGGATCATAAAAAATGGACCCTGGAAAGAACACTTTCTCATGGTGTTACCTGAATAATATGAAAATGAGTATTCACATTTGGTATTCAATTATCTGTAGTGAATGCTCTTAAACAATGCTTAGAATCAGATGCATGAACAATAACTCTTTTGTCACTGTATGTGACTAAAGTAAAAGTTACATGGGTCATTTAAGAGCATTTGCTGAGATAAATTTACAAAAAATTTTAGTATTAAAATTTAATCATAATATAATTCTAATAAGGTTCATTTAATCATGATTTTGAATGATATGCACAAAAAATTGTCATAACAAAATGTCTAGATAAAAATTATATATCGCTATATGACTTTTACAACACCAGTCATCCAAATTTTATTGGATTGAACTATTACTAGTGATGGAGGAATCAATGTATAGTCCCAATAACAAGAAGTCCCATGTATTATCATTCATTTCCTGTATGAATGTTCAACTAAGAATGGGACAGACAAATAAGTTTTATTCTTAACTTATACATATGACATTACTTTAAAATGATAATTTAGCATAATATACAATTTAACTAAAATAAATCTGAATTGACAATCAAGTTTTGACATGTATGATGGAACATATTTGACATGTATGATGGAACATATTTGTATGGGAAAAATAGATATTATGTACAAATTGAAATATGAGCCACCACATAACATACACAAGATATTTACAAAGTTACAAAATTTCCACCAATTCATTGAACTTGTGTGCCTTTTTTTTCCTGCCAGTGTTTTCCCAGGTTTTTTTTATAAAACATTCTTACATCTCTATTATTGTAGTACAATTTCCCCACTGCAGGTGCATTCCCTCCTGCATCATAGCATGCAAGAGAGTGGTTTAAAGGGGATCAACCGGTTCTATAACTGTGTCTAAATAAGTCTACATGTTATAAATGAATTTACCATCAATAACTTAATATTTAAACTTTGTTTTCTGTGAATTTAATATTTTCCTTTATATATTTGCCCAAATTTTTAAGAAAACTGATAAACAAACAGTGTTACTTCCTTGACAGTGATGTCTGCCAATATTTCTCTCTGACAGGTTCACATAAGGTTTCAAACTGATTGTATAAAGAAAATAATGCATGTGTGGCAGTTAAAATCTTCAGGTCACAGAGTATACTCTTAAAACAAACTGTTATTTATGTAATACTGTTTAAGTTTCAAAAATAATTTGCATATTTGTTATCATCAAATAATAACTTGCAGAAATCAGCCAGTGATGGAGGCTATAACCAGAGACACATCTCTGCAAGGACCTTACTCAGTAAAAGATTAATAGTCAATCAAAACACATGGAGGAATGGGCAAAATGTTTGTTTGTTGGTACAAATAAAATCAAAACCAACTATTTGATGACTACATTTCACCTTAAGCTACAAAAACAACACTGGAAATAACTGGCTAAGGTGAGGGTGCATCTCAAAAGCTATGGTCACTCAATGTACATCCCAAAACTCAAATGTTGAATTAATTTTTGCTGTCCTCACAGAAAAAGATGAAGTTTTCATTTTTTTGATGACTTAGTCACCCACTTAACCTGGCAGCATGAACCCTATATAAACAATTAAATAAAATCAAACAAAGAAAAAGACAGTCATCAGTAAAATTTTGAACTGCATAATTATCAAGTAACATCAGTAGAGTTTTTTATAATTACTGGTAATCACCCAAAAAAAGTCCACAAGGCTGTCTCAAAATACTCTAACCTACCCTGGATACAGATATGCAATTAAAAAAAAACGTCAACAAAAAAGACAGTGATTTGTAAGATTCTGCACTGTATACCATATTTTCCTGCATATATCCCGCGGGTTATACCAGATTTTACAAACCCAGCAAGGGGGTGTGCAACTTATATAAGGGTGTGGGCTATATCACAAATTTTTTACACGTACGGTAATAATGTTTCAATATATTGTTTCAAAAACATGAGTAATAATTTGAACGCGGACTTCATCCACTGACCTTGTTGCCAGAATGTCGAAACACATCAGTACTTCATCCATAATAATAATGGCAGAATCGGGAAGGTCAAGCTTCTGAATTTCCCTGGTGACGAATTCATGTTGGCCGACGGTTGTTCATGTTCTGATTGACAATTGGTTCCACTTCATAAATTCATATAACCATCCTTTAAAATCATCAATGTGCTTCTCTGCCACCATGAAAATAGCCTTCAGTTTGATGGCAACTGTCAAGACTGGTCAGTCGGTTTCCCGCTGGGCAACAATCCACTGCTTCAGGTCAGCTTCAAGATGAGACCATTTTACTTTAGGTCTGCGACAAGCATGTTTTTGTGGATTCATCTTCTCCAATGCTCCTTTTTCTTTCCTCCAACCTCGGATTACACTCTCATCAATATCAAATTTTTTGCCTGTGGCGCTATTGCCATACAATTCAGCATATGCAACAGCAGTTAGCTTGAAGTCGGCTGAACAAGAATTTTGTTTTGGCATTTTTACAATTTAACAGAAAGAAATTATTTAAACTCGAATCTACTCCTCACAAGAATACAAATTTTTTTAGAAATGTCAGCATTTATGTAGCCTGTATCCATCTGCCATACTGAGCATTTATATCCAGTGGTTTCCTTTCCTTTATCATAAATGAAAATTTTGTCAAATGTTTCATCACCCATCAGATGTAAACAAGGCTTCATTGTCTTTTTTAGTTTAGATCAAAGAATTGTCTGAGGCAGGACCTCAACCATTATTGTTTATTCTTATCTGCTGCTGGGCCAATAGTGGATGGGTTGAGTTCCTGGTATCTAGATTCTAGAAACAATAAATGCCAGAGGTAAAGGCTGCTTCATTGATTTGCTCAGACAATTCTTCAGTGAGTGGGATTAGGGTAGTACCTTACATAGACCAATAAATGTCTGATGGCTTCAAAATTCAAATAGGCTAGCAGCCAGCTGGAATATAGTGCTGATTATACAAAGGTGTGGGTTATGCCAAGGATTGTTTACACAAAAACCCCCAGCTATATGAGGGTGCGGATTATCTGGGTCTCCAGGCTATTATGTGGGGAATATAAGGTAATTATCAATTAACAGCAGTACAGTTTTTTCCTTTGTCAGTAATTGCCAAAGGATAGACTCCAAGGCACCCCAGGTCTACCACTACCCAAAATACTACAAGACTGTTTCCAAAACATTCTCACATACCCAGGATACCTATATAAAAATAAATAAAATAAAAAACAATGGTCAGTAAAATTCTGCATTGTATAATCATCGCGTAACATCCATAGTTTTTCACTTGTCAGTAACTGCCAAAGGAAAGGCTCCAACCCAAGACTAACCCAAAACACCAAAAGACTGTCCCAAAACACTCTCAATTATCCATAATACACGTACAACTATACAATTCTCTCTCTCTCTCTCTCTCTCTCTCTCTCTCTCTCTCTCTCTCTCTCTCTCTCTCTCTCTCTCTCTCTCTCTGATGGTAGATAATTCTAAGTTAAACACTTTTATATGACAAAGAGCAGCACACTTCACAAGTTGGAACCACATCATAGTGTCAGCATTATCCAAGACATTATCAGAACAGTTCAGACACAGAGGATGAATGCAGTTTAAATCTGCAAATTGTTGCCACTGATCAATGCACATTACAGTTATCAGTGATGACGACTGAGTTATGTCAGCTGAAATACATTGTGACAACACTGTCACAAGGTGAAATGAGAGTGTTTTGGGACAGTCTTGTGGAGGTTTAGGGTAGTCTTGGGGGATATCTAGTCAGACCGTCACAACATCGAAATTAGAATTCCGGTCAAGTTGCATTCTGCTGTAAGCGAAATATGGTTCAACTCGCAATTTTTGAAACGATTAATAAATTCTTTAAAACACAGCAGTTTATACCTCTCTTCTTATTTTTTCCCATTCTTTACAACTGTAACATGGTATCAAAATCTATAACCTGTAGGCCTAAATGTTGCATCGTTCACTTAATGGCCTTGACCTTTATTGTGCATAACCACAAATCCGTATTTAACCAACGTAAGGCTAAATATGCAACTGTATTTATACAATTATTTAAAGATTATACAAAATTTTTATCAATAATAATTTTAAATGTAAAAAGTGAGATCAATTTTGTATTTAGATATTTAATATCAAATGTTATTTTCGTCCGCGACTAATTATAACATTGTCAACTTTGTTTATTGAGTCGAATACTGTCTTATTTGGACCAAATTACGGTATGATTCGGATCATGTTAACACATGCCTGGTTTATTATAACAGTTATTATGGGGCGGGGGTTGTTTACAAAAAGTAAGATAATGTGAATTTTCAGTTCTTCAACATTCACACATTTCTAACAGAAATCAGAACAAACAGATATATACTGGTAATCAATGTCATTTAGACCTTATTTTGTAAACCAAAATAACTTTTCAATTATTTCAGTAGTGGGTGACATTCTTTATAATTTTACTTATACATATATTTAAATGGAAAAAGTACTTTATTTGGATCCTCATTCATCCGTATACCTGTTTGAAGGTCATTATTTACACATCCCATGAAGTACATACGGCAATATCAGTGTTAAAGTGTTAAAATACGGGGATATTTTGGATGAAATCAACCTAAAGGTGCGATCTAGTACAATTTGGACTGAATGTCACGCGTTGTGATGTCACATGAAAGCTATGCATATTTATAAATTTTTAGTACCCTACATAGTGACGATTGGACTCGACAATCTTTTCTTGACCCAGTTTAGTATCTGGCCACCATTATAAAAGTCCATAAAGATCGACAAAATCTGATGATAAAAACCTCTTTTTATTATTTTGTTTTCATTAAAAAATGTAATAAATATAAAAGTATTTTCCATAGAATATCAAAATTAGATTATTCAAATCTTATTGCTGCACTATGTATTGTGCTCCACTGTGGACAAACTTTAGTGAAAACTAGTAATTGGTTATAATAATTGGTTATAATTATAGTCTTCACTTTCTATTAGGTCTTCCTACATGGAACAGTGCCTCCAACATGTTTGTAAATTATAATCTATTCAGTTTTGAGGAAGTAATGAGAAAGTATGTATATTCAATGATAACAAGACTTTTTAATAGTGAGAACTGTATATTGAAATCACTTTGGAAATATGACATTAATTTAAATTCTCACATTGTTAGTAGACGGAACCAATTACTATTTAAATGTGTCACTTAAATTTCATTTTGTAACAATGCATGGCGCAAATAATTGTTGTAAATGTATCTGAATACTTGTACATATGATATATATATATATATATATATATATATATATATATATATATATATATATATATATATATATATATATATATGTATGTATGTGTGTGTGTGTTCTTTTATGTATGCAATGTTTTACTCTATATCAGTATTTATTTTAGATGTATGGACTATGCAGTCTGAAATAAAGAATTCTTATCTTATCTTATCTTTATTTCCTTTGCGTTCCAATTTTCCATTGCGTAGTTTAATCATTAGTTAATGTGTTATTTGCAATATGCTCTTCAGACCGACAAGTAGACCTATTTTTGTTTGTACTTTATTTAAAACTGAAGCAAATCAAATATTCAGCGATATAAACTTCGCCACTTGTTCAAAAAGGTAGAAAATACACGTTTTTGTTCTCAAGGTTTGATTCTGCATCTATATTCGACATCGCAACGCTTTATTCGGCCCTGCTAGTATTTACCGGTCAAGACGAGCTGTTTGCGATCGCTTTTATTGATTTTTCATGCAATTTTCGTGTTTTTCTTCGCATTGTGTTTACCAAATCAAAATCTATGTAAATAGTTAGATGGGTAACACAATATTCAAACTTATTTTACTATTGTCGTTGAATGTTTTTATTGGGAGTAGAATCTCGAATTTGCATGCTAACTTATTTTTTCATTGTAACCCTTTTAAGATGTTGCAAATATTAATGATCGTAAATATTTCATTTAAAGCACATATTAAATCCAGTAAAAGCTTGATATAGGAGTGATGATTTTATTATATTATTATGTTCTTTGATGCGTCGAATTTTGAAACTTGTTGAAACTCAAGGTTAAATAAACGGTGCTTTCAAGTTAACATAATCAAAGTAGAAAGGTCTGGAGACAGTTCAATGATTATTTCTTTATTTCTTCTCTGAACATAAAAGAAACTACGTTTAGCTTCAGTAGAAGCTGGCCCGGTCATTTTTTATGGTACATGGCGTATGCGTAATCATACTCAAACTCGTGGCAGTTCAAAAGGGGCGCACGTCAAATAATCGATTTTTCAAAGGAAGCTAATTGCAACATGTTTTAGGCAAGTGAAATTGACGACAGACACGTTTTTGGAGGGAAAATTTTATGTACAGTTATTTCTGATTGGTCAGGGAAACTTAAAGGCATACCCAACTATCTCTTAAAAAATCCTTTAGTCCGATTTTTCTTGAGAGAAGACTAAGGTGACTCCGGATAACCAGTGAATAGTGTTCTTCGTGAACTACTGTTACAAGCCAGGGCAAAGGAATAGTCCCCATTGCACCGAACTCCAATAATTAAACAAGTAATCACATAAACCTACGAATTGCTTAAACGGAGCGCTACAACCAAATGCGCATCTTCTTAATTTTATTACACTACTAAAAGAGGCCAGATAGTTGTCTTAGAAAAGGATACATTCTTAGCTAGGGCTGTTTGTTGGAAAGAGGAAAAAACCGGCATTAATGTACGCAATTATAGTTTCCAATTTTTGACACGCTATTTCATTTGTTTGACTGTTTGCAAATATGATATTGTAATAAAATTAAGGAGATGCGCATTTAGTTTAAGCAATTTGTAGGCTTGTGTGATTACATGTTTGATTTTTGGAATTCATTGCAGTGGGAAATATTCCTTAGCACGAAATAAAGCAAACGTCACGGAGAGAAAGTCTTAGTGAGTTTATGAGATGCCATGGCCAATGAGTAGCGAACTCAGACACAATCCGCATGACTGTCAGTGATATAGCACTTTATAAAAAAATATGGTATACATCGGTGTTGTGACTGCAGCGGCAGTATTTATGGTGGTAAACCGGTAAATTAAACAATGGGATAAATGAGAAAGGAATCGGTAGACACTGTTAAAGATTTAATCATATTAGAAGTATTTAGGATGCATATTTCCTTCACAAAAAAAATCTTGGTAGGTGTGCCAGAAAACTATACCTTGCAGGTACTGAAGGCTTTGCACATATTAAAACAAAGTCTTTCAAATATGGCAGATTACCCGTAACTGGCTTACTTCGTCTGTTTGGAGCAAAGATAGCTCCCTTAGCTAATTATGGAACTGAGGTTTAGGGATTTTGTGATGCCAATGCTATTGAAAACGCTCACTTGTCATTTTGTAAATG
Source organism: Potamilus streckersoni (assembly GCA_016746295.1). NCBI lineage: Eukaryota > Metazoa > Mollusca > Bivalvia > Unionida > Unionidae > Potamilus > Potamilus streckersoni. Next base: position 399,311 of record JAEAOA010000616.1, on the reverse strand, counting down.
TATCCTTGGTACATCTAAGTCTACTCGACATGCATTCGTATATAACGAATTAGGAAGAATTAGTATGCAGTGTATAAAATTTAAACGTATATGACAATATTGGCTAAGAATTCTAAAAATGACAGAAAATAGATATCCTAAACAATGCTACGATTTACGGTTAAGATGGAGGGTGTGGTTGCTGGGCTAACTATGTTAAAAAGTTTATATTTACATTTGGTTTTGGCAATGTTTGGTTTACTCAGGGCATAAATGATGGAAATATATTTCTTACATTGTTGCCATAGTAGCAAATGTGATGTAGGTTTACAGGTGTGATGTGCCTTGAAACGGTAGATCGACTAGCCTCAGGTGGGCAGTCAAAATAGTCCCCCGTATTAGGGATAGTTGTATTGTTTCTACCGTCTGAATTACAAGCGGAACGGAAAGTTAATATAGAGAAACTGTGGGAATGTACGTTGGATGGCTAAATTGCAAGTTGTAAATAATGTGGTCTTGTATTGATTATTGTACAATTTATGTATAGAATGGACACGTCTGGCTTTCCAACTTACAACTGAAGTTGTATAGAAGTCTTTGGAAATACGGGGTAAACTTATAATTTCTGGCGGGATTCGAGCCCAGGGTTTTGACACCGCTCGGTCAAGCAAAAGACCCCTGGCTTGTAATAATATATTATGATTCACGCATGTATCTTATTCATTTCGTAGGACTCTATTGACATGTTCGGACAGTTAGATTTAGTGGATCTTGTCATAAATAATTGAGCACTAAAAAAACTGCATTGAATAGCCAAATGTAAATAAGATGTGTTGTAATGTATGCTGACATATACGGCTATATTATCCGTGTAAAGCACGTGGGAATTTATGGCTTGTCCGCGGATTGGAATGAACTTGAGCTAAGCTCATTTGTATCAATGTAACGGTATTCTTACCGCAAAAATAGAATCTGTGAGGAATTAGTGATTAAGGTCACGTTAGATCAAAATTGTGCAATGTAAAACACCTAAATATGAGCACGAGAAAAATAGTTTATATTTATATGCAGATGTGTAGTTGTACTTCGCACTCCGAACGAGAGAAGGAGGAGGAATATGGAAGGAACCCAATGAGTTAAAGGGAAATCTACATTTACGGGATGTCAGAAGAGCGAGGATCGGAAGAGGACAAAGAACGTGGTTAGAAGTGGGAAACAAGTGTTGAAAAGACAGTGAACAGGTGATGCCGTCAAAGCATTGGAAATTGTGTTCAAAGTCAATACTCATAAATGATGAAGGTCTCACACTGTAATTAAATTCTGTCACTGACAGTCAACTGGAAGGTGAATTTTGGCTATGCTAATTGAGTATATGCAATTTAGTAAATAGGTTGTATGGGAATTGATTTGTTCTTTTGATTATATGTTAACTGATAAAAAAATTGATATTTTTATTTATTGAAAGGGGGCTCGCTGTTTCTATTTCTATCAAATATTTGCTCGGCTATCTGTAACGTTCCATCTATCCGTCCACACTGGGCAAATTACACCGCGGGAGATCATTCCCTAGCTAGCGGCGCCGAATAAAAAGCAGGATAGTGTTAATGTTTTACCTCCTCCACATCACACGTTCATAATATAATAACACTTCCATTTAAGCAAAGATCCCTCAGTATTTTAAATCAGCATTAAACGTTGTATTCTAAAATAGTATTAAATTTGGTAACCTCGCAAATAACGACAAAGAGTTTTAATTATACTTTCATAATAGTGGCACTGATCAAACACAGGATATCGTATTGATTTTGAATGACAAATTTAACACGACCTCAATTTCTCATTTTAGTATATAAGCGTACTTTCTATTACGACTATGGGGCCTTAAATTATATAACAGAAAGTGAAGTCAACAATTTTAATCAAAATCAAGCAATTTATTTCTCTAAAGTACAACGTGATAATTCAAGAAACACTTACAGTATTGTGAATTAAATCTCAAATAATTATAAATATCTATCACAAGCCCGAAAATATAGATTGTTCCAGATGAATGCCAGTAGTCTTGAATGTCCTGATATAACATAATCCAAAAGTCAATGAACGCTTTAGTAATTTTAATGAATATTTAAAATAAAAAAATTGTGTCGGATCGTATCGGTCAATATCATAATTGCATACTCTTATCATGGGCTGATTAATGATATACAACAAGAGTGGATTATTCATTATCAAATCCCTATTTATACATATTTTCACTTAACCTCAATGTTGATCATTTCAAAAGAAAATCTAATGGTAAACAAGATTGAGAATAGAATGTCTCAACTTGGCATGTTGTGTTAACATTCTGTTTACAACGTACAATCATGGACAAAAGATAGTTAGGTAAACATTATGTTTACATGATCTAATCTACAACTTAGAATCATGGACACAGTTATGCACACATTTAAATATACACAACAGTTAGGGACATTAGGATATAGTACAATACACAGGATAACGATAACTTCTAGATCAGTGCTGTCCTACACGCGGCCCGCGGGCTTATTTTAAATTGCCCGCCAGAGCTTGAGCCATTTTTGTGCATTTATGTAAAGAAAAAAAATTAATGGCCTACTTTCGTTTCATGCTGTGGCCCTCGGCTTCAAGAAAAAGTTTTCAGTGGCCCATGGTGTCAAAAAGGTTAGACAGAACACTGTTCTAGATAAATTGAATACAAGTATTGGCATACTTGGACCGGTGATTAGACATCTCGGTCTATAACATATCTGGTACAATTCGAGTCGATCCATAGCAATGCCGGTTCATTACAAGTTCGGTCTATTAAAATTTAATCAAGAAATCATTAATGTCACGATGTGATCATACCTTCGATCAGGACCAACGGTGTTAATTTTTTTTAAAAAATAATATGTGTTATTTAGTAAGTTATTTTACAAAACAATGTTTCATAATAATACCCAACATAATAAACGATAGTTTTTTTGCTTCTGTTTGTTTTGTGTGAACTTTACCTTTGCTCTTATATGCCTCTGTATAACTTTTTTGTTATTGAACAATTCATATTTGTTATAAACATGGCATTTGTTGGCTAATGAATTAATGGTTAATGATTAAGCAAATTTGAAAAGTTTTATTAGCCGTAGTAAGTAAACAAACAAAACAGAACACCATTGTAGAGTTCGTATGTTGTTTTTTATTGATTGGTTAAACAGTACAAAAAATATGAAAACAAACAAAACGATTTTATAATATGTAACAAAAGAACATCGCTTTTATAGAAGTAATATACATGAAAGTAATAATTATTGCTTTCTTCGGACATAAACGAGATTGATTGATTGATTGATTGATTTAATTTTAACGGCGCACCAGCACTTTTAGGCTATCTAAAGCCATACAGTAGGTCATATATGTAAAAAAAAAAAGGTTCAATATCGACCAGCGATATAGTAAAAAAAACCCATAGTAGTTAAATATAAAATGATAAATGTTGGTAACAGTTAAAAATGTTGGTTCCCGATCAACGGGAAATGTAAATGATGTATCTTGATGAAAAGTTGTAAATAATAGTTGGTATTTGCATTAGTTAAAAATTAGTTTGGGTAAGGTCATACAAATTACAGCTTAAAATAAAGATTTACTTCCGTTAGGAAATCTAAAATACTAGTGATTTGATTAGTATCAAAAAGTTCCTGCATGTCGTGTACATTATAGTATTTATCACGCGTAGGCTGCAGGTCGAAATACGTGGTCATAAAGTGTTTAACAGTAAATGGTACATTGCGAGAAACGCACTCTGGTGGATCTTCACCTTTTAGTATGTGTGAGTGTGTAATGTATGTATGACCGATTCTGATTCTTGCAATGACAACCTCCTCCCTACGAATAGTTCTGTAGGATGGAGTCCATTCTCCCAAAATTGGTTTGATGACATGAAGTTTGTTATTGATTGCATCATCCCATGATACCTGCCACTTTTGACGTAGATACTTTTTGATACAAGGTTTAAAATCAGAATATGGTAATTTAAAATCCGATGGTTCTCAAGATAGGGCCATCTTAGCAGCCCGGTCTGCTTCTTCGTTACCTCTAATACCAATATGGCTAGGTAGCCAACAATATACTATATTGCATGAGGCACTAAGCTCAGAGTTTTTGATCAGAACATTCACCAATAGTGGATTATCTAGTTTGATATTGTGTAGCGCCTGAAGCACTGATAATGAGTCACAGAAGATAATACTATTTAGAATGTGTTTAGATTCGATAAATGTCAGAGCAAGGTCTATTGCTCTGATTTCCGCTGAACGAGATATTTTATATATTGCACAGCAATCAAACAAACGGATGTATGGGTAACCCTAAAACTTGTGAGGAGCAGGATTTGTGACATAGATCTAAAGTTTCATGCAGCAGGAGTCGTTAATAAAACAGTATTTATAATCTGTAAATCTTTATCGTAAACAGTTCTAAACTAGTTATCAGAATTTTACTGGCATCATTGTGTATAAAGGACCTAAATTTGTCTGAAGTTGGATTTTTATGTACAAAGGTGGGTAAGTATTTTCTTCGTATTTCTCCATATAGCGGACAAGTAATAAAATCGAATTCATTTTCGATGTTTCATTTACAAATTTGACACAATCTTTCCTCATAGAAGATACTTTCATTTATTCAGGAATAACCTCCAATTGGCAAGTTCTACGCTCTAAGCGCAGTGATTATATAACAAAGATCGTCATCATCCATCAATTCTAGATATATTTTTTTCACATGTAAGTTATACTCCCAGTGACCAATCAGAGTGCAGTTTTTACATTGACTTAATCTCATCCTGCTACTTTTGCCTAAAAATGTCTTCACATCTTTGGCTGAACAATGTAAGAAATATATTTCCATCATTTACGCCCTGAGTAAACCAAACATTGCCAAAACCAAATGTAAATATAAACTTTTTAACATAGTTAGCCCAGCAACCACACCCTCCATCTTAACCGTAAATCGTAGCATTGTTTAGGATATCTATTTTCAGTCATTTTTAGAATTCTTAGCCAATATTGTCATATACGTTTAAATTTTATACACTGCATACTAATTCTTCCTAATTCGTTATATACGAATGCATGTCGAGTAGACTTAGATGTACCAAGGATACATTTACAAAATGACAAGTGAGCGTTTTCAAAAGCATTGGCATCACAAAATCCCTAAACCTCAGTTCCATAATTAGCTAAGGGAGTTATCTTTGCTTCAAACAGACGAAGTAAGCCAGTTACGGGTAATCTGCCATATTTGAAAGACTTTGTTTTAATATGTGCAAAGCCATCAGTACCTGCAAGGTATAGTTTTCTGGCACACCTACCAAGATTTTTTTTTTTGTGAAGGAAATACGCATCCTAAATACTTCTACTATGATTAAATCTTTAACTTTATATTGTCATATTACAACTTTTCGTACCTTCTGAGATAGCCCCCTATGCAAATACAACCACTCTTGTTTTTGTTCAAATTCACCTTTAATTTCCACTTTAGGCAATATGTATGCAACCTCTTGAGCATATTTTGCAACTGGTGAGCAGTGTCAGCAAAGACAATTAAATCGTCTGCACACAATATTGAAAATATTTCTAAGGTTTATACAGATACCCCCTGTTTCCTTCAGTTGAAAAGGGTTTCAAATCATTCAAAAATTAAAAAAAAAAGAGTAAAGGCGATAGTAGTATTAGGAAACAAGAGTTTTAGCCCACCCCACCCACCCCCACCCCCTCGCCCCCAAACCCTTGTTTCCTACTACTACTACTACTACTACTACGACTACTACTACTACTACTACTAACGACAGGTATTTTATAACCAGACAAAACAACAGGTGTTGGAATGCTATGATTCATCTAGATAAGCTCTGTCATGCAGAGGTGACAAATTTGTTAGAACAGCGCATGCGTGGAATACGATCATTCTAAAGACGGCAAATGGGTTTTATAATCAGTCTACCACAAGTTTTTTTATCAGATAACAGGATGAAAATTAAACTGTGCATTAGAACGTTTCAGTTAACAAGGCGGAAATTAAACTACACATTAGAGGAAGGTAAGTGATATTATATCTTAAGTTTAGATAAAATTATACGTTACTCATATTTTTTTGATAATTTTTTTCATATTTGCTAACCATCATTGGTAGAATGTCTGTTAACATATTGTCAATAATACGAAATTCACGTAATAAATCATCGACATTATATTTGACTCCTCGTAGGTAAGACCGGATCTGATCAAGTAGTTGTTTGTAAGTTTTAATTGATGTTAAACATCCGTGCTTTTTTTTATCAAAAGTCTTGGTTCTACTTTTTTAACGCCGCAGTAAGTGAAACACCAATACCGGATATGATTAACAAAAACGGATTTAATGATACCCCGCTTGAAATTATACCAGAACTGGTCATTAACAAGGGTAGATATGATATTACTCGAAGGATCTTGTTGTAGTATTTGTAACATTTTTTAACACACCAAAGTTTTTTATGATAATATTTATAGTATTGTATTATTGCGTCTACATCTTGTTTTGGAATATCTTTTGAAATATGATTGAAATCAACTATACTTCTTTTCATTATAATATTTGTTTACATAATCCTCAGTCTTGGTATTAGTAATTCAGCTACAAATTCCAAGCACCAACTATAACCGACTTCGGTTGTATTTGGAAATATAGTAGTAAGTTCAAGTGTAAATATTTCTTCAATACCTTTTAATATTAATATGGATACAGTTCCAGACGACGTACCCAAAATATGTAATGGAGATGTGGTTGAAATATTAAAATCTCCAATGCTAATCACTGTAAATCTATGAACACCAGTAACTTCTGCAGCGTATTTGATAGATTTATTTTGCTGCGTCCATGTACTAGACCCAGAAGCAACAGTATACACAATATTTTTAATCTGTTTGTGAGGAATTTTAATCATACTCGTTTTCTCAACAATACTAGGAATTCCACTAATAATATCATTGAGTTTTGTGTTAATATCATTGAGTTTTATATTAATATTAGCGAGTGTAATGTCAACATTTGATGGATTTCCAAAAAATTCGTTTTTAAGTGTGTTTATGTGTCTACGAAAACTTAAAAACGTATTCACGTGACCAAGAAACTCAGTTTTGAGCGCTGTTATTTCATTATTGATTGGAACGTCCTGATCATCGACGTATTTTTTGTTTACAGCGTCTCCATCTATAGTTGGATATCCAAGATCTGTAATCTTATTCTGGTTCATAACAATATTCCCACTAAATAAATCACCAGCTTTTTTAACAAAATCATCCAAAGACCTACCAGAATCTCGTATCTTACCTCGATTGTTAAAAGTCACAATATTACCAGTAACCGCATTAGGTATTCGTACAAGTACATCTGGCAGTTTTACATCACTAGTTTTTAATCGTCCTTCTTTGTCCTGGAAAGTGACGAATTCATCTGGATCTACACTGGTTGATTTAGTAAATTATTGATTTCATTTTTGAGCTGATCAAGAGTTGCATATTTGGATAAGTCACCTTGGTAACCTTCCGTGGATAAATCTCCTGATAGTGTTCCAAATTTTGTATAGTAGCTCATTATTTACTGTCCTAGATAAAATTATCAACACTAATTTAATTTTATACAAAATGGCAAAATCGTCGATATTAAACTTTGATACAGAGAGACTAGTGAAGCATAAACATAACAATGAACTTCCTGATTGTCATTATCTTATTGTTGGGCGAACTGGATCGGGAAAAACAAATTTGCTTATGAACTTGCTTCTTGGTGATAATTTTAACTATGACAGAGTTTATATTTACACAATCAATCCACAGCAAGATAAGTATGAGTTATTAAGCCAGTATAATGACAAACTTCGTGATGAACTTAAGGCTGGTGAAGATTTTTTTATAATTAAGCAGCCAGAAGATCTTATTCCAATTAATCAACTTGATGCAGATGAACATAAGATAGTAGTTTTTGACGATATTCCTCTAAATAACATGGAGATGAATAAAATAAGATCGTATTTCTCACTGTCACGTAATAAACAGTGTAATTCTGTTTATCTCGCTCAAGGATTTTATAATGTTGACAGATTTATTCGGCGAAATACGGGTTGTTTTATATTATTTCCAGGACTGGACATTGTTGACGTTAGAAATATTGCAAGCGAGCAATGCGGTGACGTGACAAAAGATAAGTTTATTGAACTTTACCGTAATGCTACAAAAGATAAATTCAACTTTTTCTTATTTGATAAACTTACGCATGATCCAACTAAAATGTTTCGCTGTTGTATTGATATTTACTTACAGTAAGGGGTTTCAATTTATAAACTTTATAATAATAATGGACAAACGAGCAAGATACAGACAACATATAAAAGATCTAAAAAAAACCTTGCTCAATCTCAGGCATTACTTAAGCAAAAAGTACAACAAGCGCGACGTGGGCAAGTAACCGCTACAGAAGCAGCAGTTACAATTTTCAAGCCGGTTACTGAAGCACTATTAGGTAAACAACCTGAAACTAAACTACTGTCAGAAGAAGAACTTAAACAACTGCAGGAAAAAGGTTTGGTTGGAATTGTCAAAGAACAACAGGAAGCAGCTGCTGCAAAACTTGCTACTAGATCTGAAGAAGAAAAAAGAAAACTAATTGAGGCACTTACAGCGAATATAGCTGATCCTGCGGCTAGACAAGCTGAAACAGATCGATTGATAAACAATCCGCTGGAACTTGAGCGAAGATTAGCAGAGTTAACAACGCAAGGAATAACAAATATTATAAAAAATTTATCAGGAGACATAAAAGATATCAGAGAGGAGCAACAAAGAGTTGGTGATGTTACTGTAAAGTATATGGAGGTTGGAGATCAAGGACTTCATTTTATAAGAATAGCTACTGATGAGATAAAAGGTAATGAATATGATGATTTTTTAAAGAAAGAAAATATAATAGATATTAATAATATAAGCAGGTGGACTGATGCAGAATATCAAACATTAATCGATAGATTAGATGTAATATTTAAGGACGGAGTTACTGCTAAAGATGAAATAAACACGGTTACAGAGATTGAGGATATGCATCTACTTTATGATAGAATGAGAAATGGTGTCATTGCTTTAGTGTTTAAAAAAACAGCAGAAAATAGTAGAGCAAAACCTTTCGGTAAAGGGTGGAGTTTTAAAAGGAAATTTGATACACTTGATAAAACTCGTGTAGAGAAAAGTAGAGAAGAAAGAACAGGAACTGGTGTAAAAATATTTACTTCAACTACTGAAATGATAGGTAGATTAATGTTATTAATATCATCAAAAGAAGTTGGGAATGTTAGTGTTGAACTTGATAATGAAATCATTGACATACTTGATCATCTAAGATCGAGTGAATTATTAACATCTGACGAATATGAAACTTTACACCGCGACTTAATTTTGTAAAATGATATAATATAAAAGGAATGCAAACAACATTATTACTAAACTCTAGTGAGTCTGCGATAGATAGCGCAAATTTTTCAGTAAATTATATTCCACCTATCCAACTAGATCCAACAAAACAATAAGAAATTGAATTAATTTCTTGTACTTGCTGGAATGCTATACCTAACGTGAAAACTGATGTTAACGATGAAATGTATTTTACTATGATTACAACATCTCCAATATCTGCAACAAAAAAAATAAAAATTCCGCAAGGAGCTTATAATATTACTGATCTAAACAGGACAATCAAAGAGCTCATCACAAAAGCTGGCGGTGTGGCTGATAATTTTGAATTGGCAGCAAATTATAACACATTGCCAGCTAGGAGAACTTTGAAAAATATAGTAATCAGTCTTGAACCAAGAGAAAGAAGTATAACACAACTGTTAGGATTTACTGAAAAAACTTACACTGCACTTGATCAGCCTATTATGTATGACAGTGAACTGCCAGTAAATATAACAGAAGTAAATACGATATTAGTAAATTGTTCTATTGCTTCTGGCTCTTATACATTAAAAGGTAGCAAAGGTCAAACGTTTTACAGTTTCTCACCTGAAGTTCCGCCAGGTTCTCTCATGCAAATAACTCCACGACATATTATCTATTATCCTTTAAACGTTGAAGATAAAATATCAAGTATAATAATGCAGTTGACAGATCAATCAATTAACAGTTACATGTTAATAATGAAGTTGTAACTTATTATTTACATCTACGCGAGCAAAAGTAAAAATTATGCAACATCAAATATAATGAAACAAAGAAAAAAGATTTATCGAAGAAAAATAATAGGAGGATTTTTTGGAAATATTTTTACTAAAGTTATTGAAAATATCCCGGGTATAGCGCGTAAAGTTGCACCAATTGCTATTGACGCGGGTAAAGCGTTTGCAACTGGAGCTGCATCTGCCGCTGAGACTGCGGTGGGACAAAAAATAGCTGATAAAATAAAAGGTGATCTACCGACTGCATCTGAAATAAAACAAGCTATCTCAGAAATCGCTCGAACAAAAGAAACTCAAAAAGCTATGATAACAACAACAAAAAATTATTATCACCAAAGGGCGAGCAGATCATACAAAAATTGATATCTAAAATAACAGTGCCGCAATAAAGTTTTATATAATCTAATAAAATAAAATGTCTATTAAAAATTATCTCGAGTTAACAGAAACTTATGACATCGACAACGATGTGACAGAATTTGAGTATGTTGAGTATCTTGATGAGAATTCTAACGAACCAAATAAAGCTGGTATCAGAACCTTTAACACCAGAGACGAAGATGTATTTCTACTGCCACATAAGGCTATGTTAGAAGTTTGTGGTCAGATTATGACAGTAGCCAATCCACCTGCTGTAATTGCAGTTGGAGCAGAAATAGCTCTTATAAATAACGGCTGGAGTTTATTTAAAAGTGCTAGATATCAACTGGCCAATCAAACTATAGAAAATATTTCAGGTAATCTACAAGTTGCAAGTACAATTTTAAATATTATTTCGTTTTCCGACGATTACTCGAGATCAATTGCAGCGAATATGATGTGGTTTAAAGATACTGGACGGGGTATAGCTGAATCAACGGAATTTTTAAAAAGAGGTGCTATAGTACACGGAGCTAATGCAGATGAAACTGCTGGAATTGTTAGAAATTTTCTCATTGCTAATGCTGCTGCTGTAGATATTGTTGCACCTGCTGCAGATGCTAATGCAAACGCCACAAGAGTTTCTCTTACAGCAGCTTTTAATAATCTAAATATAACACCACCAGCTGCAGATGCAAACGGTACTGCGATGTTAAATTTACTTCTTAACACACTTGACGTGAGAAATCCACGCTATAACGAAGGTTTTGCTAGGCGAAGAAAACTTACAGCAGGATCACGTCAAATTGCAATGATGCTTCCGCTAAGCATGATTTTCGGCTTTTATCGCGATTATGATAAAGTATTTCGCGGAGTTAAACATACGCTTATTTTAGATCGAGCAGACCAAAATGACTGCTTGTTTAGATCTGGAGGGGCTGATGTACAGTTTATCATAAACAAACTTGCTTTGTGGATGCCACGTATAACACCATCAATCACTAAAATGTCAGAACTAAATAGCACACTTGATAAGCATACAAACAGAATTTACTTTAAGCAGCACAAGATATATCAGACAGCGGTTCCAAATACTACTGACTACACGTGAAGGGTTACAACATCAAGCGAACAAGTGCCGAGACACATATTTGTCGTATTTCAACAGCACGCTCGACGAGGAAACCAGCAACAAAATAATGCAATATTTGACCACGCCGATGTTAGACGAATATACGCTAGATTAAATTCAAAGCAATATCCAGAACGAGCTATCGAGTGCAATTTTGCTGATGACGCTAATAAAAATATTTCTCAACCATACATGTACCTGCTTGACGCAATGCAAAAATATCAGGATGTTGAAGATGGAACTCAAATATCAGCAGAGGAATTTCGTACGCTTTATCCTATATTTTATTTTGATGTTAGTAAACATAACGAGCGAGCTGTAGACAGCACAGCGGATATTGAAATTACATGGACACTTGGAGCGGTTCCAATAGTGCCGTTGTACGTATACGCATTAGTGATTAGATATAGATTTATCACGGTAGATTCTATTTGAGGTAAAATGACAGTTCAAGTTTAATCTACAGTTGTTATATAAAATGGCAAAATATATTATAAAAGAAGTATATTTGACCGATGGTCAAGTTAAAAAATTAGTAGCTGCTATTGCAAAGCGAGAACAGGTATCATTAAAAATTAATACTAATATTTCTGATGGTGTTTTAACAAAATTAATGCTAACAAAAAATCAGGTAAAAAAGTATGATCGTAAAAAAACTTTTGTTTTAAATTTGAGTGTTGCACAAATAACTGCGATGGCAAACAATATTGTTGTCAAAGGTGGTTCTCTTGGTCTAGCATTATCAGTATTAACTAGTACAATAATACCTAAAGTTTTGCCGGTGTTGGGAACATTAGGACTAGTAGCAATGTCAGGAGCAGTCTCTGGTGCAACGAAGAAAGCTGTTGAGGGTAATGGTATCTTTTAGGAATCGGACGTTGTCTAACATTACCAGGAACACGACCACCCCGTTGAGTAATTTTGATATCATTGATAAGTTAAAAGCGGTTCCTGGATTTCATGGAGTTTATTCTAAAGATGAACTCGCAGCAATAAAATCACCATCAGCTGTAAGTTCGTGTGTTATTAATATACAAGATTTTAATAACGGATCCGGCACACATTGGGTAGCAGTTTATAATAATAATTATTTCGACTCGTTTGGACTTCCTCCAAGCGATGTAATAAAAAAGTATATGAATAAAAAATTTAACAAGATATATTATTCGTCAAATCAACTCCAACCTGTTGGAACGTCTGCTTGCGGATATTATTGTATAATGTTTATCCAACAGATGAGCAAAAATCTCAATTTTTTAAAATTTATTTTACAGTTTGACAAGCAACCTTCTCACGCTAATGATGAGATTGCAATTAATTTTATCGAAACTTATAAATATAATAATGTCAACATACTGTCTCAAGTGTAGAACTAAAACAGAAAATATTGATGAAACAACAGAAAAAACAAAAAACAACAGGATAATATTAAAAAGTTTTTGTGCAGTCTGCGGAAAAAGAAAAATATGTTTTTAAAGAAAGAGTCCCCCAGCGACGTCGTCAGCGAAAAATTCGCCGGCGAAAAATTCGCTGGGATCTGGTTATCCTGATATTATTTTAGTCGACGACTAAAAATATAGAATGATATGCAATTGTGATTCTGACAGAGATTTGTGTCTTGAGCAAAATAAAATTATCGCATACTGTCAATGTTGTAACAACAGAGAAATAATAGGGTCAGGTATACATATACATAAAATTATTGGAAAATTGCCAAAACCAAAAGGCGGTTGGACTTTGCCAGGTCATCGGTTTACAGGACCGTACAATCCTCTAGATCAACAACTAGATGAAAACGACAGTCCATTACCAGGTCAAGAGCCTTACAATCAAGTGGATGCAATAGCAATGCGTCATGATATCTGTTATCGTGATCATGAAAACTCAAAATCAGATTGTGATAAAGTAATGTTAGATGAATTACGTGATATGGAGCCAACAAATCTACGAGAACGTTTTGATAGAAGATTTGTTAAGGGAATAATTGGAGCAAAATATAAACTCGGACTCGGGTGAAAAATATACGATGATCTTGCAGTCGAACTACACAGACCTAAAAAAAAAAGTTCCCACGACGTAAAGTTGTCGCTAATGGTGTAGATGATATCTGGGCAATAGATTTGGTGGATGTGTCGAATCTGGTTCAGTTTAACGTTGGCGCTGATGGTGCTCCAAAAAGATATTTGTTTAATGTAATAGATGTTTTTAGCAAATACGCTTTCAGTGTACCTGTTTCGGATAAGACAGAAACTTCAATGACTGATGCGCTAAGACAAATAATAACGAATACAGAAAGAAAACCAAATAAAATCTGGACTGATCACGAATCTGAGTTTTTTTAACAAAAAGTTTGAGCAGTTTCTAGAACAAAATAATATAAAAAATATGTTACAGGAAACGAGGGTAAAAGCGTTGTTGTTGAGAGATTTAATCGCACGCTGAACGAAAAATTACACAAACATATGACAGCTAAAAACACCAACAGGTACATCGATGACCTTTCTCAAATCGTAGGTGAATAAAATAACATGAAACATCGAACCATTAAAATGTCACCTAATAATGCTATTAAAAATCCGATATTAGCAAATGATAACATGTACCGCAGACATAAATTTAAGGTTGGTGATAAAGTAAGAATATCTTTGATAAAAAAGATATTTGCAAAAGGATTTACTCCAAACTGGAGCGAAGAAGTATTTGTAGTTGATAAGGTACTTTTGACAATACCTGTAACATACGCTTTAAAAGATCTGGCAGGGGAACCGATCGTATGTAGTTTTTATGAACAAGAACTACAGAAAACTGAGGAGGATGTTTTTGTTATTGAAAAAGTGATTAGGAAAAAAGGAAATAAAAGTTTAGTGAAATGTCGTAGGTATAGCGATAAATTTAACAGTTGGATCCCAACCAAACAAGTTATGATATAATGCTATTATAAATTTACTCATACTTTTGTTTGACAGATTTACATTTTACTGGTTTACATAATGATATTAGATATTGTCTGCGATCGTCAGAGATCGTCATTAGATTAAAAATTTTGACAAATATGAAATCGAATTTGATATTTTTCTGTCGGCCTGGAATTCTGATGTTTAAGAAAGGTCTGATTAGCTGCCAAAACAGTTAATGTTCGGCAACGGTAAAATTAAATTTCATTATTTTTTTGTAATGTGATACTTGGCATTATATCGTTTAGTTGTTGGTCTGCTGAAATTAGATCTGTCAGCAACAGTGACTATTTCACCATCATCATCAGTTTTGTTGTTATACAAAATATCATCTTCGCTATAGCCAACAGATTTGTCTATGAAATCTTTGGAAAATGTAATACTATGCGTGATCTTATCGCTGGCGACCTTATCGCTAGTATCTTCATATAATTCAGCGAGTCGTTTCATCAAGTCCATTATTATAATATATTTTTATCTAATTTGTTATTATAAGATGACTGATGAGATAAGATATCACCAAAAAGTTAATATATTAAATTACAACGAACTAGCCGAAGCGGTAAGAAAATGTTTGTTGGGTTATAGTGCATATTCTGTTGACGTTATTGTAATGCAAGGTGATTCTCATAAAATATTGCTAACAGCAGCAGAAAAAAAATAAAATTAAGGAAAGTGCAGTAATTTGATCATGATGATGTTATAGCATTTGCTCATCATTGTTTGACTAAAGCTGAGCTATCAAATATCATATCTAAAACCAATCCTGGCATTGTATTCGCTTGAAAAAGCTGATTTTGTTACTCCATCAGCTACAAATTTTAGTGACATAGACTTTATCTTATAATATTTCGCCGCAGCTGTAATCGATTTGAATTTGATCTCCTCATCCGTTTCGAGGTTTTTTGAAATAACAGGTTTTATTGGACATCTAAAATTAATACCATTACTATTTTTTCCTTTTCTCACATTTTCCTGTTGGGTCACTAGCTCCAGATTTTCCAATCGATTGTCTGTTTCTACGTTATTGATGTGATTAATAACCAGACCATTGGGTATAGATCCGTGGAACACCTCGTAAACAAACCTATGACCAGTATAACAAACTTGATCTGTCGATGTTCCTCTAACAATTACCCTGATATATCCCATATTGTTCATAGTACCAAGAACTTTTTTAGTTTTTCTGTTTCTAATAATACCGCGATCGTTAGCCTCGTATAAATCAAAGACCAGATGCGGCTGAAACTCATCTTGTAAGGATAAGTTTTCAATGTTGTCATCAGTGACTTTACTGTTCACGTGATACACACGCTGTCCTTCTGGAATGTCATCGCAGAACAACGTGTAAATAAAATCTTTTCTAAGCATTGCAATCCTCTCGGCATTATCTCCCTTGACACTAATATTATAACCCGCTGGAGTCAATTTGCCAACAGTTATTCCAGTTTTGAGGTTAATAACCACACCTAATGTATTTCCAGCGTATAAGTTATATTTTGGGTGAATATAATATATCTCTTGCTCACGTGCGCTTGTCAGATTTGCTGTCATTATATTATAGGCGATTTTTTTTATCTTTAATTGATTTTTAGCGCATGCGCAGTGTGAGGTAAATTATCAATTAAATATTATATTATAGTATAATAATGTTAAAATTGCGTGATATAGCCAAGAGAAGCCTTATGGGAGAACCTAATAAAATAGCGACTGCTTTTGCAGGTTTTGACAATAGTTATCAGTTTGATAATCAAAATGTTTTAGTAAATTTTACTGCAACAAATCTTTACCACCTACTACAGACAACTGTAAAACGTGAGCTCGAAAAACACAAAAGTATCAGATTATTTGTGCAATATCATGTTATATTTTCAAAGTTAGTTGTAACGGAAGAATCAACTAACAAGGAAATTGCAGATCCTTATATGAACGCAAAATCAAGACGTGTTTTGCTTGGGACTAATCTTTTACCACTATCTGATGAAATACACCAAGAAATCTGGAAAAAAATAGAGGAATTCGCTGAATTAGGTTCGGGTTGGAAGTTTGAAATGATTAAAGAAATATTGTTTCACACGATGAAATATAACGCATTACGAGGTAGTTCGTACATCGACCTGCCACCAAAAATAAAAAGTAAAAGATGTTGTATAAACATCAAAAACGTAGATAACAAATGTTTCCAATGGGCTGTTCTTTCCGCACTATTTCCAGCAGAAAAACACGCTGATCGCGTTGAGAAGTATATCAGTCACGTGTCAAGATTAAATTTTAAAGATATTAACTTTCCAGTGGCAGAAAATCAAATACCAAAATTTGAAAAGCAAAATAATGTTTCAATTAACGTTTTCGGATTAGATGAAAAAGAGGATGTATATCCGAGATATATTTCAGAAAAAGCCTCACAATCGACTATCAATCTACTGTTTTATAAAAATCATTACGTTTGGATTAAAAACTTTAACGGACTAGTTGGCAAACAGTACAATAAGAATAAGAACAAAAAGTTCTTTTGTTACCGCTGCTTGCATGGCTGTACAAACAATGAAACATTACAAAAGCATTTGCAGTACTGTAGTGATGTACAAAGAATAACAATGCCATCTAAAAAAGATAGTGTGTTACAGTTTGTCCATCATAATTACAAACTAAAAATTCCTTTCGTTATATACGCTGATTTTGAGTGTTTACTTCAACCTGTACTTGGTGTAGAAAATAATCATAATCAATTGAGTACAAGAAAAATTCAAAATCATGTTCCGTGTGGAGTAGCGTATAAGGTAGTTTGTTGTACTGATTCTAGATTATCTAAACCAATCCAATACTATCGTGGTAAAAATCCAGCTGTCTGGCTTCTCAAGCAGTTGATTAATGAAGTTGATAATATTACTTATCATTTGAAAAGAGTAACGCCAATGTTAAAATTAACACCTCAACAAGAATCCGCTCACGAGCAAGTAGAAATTTGTCATATTTGTGAAAAAGCTTTTTATCCTGACAAAGTTAGGACTGACAACGTTAGTAACAAAAAAAGTACATGACCATTGCCATTTGACCGGACAGTACCGTGGAGCGACTCATAATCAGTGTACTTTAAAATTTCATGCTCCAGATTTTATTCCGGTTATTCTTCACAATTTTCGAGGATATGATAGCCATATTATAGTAGAAGCTTTTGGTGATCCCGATATAAAAGCTCGTCTAAAACTCGATAACGTCATCAAATGCATTCCAAATAATTTTGAAAAGTATATGTCAGTTACGCTAGGTAAATTGCGTTTCATTGACAGCCTGCAGTTTATGGCAGCCTCGTTAGATGAGTTAGTAAAAGGTTGTAGTAAATTTGATAACCTAAGAGATTGTTTTGGAAATAAATTTAATCAACTAGCTAAAAAAGGAGTATTTCCGTACGAATACTTCGACGACTGGAGTAAATTTGATGAAACATCTTTACCTGACAAAAATAAATTTTACTCGCAACTTAAAAATGAAAATATAACCGATGACGAGTACAGGTATGCACAAGACATCTGGAAAGAGTTTGATTGTGAGACTTTTGGTGATTATCATGATTTGTATTTGAAAACTGATGTGTTATTATTAGCAGATGTTTTTGAAACTTTTCGAGAAGTGAGTTATAATAATTACGGACTAGATCCTTGCTGGTATTATTCTGCCCCTGGGCTGTCATGGGATGCTCTGCTAAAGTTTAGTGAGGTAAGGTTAGAATTACTGACAGACGTTGATATGTTCAATTTTATTGAAAAAGGTATCAGAGGTGGTATTAGCGTGATAACAAACAAAATATGCTGAAGCAAACAACAGATATTTGAAACAGTATAATCCTGAGCTCCCTTCGAATTATATAGTTTATCTGGATTGCAATAATCTTTACGGTGGTTCGATGGCAGAACCAATGTCTTTTGGTGGATTTCACTGGATCACGGCTGATCAATTTCTATCGGAGACAGAAAAAAGATACCTGACGATGTTTCATATTTCGTTGAAGTTGATCTTGATTATCCAAATTCGCTACACAAATTACATAACGATTATCCTTTCTGCGCGGAAAAGATGGTTATATATTATAGTTTCTTATCAAAAGAACAACAAGCATTAGCATTACCAAGGCAACATTCCATGGTCAAGAAACTGCTACCAAATTTACTCGATAAAAAAAAATTATGTCTTGCATTACAAAGTTTTAAAACAAGCAGTCGATGCTGGTCTTGTGTTGAGAAAAGTTCATCGTGTACTAAAATTTAATCAGTCGCCGTGGATGAGAGGTTACATTAACTCAAACACTTCAAGAAGAGCTGCAGCGAAAACAGAGTTTGAGAAAAACTTCTTTGAACTGATGAACAATTCCGTTTTTGGTAAGACGATGGAGAATATTAGGAAACGCGTAAATATCGAACTAGTTAATGATGTCAATCGCAGAAACAAACTTGTGTCAGACGATGATTTTGTGAGCATGAAAATTTTTAATGAAATCTTGTTGCAATACAAAGAAGAAAAACAAATCTAAAACTAAACAAGCCGATCTATGTTGGAACTGCAGTGTTAGATTTATCAAAGTGGCTGATGTACGATTTTCATTATAATTTTGCTAAAATTCAGTGGCCAGCCAGTATATTATTGTTTACTGATACTGATTCGCTCGTATATGAAATCGAATGTGAGGACATCTATCAGGACATGTACAATAATCGACATCTGTTTGATCTTTCTGATTACCCACGTGACAGTAAATTTCATGACAACGCAAATAAAAAAGTTATTGGTAAGTTCAAAGATGAAATGAACTCGAGCGCTATCAAATACTTTATCGGATTACGCAGCAAAATGTATGTCGTATTATTGGACAATAATAAAATAACAAAAAAAAAGCAAAAGGTCTGCCTCGTAATTTTGTTAAAAAGTTTATGAAATTTGATGACTACAAGTATGCGCTTGATGGAGGTGTTAGTTTTATGAGAGCTATGGCAATTCGAGCGAAACGTCATAAGCTTGAAACAGATGTCATTATCAAACGTGGATTGTGTAATTTTGATGACAAACGTTATTGCGAAATGGGGTAGATACATTTGCCCTTGGGTATTGTCGTCATGATAGATCTATACTCGACATTATCTTTTCCAACTGAAATTTTATCTAGACTTATAAAATAATGTTTGAAAATTTGACAATGACAAATAGCTACAATAGTAACATCAAATATCTAATGATGGACGGTAAACAATTGACAGTTGAATTTAATAATGAAACATCAGGTATGTGTTTTAATGGAACACGTGACGAGTTAAAACTTTCGCTCATCAGATCTGATAATAGCGTGTATTTCAATTATATCGAACAATTGTATCAAAAGTTACTAGCGGAATTTAAAAACTTTCACAGCCCCATTAACCAACAAAAATATACTAAACTCACAATTTATTTAGATCGGTCAAAGGTGTATTTTATCGACAAAAATATCCTCTAAACAAACCAGAAATGAAAGATTTGTTTGAGTCCCGTCGCTGTGTGAGCGGTAAAGTAAAATTTAGTATCTATAGTCGTGATAGTGAAGTATTTTTAATATCAACAGTTGAAACATTAATCATTGGTAACGAGATATAAAATAATATCATTTTCATTCTAATGCTAGTTTAATTTCCGCCTTGTTAACTGAAACGTTCTAATGCACAGTTTAATTTTCATCCTGTTATCTGATAAAAAAGAAACTTGTGGTAGACTGATTATAAAACCCATTTGCCGTCTTTAGAATAATCGTATTCCACGCATGCGCTGTTCTAACAAATTTGTCACCTCTGCATGACAGAGCTTATCTAGATGAATCATAGCATTCCAACACCTGTTGTTTTGTCTGGTTATAAAATACCTGTCCGTAGTAGTAGTAGTAGTAGTAGTAGTAGTAGTAGTAGTAGTAGTAGTAGTAGTAGTAGTAGTAGTAAACAAGGGTTTGGGGGGAGGGGTGGGGTGGGGGGTGGGCTAAAATCCTTGTTTCCTAATACTACTGCGATAAAACACGTCCTTGTCCCACACCAAAAGGGCAATTATTCACATAGGTAAACCTTTTATTAAAAGTTGGTGGAGAACATACAAGGAATGACGAACTAATATTATGAATACAGGTGTTAAAACGCATTATTATGATCCAAGAGGGAGATTCGCACCTGCACCTTTGCGACCAGCAGACTTCGCCCAGTTATGCCGTCGCCTTGCTCCAGAACACTACAGTACGACCCTATTCACATGACCGTTTCTTCATTATAACTGTCCCGCTCCTGTTGCAATTTTCCGACAGCTATAAAGATCGCCAGTAACCATGTATACACCACTATCAACGCCCTTTTTAGTTCCAGTGACTCATACTCCATTCGATTGTGGTTCCTTTGATTCTACGCAGACTACGACTGACAACCCAAGCAATGTATCTTAAGCAGACGATTACCAAATACAAGTACCAAGCCAGCAGCTACAGCTTTCTCAGTGACCTCCGTCAGTGCAAAAAGAAAGAATCATATATGTGTTCTTAAAAATGGCAAACTAATTACTGTCAGTACCTAGAACATTATGCATTTAGCCGTTTCATTCAGTTAACGTGACTCATAATACTACAGACATTTTTTTTCTTGGAGAGCATTTTTTCTCTGGAAAACATCAGATTCTCATATACAGGTATGTCTGTTATCACATTAGATGTTTTTAAAGGTGATCAGCCTTAGAATCATGCTACATGAATAGATTGGGCTAACTTTTATGATTTATCAGAAGTTAAAGTTTTGAATGCTTTTCAATTTTATTTTCAAAAGCATGCTAAAGTATGGTATGAATCACTACCTGATACTATTACAAATAACTGGTCCAACCTGGTAGCTGAATTTAAATCAATGTTTCAAACTGACGATATCATTTTAGATTTATCAATTTTACAAATTAGACAAGAATCTTCTGAAACAGTTTTGGATTATCTAAGTCGCCTTTTACAAATCGCAAATAACAAAACTATCCCAAATCAAATATTGTCACTCCTAGAATAATGTTCAGGTGTTTTCAAAGTTAAAGCTGAACCACAAATGTTCTAGTTTCAGTCACAGGTGTAATGTTCAGTGAGTTCGTCGTGAAAAGAGTACTTTTTGGAGTCACTAATACAGGTGAAATTGGCGTAAGTTCTTGTAGTTGACTTCTCCACTAGTTATTATGATATGATTCCCACCAGTTATTATGATATGATTTTTATAATAATCTTCTTCTCATTTCCTGCTATTAGAATGAATTACGCATCTCTTATGAACGGGCTCGGTTCATCACTAGAGAGATAGAGAGAAGGAGAAAAAGGTGTAACACATGATAATGTAGAAACAGCCACATTCCCTTTAGGGAAACTTGACTAGCGAGAAGGTATCAAGGATCTGTAATAAATACAAGAATTCTCATGTAGTTGAAGCGGGAAGCCGAACTGTTTATTCATATAATTGATACAGAAGATATATAATACTACATTCCAAAGATACACTTCACAAAACCTTTACATTGCAAAATATATAGTATGCACTACGATGGTTTTCTTTTAAGTTTACCAACTTCATATGTTGTAGCTTTCGCATTTTAGAAAGTGTTACAAATAATATATCTGAATCAAATTAAAGATTATGAAATAGTTGCGATTAATGCAACAATCATTTTAAAGAAATATACTTTACTTAATTTGGGATAAAGTACTAATTTACAATAGATTACAAAACATAATTCTTTATTCCTAAAAGATTATTTAAATTTCCAAATTAAATCTAAGCATGTTGTTGTAGGTTTTAACGCCATTTTTTTCAGCACAAGATAGGCTATACATGGCGGCCAGTATTAATGGTGGAGGAAGAACCCTGGAAAACACAGGGAAAAACATCCGACCGACGAGAAGCTACTAGCAGGCTTTCTCACTTACCCACGTTAGCCGAGTCTGGACTAGAACTCACACAGACAGAGGTGAGATGGCAGTGATCCGTAACGGTCAGCGCTTTAGACCAATCGGCCACTCGGAACCCCTAAATCTGAGCATGAAGTCGGTAACCATTTTAATCTTTTAACCATTAGCATAAATACAACAAATATCAATTCTTAAAACAATTGAACAATCTATTATTATATTATAATATTTAGAATAAAAAAAGAGCTCACAAGGACATTGCAACTAGGAAGGTTACAATCATAAAACTTTAACTTTCAAAGGTACCCACCATCCAAGAAAATTTAGAACATAAAAAAGTCTTACCTGTAATAAATACAAGAGTTCTCATGTAGTTGAAGCGGGAAGGCGAACTGAATGCTAGCTTCTTTTGGGGGCTTATTTATACTAGATCACGACACCTCGTAACCTTTTATGGTAACGTCTTAGCTTTTTTGAGGTGAGGAGGGCTAGCACACGCTCGGACTTCATGATTGTTTTAACTAGCGAGAACTGGTTTTATCCCCCATAGAACTACGTATATTTTACGTTTTTATTTCTGCCCTTGGATTTAACCTCCAAGCCAAGATACTCAGTAGGAAATATGTCAAGAATTTTTGCCATTGAGTGTAAGCTTATTGAGTTTATTCATGTATAATGCGGCAAACTTGTACCAGTTAGAGGCAGACTTTTTTTTCTTGTTTGTAAAGATTATTTGTTAAGTAAATTTACACATACAAGAATGAAACTTGCACTAATTGTAAGAAAGCAGTCTTTATTAAAATAGAATATAGCTTTATTAAATAAAGTTAATCTACATATATTTTAATTGAAATTATTTACAATATAGTTTAATGAAAATGAGTCCAAAGAAGGTTTAGTTTTAATACAATTTAGAGAGATTTCTCATGTTCTTATTTATACTAAAATTTCCCTTATAACAGTAATAAGACTGTTGGAGTTAGTACATGCTTTTGCATCAATATAAATTGCCTTAATGATTCTTAACATTTTTCAACAGTTTCATTGCTTTTGGTACAGCAAACATCTTTCTATCCTATCAAGGGTTTTGCATAGTCAATAGATACTATATAGAATCTTCCCCTACGTTTTCATAAATATTTACAAATTGATGTATATAATATAAGTATATTATCTGCTGTGGAATACCCGGCTCTAAATCCTGATTGCTCTTCGCCCAGTAATTAGTTTTCCTCAATCCATTAATTTATTATATTATTTAAAATCTGTGCAAACACTTTGCTTAATACAGTTGGTAAACTAATGCCTCTCTCATTGGAGGATTTTGTTGCATCCTCTCTCTTCAAAATTAGTATAATGATAGCCGTTGACCAATATTCTGGCTAATATCCAACATCAAATACATCATTAAATAATGTTAATATTGATGTTGCTCTAACATATAAATAAAGCATATATGCCCCAGCTTTGTTATGTTTCAGTTTAATCAATGCTATGCATACCTCTTCTTCTGTATCTGTCAACAGAACTGGAAAAATTAAATAATTCAGAAAAATATCCATATCAAGTTGCAGACGTGATACTGTTTTGCATACCGGTGCTTGGGTTCTTTACAAGGCGCCAGAAAAGTTGTGTATCATTAGAGTATAGATAAAAGGGTACTTTTTTTTTTGTTTTACTTCATTTTGCTTTTGCTTGCTTCTTGTAAGAGATTTATACGTATTTATATAAAATGTATAATCTTCAAGTATTTCAATTGCACGATTTAATCTAAACTGTTTTATATATCTTAAGGTTTTGCTTTTTACATTTGTGTAATCTGTGCAATCTGTATCAAACCAAGGCTGACATTTAACAATTCTTTTTGGAGATGTCACAGCTCGAATTTGCTTTGTATTGATTATTTTCATTGTACTCATCTATTAACCCATAGGTAGGTACCGACCACTGTGTGTGTAGTGTAATCAAAACGTTGGCTTTTCAATATTTTGAAGAAACAAAAATCCACATTTTATCGGCACACAGAGATGTTGTGATGTGGCTGTGAGAACGGCGTTCCCATACTTTTTCTTTTTTTTGGGGGGGGAGGTCGTTATTGTCCCCCACCACATCTGAGAAATATAAGTTCCCTCACTTCTTTTGAGATCTATCATTTCCTTATTTAGCTCTATAATACGGCAATGAATACACTCAGCGATTATAGTGTAGACTGTTTAAACACTATGTTTGTTAAAATATATAATTTCAACCCATGTTCAGTTTTCAAAAAGATTATGTGTTCTTAGACTTTATGTATTCATGCGATATATTGGTATTCGTGCAATGTAAAAATTATTTATTAATATATTGTTATTTCCGAATATCCCTGCATTAAAAAGTATAATTCCTGCATCTTTGATTTTCATGTCAGCTGTATACGTGTGCAGTTAATTAACTAGATACTAATATCTTATACAGATGCACTCACCATAAAGAAACAGATACTCAAAGGTCAAATTTTGGATCTATGAATGATGGTAAAAGTTATATCAACCCGACCGGAGAGAGAGAGAGAGAGAGAGAGAGAGAGAGAGAGAGAGAGAGAGAGAGAGAGAGAGAGAGAGAGAGAGAGAGAGAGAGAGAGAGAGAGAGAGAGAGAGAGAGAGAGAGAGAGAGAGAGAGAGAGAGAGAGAGAGAGAGAGAGAGACTTAGATCAACTGTAAAAAGGTATTAAAGTATTTTAATTACCTATTGTTGATAGGTCATTTCGCTTAGGTTATATTCTACACTAATTTCCATGCACCGATACGTGAATAGCTGAGCGTTCAGTGTTAAAGAAGCTAAAATATGTTTGTAGTGCTCTTCTTTCTTAATCAAAGCCATCTTTCATGTTTAAATAGTCTTATATTGATTCAATCAATGTCAATAAAAATAGAAACTCAAAAAGAAAACAATCAACATATTAATATTCGAATGTGATCGTGAATAGTCACCAAAGGCACAGAACTACAATTTTGAGTGGGCACTGTTTCGTAGTTTTGTCTAGTGTTAGTAATTGTAGTATTTCTCAATAAAATAAAGCAAAGTAATTATAATTTTGCACAGAGGTAAAAGATATGCTTAGAAAATATTTTACCATGAAATTAATAATAATAAATAAAGAAATCTTAAATTATTTGATTTGATTTTGTATATCAGGCAACACTATTATCTCACGCAAATAAAAATAATTTGGAAATAATGATCAATAAATATTTTAAACAGCTATAAATGATGCATTTAAATCTAAAACTTAACTTAATTACTGGCCCGAATCAGACTAACTTTTAGTCCGAATCAGCCCGTCATTTGGTCTGAATAATATTGGCCCGAATCAGTCACGGTCCGAATCAGCCCGCACCCATTTAGTAACATCCGGAAGATTCTATTCGGTAGCTGATGTACTTGTTTACAATCGAAACCTAAATACGTAGCAGAGTATTTTCGGGCAGACAAAGGCATTCTATAAATCAACACAAATAAATTACCTTTTATATCGTCTCGCTGTTACTGTATATGTCGAACGAACATTATCAAATCAACACGGCTGGTTGGTTTTTTCCAATGTTTCCTGCAAGTTCTTTTAAGAACACCAGTGTCGGTGCATAGCGGCCTGGAAGTGACTGCATATATCAAAAGGTTGAAACCATCAAACCGATTTGTGCCTGCACTTTGGACTTCTGTAATATGGTGCTTGCATGCTGATTTTTAAAGACGATACATCTGTTACAGATCGTTTAAAATGTACTGTCTTCAGTGGCTGATACCAGTTTTGCTAATTCCAAAACCTCTGAATCCAGCACTAATTTACAACCATGTTATGTTTTTGGTGTTATATCTTCTTGGATTTTTTCTGGAGCGCAAACCTTGTTCCATCTGCACCATCGTGTTCCTTGCAGCATTATTTTTAATTTGTTACAACTGTGTTGGAAACTGTATTTTCTGGCAATGTAAAGACAGTTGTGATGGGAGTGGCTGTGATTCCAGTATAACCTAAAGAGTTTAAAAGAATACAAGCAGATAACCATCTTATTATAAAGGGCCACCATTAATGTGGTGTCACATACTGCAACCTTGTTTATGATTCAGTCCAGTTTAATGCATGTTTATGACTTTGAATGTTTCTACTGACTTTCAAAATGACTTTGAATTATTTTAACTGGGCAAATATTGAGATACAGTTTAATTATTGTATGTACATTGGTATAATTATACATTTGTCATACATGGCAGCATACTCTTGCTTTATAAGACTGTTAGAGTATGATATGAGAGTGTGATAAATTAATTTTTTCAAAATGACAGTCATGTCAATGACGAAAACAAATACTTGAAGGTTGGAGTTATAGACAAAATAGCTCAAGATTTCTCCAGTCTTTCAAATGACGTTTAAAAGTAACAGGAATGTTCTGTACAGTTTCTTCTTTAGGCTCAAGGTACATTTATGAGTTAACTTAATAATTATGTGATTGATTGAGTTTAAAGAAACACTACCCATATTTTGTAAAGTCAAGAAAGTGATGAAAATATAATATTCCAACTGTTTATATGAAAATCTTGTAAGAAAAGAATGAAAGTTTATATTCAGGAGACTGGATGTCTTTTTTTGAGTTTTAATTTCATTTTAAAAAATGACATTATGCCTCATGAATATGCACAAAGCGAAAAGGGAAATAAAGTAACATATGGTGTTTGACCATTTTTATAACAGAAAGGCAGTTAACTAGGGTATGGTAATACCAGAGCATTATTTATAGACACCTTTATTTCTCAGTCATCATGTATGCAAGTACATGAGTTTTCATACAGTTAGTTTTGGTGATGGATAGACTTAAATAATATAAAATTGGTTCAGAAAAGGTCAGGTGATGAAAATAGTGACAATCTGCAATATGGAAAGGAGTAATTTCAGAAAGAAAATAATTCCTAATTTTTATTTCCATTATGGATTGCTACAAAATAATCATTCAGTAGTTTTATTTCATGAAATGTAGTTTTTCAGTAAATTTATTTTAATCAGCTTTTTTAGGTGTAGAAAGAAATAGAGAAAAATATTACAGTGACTATATTTAGTTAGCAAAAATAAAAAAAATAAAATTACAGAAAGAGGTTTAAATGTGAAACGTGCAGAACATTTTTTTTTGTGTTAACTTGAGCATTAAAAATTGCCATGAGTAATCAGCATCATCATCTTTAATCCCTACTCAGAATCAACATTATTATTATTATTATTATTATTATTATTATTATTATTATTATTATTGTGACTGCTCCAGTGGTCTAAGTGGTTAAAGCATCTGCCTTGGATGCAGGTGGTCATAGGTTCAAACCCTGGTTGAGTCATACCAATGACTTATAAAAATGGTACAAGCAGCTGCCTTGCTTGCAGCTCAACATTAGGTAGCTTATGCTAGGACTGGTTGGTTCCAGGATAATAAGACTGGGTGCAAAATGATACTATATGTCTACGGTATGATGCCTAAGTGTTGGATATCACTATAAACTGCCTTACTGCAGACATCGTAGCAATATGACTGAAAATTTGTTAAAAGCTACGTTAAAAATCCAAATCCAATCCATTATTATATTGGTAATTTAATAATAAAGTTTGTCAATGTGGTTATCTTGTGCTACAATTAATGCTTTACTGTATATTTCCTGATGAATACCAGGGAAAAAAAATTGACATTGAAATGTCCTTGTACTTATTCCTGTTTATTGCTAATGATTCATTGTCACTTTGAAACAAAAATAATAAAAACAATGTGGAGCATGAGTAGAGATGGATGATGAGGATATTTTTCATAGAAGGCTGCCATTGATATTTTACATTATTTCTAAACAGTTAAAGTGGACTTGTTCCATGTAAGTTGGTGAAACAAAGTTTCAAGACTTTGAGCAAAAGAAAAATTACCCTTCATGGTACATTGGATTTTGTGTGTCAGCTTCTTTTTTAATGTTATATGACCTTGCAAATGATGATTTTGATAATCATGGTGATGATGGTGAAAAATTTAATGTTGCTTCACCTACTTCTTGTACAGATTTGATTTCAGTATATGAGTAATGGAGATTCGGTGTGCAAAGCAGAAACTGGCAGTGATAAGCACAGTACACAGCGGTACAGCTGATAAAAAGAGTTTCTGTGTATTACATTCTGTTTGAAAAGTAAAATGTAAATGTTTTTCCTCCATTTAGCATACCACATATGCAAACATTTAATCTTTCACTGATAACATCACTGTTCCTATACATATCTTTGCATACACAATCAGCTGATTTAAACTTCACTTCAAATTTTTTTGTCTGGTGTCACTTTTATCACTGACAAAATAAACTAAAAAAGCACACTTTAAGATGTAAACATGTATGGTAAGCCAGTTTAACCTTTATAGCTGGAATTGACAGGGTGCTTTCTTGGTCAATTATTGTATAAAATCAAGTACTCAGATACTATCAGACAGATGCTGAAAATGTCAGGAATATGATGGAGGAAATCTGTATCAAATATTTGTTGAAAAATTAAAAATACTTTAGCTTTTTTCCAGTAAAATAATAGTCCATCTTCAACATTAATAGTAAAAAGTATTCTCTCAGATTTAATTTATCAGACTATTAAATCATTTCCCTCCTGATTGAAGCAAGGGTTTATCAAAAACATGATTTACAGAGACAAATTACTAAGTGGATAGAAGTAATTAAAACTGAGACCGATAAAAAACAAGGCATTAAATGTGACAAGAATTAGTTGTTTTTAGTGTTTAGTTTAAAACTAATTTAAAACTGATAATGACCAGTTATTTTTGTAAAATCTAATTTTACCAAAATTTTGTTTTAGGGGTTAAATACCCAATAGGTCCAAAAGTTGTCTGGGGCACTGAGGTACCCAAACATTGTCTGGGAAACTGATGTAGTTGAGAAAAAGTTGAGTGGCAAATTTTTCTGTGGGTGGAGCACAAGGATTAAACATTTAATATGGCAAAAAATGTGGGTTGAACCTATTCAGTGTAACTTGACTCACCTTCATAACTGATCAGTTTGTTGAAGTGTTGAAGCATAATACATGTCAAATACCATGTACAGCAACCTGGTCAATATTATTATCCCCTGTCAATATGCCAACTGCAAAAAATTGAAACAAAAATACTGCAAAAAATTGAAATAACGAATTATAAAATGCATTCACAATGTCATTGAAAATTGTGTGCCATTGTAAAAGAAATTTGAACTTCCAGAACCTATTTTCGATCCAGGTCAACTGACAAACAGATGCGAATATTTATGAATTGTTTTTTATGTGAATCATACAAATTGTACATGAAAAATGCCTGAGCCAATAGACTGAAGAGACATGTCAGAATATATAATCTGAAAGCATATGTGAAGAAACATTTTAATGTACAGTTTCTGAATGTTTTTACATATATCCAGGTATTTGTTAAAGGTAAAAAGATAGTAATGTATAAAAGTCGTAATAGAAATATATTGGCTATTATGTCAAATTCTGCATTTATTTCTTTTAATACATCTTCATGTAAAGTGTCTTGCCAGAATTTGGTGCACGAGTAAGTAAAATATGGCAATGTTTCTAACTTTAAATTTTTTCTTTGTTCTATTGAAAAGAATTGTTTTGTTATAAATTGTGATCATTGATCTATATGGCCATGTTATTAATTTTGTGTTTTTTTTCTGTGATGTTACTATTCCTGAATATAATGTTTTTTGTATCTAAAAGAATATATTACATTGTATGCATATTATTTAAGGAGAGTTCTATATTTCTAAAGGTTTTTTTTTATATTGGTTTGTGTTACTCATCTATCCCACCCTATTTAAACAGCAGATAAGGTAGGCTCTGATGTATGATCTCTCCTTACACTCAAGTCTGTCTTCTCTGTTGGTAGGTCATACAAAGTATGGGGGCTTGTTATTTTAAAGCTAAAATGTTGATATTATTGTTCTTTTATTACTTGTCAAAATTTATCTTACCTCAGTAAATTACATAAATAGAGCCTTTTACAAATTTTCCACCATTCTGTTCAAGTAATTGCCTATTGAAACTAAAATAAAAGGGGAAGCTTAAAATTTTGTGAGAATAAATTGACTGGATACTCATTTTTTTGTTAACCAGTCATTTAAAATTTGTGAAAAGACTAATGCATGCAAATTAAGTAGAAAGTGCTGATTTCTACCATATATGCATAAATTTTCAGCTATTCTGTAAACTGAGGTCAACTGCTTTGGTTTTAGGTTGAAATAACTAGCAGGATCTTTGTCCACAATCATAAAATCTACTTGTCAATTTTTTCTCAATATTTATGAATTTGGGACACAACATCTAATGTATATAATACTTGCTGTGAGAGGAAAATAAAAAACCCATTCCCGCCAAAAAGAAATTGTACATAATGTTTTATTTTACAATAGTTATTTACTATTGCTTTCTATTTGACACTTTTCCCTTTTCTGTTTTAATTTTGATGCCTCATCCATTAGTAATAAAAAAAGACAATGACCTGCCCTGGAAATTTCTCAACATTTAAAGTTAATAAACTGATTATAGGTCTTGTAATTGGAATCATGGTGTCAGTTGAACTGAATCATGGAACTTGTCTAACTCTAATTCATGGTGTCAATTGACCTAAATGATAGAACTTGTCTAACTCTTAAGTCATGGTGTCAATTGACCTAAATGATAGAACTTGTCTAACTCTAAGTCATGGTGTCAATTGACCTAAATGATAGAACTTGTCTGACTCTAAGTCATGGTGTCAATTGACCTAAATGATAGAGCTTGTCTGACTCATATTCACAGAAGTAAATTCAGCTTTGTGAAAACCACAAATATGATTTTTAGTAGTTTTGGAAATATTTAATCCCAAAGTAATGTTTCTTACTTCAAATTTGAAAATGGTAATAATTCTTGTATTATGGAATATTTTTGTTAAAGGTCAAAGCAACATTGTATACTGGTTGATAGTTATTTTCAAAAGGTTAAACATTATTAATATGCATATAGGTAAATATGCTTATTTTTCAAAAATGTATACAAGTATATAAGTTCATTGAATATTGTTTTGTGCAAGGTATCTAAAATATACCGTGGATATATCTATTACATAAGATAATTGTGTGATAATGTTTAATTTATGATACCATGGTAGTTTTAAATATATTTCTTGAACATAGTATAATTTATCATATGAGAAATACTTAATCACTATCACAGTTGTGATGAGCAATCACATATAGTAGTGGTCCACAATCTTTGTTTTCATGGACCACTTGAATATTGCTGAGGGTCTCTCCGAACAACTTTATGATCCTTTTGTATTTAAATTGTCCAGTTAGCTAACTATTAAAAGCACTTCACATCAAAGTGCTACATAGAAAAAGTTTAATAATAATTAACATCTACAAATAAAAAGATACAATCCATATTTTAGTATCAGTATTATTTCCTTTCTAATGTGATGAATGAGCCAGTTTTTGTAAAGAAAGTTGAGGTTGTCAATTGTTCTGCAACCTTTCTGCAGACCATCTTGATAGAGCTCATTGATCACCAGTGTTTCTTGGATAACAGTTTGAGAACCTCCAATATTGAGTATGTACCTAGAAACTCTAAATTTCCAATGGTATTTTGTGTGTATATATATATATATATATATATATATATATATATATATATATATATATATATATATATATTCAGGCATGTACAGTTTCCAGTGATGTAAATAGATATTATAATAACCAGTCAAGTAAGACTACTCTATTTATAACAGAGTTGTTGTTTTGTCAAGAGGGAAGATATGATGGAGATGTATGTCCATTATAATAAAGTATCATTGTTTCTAGAATAACATTCTTTAGTGAAAAAAAAAACTTGATGAAAATGTGTTGTATGATGTTTTAGAAAATATGTTACGGTATGGATCCATTTTTAAAAGAAAGTGTTACCTTTGTTAAACTGACATGTTGCATAGCAGTAGAGCATGTGACTGCAGATGTTCTGTATAACTGTTACTTGTGCTTTCTAGACATAATTTTTTACTAAAGCAGTTCTGTTGGGTTATTTACTGTTTATATATTCAAGCTTGTTGGTGCATTACACAAGTAAATGATGCCAGGAAATGTTAGCAATCAGCAAATACTTCAGAATTTCAAAACCTCAAAGTGGTGTAGAATCAAATATATACTTCTAGATTTGGGATATTTAAATTTTTGGGGTCAGAACATAAAAGGCTGCCTTACACAGGGACTGATGATCATGTTGATTATTTGAATGATTGATGTTTGGAGATTATCAAAGCTTTACTATATTTGTTATCAACAGAAATATGTGATAGGTATTGAACTCCAACATGGCTGACAAGGGAAACATAACTCATTAATATTACTTCTTGTGCAAAAGGACTATTGAAGTGACTAAATGCATATACACTATGAAGGAGATTCACTGATTACAAATGTTAGATATGGTGTGAATTATATTGTAGTACAGCTATTAGGTATTTGTTTTTGCCATGCTGCTAGTAAAATCATCAGTAAGTATATTGGATTGTTACTTACTTACCATTACAATTTTTGTGGGATTTCATTATAAATTTTTCATTTGCTTTTTGTCCATTTCATTTTCAGAACCTTGTTTGTGCATTGTTTTCATTTCTTGCTTGATGCTTGAATTATGATTTAGTATTTATTTTGCTTGAATCATGATTTATAAATTGTCCTAATAAATAATTTCTGTGGCTATATATGCACTTTGTTTTGTTGTATTGTTCAACTTGTAAAATTGAGGAGACTTGGGCAGTGGTAAAGTTGCAGATGATCATGTTCACCTTTAGTATGATCATTTGAATGCCTTTTATTGTATCCACATTTTTTTTGTTCATCACACACTATTGTGAGACGACTTGTCTACACTTTATAATGTATTGCCAAAAAACTTGGTAAATATTATTGTAATTGCCAAAGGATGGATATCAAAACAAATTTTATTAACCAGAACAAGGATGGTCCCTTGTACCTTGTTGATTTATTTTTATGCTGGCACTAGTTATCATTAATTCTCCTGAACTTCTCAGAGAATTGGCATAAAACTTTACACATACCATCATCCCAAAATAAAAATGGTGCTGGCCAGACATCCAGCTGGTCCTAAATGAAAATCATGCAGATCTAAAATCCAAGAAGACTGTGATGGCAGCCTTGAAAATATGTTAATCACTACTCTTCCTCAGTGTAAAGCCATATCAACATATGGTTTTCACCAGAAGATAAATTATTATATCTGGCTGGTTCTGAATGGAAATGCCAATCTAATATGATATCCATGGCAGTCATGCAATAGCTATTTTTAAATGGAAAGTCATAATAACATGGGTGTGTCATTGAAAGACATTTTATAATATCTATTTGGTCCTTAATGGTGGCCATCTTGAAAAATCTTATCACTATTCATCCAGAATTAATGGACAGACCTAGGGTTTTCACTGAAAGATTTCTTGTCATATCTAGTTGGCCTAAGACCACTCCAGTTGTCTCGTGGTTAGAGTGTCTGCCTTGGATATGGGAGGTCATGGGTTCAAATTTTGGCTAAATCATACCAAAGACTTATAAAAATGGTAAAACAGCTGCCTTGCTAAAAGCTCAGCATAACAAGGTTTGTTTTAGGACTGGTCAGCCTGGGGTTAGAATAATGTAACTGGGTGGGACATTATGCTACATGTCGGTGACATGATGCCTCAGTGCTAGACATCACTATAGACTGCCACACTGCAGACATTGTAGCTACATGACTGAAAAACTTAATAGCCAAGTTAAAAATCCAAATCACACACACACACATGGTTGGTCTTTAATACAGATTGTATTAATCTTATATCCAATATGGCTTCCATGAATGCTGACTTTAAAATCTGTCAAAACTCTTTTTGAATGGATGGACATATAAGGTCATGGTATTTCACCCAAATTCTTCTAATAATGTCTGGTTTGACCCAAATAATAAGGATGCCAATCTTTCATTCAATATGGCTGCCACAACTGCAGATTTAAAAATCTTTTCCCTCAAAAATATCAGAGATAGTTTTGAGTCACTATTTAAAAAGAAATGGTCTAGCTGAATTCCTGGAAATTTTTGGATAGTGTCAGTTCATTGGAGGGCCTCACATTTAGAAATTGATTACCCCAATTGATTACCCATGTCAGTATGGGTATACTGACATTACTTTCATCCACAATTTCTGTTAAAGAGCATTTGCTATTTTGGCTTGATTCATGTGAATGAAATTAGATTTGAGTTTTTCCTGGATGGTTGTATACCTTGATACTACAATTATTATATGAAAATGTGCATTTTGACAAACTGCATTGTTCCTGTCATTTTATGTTTTGAGTTATTGCCCTGTATACTCTTAATTGACTTTGGTTCAATTTGTGTTTTAAGATTATTTTTCAAGGTCTGTTAAAAAATCATGAAGTAAAATCATTTTATCCATGTCATTCAGTACAACACCCATACTACAAAGGACACTGTGTCCTACATGTCACATTTTAGTTATGATTTTGCATTTAGTTGATAACCAAATACATTTTTTGCACTCTTTTATATCAAAATTCATGAAATTTGGTGAGGATGTGCATCATGATGACAACTTTACCCCATCATAAAAGTTGGTCATTGTCATCCATATTTTATGCTTCACTGACTCAAGTTAAATGTTGAGTTTATTTTGCAAGCTATCCATGCATCAATCAAAATTGATGATTTATATATGTTATCACTACACCCATATAATAAAAGATCTCTCTGACTAATGTTCAAAATGTATTTTAAGGGGACAACCTGCATATATACCTAAAGTGATGAAACTTGGTAAAGGAATGCATCTTGATGAATACTGTAAACCCAACACAAAACAAGGTCACTGTCTTATCTTCGCTGACTTGGGTTCAGCTGCATTCACATTTCGTGCCAGACTCATCCAGCTAGATGATTGTATGCATCTCTGGTAGAACTACACGTTTACAACAAAGGTCACTGTGACCTACATTTAACATTTTACTTATGTTAAGATTTTGCATTTCATAACAATATAGGTTTCTTATTACATATGTGATCCTTCATTCTTGAAATCATGAAACTTGGCAAGTGACTACATCTTGAGTACTAAACCTTCATTTTAAAAGTAGGCCACAGTGATCCATATTTGGTGCTTCACTGTATTTGCTTACATTTTGTGTTATTACTGTTTGTACTTGAATTAGTACCACACCCATACGTTAAAGGTAACTGTGACACATTTCACATTTGCACTGGCTTAGGTTTTTACATTAAGCTCATGAATGCATGATTTTTTTTTGCCATAGCCATGCTCTGTTCATACCACCATGTCTAGAATCATGAAACCTGTGGAGAATATGCCTGTTGATGTGTACTATTCCTTCATTTCACTACATGTAGTAAATATTATGGTCCATAGGTTACACTCCACTGATGTGGGTTAAATTTTGTGTTGATTTTCCAGGCACAGTTCATACTAGATTCATGAAATTGATGATGATGATGATGATGATGATGATATGTATCTTTGCTATTGACAACAAAAGAAGCTCATCATAACCTATTTTCTTATCTTTTGCTGACCTTGGTTATATTTTTGAAGCTAGATCATGACCATATGAGGTTTTGGCATTATATATGCAAATGATCCTAATAGAATCATGAAACTTCTGAGTGGTTTAAATAAGAAGCCCATGAAATTCTTGTGCAGTACTCTCATTACTGATGGTTTGAATTTTCCTTGACCTGTTTTCTATAACCTTTTTTGGTATTATTACCAGCAATTTTGGACAAATGTGGTTTAAATGTCAACTTATAGGGGGCAAATAAACCCACCTCTCTAAAGAATGTCAAGAACTACTGGTATTTCAACTGACAGAAAATTGTCCAACCTCTGCATTCTTTGAAACCAAATAATGCAAATAACCAGTCACAGAACATTAACTCCTGAATCACTATTATACATAGCAGCACTTCTGTTGTCTAGATTTAGTAAAATTTCTGGATACAATAATTATCCCTTCACACAAATATCCAAAAGTTAGAGTGCTACATTTGTGGAATTAGCATACTTTAGGGAAAACAGTGTAAACAGTCCCATTGAAATCCATCTATACTCAAAGCAAGCAAACTGTGTCACATCACAAAGGAATATCCAGTTGAGATCCTGTATTGAAAAAATGACATCCATGGCAAGTATTTTTTTAAATTTTGAAGGACTGTTTCTCTTAGAATGATAATTTTAAACAAATCTTCCAAATGTTACTGGTTATCAAATTGTGCATTTGACGTGTATCTGTGACTATTTCTTCACACACCAACACTGTAACATAACCACAACAGTACCTTTAACATTGTCTTCCTTTTTGCTTGAAGTTTTGTCAGTAGGGTCTAAAATCCATTTGGCATGATCAGGAAGAGTACAACACCAAAAGATTAGTTCACATCCTACTAGAATCATCTTCCAGCTGGGACAGGGAAATACAATTGATTCTTATATACACTTGCCACAAGAGATGTGAATGACAGTCTCATGTATATATTAAAAGGTTGAACCCTAGCAAAGTCATAAAAAACACCTATAAAAATGGCACAAGCAGCTACCTCATGGTACCAGCTGTTTTCAACAAACACTTCTTGGTGGCGCTCACCAGTTATTATGTACTTTTGAGAGAGTGATGTATGTAAGGTGAAGTTGTTTGCATTTTAAACATGCACAGTGCAAAGAATGTTGGCATACCTATATACTACTTTCATGTAATGTGGATGAAATTTCTTTGGATATTGTACTTTTGGAAATTTTAAATGATCTTGGGACACTGCTAACTAAAATGACTGCTCCCTTGTGCTCCAAAAATCAACCTAAATTTGTCTAAAGTACACTATTCTTGGCAGCTATTAAAATATGGAAAATGAATTTTGCCAAACTAGATAATACCAGCTTCTAAAAGTGCAATGACTGAATTACCAAATACATAAAATGTAAAAAAAGTTATCGGCTCTTTTTTTTACAATTTACCTCTGAAGTTCGAGAAGTGAAAATGAGCAAGTAGAGCTAGCACGTTTTTGAAAGATGCACATCTGGAGTAAGGCCAAGCTGTATATTCTCTAACCCATATTACACCCATCAATCATACATCAAAATAAAGGGAATTAAAGGTTCTTTGAACAACACCTAAGATATACAAAGTCTCTTTTAAATAACCAGTATAACTAGTGAGGCAACCCGGGGAAACTCTTTTTCTTTAAAATTTTAACCCTATGCTAAATACGAAACTGTAGAGCGCCACCCTTACTCTTGTGATATAGAAAAGTGTTTGTGTGTGACTGTGTCAATTTTATTCCACTTCTTTCACAACCTACCACTTCTTTTGAGAAGTATATGTGTATATATGTAATTACCTGTGTTTAAACACAACTATTATTTTCATTAGATTGTTGGGTATGTAATTGGATAGTAAGCAAAGAGCATTTGCTTATTATGAGTGTTTGTTGTGGGTTGGGGGTGTCTGTTAGATTGTAATGAAAAAGTGGTTGCTGGAATGTTGGAAGTGTGTTTGGATAGTAATGAAAAATGTTGCTGGCTATTTATCTAATGTACACCTGATTGGTGCTTGATATATACTAGTGACTTGAATTTTAATTGGCTGTTACTATCAACATTAGGAATGATTTTATTAAAAAAAATTATACTCCCTACTGAATTAATTAAGTGTGCTCCATTCTGTGATGGATTGTATATGTTCATATGCTTAAAAAAAATGCTTTATATATTAGCATGTACTTACTGTTGTATTGTTTTTAATATGCAGATACCATTGTGAATGTAATGTTCATGTGCGTTGTTTCACTTTAAATATGTATACCTACCTGTTTGTTTGTAAAATAGCTCCTACAGAGAGTTTATTTTTAATTGTATTTTTCCCCACCACCGACATTAACTAAAATTTCTTGTATCTGTTCTCTTGTATCCGTGCCCGGTGTTTGTTGCCTTGTTTTACTTTTATACCCAGGTCAATCGGAACACCTCCAGGTTTTGGGTCTTATGTGGTTCAAATATAGGCATCGGACCTGTGGCGTGATAGAAATGTCGTATATTGCAGGAATCACTGATAAAGCATTGAAATTAATTGCATCCATGCCAAGAGTGGCACTTAACAACTTAAAAGGACTTCCGGGGTCAAAGAAAACTGTAAGATTGTAATTATGTAGTGGATTGGTATTTTGTCAGTTAAGAAAGTATACTTGGTTATATTAAAGTCATGCAGGTCATGTACGCAGGGGCTCGTATCCTTGCTTACAATATAACGTCAGTCATATATGTTCTATATAATAACACAAGGGAGGACGCTTCTCTTCTTTCTCGCGCGAACACATTTAAGAATCAACTTCGATATTTCGTAGATTTCGCGTAGTGTAATCAATTTGGTACCGATGTTTAGCATTCCGCGGCAGGTAGAATTTTCCGATTAATTTTGGACACGCGTAGTGTAGCGGTTGTTTACGTATGTAAAACTGAAGCCAGTAAGGAAACAAATATCCTACAGAGCAATTTCCTCCAAAATGTCAACATTTGTTATAAATTTACAATGAAAAAGAATGAACATCACTTTCTTTGTAAAGTGCATGTAATTATTACGTTGATCACCCTAAACAAAACTCGTCAAAATTGCTATATCTGCATTGGATTTGATTACGAAATATATTCAGGGTATCGTCTGATGTTTGATAAATATAGGTCATATCCTGATAGTGACAAACATGTCATTACAAGGTCAAGGTAGCAATGTGATATCATGGTAGCCATTATGGACCCAAATTGACAAAACGCTGCTAATGAGCCTACTTATTCAATATAAATAGGAAAGCTATAATAGTTAAACTACTTTTAAAACTAGTAATATTTTAATAATAATATTATTAATGATTTATTTGTGTGTGTGTGTGTGTGTATATATATATATATATATATATATATATATATATATATATATATATATTTTTTCTGCCCGCATTACACTTAATTC
Organism: Potamilus streckersoni; assembly: GCA_016746295.1. Taxonomy (NCBI): domain Eukaryota; kingdom Metazoa; phylum Mollusca; class Bivalvia; order Unionida; family Unionidae; genus Potamilus; species Potamilus streckersoni. Next base: position 359,586 of record JAEAOA010000616.1, on the reverse strand, counting down.
AAAGTGATGAATATGTTTTAATTACTGTTGTTATTATGGATTTTACCGCATCGGCTGCAAGATTTAGTAAGTCATGTGACTAGCAATGAAAATGGTGCGAACGAGGTCAAAATTCATCAACGCTGTAGTTATGTCTCGTCTGACAACGGATTAAAGACAAAATCAGTGTTATGCTTGTAATTTCTGAGAAGATAAATAATTTCCCTATCGATTTAATGTAATTATGGGTCAATGTAAGGTGATTTAAGTTTGCTAGGCCTGATAGTTGGCGAGTACCCTATGCCGACACCAAATGGTGTTGGCAAATTCCAAGTTTTTAATAGGGAATAGACTCTGACCCTACACCCCAACATAAAAAAACCAAATATCAAAAATGGGGTGTCAAGGGTCAGAGGAAACTCGGACTATTTATAACAATGCAGCAATAAAAGATCAGTTTTATTGCGTACCAATAACAACATTATGTACCACGATAATACAGTGTACCAGGCTAAATGTATGATAGGACTGCTCCAATGGCCTAGTGGTTAGAGCGTCCGCCACGGATGCAGAGGTTGTGGGTTCAATCCCTGGCTGAGTCATACCATATACTTAACAAAAATGGTACTGACAACTGCCTCGCTTGGCACTCGGCATTAAGAGGTTAGTGTTAGGGTAGTCCTACAATGTAAGACATAACACGTTTTAGTTGAAGTGCTCTGTTTTACTACCCAAATAATGGCCTTGCATAGCCAGTTCTGATGACATTGACATCAGAAGTTGTAGTCAAAGTTTCAGGAATATCTCAGTGCAGTGCGATGGTAGTCGAGGTATGTCTCAGTAAGATCAAGTAGGTTCATATGAAGGATATGTTTCTTGAACAAAACAAAACTTTGCTTATAGTTCCAATAGGCATAATATATTTTTATTCATTTTGTTAAAGACCAAATCCAATTTTGGCATTCCCAGCTTTCATCATTTTCAACCAACTGAAATGTAGGCTAACAAAACTTGAAAACAGGTCCATTTTAATTGTGAGAATTTGAATTTATTAGAAGAAAAAAAACACCAGGGTAATTAAAGTCTGACAAAAACATAACTTGTAGACAACTGTCATTATTGGTTATCAGTTGTGTGTGATATTCCTGAAAATTAGACTTTTGTTACACGTCAAAACATGCTACACAGCACCGTTAGTTAGACAGTAAGATCCATCATCCCTGACAGATCATACGTGGTATGACTAGTGATAGGACTGGTCGGCCTGGTGTCAGGATAATGTGACTGGGTGGGACATCATGCTTTGTCTGTGGCATGATTCCCCAGTGCTAGACATCACTATAAACTGCCACACTGCAGACATAGCAGTATGACTGAAAATTTTGTAATGGCTATGTTAAAAATTTAAATCACAGAGAGGTATGATTGTAAGCCAAACTTTGGATAGGTGTAAAAAGTCAAATGCCAGAGCTAAACAATGGTACTAGATTTATTACACTGCACAATATCTAGTTTGAAATATCACCATTTTCATAAATAGGTTGTGCAAGAAAGGAGAGAAGTGCCTCCTGTTATTATATAGTAGATGTATGAAAAGTAAATTGTAAGCAATGATATGAGCCGGTGGTCATATATTAGTCCTTAAGTGTAAGATATATCACATGTTATTTATGTTTTGGTGATACATGTTACTGTCCAAATAATGGCCTTGCATAACGTGTATTGATGTTGACTGACATTGGAATGAGCATCCAACTTTTCAAGAATATTTGACACGCTTGGTAAAACATATTGAACCTTTGCCACAAATTAAAGTCTTGTTAAATTTAGGAGGACTTTACTTATTCTGATGTTTTTTTTAAAAATAAATTCAGATTATCACACAAGCAATTACATAACGTGTAATGATGTTGACTGACATTGGAATGAGCATCCAACTTTTCAAGAATATTTGACACGCTTGGTAAAACATATTGAAGCTTGGCCACAAATTAAAGTCTTGTTGATTTAGGAGGACTTTACTTATTCTGATGTTTTTTATAAAAATAAATTCTGATTATCACACAAGCAATTAGTTGTGTTTTCAAGTTCCACTGACCTACATTTCATTTAGTTGGAATAAGACAGAAGCCAGTTGTGTGAAATTGGTTAAAAGGATGATAAAACATTTTGAATGAAACAAAACTATCAAAACATTTTCTTGAATATTAGTATATTTTTAAACATTTCAATAAAGAAATATTCTTCAACCTATCTGATTTCGGCTTTCCTGCGTTCCATGATATTCCAGCCAACTGAATGGAATATGAAAATGCATCCATTTGCTACTGTCAGATTTTGATTTCATCAGGATAAAGACATCAATATAAGTGTAATCAATTAGATTTATATTTGTGGAAGATTGTTGATATAGGCTGCCAAGATTGTGAGATATTTCTAAAAATGTTACCTATTGTTTTCCTGTCAGTCAAATTGGGAACACACTACACAAGGCCATTATTTAGGCAGTAAGACATAGCACTAGCACACAAAAATATGTGATACGTCTTACCTTGTAGGATTAGTCCGGTTTGCACATTAGTTCCACAATGTAACACATCACACCCGATATTTCTGTTTGATGGGATCCGATGTCTTTTTTTACCAAAATAATGGCATTGTGTAGTGTGATCCCAAGTTGACTGACAAGGGAACAAGAAGTCAAATTTTCAGGAATAGCTCACACCTTGCAGCTCATATAAGCACTCTTCCACACATTTAAGTCTAATTGATACACTTATTTTTCTGTCCTATTTCTGACGGAATCAAAATCTAACACTAGCAAATGTACACATTTTCATATTCTGCTGACATACATTTCACTTGGTTGAAATTTGATGTTAGCCAAGGAATGCCAGAGTAGGCTTCATTGAGGACTTGTTTTTTTTAATGATAAGAAACTTTGTTAATAGTGTCTTGAGAAATGGTAAGCAACATTTTGTTTCACTAAGGAAGCAGGACCACACTTCAGCCTACTTAAGTATACATCAGTCTCTCGATACCTTGCAAACCCATTTATAATGTGGGGTCAGGCATCTATCCCATTTTAAAACCAGAAAATAAATTTGTTGAACTTGAAAACTGGGATCAAAATTGGTAATGGAAAATTTTGTTATATTGCTTGTTTTATCGAAAATTGTAGAAAGGACCTGGACATTTTAATTAACATTATGAATTATGAAATATTGACTTCTAATAAAAGTCACATAATTTGTTAAATTTTCGTTTCAAACAACATTCTTAGTAAAATGCAATTAACAATATTCAAGGACATTTTGATCAATGAAAATGTCATGCCAAGTGGAGGCAGTACATGTATAAATAAATATGAATTAAATTTTGTTTTATATAAACTGTAATTTGGGTTCTAGTTCTATATTTTAATTCCTTTTAAGTGTAATCATTATAAATGCAATGTGTTCTCTTGTAATTAAATGTAAAATGAGTCAATCTACTGTAACAGCTTTGTCTACAATGTTTTACTGGGAACCTAATTAAGTGACCACCGCATTTTGATATCAGACTAGGGGAAACATTTGCTGTATTGTTGTACTAAATAAAAAGCAGGCCTCTGTTTCTATTAACACGGTTATTATGGCTTTTGAATCAAATAAAGCCAGTGCAATAAACTATATTTCAAAAGGTATACAAGTCCTACATGCTTAAGAACCAGTAGCACTAGTCATGTTGGGTAACTCATTTCATTTGATTAATCCAAGGCTGTGATAAATTTTATTGTGTACATATCTAATTAAACTACCTTAAATTAACCTACTCAATCATAAATGAGATTAAAGATAGCAAGGGAACCAAGCAAAATGAGTACTTTGTACAATAAAGAACTTTGTTCCATAGATACTGAACATTGTGGGAAAAATGAGTTTTGGAGAATTCCTGAATTCACACATAGAGATATCCTCAAGGATGATAAGTTTCACTATTACTTTTGCAATGAAATCACAGCATCAATATTTTACTAATTGAAAAATACAAAAATTGAGTTTTGATGTAGATGACTGTCTTAAGAAATAAATGTTGCGTGTTTTTGATAAAAAGGAATCTTGTTTGATAGTGTATCAACAATTAGTCTGGTTCCCTGCCTCGAAGACTCCAAGTTTTTTAAAACACTACTACATCACTCTGGTTACCAGTCTAATCAACAAGACAAAAAGCCTTGACGTATGTTTTCATGTATCATGTTTGGTTGTTGAAACCAGTTGCAATCATGTTATCGATCTTTCAGATGTTGGGCATTCTGAAAATATTTTGATATATAGATAATAAAGAACTTCATCAGAAAAAGCGCTTTATTGAGAGTTTTTTTCAACTCGATTATGAAATGAGGATTCACCCATTTAACAGCTCAGTTCTTCCACCCACATCATGGTTTTCTGGATGTCTAGTGGGTTTTTGGATGTCCCTCATTAACTCATGCCCTTGCTTATAGTGCAGTCTGTGCTTTTGGACCTTAATGTGCACAAGTTATTGAGGGAGATGTGTACTTCTGCATTTCTCAATTACAGTCACATTTCAGCCAATTTTTATTGTATGTTAGTGGCACATGAAAATGTATCCATTTGATAGTATCAGTACTAACAACATAAAGAATCAAACTGTACTGCTTATACATAGAATACAACAGAATCAAGCTATGCTTCCTAAATAAAGAATCAAGCTATACTGCCTTTTCCAGTGCTGAAGCAAATTTTCAGAACTGATACCCATTGATTTAGTTTGCATACACAAAATGTGGAAAATGTTTCCTATAACTTAGTTGGAAACTGGTGTGTGTCACATGGTTTTCACATTATGCTGTTGTTGTGGAAGGGTTTAATGCCATTTTTCAGTGCAAGATAGGATAAACATGGCATCCAGTATAACTGATGGAGGAAGAACTCAAAAAAACCCTGGAAAGAACCGCTGTCCCATGGAAAGTTTCTGGCTAGCTTTCTCATTTACCCACACTGGCTGAGCCAGAGATTTTAACCCATGCAGAGAGAGGTGAGATGACATTAGCCAGTATTGGTGAGTAATTTAGACCATGTGGCCACTCCGGGTCCCCAGTCTTCACATTAGACATTACGTTTCTAATGCAGTTTTGATTGTAGGTTGATACAACTTCATGAGGAATTTTATTTCCAAATGTATGCCCCATTGAACCAAAATGAAATAATTGTGCCATTAATATAACAATTTGCCAGGCTTCATACCTCTGTTTTATTTAAGCTGATATCTCAGATGGTATTCATGGTAGAAATACTAAGTCTTGTGCGGGAAGAAGGGATGATTTTAGAGCCGCTGAGGTGATTATGATATGCCTCATATTCCAGCAAGGAACTTAATGAAACAATTCCTAATTTTAGCAAGTTACTCATGAAGATGTTTTTTCTTTTAGTTTATATACCAGAATGATAGGGATATGTGCCACTCCCAAAGGCCTCCAAAAAACTCCATGTGATGTATCACCAATAGAAATCTCATATTGCCAGAAGTATATTACATGTACTATGACATGAATTTTATAGTTCATTAACATCAGCTTTTTGTGTTCAGGTTGGTATTTTTTGCACTGTTTATTGGGAGTTGTTGAAATATTATCAAAGATACTTCTATTATTACAACACTACACAAGTGTAATGCAAAGCCTGTTTTAAGTTAATGTTACAAATTTTTGCAAAAGCCCATAACTTTAAAAATGTATGACTGAGATTGTGTTCCACAAATCCTGTGTCTATGTACAATCTAAAATATTTATTCCTGTTCTAATAACAGAATAATTGTTTTCTTACTGCATCACATGTCACAAAGAAGATACAAGTTGCTAAGTCTGTCCATTTGTCATTCATCTAACCATTTGTCCAGTGTAAACTTTTGGTTCAATTTTTTAAGGGCCAGTATGTCCAATTTTCATTATCGGATCATCATCAAACAATGTATGGAAGGGAAAGAACATCTTGCGATTGACAGGCAAGGAGATCAAATCTAAAGGTCATATTGAACATTTGTTTAAATTTTTGTTGTTATATTTTTAAACTGGCAATATTTATTACCATGAATGAATTGTCATCAGGCAGAGTAAAAGCTTTATCATAAGATATAAAATGTTCTTACTGCTGTTGAGGTCAACAAGTTAAAGGTTACAGTCACAGTAGTTAGCTAAATATTAAAGAAAGACTTGTATTATTTCCCTGGATAGACATTGGATTCTGAGCTAGATTTATATGTGAACATGTAGCATTCTTGAATCCAAGGTCATGTCACAATTAGGGTGAAATAATTTGTTGATAAGTTAGTGCATCAATACTTTTGAGGAAATGATACACATAACAATGCAAAAGAAAGAGAATCAGTACAAAATGAGACTTACCATATATAAGTTATTTTAGTCTTAAGCAGTTATGAATAATTAATATTAGTTTGCCTTCTTATTATTTAAATATAGAATTCATCTGAAACAGAATTTTCAGTCCTAGTTACTCATTTTTATTAGTGAAAATGAAAAAAAGACTTGAGAATACTCACTCACCATCTGCAACTTTAACAAAGTGACATAGTTTATAATTGCCCCCACCCCCAATTCCATACTAAATATCTTAACCCAGTAGCATATTGAGCATAATGGATAATTTCCAAACATGTTCTACATGCATAATGAACATAATGAAGTACTTTACTTGTCATTCAATAACCAATTTTATGTGAAGTTTCTACATTGAATTTGATCTCAGGTTTGATCAGTTTTAAAGCTACACTGTGGGTGTCACATGGTGAAATGTTACATTTTATTCTTATTGATGGTTACTGCTTGTTCCTGTTGAGGTTAAATAATAACTACCAATCAGGAACCAGCTAACCTTTTTCCCTGCATTACATACAGAAAGTACTAGCAAAGCAACAGAAAGCTGAAGTCATTGATATATAAAGTACTTAAACAGAGATGCTTTCAGGATCTGTACTGCATGAATCATGCAAATTATGTATGAATTTGCACACTCGGAAAACTGTGATGCTCAAGAACAAATTTGAACCCTTAAGAACAAATCGTAAATGTAAATTTTATTAAAAGTTCAATTACACTTTTAATTATCATTATACTTGTAACAAAATTCAAAATTTAAAACTATTCATGACTTAAAACATTTGTTCCATGACAGTTTATTTATGAGCTTTTCTTGTTTATAACATTATTTGTTTTGGAGCAGTTGATCACAGCTCCACTTGCAGCTATCATAGAGTTGGGAAAAGAAATGTATGATTACAGGAACTGGCAATAGTGGCAATTATAGAAAATAAATAATCTTAATATGTGTCAATATTTTCTTCTACTTCTCATCTATGTATGTTTTTGTTAAGGCTTCTTGGTCATAATATTGATGGAGTTTTCTACCATTCTGAAAATCATGCAAATGGCATGTGACACGTTTATGATCGGCTTAGAAACATTTAACACTGTTCTATTTCCAAAATTATGTAAATGTTAATGTACCAAAAAATAAATATATATCTTTTAAAAATTTGTTGTTTTCAATATCTTAGATTACTTTTTGTCTTTATTCATTACTTGAAATAAGGAAAGATTGAAAAAACATAAGGTCCTTAAATTCAACAGTGAAATTGATAATTATGACATTAATAAGCTTCAATACAGAAAACAAAATGTGAAGTGGATGGAGATAAGAAGTCACCTGATTGTATTCATTAGAGAGTCAACAACAAGCAATTTGCATCAAGGGTTTCAATTTATTGACATCATAAAAACAATGATAATTTGAATGGGCAGACAGGTGTTTTGTACTGTGTATAGTTACAGGATTTAGACAAAGCATGACATAACTGTCAAGAAAACTTCTGAAAATTGCTTCGTTAGTTACATGTTATCACATGATATCAAGAAAATAAAATGGCTGCTTTGAAACACATGACACTCCAAAACAGATCTCACAATGATTTTGAAAGTCCCACATATGAAAATGTGCTCAACAGAGCATACAAATTTTTTTTAACCATTTATGTTGAAACATCTGATATTTGGGTAGGCAACTGTTTATACATCTGGGGTCTTCAAGCATGACAACAATTTTTTTAAAACTAAATTTGATTGGCACATTGTATCCTGGAATATGCATTACGACTTAGTTTGGACCCACCATGAAGGCAGTTTTTACAAATGCGTATATATAAAATATTTGCAGCCTAGAAAACCCAAAATGTCTTATTCCTGGGAGTGGTTCATTAAGTTTTCATTCACCAAATACTTGCTGGTAATAGTGATGATGAGAAAGATTGTTAAAGTTATGAAGTATATCAGATATTGGAGATAAAAATTGTTAATCGAGACTCTAGTGAGTGTTTTGAGAATAAATATATTGTTAAATTCGAGTCCGATGAACTTGTTGGGCAGACAGAAATAGAGGCCATGGCTGTCAGTTTTCCTTTCAGCTCTATTTCAAAATTAAATGTAGAAAGGGCAGAAAACAGAACCAAATTAAAATAGAAGCAGAGTGTAATTTTCATTTTTTTTTATTAATCAAGCCCAGTGAATCAAATGCTACAAAACCATAGATACATGTATCCATTTCAAGGTGAAGGTAAACTGAATAAATAAGGATAGAAAAAATGAAATTTGGAAGATATTTATTTTGAATATCCTTGCGAAAGCTGTCAAAGGCATTGATTGGCTGAAAACCCTGATACAGCATTATGAAACAGATAAGAAATCTGGTGTGGTAGTCAGTAAACGACTGATTGAAGAAGTAAGTTTGAGCAGATGTATCGAGAAGATAATATCTGTGAGCTTTGTAAAATTCTAAATAACAGACATAAAGATCAGTTTCGCAACATCTTTAAGCTGACTAAGCTAGCTATGTATATGCCCTTTCAGAAGGATGCACAGAAAAATATACACAGATAAGGCACAGAGTATGATCAGAAATAATTAACAGGTTAATGCTTATACACCTAGAGCTGACATCTTTTAAAGATTTTGATTTCAGTAGAGCTTAAAAAGGTGGAATATTGACGTGTTAGATAAATATTTAGCCATGACTGTTTCCTCTTTTTGCTCCTTCTTTTCTACTCTCTCATTCTTTTGGTGAGAAATGGTGGTTGCACTTGAGATAAAATCCTGGCAGCATCTCTCATTCTATTGTACTTTGGGAACAAGTTTGGAATGTATCTTTTTATGCAGAGATATTAAACCAGTGAATGAAGGTGCTGATGGAATAAATAAAATTACCACAAGATAAGCAAGGAGACAGATTTCAAACAGCTGAAGTTTATCAACTTCCTTTTTCACTAATAAATACAAGTACCTGTGGCCACAGCAGTCTTCTGCATATGCAAGAAGTAAAATGTGATAGATTTTGTTGGCATTCATCCTCATTCCCATGCCTGGATTTGTTCAAGATGAGCTTTTCTTTACACAGGAAAATTGCTTTATTTCTTTTCTTTTTTTGAAGATCATTTGGTATTGTCTTCCAAGTTGAAGTTAGACATGAAATTGCTATTAATAATGTTTTCAAAGTATTCATAAAGTGCAAAAGAAAGGGCCTGGTGGCTAAAGAGAGTTAAATGGAGCCACAATCCAATAGGCTAAAATGCTGAAATTTTTTTTGTTGTTATTAATGAGAATTACATACAAATAAAAATATATGATAACTATATCACTATCAGTAATCTGCATACTGGAAATACAATCAATATATCAACATACATAAAGGGGTACCACCACCTACCATCCAAAGATGGAAAGACCATCAAGTGTATCATAAATAGTATTGATCTATGGCACTTGTGTATCGTTTCACTCGTAGTAACAATGTGATTTGTTCTTTAGATTTTGGAGTAAATGAATGGGAAAAATCTTTTATTTCCATAAATGAATTGTTATAAGATTGGCACATACGTTTGAGATTGGAGTTAAAATATCTCTTCTTCTTATATGGTTTAAAAATCAAATTTTAAGGCCATATAGCTAATTGGTATTGTACTGCTAGATCCACATAAGCAACACGTGGAAGACAATACATCTGCATATTTGTTCAGTCACTGTGACCAATCATAATAACCAAGTTAATGGTCTTTCTGGCACAGTGATTCAAGGATCTCTTCATTCCTGGACTGGTCCACAATGTAGCTACAGAGTGCATGATAATGTACCGGTAGTCACAGTCTACTTTAAAATCAGCAAACAAAAATGCAGAGAATCCAGATTTTTTCTTTAGATGCTTACTGAACACAGATGTAGGTATATTATCTGCAAATCTACATACTGCAGCTAGAGCAATGAAGTTAGTTAATCATCAGGCAAGTGAACTTTTTCTAAAAGGTCATTCATTCTCAACTATAATGATTAAAATAATAAATTGCAAGAATCTAACGAATTAGCTCTGAATCTGTCATCCTGAAACTTGAATTACACATATACACTTGTTTAGTTTTTGCCATAGTTGAGAACTCGTCAGATAATTAGTATGACAGTGCAGCAATGAAGAAATTTATACTACAAAAGAAAAGCCACATAAATCCAGCCTTCCAAATCAAACAATTTTTTCTATTGTCAAACAATAGTTGTATATCATAAAATCAGAAACATGATTTAGATAAATCAGTTAAATCTGACCCACCAGAAGAGCACCAGACTGCTTGCTCTAGTGGAAATGCATGCTTTAAATCAAATAAAGATATGATTAAAGAATCTACTAGATATCCAAATGGGAACTAATGATTGTGTCATGATCTTTAGTAAGTTTGGGAGTCTAGAGACATTAGAGAGCAAACTAATATTGCTTCAGGTAATGCTTCCAAAGTTCCATACTTCAGCCACATTGATAAATCTGTCTGACACCATAATGCAATGGAATAACCATGGCTGAAAGGCAATTATTGATGAAATTAGTTTGCTGCTTCAAAAACAGTAGCTGTTAGCCTTCAGGGGACTTTTAAAAGAAAACACATAAACCTTGAGAACTTAACATAACAGCTGTACAAAAAATTATATATATATATATATATATATATATATATATATATATATATATATATATATATTATTATTTTTTCAAGAATTGTAATATCTTTATGATTTACATTTTGTCATTTTCTGCTTTTTTTTTAATTTTTTTTTTTATTTTTTATTTATTTATTTTCATCATGAAACATTTTAAATACATTTGAGACTTTATCTTCAGTTCACACCAAATGTACACTACTGCATACATTCTTATAATACTTCAGTTCTTTCATTTAAAGAATTAAATTATATACATGTAAAATGTATGGACAGTATCACCTTTCCTTGATTTTCCTGGTGATTATTATTTCTGGTGGTGTTTGTGTTGCATATAGTGCTGTGTCATACGGTATGATTCAATCTAATAAATTTGGATGGTTTTTATTAGGATTTGCTTTGGTCAGATAGTCATGTAGGCCCATGTTAGCTTCTTATTTTATCAACAAACTAAAGCACAAATTGTATGAAATTATAATGTACATAAATAAGCAAATTTCACAAGCCTTCCAAACCTCTTTTGCTTTGTCTGCACTTGATCTAGTTGTAAGTAACCTTGTTTAAATAAATTATTCTGGTGATTGACAGCCTGTGTGTAATGATACAATTTGGTGTCTCAACATTTTTACAAATTTGATGTCTGGTATAAATATAAATAAAGTCGTAGCTGTACAGTAAGACAGCTTTACTCTTGAGACATTTGTTGTGCAATGCAGCATTGGCATTAGGACTGAGCAGAGTGTACTCTTACAAGTGTGTGGAAAATGTATTTTTACTTCTGTTGATACCCATGCATTAACTGCTTCTGGTACTAGAATAGATTGTTGTTGTTGTTGTTGGGCTTAACGCCATTTTTCAGCACATGATAGGCTATTCATGGCGGCCAGTATTAATGGTGGAGGAAGAAACCGGGAAATCACCGGAAAGAACCACCGACCCACGAGAAGCTACTGGCAAGCTTTCTCACATATCCACATTCACAGAATCCTAGACTCGAACACACGCAGACAGAGGTGAGATGGCAGTGATCCATAACCACTCGGGGCCCCGGTGCTAGAATAGAAATGCCTGTTTTCCATTGTCTATTATATCACATTCCATTAGTACAGATTTGTTGTCTCTACTTTTCCTGAATTACTTGAAGGATTACCATGAAACTTTACATACAAATTCATCATAACATTCAGTTGTTTCCTAAATAAAAATGTTATCATTCAGAAATTCATTATATTGAAAATCTTTTTATAGTTACTGCACCTGAATTGATGGCCATATCAACATGGGGTTGCCATTAAGAGTCTTTTTACATGGTCTGATTACTTTTAACCAAAAAATGATCTGAAATTCATTATGGTCACCATGTCAGCCATCTTGAAAATCATATTTGTACTCCTTTTTGAAAGTCTTGCTGAATTGGAGTTTTCACAAAAAGACTTCTTATGAAGCCTTATTGATCCTAAGTAAAAAGATGTGCCATTTGGATATCTAATATTAACCCATTGACCCCTGGAGGCTTTTATCGTTTTCGCCTGAAATGCGAAGTAGGAAATCGATTTTGGGAGATATTTCTGAATACATTATAATACATCGACTTGGAAGACAATTTCAGTTAACTTAATGCCTATTTGTGTTAGAAATATCAATTTTTGTTGGCTCTTTCGCCTGAGCATGAGCAGAAAGATGAAAATTAGGACTTTTTTTTCCTAACGGACCCATCATTTTCGTGTCGAGACCACTCTTCATTCTAAATGCCCATCTTATCCTACTTTTTCAACGGTTTACATGTCTGTGTGCAATTCAGACTGGTCTGTTTTAGATCTGAGGCCAAAAAGTCTAAAATCTGAACACAAAACTGGATCACAACCTCGGGCAAATTTCAGCTGGAAAAAACTCTTGTCCAAAAAGCGACATTTTTCCCTCTGTATTTTGTAGTGCAGAACATCCATATTTTTTGGTATCATCGTAAAGCTACATCTGTCTACCTTTCTATAATACCACCCACTTTATTGTGTCGCACATGACCTTAACGCTACAGAGCTTAGAAATAGACTATCAATTCCTGCATCATAAACGCGGCACTGTGGGTTAATGAGTTAACATTACAGCTGGCATTTTGAAAGTCTTGTTCCTGCTAATCCTGAATGGCTGGTCATATTGAAATGGGGTTTTTAATAAAGACTTCTTGTGATGTCTAAATGAAAATGTTCTAGAATTTGATGTTGAGGATGATTGCCATCTTGAAAAATCTTGTAATCAATATTTCTTCAAATTAGAAAGTCATATTGGAAGACTTTTTATATGATGTTCGTTTGGTCCTGAGGAAAAAATGCTACTTCTCCTGAATGGATGGTCATTACAGCATGGGGTTTTCACCAGAAGACATGTCTTTTTGATCCTAATTGAAACTGATACTGCTAGGACATTCAGTATGGCAGTTACAACCATCGTAAAAATCTTGTTATTACTACTCCAACAGTATTGATGGTCATACCAACATGAAAATCTTATTGGTTAAATATATTTGAGATAGTTAAAAAGAATTTATAGAAACTCATTTACAGTCAGTAGAGTATGATACCCTTTGAGGGACTTTTGTTTAAAAAAGCATTTAGGATATTGTACCAACCTCCATCCAACCATCAGTTCAATACCACATCTTGTTCAAAATTGCTGGGTAGAAATTCACGTAACTTTTATGTATGTTGCCACTATGGTGTTTATCTGTGTGGTTTGGGTCCAGAGTGGGGATCAAAGGTTAAACACATAAAAATTTCACATGTTTTTGGACCAAACTTCATTAATGTAGCCATAGCAAGAAGTTACTGAATATGTGATGGATTTCTGTATTATGGCCCCTAGGTAACTGTGACTTGCAGGTGTTCTAGTTAAGCTTCAATATTGACTTCACTAGTATGTCAACCTTTTAATTTTGTTTCCAGTTTCAAAGAAGACGTGGACGTGAAAAGGGGTCCAAGCATGGCCGTGGTGACAAGGGACAGGGTGCCCGAATGACTTTACCTCGCCTTGGCTTTGAAGGTGGACAGTTTCCATTTTACCTAAGATTTCCTAAAGAACGCTACTATGAAGGACACCAGTAAGTACTTTGATTGGTCTTCCAGAATTGCAGTTTGTTGAGATCATGGAATAAAACCTATGTTCTAGTTGGTAATGAATGAAAACGGTGCCAATTTGATGTGCAGTAAGGCTGCTACAGCGGCCTTCTTGAAAACCTTACTGCTACTCTTCCTGAATGGACGGTGATATCAGCATGAGCTAGACATGGTTTGTCCTAGATGAAAATTATGCAAGCCTGATGCCTAGTATGGCTGCCACAGTAGCCACATAGAAAATCTTGTTATCGCTACTCCTCTTGAATGAAGAGACATATTGAATTTGGTTTTTTACCAGAAGTTTTATGTCTGCTTGGTCCTAAATGAAAATGGTGCTGATCTGAGGTCAAATATGGCCACAATGGTGGCCAGCATTAAAATCTTGTTACTTCTACTCCTCCTGAATGGATGGTTTTCACTAAATGACTTCTTATTATGTTTAACAGTTTTTCATAAACTGAACTGCCACTTCATCTTGAAATTCTGTTTCTTTTGAATGGAAAGTCAAAGTGATATGTGTCTGTCACCAATCGACTTCTTATGATTTAGGACCACTAAATGAAAATGGCATCAATCTAATGTCTAATATGGCTATGACATCTTTAGAATCTTGTTATCACTAATCTGGAATCGATGGGGTTTTCATGAAAAGACTTTTTACAATATCTAGTTCGTCATAAATGAAAATGGTGTCAGTCTGTCCTAAAATATGGCTACCATAATGGCCATCTGGAAAATCTTGTTATAGATACTTCTCCTAGATGGCTTATTACACCAACATTACTCTTTCACCAGCTGGTCCTAAATGAAATGTTATTAATCTGATTTCTAGTAAGATCAACATGGAAACCATCTTGTAATGTCTTCTTTGTCCTCAATTAAATTAACGTTGATTTGACATCTTGTAATGTCTTCTTTGTCCTCAATTAAATTAACGTTGATTTGACATCTTGTAATGTCTTCTTTGTCCTCAATTAAATTAATGTTGATTTGACATCTTTAATGTCTTCTTTGTCCTCAATTTTGTCCTCAATTAAATTAACGTTGATTTGACATCTTACAGAATCTTCTCTTAGAGGAAAAGTCATTTTGACATGGAGGTTTCATCGGAAGAGTTTCTATAGTGTGTAGTTGCCCCTGATTGAAAACAATAGAAACTGACCCTCAGAATTCTTCTTGAAAATATATAAATGGCTACATCAACATGGCATTATCACCTATAGACATCATATGATACCTAGTTGGTTCTGCATGAAATGATGCCAGTGATACATCTGCCACAATAGTTGTATTAAAAATGTTGCTGTAACTGAATGGATGGTCATTTTGGGTTTTCACCAAAAAAGACTTCTAGTGTGGCTGATTGGATCTAAATGAAAATGGTGCCAATATGTTATCCATCACATCAATCATGGCAGTTAATTTGACAATCTTGTTACTGCAGCAGATTTCAGAGATAGTTTTAACACTTGGCTTTTAAAAGGAAGAATTGGTTTTATCTTGATTCCTAAAAATTATTTTAAGCCAGCAGACTGTGTCAGTCCTTTTGAGGAACTATAGTTAGCTTGACTAGTAACAACCTAGAAGAGCTCATGGGATGGTCAGTTGTTTGGCATCTGTCCATCTGATAGCACCAGTTTTTTATCACTACTTCTTCAAAACTACTTGATTATTGTCATGAAACTTTACACATACATTCAAAACATGGTCTAGTTGGTCCTAAATAAAAATGGTGCTGCATAAGATATTCAGTATGGCTGCCAAAATAGCCATCTTGAAAAAAATTTTATTGCTACCCCTGCTGGATGGAAAGTTATATTGACATTGAGTTTTTGGCAGAAAACATTTTACTTGATGTAAGTTGGTCCCAAATGACAGTGATACTGATCTAACATCCTATATGGTTGCTATTGCAGCCAACTTGAAAATTTGATCTCTACTTCTCTTGAATGACATGGTGATTTTAAAAATTACATTTTATGATGTACAGTTATCTTAAATGAACCAGGATTATGGCCAAGAAAGTGGCTATGTTGAAATCTTGTTATTGCTACTCCTCCTGAATAGATGGTCATTTCTGCATGGAGTTGCCTCTAAAAGATTTCATTGATATCTAGCTATAGCTAAGCAAAAATTGAAAAATTGTTAGTCTGACATCCAATATGGCAGTCATTGCAAAAATCTTGTTATTACTACTTGTTTTGAAAATAAAGTTGTATCAGCATGGGGTTTGTGCAAGAATACTTATTATGATCACAAGTTGTTCATAAATAAAAATGGTACTGAACTGGCATTGACTATGGCCACCACAGCCGCCATCTCAAAAATCTTGATATTGCTATTTCCCAACTTAAAGTTTAATCAACACCGGGTGATTATCAGTAGATTCCTTATAATATCTTGTTAGTTTCAGAATTATAAAGGTTCTAATCTGACCCCTAATGTGGCATTAGTAGTGTCCATATTAAAAATCTTGGTGTTTGTTACTACTTCTTTATGGATGGTCATATTAACATCAGATGTTCAGTTCACTTAAATAGTGTTGGCCCTAAATAAAATGGTGCATGATTGACATCCAGTATGGCCACCATGGCAACCATTTTGAAAATATTGTTATTGATACTCTTACTGAATGTATGATCATGGTATTTAAACAAAAGTCTTCTGATGTCTATTTGGTCCTAAATGAAAATAATACTGATTTTAAATCTAATATGGATGTCACAGTGGCATATTTGAAAATCTTGGGTTTGCTCAGAATAATCAATTACGGTTTCAGCACTCATCAGGTAAAAAGCAAAAATATCGAATTCCTGGAAATTTTTGTTGGACATCAGAGCTACTGTGCTTTAGAATGACTCTTGTTCTGTTTCTTATAAAATGTTTTGGTTGGTCATTTATAAATATTCTTTTAGTTTATACTTGATAATATAAAAGAAACAATAATACAATGAAATCCAGCTATAACAAACTTTGATGGGGCTTCCAAAATGTTAAAATAATTTCTTGAAGTACCTAGTGCCTAGATAAACAAGACTTTGGGATTTAATGATTTGCCAGGATAAATTGAAAAGGAAAAAGAATATCTTATCATTGTGTCACTTTTTATGCTTCACTTTGATCTTTTTTATTCTTCTTTTAAAGACATCAGCTCTTTAAAAAGCTGAGAATAGTTAATCTAACCATCAACACTATATCTATTAAGTCATGTGATTTTTTTCATTGCATCCTGGGTATACATATTGATTTGTCCAGGGTAAACGGGCCCAAGTTGAGAGAGTAGTCTGAGCTACTCACTTTGCATCTCGCCTCTCAGTTTGGGTTTGAGTTTTGACTTGACCTGTGTGTGTATGTGAAAAAGCTTACCAGTAATTTCATTTGGGTCAGTAGTTCTTGTATTTTCCTGGGCTCGTCTTCCACCAAAGAATGTGGAAATTACTGGGCAGTGCACCATGACAATTTTTAAATATTTAAACCTGCCATTGTGAGCATATATCCTTGTCAAACTATCATCATGCCGTCAACAGACCAGTTAATCACACTGTCCATTCTCGAAAAAATAATGACCCCATTTGATTTGTTTGTTAATATTTAATCATGCAGTAGTCAAAAGTGCAGTATTCAGATGAAATCTAGAAATTTTACTTTAAAATTTATATTGATACTGATTAATGATCTCAACACATGCAGAAATAGTGACCCTTAACTGTTCTTTATCTTTTAATTTTGTATAACTTTTGGTATTCAATGTAGACACATCATTATCTATGCTGACTTGAGTAACTCATTCTTCTTTTGTATGGAATTATTATGGATTAAAAGATGGCATGTATCAATACCTTAACTATTCATATAATGCTTTAAAAAAAACAATAGATAGCCCAACATATGGGGACCCTCTAAATCTAGTGTATTTTTTAATGTGTGTCAAAATAAAAAAGTTTTCTTCAATTTGCCATATAAAACTTTTACTGTGCTGACAAAATGCAGCAGAGAAATGAATGAATATTAAAATGAAATAGTAAATATGTACTTCCTGTATTTTCAATATTTCTTGTTTGATAGGAATTGATTCAAGATAGTACAAGATGGTAACTGCCACATGTGTCCATTACTGTTTCCATCCTCCATTTGTAAATCCTTGGAGATACATACATACATACATACATACATACATACATACATACATACATACATACATACATACATACATACATACATACATACATACATACATACATACATACATACATACATACATACATACATACATACATACATACATACATACATACATACATACATACATACATACATACATACATACATACATATTTTCTTAAGTGACTTGTAAAACTATTGCATGATACATCATTAATGTGGTGACTTAGTAGTGAGGAGAAAGAACTTAAAATGGTTTGAGGACATAATACTTGCTGCAGATTTCATAACATCATACATTTCCATCCATCCAGCATGAAAAGACAGTATCCACCCTTGTCTCTTCTCCAACTCCAGAGGATGATTGACTTGGGACGGGTAAATCCTGATGAACCTATTGATCTGACAACTCTTTGTAACACCAAGTTGTATAAGTGCAGCCCTGAACACCATCACTATGGAGTAAACCTGACTGATGAGGTATGTATGGCAAAAATCAGATTTTGTCATGTTTGAAAAGCACAGGTGAGATATTTTTATCACTTTTCCAATGGCTTTTTTTTTATCCCCCAAATACTTTTGTTGGTTCATTTTGGTAAGTAGTATTGTGATCATTTTTGACTGTAAGTCCTCCTAAACTGCCGAGTTAAATTTTCCTAACTTGGTACATATGTTGCCTTTTGGGCACCTTACACAAGATGGTTATGATTCTTTAAACCCCTCTATTGATATATCAGGACATGGATCAGCTAAAATAAACTAAAAAAAATTTTGATTACACCTTTTATATTTAAGTATTTATGAAATTTTGTACTTTTATTCCTAGCTGGAGGGCTTACAACTTATGTGTAATGGATTTGGGGTGACAACCCTTGGGTCATGGTCCAGAATGGGTGTATCGTGTTTGGGAGTCAGATTCATGGGGGAGTGGGGGTAGAGGAAACGAGTAATAACATTGATATTCACTTGACCATAAGGCCCATTGAGCTTATAGTATGACACCCCCGTATCTGGCATATGAAAGCTGAGATTGTTACCAGATAGTCATCTTGACCATAAGGCCCATTGAACTTATAGTATGACACCTTTGTGTCTGGCATATGAAAGGCTGAGATTGTTACCAGATAGTCATCTTGACCATAAGGCCCATTGAGTTTATAGTATGACACCCCCGTGTCTGGCATATGAAAGGCTGAGATTGTTACCAGATAGTCATCTTGACCATAAGGCCCATTGAACTTATAGTATGACACCCCCGTGTCTGGCATATGAAAGGCTGAGATTGTTACCAGATAGTCATCTTGTTTTGTTCCAGGTGTTAGGTGTTTCCCTGCCTATTATATCAATAGTGGTTGCCTGTAAATTGTAGGCTTCACTTTTCACACACTTCCTATTTTATCAACAAACTTTATAATGTCAGCTATAGTTTAAGCTTAATCATCCCACTTTAAGTATAGTTTTTAGAAGACAGTTAACATACTCAAAACAAATTCATATACTGAAAGTGTAAGGCACTGACCATTTAATTAGGGAGAGAGGTCTTTAGGCTTCTAACCAAGATAGTTTTAAAAATTTGGTCTTGGTAATAAAACAAAGAAACGTTGAATTAGCTGGCTTTACAAACTCCAGTACTAAGGTAACTTCTTTTTTTTACAGTAGAACTCAGTTGTGGATGCAAATTATATAAATGCAGAGGCATTTTTTTACCGGGTTCTTAATAAAACATGTACTACCCATAGTGGTAGAAGACTAGATTGGTCCTTTGTTCAAATGGAGGTTACCGATTACAAAATTGCCAAAAATATGCATGTGCAAGAAGAAAATCATCTAAGATTGTTAAGTATTTAAAAGGAAATACAGAATCACTTAAAATTGCAGATTCCATGAAAATTGGGTCGTTTGGTATAACCATAGAGAGGAGTAGTGATTATGATGACAAAATGTTTTCTCTGTTTTAGGAGACTCTTGCAATGAAAAGGGCAAAGTCAGAATGCTCTTCTTTTATTACCAGAATTAACAGTAGATTCTGAAGAAAACATTTTTGATTTGCTTGATAATGCTTTGAATAAACAAAAGTATCAGTGATGACTGGAATTCCTAAAGGAGTTCCATTCTATATATATGAAAAATGTGTACACATCAGGTTGTCCCTGTCATTTTATGCACTTTGCTGCAGAGAAGGCTGCCATTAAATTAGGAGAACTTCTGAAGTATCAAGTTGGCATTCTACCTGACAATGTACTTCCAGTTGATCTGCAATAGCACCTTATTTCCAAGTAAAGATCAATAACTGGAAGATATAAATTTTCTCTTCTTTGTCAGGTTATAAAAGAAATATTGATTCTTTACTATTCTAATGCTGACTGAGAGATTGTTCAGTATTGTTTACAAAAATAAAACTTAATTTAGATCCAGGCTCAGTAACCAAGCACTTAGTGCTCTACTTTGGCAAAATATTCATATTCTCTTCTGGTACAAAGTGTTTTGAAATGCAGATTGAGGGTCTGTTGCGTTTTAAAGCTAAAAGTGCTACATATGAAAACTTGAAGCAGTTACTGATGTTAAAAGACTAAAGGGGTAAATAAATCATTTTTGAACATATGCTCATTGAATGATTGTGCTTTATGTGGATTATTCTTTTTCTGCTCAAATTACTTTGTCCACTTGGGTTACACTTTTTTCCTTGCCAGGGGATGGCATGTATGTGATATCAGTATTTAACTGATAATCAAACCTTTGCATCTTTTTTTGATCTATGTAATACCTTATTTGTTCTTGCAGGGGATTGATATATTCCAAGCCAAAGTCAATATAGAGGTACAGTGGACAACAGAAAATGTCATAGCTGCAGTTGAGAGAAATGGTGGTGTTATCACTTCACGCTTCTATGATATCCAGAGTGTAATGGCACTTGTTAATCCAGAAAAATTTTTCCAGAGAGGCATTCCAATCCCAAAATGTAAGCTCCCACCTGAAGATGCTATAGAATATTATACAGATCCCCATTTCCGTGGCTACCTAGCTGACCCAGAAAAAGTAGCCGAGGCAAGACTGGAGCTAGCTCAGAAATATGGATATGAAGTCCCTGACTTTAGTAAAGATCCATTGTATGAAATGCTGAAGCAGAAAAAAGACCCAAGACAAATATTTTTTGGTTTAGCACCAGGATGGGTGGTTAATCTTAAAGATAGAGTAATTTTGAAACCCAAGGCACAGGAATGGAAGGAGTATTATCATTCTTAACTGTTGGATTTTGATGTAGATTATAAATTTATAAACCCATAACAAAGTTCTTGTTCTTTCTAATATGTGTATGATAACATTTATCTGTTGCCTTCACGATAGTTCACTTTTCTAGAAAATTATTTCAACCACATTGTGATACAAATAGTTGTACAAGTTGTACATGAAAACAGATTGCACAAGAGAACAAGTTTATCATTTATCCTTTTAAACCGTGGTGAGAAACGCGTTTCTTTTTTATCCCACCATAAATGGTACAAACAGCTGCCTTTCTAGGTGCTCACTGTGGTTAGAGCTAGGACTGGTCAGCCTGCTGTCAGGATAATGTAACTGGGTGGGACATCATGCTACATATCGGTGGCATGATGCCCTAGTGCTAGACATTACTGTAAACTGCCACACTGCAGACATTGTAGCAATATGACTGAAATATTGACAAAAACATTAAAGCTACATTAAATATCCAAATCACACACAAGCTAATGTATCCTGTTACCCTTGTCCATCTGGCTTTCTGACTTTGTATAGGTCAGTTTTCAGCACTGTTTCCATGAATATGTATCTAGTATTCATGATCTCAAAGGTCAATGTCACATCAAGCAAAACTAGAATTCTTTGCCATTTCTCCGTCTGGACCACAGGATGGTATGCAGCCTATCATTCATGCAAGACCAAGACCGATTCCTTGTCCAAACTGCAGATTTTAAACCACTGAAAATATATTTATGATATTTTAATCTTATATTGTGCCCAGACAATGTGTTGTATAACACAATTAATTTTCATACCTCCAAGGTTATGGACATTGTAATTATGACATGCTTCTACATGATCTGTCAAATGAGTTTTTTGTGTGGAATGAATAAGCATGTTGACATCTTATGTCCTTTAAAAGACTTATTTTCAGTTGCTGAAATTCAGCTCAGATGTGGACACTACCATGACAATGTAACAACAACATGAAAAACCCAGTTGTGAAATAATGCATTATGTATATTCATAATGCATGTTATGAAAATGTTTTAAAGTTGGCTGTGTAACAACTGGGACTTAAGGGGATTGTGTTTTGAGTTTTGTAGATAATAAAATAATTTTGTGAATTTTGGGATCAATCAAATGGACTCTTGGGACTGTCAATCACTGAAAGCACAAAAGATGATCAGAATTTTAGGTGGCATTTTATTAAAGGGCTGTGTCCAGTGCTGCCATTGGTTGGCAGCAGGGAAAAATGAAACATTGCCAATGTAGAATTTCAAAAAAACTCAAAGAAACTTGACCCCATCTTCATCATTGTTCTTGCTCAAGTAGAGTTTACAGGTAGCATGAAAAAAATTTTGTCAGCACTACATTACATGCATTGCACATGAACTTGAATGTGAAAATGGGACAAAGTCAGACATGAGAAAGTGTCAGTGCAACAAAACAAGAAAATGACAAAAATGCACTACATGAAGTAGCTGTATAAAATGGCAACACAAGAAAGTGTGAAAGTAACCAAAAGAATTATAATATTGTCACTTAGCTCTCTTAAATTTGTCACATTGGTTTGCTATTTCATTGTGTTGTTTCATTCTTATTGACACTTTGTTGTAAGTTAGTGTAATTTGGCACAAAATCAGTCAATATAATGTGTAATGGTTCAGATTTGTTTATCAGAAATTCATTTAGCTCTTACTGTAATGTGATCCTGTGAGTGGAAACGAGGTAATAGATAGTCGAACCCGGTTATGTTACCGGCCTAGGGATGTGCCAAAAAGCATTGAGATAACCGATGATCGAGATAAACGAAAACCAATATGGCATCAGTGTAATAACATGTGCTTGAAATTTCAGTATGTACATGATGTGCGTTAATAAATGAGAATGTACATGCACATATTTTTTTGTTTTTTTTACACAACAGCTTTGCCGCGATTTGTTTGATGAAGCAATCTGCATACTATAAAAATATACATGTTTGTTAACAAAAGGCACATGTGCACCAACTAACAGCAGAGATTTACCAGTATACAATACAAACCACCATCAATTCTTGATACAAACCTTTATTATATTCTCCAACATTGCAGATACAAAGATCGTTCACAAAATCACAAAAAAAACGTGCAGGGTGTAGTTGGTTTTTACAAAAATCTAACCAGTGTCAAAATTAAATTCGTGAGTCATTTGACTCTGACAGCCCTGAAAAGTATCATAAACAGAATAGCTACAACATGTTATCCTTCAGATAAGATCGACAAGAGTGAACTGTCGTTGGAGTGAACATACAGACAGTGATCACGTGCTACGTGAACTTAGCACATGCGCATTTAACCAAGTACGATCATTTTCTTCATAAGACATAAGCTAGCATAAATGTAACCAATAGCAAAAAGTATATGTAAAGTAAAAAATCTGAAGATGTATTCTTGCAAAATAGTATCTCCATTCCCATGAATGAAACTTACAAGAGTCAAAACCTGGCAATATTGGACCATATATATTACTGTAGTTAACACCCAATATAGGGATCTTTCACTCCTATATTTTGAGAAATAATTATTTTTAATTATGCAAAAGTTATTTATTTGTTGTTTACTATTTCTTCTTGCTGAGTTTAAGTGTCTGTAACAACCAACAAACAGAAGGATTTAGCCATTCCATTAATTTTATGTTTTATTAGCGTCTTCAGAAGTCGGTCAGTTGTCGGTATAGTACAGTAGCAGAATTGACTGTCAAAACATACAGTGGCTGTATGTCAGCATAATCAGATTATGATATAACAATACATTGCAAAGATGGGGTTGTCAATACAAAGGATCATTTGTGTACTGATTGATTCTAATGCATTGCTTAGTAAAGTTTGTCGCTTCCTTCAGTTCTCTCTTTATTTATCCAGTCAAAAGCCACGATTGTTTGTACAAATTAAATAACCAAAAAGTCTGTCGCCAGATGGGACATTTTTGTCACCAATAAGGGGAAAAGATCGGCGGCAATTGGTCAATGGGATCGAGATAACTGACGTTAATTGACAAATTTGGCCCTCTTTTGTGCTTGAGATATTAGGGTTCGGCGACATAAAAGAATCAACATAACCAATGAGAAAATGCTAAGACAAAGAATTTGGCGGTTCCACTTCAAAAACGTTGACTTAATAGGGTTGGTGAAGTATCCGAGGTCAAAATCAAACCTATTAAATAATCAGATTTTGATTATTGGACTTTTGAATGACAATAGTTCACCCTGGATTTCAAAGTATGCCTGCCTCACTTTGTATGGAAACATCTTTTTATGAGTTCGATTTTGGATGTAATCACATGATAAAGCATTAAAGTTGCACATTTTATTGGAGACCATGGATAAATCTGTATTCTAAAGTTAGTGTTCACATTAAGTAGAGGGAAAAGACTAGTTCCATTTGAAATTGTTTTCTGCAGATATTTCTTTTTACATTTAGCCATGATAGACAAATTATTGATCAGAGTGTTTGTGATTAAATAAAAATAAAGTGTACTTGATCCAGCATATTCTTTAGTGACAATCCCTTCTTTGGCAAACCTCACATTCCTACCTGCTTTCAGATTTTAGTTTGTTCAATGAAAAAGTGATTGATTCTCAGTTTTTCATAAGTTGCTAATAAATAATAAGTGCTGCAGAGTGTTGAAGATAGTTGTGTGATGTTTTTCTTTAGAGCAATACATGTGTGCTTGAATAGGCAGGATACAGTCTAGTCCTGTAATCATCCAATTGTGAAATAAATTATTGCTATCAGTTTTACCATCTTAAATATGAGACGTTCAGCTACTTGATCACTCTGTATAACAGAAATATGGGTGCATAGGTCATATGATATAAATATTTTGGTGTTGAATGAGCAAGCACTCTAATTTTTCCTTCAAATATGTTCCCTGATCACACTAACATTATGGATATTGGCCTCCAACATCCTGATTCCAGCCCTACTAAAAGATGAAAAATCAACTTATCTATCCAATATACACAAATGGCAATAACTTTTGTCCATTACCTCCCCTTGCCACAACCATGTGTCACTAGTTTATATCTTCATTTCGATACTGTCAACTTAATATGGTGTGCCTTGTGAACAGTCCATGACAGTACAGTCCTACCCATCTACCCACTTATGTCGATAAGCTGCCTATCTTGATAAAAAAGCTAAGTTCCGGTCCCTTGGACTACTATTGCTATGAAAATTGTCATGCTTATGTCGACATCAAGATAAAAAATAAACATATATTTTGACAGAATCACTTGGTCCCAGCTTGAACAAATCCTTTGTTGTCCTATCATTTATGTCAACAAGCTGCCAGTTCCTACCCATTCTTTGTTCAACAATTAGTTGATCTTGCTGCCAGGCTTTAATTTTTCCACCTTATCATTTATGTTGGCAATCAGCCAGTTCCGACATGTACTTTATTCAACAATTAGTTGATCTTGCCAATAGGTTTTAATGTCGAGGTCAGATTTTAACAAAAGGCAAAAAACAGGTTTTTGTTAGGTCCTGTAAAGTTGAACTCTGGCGTCGACTTAAATAAAAGCAATGAAATCTGATCTGATTTTTGCATTTTCCAAAGTGATTGGTGATTAAAACAGGTTTATTATGCTGTGAAAGTTTCCTTTTTAACTTTTTTTTTATTTACCATTACTACCAACAACTGTAAACGCAGATTAAATTTACAGTCTCTGGAAACTACATATCTGGCTGTTAAGTGAAGTTGAGGGTGAGGCATCTCACAAAGATGTCTGTGAAAAATGTTAAATGTATTGAGCTGACATTGTTATGATATTGCATCACAAGAATCATTTTCTTTTTATACATCATTGGCACGTGTCAATGGATACAATATTATTCCTTCATTAATCATACCAGCCGCATATTTCCTGTACGCTTTTATGTACTTTTCACGATGACTTCTGTAACTAAATACAAGTACTGTTTAAATCAACTTATTGACAGGTTTTCAGATTGTTGTAATCATTTTTGAATGAGCCTTGTATCCCAAAAGATTTTGATTCAGTGTCATGGTTGCAGACCAATGCTGACAGATGTCCTTTACTCCATTTTAGCTATCAGAGCCTCCAACAAGAGTCCCAAGTGAACATCTATTCATTGCAACCAGCAACACCATGTCAGACAACACATGTCTACTGGAAGACATTAC
The DNA here is from genome assembly GCA_016746295.1 of Potamilus streckersoni. Classification (NCBI taxonomy): domain Eukaryota; kingdom Metazoa; phylum Mollusca; class Bivalvia; order Unionida; family Unionidae; genus Potamilus; species Potamilus streckersoni. The sequence goes on along the minus strand of JAEAOA010000616.1, from coordinate 332,884 downwards.
CAATTTTTTTTTATAAAGCTAATGTATTCATGTAGCAGTAACTTTTATAGCTTTTGAAAATTTTAATTTTGCTATTCATTAATTAAAATATAAAACATCATCAAGATGTTTAACTGTAGCACTTTAATATTTTGGTAATGCATAAGTTATAATGATTCTTTATGGGTTTATTGTTATTTACTTTATAATTATTTTAAATTCATTAGACCTGCAGAAAAAATATTTTATTTTGGAGCATTGTGACCATTCATATTTGTGTTCAGCCAAATAGGTATTGGTTTCTTTGTATTCTGCCATCAAGTTAAAACCACTATTCGGTACAGCACTATGTTCCATGATATAACACCATTACATTATGGACCAACACTTTAATAGTCTATAGCATGGGACTGACACTGGTTTTTAACATTTCCATCTATCAATAGCTGTAAATAATATCTTCCCCTGATTTATAGCAAAATAGCACCATATTATATCCATTATTTTAATTTTTTAAAAATCATTTTGATAAAACAAAAATCTCAGCTAAAAAGGATAGCAACTCTTCCCTGAAATTAAATGATCATTACCTTATAGTAAATAATTTATTATGTTAATTTTAATTGTTGTCATCTAAAATTTTAATTAATTTGTATGTCAGTTTTAATTGTTGTACATGTTTTTCATCTAAAATTGTTATTAAAGTGGGATGATTAAGCTTACAACATATTTCACACCCTATAAATTCCTTTTTTGACAACAAAGTTTGTTGATAAAAATAGGAAGTGTTTTTATGGAAGCCAACAATTTACTAGCTAAACTACTGACATAATGGATAGGGAAATAGAGGGGGATACCAAATCCCACCCAAGATATGTAGAATGCACTTGAGAAATTACATGAAATTCAAACAGAAAATAAAAACTGTGCTCCTAAAAATTGTATGATGATTCTCAATCTTACAAAGAAATGCATACACTTGCCACATTAACATGGTAGTAAATAACAAAATAATTACATGGAAAAAAAACAATCTAAATTTTTTCCCCAAATTTAGTATTTTATCTATCAACATCCTATTTGGCCAACATGCTGGCATACATTTTTGACATGTGATTCAAGGATCATATATATATATATATATATATATATATATATATATAATATTCTAAATTAATTTGTAAAAATACAACCGTTTTGTTAAAAAAAGAGACTTTGGGGTAATTATTTTGTCGTGAAAAATGAAAGATGTTAAATCATTAAATACATAATAAGGTCACTCTGTAAATTTTAAACATTCCATTCTGATCAAAACTGCTGCAGTAATGGTATAGTTAAAAACTACTATGGTACATAGCAGAGGAAAAAGATACTGCGGTAAACCAGTAATACTGTCTACCTCTATTCTCTAATTTTAGCACAATGTCTATCACAAGGTGTTAGCTACAATGTAAACTGAATCATCCCACTTTAGTTACAGGTTTTAGATTACAACCTGCACACAAAATTAATCATACAAAAATTAATATACACATAATGAAATTCATCTACTATAAGTAATAATCTCATAATTTTGGTGGAGGAATTGTTATTTTCTTCTGAGCTGTGATTATTTTCTTTTTTCTCAATTAATGTTTTCAAATAATATGGATGTAATATGGTGTTATTTTCCTATAAATCAGAGCATAATGTTTCCCAGCTACTATCAGACAGAATATTAAATCATTGTTCCCTAAAAAAAACTTGCATACTATAGTACACTTTAAAGTGGTATGTTCAGAAATGCTGTGGTATACTGTTGTATGGATTTTTTGTGTTACCTAGCTCTACTTGAAACCATGAATAGCTTATTATGTGCTGAAAAATGGATCTAAAAAAAAAGACTTTCATAATGGTCACTGACAATAATATATGTCCGATAGGCTATTTTCATTTGGAACAAACTAAATATCAAAAGAGGTCTTTTAATGAATCCCATGTTGATATGACTCTCCAGTTAGAAGTACATGTAGAAGAAACAAAAATGTATTGAGATGTCTGCCACTATGGCCATATTGAATGTCTAATTGTCACAATTTACATTTAGGACCAACTTGACTTTGCATTTAACATGTATGTCAAGTTTCATGACAATCTCTGACAGTAGTTTAGGAATCAGAATAACTAATGTATTATGCATGACCAACACAAGACTTTTGAATAGGCATGTCTGAATTAATAAAAACAAACAAAACAAAAACAAGATAACCATTTTAATAATCAACTAATCAACCTAGAGTCATGCCAAATCTGAGTTTTTAAAAAAGGGAAGATACATTCATCATTACATTACAAACACACTTTTTATATGCAGAAAATAGTATACAACTGAATCTGCCCGGATTTGGGAACAAAATACATCTTGTCCATCAACAGTGCACATATTCAGCCACCATAACTGAAACTCTGAAATTCACTTTTGCTATGAATACTACTTTTAGGAACTATGGTCTTATTGTAAAAGTTATGTACCATAACTACAAATGCTACAAAATAAAAATGCATTTTAACACCACCTATCAAGAAGCATCCACTATCTCATCTTCTTCCCCATTTACTACTCCATTCTCCCCCGGGTCTCTCCAGGTAAATGTTTTTGTATTATGTCCAAAAGTAGGTAAATCTGATCTTCTGTGAGTCGCTCCTCGCTCTCTTCTACTATCAATTGTATCTCCACCGCAGCTGTTGGTCGATTGTTTAAAAGCTGTAGCTTTTCTGCTTTAGTCAACTTAAATGGTTCAAGTGCTTTCATAAAAGCTGTTATAATTTCAGGACTTAGGTTTTTACAATAAGTATTCTCTAAGTATTGGACTACTTCATATGTAATGGTGGCTAAATTTTGCTGGGATTTTTGAGGCTTTTTCTGTCCTCTCCCTGCCTGGATATCTGTCAACAAGCTGTACACCTCATAATTACTTAACATAGCCACACTTTTGTTCACAACCTCCATTTCAAGTTTACCTATACAACTTAGAAAATAAACTAGGATTTATCCTTAAAATCTGAATGATGGTTGTCTCCTGGCTTCAGTTTACTGCATGTAGTTTTTTTTCAGATATATTTCAGATATATATCGCCCTGCCGATATCACATACACCCAGCTCAGGATTACAATGGCTACCAGCAGCTGAAAAACAATTCAATAAATGTAAATGGATTGTAAAGCTGCATTTTAACTAGAATTAGTGGACGTAAAAGGAAAACTAATAAAAACTCAAACAGAGGCAGGATCTTCAAAATGTATATCCACTATAATAATGCATTAATGATCAATAAATAGGTAAATTAAACGGTGGATCTAATGTTGACTTTAGAGGTGCCAAAATAAATTGGTCTATGCATCTAAGTACTCATTACTCTAAGTTAAGCTGCATGATTTTCAAACTGAACCCAAGCCTGCTGTTCGTGATTTAATTAGCCATTTCCTTTTTGTCAGGGTTGGGGGTCAGAAAAGGAATTTCTGGTCTCCATAAATTTGGAAAAATACACATCTGCTCTTGACCTTATTTTATCAAATATATATATATATATATATATATATATATATATATATATATATATATATATATATATAAACATCAAAAAGAAAATTGTATACTCCTTCCCTCACGAAAATTACATGGTTAGCCCCTACAGCGGTAAAACAGAACTATATATGAAATTAGCCGATGCCAACTAAATTTTAATTCAAATGCGAAACCAGTTAATCTTTTTTTTTTCCTGACTTCTATCCACATCACTATACATACATGGCATTCTCTTAGTCCAATTCATATTCAATAAGGTTACAATTCAGAAGAAATAAAATAATAAAACCATCATTTTCTCAGATTTTTTATGGCAATATATTACAAGTTAATGTTGCTCATGTCAATCATATTTATTAACGTAAGTTTTAGGATTCATGTATAACTTGTAACATTCCATTGCATCATTTGAGATCTTGTCACAGATAGAATGCACCCAGCCAGGTAAAGAAAAGCATCAAGGATATACAAAATGCATAAAAGTCGTTTTATGAAACAGTTTATATTTTCAAATACAATTATCGCCAGGATGCCCCTAACACTATCAACTTAGTGATGTTTCAGTCCAATGGAATCTCTCCATGTAAACAAGCAAACTGCTGTTCTTTTTCATTTCAGTAAAATCTCACCTGTATCAAATATTTGCAATGTGTAGCTTTAATATTTTTAGAATAAATAAAATGCAAACAAATAAAAAGGATATGTTGTATATGTGTTCAATGAGACAAAATGCCAAAATTTAAGGAATTTTGGAAATCATTAACGACGGTGGACACACCAATATCCGACGCTTGAAAATAGACTGGCTCATGCACATATGGTGACCGTGTCGTTTAAAACAAAATCAGATTCAAAATGCCAACAAGCTGACATTGTTTAGACATACCTGGCGAAAATCATTTAGTAATTAAAAATTTATCAATTAAATGGATAAGTTTTACGTATGTTTATATTCTTAATACTTTTGTTATCAAAATGGCAGGAGAATACAAAACACGGTAGTGCGAATGCACGTGTAGGTTAGGCCTTCACGAGATCGACTATATTATGGCAACTGTAAATAAAAACATTTTTCTTGAATAAATATTCAATGTTACCATAACATTCTACACACTCAAATATTACGATAATGCTTTTTTGAATATTCTCCCAACACTTAAAAAATTTCTGCTGCACTGTACTGTACACAGCAGAACGTGTTTCAACAGGATGCGTGTTCAGTGCACCTTTATGATCATCATACCAATTAAAGATAAACTTTAAATACATAATTTTCATACAATATTTAAAAGTTTTGTCACGTTTTTCTTGCTGATAATAATCATCTTCTTTCTGGGAACACAATGCTCTTTTTTCGGTTTAGTTGATGCATGAATTCGGGTTGTTGCTCTTGTCTCTTCCCACGATAGGTGATTCGTCAAAGCAGTAACTGCTAGATTTTACCCCTGGATGTTTCCTGCAAAACAGCATTGTAGGCCAGTGTACTAAAATAACATGAGCGCGCGTTCTTTAGTTATCGTTCCTGATATGCATAATTTAAAGACTTGCGGAAGTGTTAATTTGCAATGCTAATTTTCATTATGTTTAGAGAGAAAGTCCTTAAGAGAGAAAAAAAAGACGATTTATAAGTGGATGAACGAACCGGAAAATTTATTTTGGGAGTTAATAATTAACAAATTAAAGATATTAAACATTTGATAGATTTTCAATATTATTTATTTTTTCAGTTGATGTATTGATATCTACCAGTATTTTACCCCTTCGTTCATTGAACGTGAAAGATGTGTTTTCACTGCGATTCCAAAGAAGTTGATGAAGTTTTCCAGTTAGCATAAATAATACACCGTAATAATAATACATGTATGCTTCTTGTAGATAACGGAATACGCCGTAATAATACTACATGTATGCTCCTTGTAGATGACTGCATACACTAGATTATTATCCCTGTGGAATATTTGAGGCTGTCACAGATATTCCACTTTCGGAAGAATCAATTAAACTTTTCTAAAGAGAACAACTTGTACTTATTATAAAATGCCAGTGTAAAAAAAAAATGATTGTCGCAGATATTCTTGTATTTCAAGATTTCCGAATGAGTTCTTAAATACATTGTACAATGTTGAAATATTCCTCTCATATTAATTTTTAAACTTTCCAACAGAATGTGCATTTTATTTTATTATCAAAATAAATACAACCATAACAAACGGTTCAATGCAACATCTTTTATATATATATATATATATATATATATATATATATATATATATATATATATATATATATATATATATATATATATATGTGGTCAAATTTTATATTCCATGCGACTGCTAATATTTCATGTTAAGTGCGATTGCTCAAGAAGTGAATTTATTTAGCTATTATTTTGTATGATAATAGTCTACAATGTTTATTTTTAATTTGTACTTTACTAAAAAATAAGTCTGTCTCGGTAAGGAATAGTTTGATCTTATCGCCTTTTTACATTGCCTCCAGTCTACACAACATGAAATCGACCATTTTCCCAAATGTTATTGAAAATATTTAGTATTGTAACGAAGTATAGATCAAATAAGTGTTCAGATGTTGTTAATGAATATGAAATATCCAGTTGAAGTGTTGTGTATCATTAGTCCTGCCGACGTGTCATGTATCATTTGTCCTTAGAAATGTCGTGTATCATTGGTCCTGCCGACGTGTCGCGTATCATTTGTCCTTAGAAGTGTCGTGTATCATTGGTCCTGATGACGTGTCGCGTATCATTTGTCCTCTGAAGTGTTGTGTATCATTGGTCCTGTCCAAGTGTCGTGAGTCTTGTAGAGAGAAAAAAGAGGTCTCTTGGATCTCAGTTTTTTTTTTCCCCTTGCATCTTCGTTCTCTAACGGTACAACGAGGTTTCGTTTGGTATTTACGGTATGTATTTGGATTACCATTTATTAGATTGGCGTTTAAACTTGTAATTACTTCCGTCTTAAGACGTGTCTTTGCATGCATTATCAAGCCATGGTGGGTTAATACGTGTTTGAGTCCCAAAGTTTTTGGCACTGTATTGTTCAGTGTTGAACATCGTGTTATAATAAAATTGTAATGATGCGCTTATCTGTGTTTTTTTTTCTTCCGATTTATGTGATTTGTATCGTTTTGTGAGGTGACATTGATACTTTTATTTGGTTTTCTGTAAATTATTTGCTTGTTTGTTTTTGTTTTTTTTTTTTTTATATATTAGAATCCCATAGTGTTTCATGCAAGCCAAGAGTCGTAGATTGACAAAGTATCATACCGACGATGTCGATTGAAATAGATGGACACTTGTCTAGCGAAGATGCACCGTAATGCGATCGGTTCTATAAATGTATGAAGCACGGTTGTTTCTTCATGTGCACGGAAACAAAACTCGACAAGCGCAAATTAACAATGAACTAAATGCACAAATCCACTGTGTTATCTTTGCTAAATAGCACAAAACATGGTTCGGTTGAACTACTTTAATGGCTAGAATACAACTGATTTAAAACATTAAAAACACACGCACACAGTACCGGATTTAGGCATAAGCTAAACAAGCTACTGATTAGGGACATAAAGTCTGAACTCAGTCTGAATGGGTTCCTCAAATTTATTTTATACCAAATATGGCCTATAGAGCTTCCCATAGCTTAGGGCCTCGCTTTGTCTAAATCCGGTACTGCACGCACACTAATTTCTTATACTAATCGTACCATAAGGCACGTAGAGTTACAATTGAGTGAGAGTCTGGAGCTGACCTTAGGTGACCTGTAACTGTCAGACCATTTGTAGCGGCAAAATGTTAATACTGTATATTACCACAACTTTCCCTCAAAATGACTTTTGTGCTTTTCTTTTAAATTCACATATTCATTTTTCCTTTTCTTTTTAATAAACTTGTAAACATGATCAAACTTTACAAAGTTATATATATATATATATATATATATATATATATATATATATATATATATCTATATATATATATATATATATATATATATATATATATGGTTGGCTTCCGTTAGTCTCGAGAGACGATGGAAATGCGTCCATGAAAGGTGTCCTAGTTTGTAGCTGTGCATCGTCTTCTGTCACTATAAAGTTCCATACGGGCAATCTTTGCTACAGTTGCTACACTTGAAGTATGAATCAGGTCTTGGTTGGAACTGCATCCTCTTCCTCTGAGATCGTTTCTCATCTGCGAGCTGTCGGAACTTTTCCTCGCTGGCTTTCAGACCTGTGTACAGAGCATGTCGCCAGCTGGACTTGTCGAGGGCAAGCTCTTCCCATGTGTTGACCTCTATTCCAAGAGCTTTCATATCCTGCTTGCAGACATCCTTGAAGCGAAGATGTGGCCGTCCTATTGATCTTCTGCCCGAGGCAAGCTTAGAGTAAAGAAGGTCTTTGGGGATCCGTCTATCATTCATTCGATGCACATGGCCCATCCATCTGATGCGACGTTGGCGGAGGAGTGTGACCATGCTGGGAATTTTGGCCTGTTGAAGCACCTCGTTGTTTGTCACACGATCGCTCCAGATGATCCCGAGTATGCGACGGAGACAACGCATGTGAAAGGTACTCTACTCAGTCGTTTCTCCTGAGAGGCGTACAGAGTCCAAGTTTCGCTGGCATACAGGAGAGTGCTAAGCACACAGGCACGGTACACGGAGATCTTAGTGTTTAATGTCAGCTTGCTGTTGTTCCACACTCTCTTCGACAATCTAGAGAGAGTTGTTGACACCTTTCCAATCCGCTTGTTGAGCTCGGCATCGAGCGAGATGTTGTTGGTGATGGTAGAGCCAAAGTAAGTGAACTCCCTGACTACTTCTAGTTTGTAGTTGCTAATGGTTATGCTGGGAGGGTCTGCGTCTTGAGCCATCACGTTGGTTTTCTTTAGGCTGATGGTCAACCCGAATTCATCACATGCTTTAGCAAAGCGGTTCATCAGGCGTTGTAGTTCAGCTTCTGTGTGAGTAACTATAGCAGCATCATCTGCAAAGAGCATATCCCTAATGGTTGCTTTCCTTACTTTGCTCATTGCCTTCAGTCGTGCCAGGTTGAATAGTCTGCCGTCTGAACGCTTGTGCAGGTAGATCACTTCTGTGGACGTCCCAAAGGCGTACTTAAGAAGGACAGCGAAGAAGATCCCAAAGAGCGTGGGGGCAAGGACACAGCCTTGTTTCACTCCGCTGTGGATATTGAATAGTTCGGACGATGAACCATCATAATGCATTGTGCCTTTCATGTCTTCATGGAAGGACAGGACCATGCTTAACAGCTTTGGAGGGCATCCAATCTTCGTCAGGATTTTGAAGAGTCCGTCTCTGCTGACCAGATCGAATGCTTTGGTGAGGTCTATAAAAGCCAGGAAGAGGGGTCTGTGTTTTTCCCTGCATTTCTCCTGCAGTTGCCTGATGGAGAAGATCATGTCGATTGTGGACCTCTCTGCGCGGAACCCACACTTAGACTCTGGATACACTCTGTGGGCAAGCGTCTGCAGTCTGTTCAGGATGACTCTAGCGAAGACTTTACCCACGATGCTGAGAAGTGATATGCCCCTATAGTTGTTGCAGTCACTTCTGTCGCCCTTGTTCTTATATAGGGTTATGATGTTGGCGTCTCTCATGTCCTGAGGCACTGCACCTTCATCCCAGCACTGGCAGAGAAGATCATAAAGGTGTGTGAACAGCACACTGCCGCCACACTTGATGCCATCCTTTCCTGGGGCTTTACATGTGGTCAGTTTCTCTAATGCCAGCTTTAGTTCTGCCTCAGTAGGTTTCTCATCCAGTTTGGTCAAACAAGGGAGGTTTTCAATGGCGTTGAGGGCATTGTTGGTCACGTTATTCTCTCTGGAATACAGTTCGGAGTAGTACTTCACCCAGCGCTCCATCATTCATGACAAGGGCATATATATATATATATATATATATATATATATATATATATATATATATATATATATATATATATATATATATATATATAGTTTCTGGTGAGTTTTAATAGTTTTACTAATTGTAGTCAAAATTAAGTTCTAGCCTTATGTCATTCACAATCAATCTTGCACTCATGAAAACAAATACATGGTGATCTATTGGCATCGTCATTATAATCTATAGTTCTTCAATCCAGTTGTTATCTTTGCATATAAACTGATGTGATATAACATACGTATTATTATTCCCTTAATCACTATCAATTCCTAATATCCACAAAACAAATTTTTTTTAATTGAGAAAAATTATCAAGTTCACATTACATAATCTCTGTATCTTGCAGGCTTTTTTATTAGACGTCCACTCATTGTTAGAATCTCTTGTGTCTGGTTTTGCTCATTGATGATTAATGGCATCTTGACATTCAGTTCAGTGACCTCCTTGTTAGTATCTTCATATGTACCATATATCTCTGGTAATTTCTCTTTTGTTTGTAACAGATGTATTTGGTTTCTCCTGTATAAAGCAACATCTTGGGTTTTCACATCATACGACCTTGGAGTGCTACTTTTTCCGACGACTACAACTGGTTCCCAAACATCTTGTCTTCTGATTCTAACTTTGTCTACAGAAGTCAGATTTGGAAGCTCTTTAACTGTTCTCTCATACTATTTCTTTTGTTGATTTTTCTTTTCACCCAGTTTCTACTTTAGGTTTCTTTCCTTTACAACTTGCGGATATACCTGTATTTTGGTAGTAGGTAAAGTCATTCGAAGTCTTCAACTCTTCAGTTGATCCTGTACCATCAATTTGTGTATTTGTGTATTTCGATACTCCAATATCGATAAATATTGATCTTTTCCATCTCTCTTTGCCTTATTGAGAATTCCTTTGACAGTTTGAACGGTACTTTCTGCTAAACCATTAGACTGGATATTTGGGACTTGACGTAGTGTGTTTAAATCACCAGGTTTTTGCAAGATGACCATTTTTTTCGGAGAACTGTATTCCATTATCTCTCATTACTTCTCGTGGTATTCTATGTCTTGCAAAAACTGACTTTGTGTGTGATTACTGTGCTTGCTCGTGTATATTCCAACTTGGCAACTTAAAAATATCTTGAGCAATAGTCTACTATCAAGACATAGTTGTAATTATTCCACATAAATAAATCTGTTCCAACCATTTCCCTTGGTGCAGCAGTAGGTTGTGTAGAGTACAACGGTTCTTTCCGATTTGACTTTCTGTATTCCTGGCAAGTAGAATTCGAAACTGTGTCTGCAATTTGTGCATTCATGCCAGGCCAATGCATAAAGACTCTGTATTCCTGACAAGTAGAACAATTTGATGCTGTGTCAGCAATCTGTGTAATCATGTCAGGCCAATACATAATGTCTCTTGCTCTTTGCTTTGTCTTCTCAATGCCCACATGACTTTTGTGCAACTCTTTTAGCATTTCTTTTAGAAGAGCATCTGGTATTACAATCTTCTCTCCTTTTAGAACTAATCCGTCTATTTCTGAAAGATCATCTCTGCAGTTCTAGAAATTTCTGATTTCAAATGGTTCGAGATGTTTATCATTTGGCCGTCCCTTTAGAATCATTTCTCGTAATTTGGTCATTTTATCATCATGTTTGGTTCCATTCTTTATTGCTTCTAACTATGTATCTACAATCTGTATATTTGACATGATCATGTGCACGCAGCAATCAATTTCACTATTCATGTTCATCTCAAATGTGTTCGACTGTCTGTATGTTCTCGACAATGTATCTGCTACAATTAACTCTTTTCTTGGACAATACGTTAAGTCAAAACTGTACTTCTGCAGTCTTAAAAGCATTCTCTGAAGTCTAGGCGGTGCGGCAGATAGAAGTTTCTTGAGGATTGATTCCAGAGGTTTATGTTCCAATTCAACTTGTACTTGACGACCATAAGTATATTGATTAAATCTTTCAAGACCAAATAACACAGCAAGCAGTTCTTTTTTTTATCTGTGCCTATCTTTTTTCTGCATCTGTCAAAGACCATGATGCAAATGCTATGGGTTTTCCTGACTGCATTAACACTGCTCCAAGTCCTGATATTGATGCATCACAACTAAAAACGACAAGCTTCTTAACATTGAAGTATTTCAACATAGGTTCTTTGCTTAATATCTGTTTAATCTCTTCAAATGCATGCTTCTGTGCAGTTCCCCAAACAAATTCAGTGTCACTTTTCAAACTTGTTCTGATTGGCTCTGTCACTGTATACATATTTGGGATAAATTTCGCTAGGTAGTTGACTGTACTAATTAATCTTTCAATTCCATTTAATACCTGATGATGTCAACATGTGTTCCGCGTAGCACACTTCTGTTAGTCCAAATTGGCATTTTTCCAGATTCAGTGTCAGATTTTTTTCTGGCATCTCTTTAAAATATTTCTCAGTTTCCCATCAGGATCTTCCTTTGAAGTTCTCCAAATAATTATGTCAAATATATCAGTCTCAACCCCAGGCAGGTCTTCAAAACACTGTGTCATATGTTTCTGGAACACTTTTTGAGCAGATTTAATACCAAAATGGCATTCTTAGGTAGCAATATCTACCAAATGGGGTGTTAAATGTTGTCAATAACTGGCTTTCCTCATTCAAGGGTATTTTCCAGTAACCATGATTGGCATCTAGATTGGAGAAAACCTTAGCTCCAGCCATCCTTGTGGTTATATCTTCAATTGTAGGAAGCTGGTAATGCTCTCACTTGATAGCTTGATTCAAGCGTCTCGGATCTAGACGAATTCGTAGTTTTCTCGACTTGGGTTTTTCAACAACTACTAATGAACTGACCCATTATGTTGGTTCAACTACTTTCTGCATTACATTTTTTCTGTTCCATCTCTTCCAAAGTTTATTTAAGTGGTTCTCGTAAAGCTGTAGGAACTTCCCTTGGTGGATTAATGACAGGTTTAAATATATACATGAGCTCTATGTCCTGTGCTTTGGTCTAAGCACTATCCATTTAATACATACAATTTGGACATTTAAACAAACCTATCCACATGTTATATTTCTTGCTTTTAGAAAACCACTTTCAGCAATTAAAGTTCATGCCTTCAAAACAAATATATATAACGTATATGCATTTCATAAAAGAATGACATCTTTTATGCTATAATTAATATCCGTTTTTAAGAAAAAGCTAAAACAAGAAACAATCGTTTGATTTGGACAAAGTCTGTGCTTTTCTTTTTATCAGTCACGTACGCTGTTTAAATCTGGTCAGCTTCCACTTGTGTCCCAGAGTAGATGTTTTCCATCACGTACTCCCTTTCATCTGTAGATCTGTTGGTATATCCATCGTGCTAGTTACACTTATCGACAAGCAGATCACTGGTTGTTATTGTCTTCTTCCCATGGAGGTACAATGTATGTCATATGAATGGTCACTTTTCCATTGGTGATGTCAAATTCTTCTCTCATCGTCTGCACGTCTTCAATAGCCCTCCATAGTTTGGACGAAGTTAATTCTGCAGGTGTACAAAACTCGAGACATAGATGAATGTTCAAACTTTTGTGATACATAGATTAGCTCAAACGACCTAGATCTTTGACTTGACACTGACGTTTGAGTTCCTCTAACAGTGAGTCAAATAAGTCCATACTGAAACCTGCTACTCCCTCGGTTGAGACGTCTGATGCAAAGTCTTTCAATTTCACCGTGTAGGTGTAAGTTGTCGTCCTAAATTTTCTCGACGTCGCTATCACTTGGATGCTAAAATACTCCTTCAGGTCTACTGGATCCTTTTCCTTCTTGGACGCGCTTTGCTCTGAGGGTATGGTGGTGAATGTAGTCAATGATGTTTGTTCTTTCTCTTCTTTTCATCTACGGAGAGTGATTAATCTTTCTCAGCGTTTCTCCTCGCAATGAAGTGTCGTTCTTGAAAATCGTCCTTATTTAATACTGGGTGATATCAGCATGTCAATAAGGTAAAGTCTTGTGGTCTGGAAGTCGCACTGTTTGCACGTAATTTGCCATGGTGTTACTAAATAAACAACTAAGATGTGGTACAGCACTGGTTATGTGATCGTGAGGCACAGCATCGCACTCAAGTTTCTCGCTGGACTTCATTCTTACGCCCCATACTTGCTGTTTGAAAGTATTCATATTTCTCGCATGGCCTTTGTAGTTACAAATGAACTATCGGTCTTGGACGCTGTCCCTTTTTATATGTTGACCAATATTGGCGTGACCGTACGGTAAAGTGAAATGGTTGGGAAGCCGTTCTCGCTTTTGGTACACGATTTGATAGACCTTTTCCAAGGGTCGACTGACGATTTGGCGTGTGGGTAAACATACAAGTTTGTTCGGTTGCTTGGTGATCACAATAAAAGTTACATCTTGTCCAGACTGAAAGGCTTCTTTCAGCACGCCAAAGTTCACAACTTGACTGATGCGATAATTGAGAGTCGTTCCTTTCACTTTACACTCCGTGTGCATTTCTCCTTGTGTGTCTCCGTATTCGTAGCCGTAATTTTTAGAATCGAACATGGAATCTTATCTTCGGGATGCTCGTACGTCCAGGTTCCTAAACGGTCTCCTTCGATATTAAGGTGACTTTGACCAAGGCGATCGATGTCGATGTAACTGCATGTGTCAAAATACAGCACACCATCTCCTAATTGGTGCAACGCTTCGTACAGTTTTAAGGAGTATGGGCTGTCACGTAAGCGGCAGTGATATTTCCAAATTCGTCGGATTCTATAAAGTTCAGTTCTTCTTCGTAATTGACTAAGAGTACGACACGTGTTTCATGTATTTGGTTTTGTTGTGAATCATCTGGAAGTAGCGGGAAGGTTCTGTCAAATACTCGGTCTTGAGTAAACACAGTCGCTGTGCCATTTTACTCCGCAAGCAATTTAACATCACATTGGCAAACGATCGCCTTCCTTCGTTTTTCTCGATGTGGTCTAAAATGATACCTTCCTGCTTCCAGTATTTCTTTTTGAATTTCTTTTGATTTCGGGAATTTGGCACGAGGAAAGATAGCCACTGGCTTCTTGATTCAGTTTCAAAAAGGCATCCAAGTAGTCTGCGACAATGCCTTTGAGTCTCGTCACCTTTTTGGTACTGTTCTGCCTTGGAAAAGTGGTAAATTTCGTACACTTCTAACAGTTGGTATCCCATGTCCAGAGCTTTAAACAACTGTACGCTGACTCACGTTCCCGTCAAGGCACATTCTTCCTCGCTGGGTTGGCAAGGTCGTTCTTGGTTGCACGTTTCGTCACAAGTACGGCACAAGAGAAATATCAGTTTCAACAGTGAGCGTGCTATGGATTTATAGCATCTATCTTTTACTTGTACGGGGAATGCAGACATATTTGTACCAAGAACGTTATGGTGTTGGTTGCCTTCTTTGTAACAGGGTCGATGTGGCTGTTCCATGATCAAGTGATGTCAATGGTGACTCCCAAATATTTGGCCTTGGATGTCATCATTACTTTTTGACTATGGATGGTGTTATATGGCTGGGACGATCCGTCTCTTGTTGATGATTCAGATGACCCCACATTTGTCAGGATTCAACTCCATTTGCCATGCTTTCTCCCATCGTTGTAGACGGTCTCGGTCTGCTTGTAACAGTTCTGCATCCTGATCATAGTCGATTATTCTTTACATCAAGCTGTTGTCAGCAAAAAGGCTAACTTGGAAATCGACTTCCAACGGCAGATCATTAATGTAGATTGAAAACAGCAGTGGACTCATGACCGTTCCCTGGGGATATGCCTTAAGTAACGGAGCTTAATGAAGACTGTTGACCTTCTAGTACAACCTGTTGTATTTTGTTCATCCAAAAGGCTGTTTATCCATTCAAGGGTCTTGCCTCGGCCATCATAGAGATGAAGCTCGGTTGCAAGATGTTTATGAGGGAATTTACGAAAGGCTTTGCTGAAGTCCAGCAGGATTTAATATATATGTTGTTTGTTGTTAAAACTGGCTGCAAGATCCTGGAGTGCTATTATATGTTGGCTCTTGCATGATCTTTTCTTTCTGCAGCGATCATGTCTTTTAGGACGTTATTACTTTCAAAGAACTGCATCAGGTGACTATGGATGATGTACTCCATAACTTTGCAGCAAACTGATGTCATGGAAACTAGCTTGTAATTCGAGGCTTTGCTTTTGTCGCCTTTCTTGAACAATCGTATGATGAATACTCCTTTCCAGCTGTTTGGAATCAGGCCCTGCTGTAATGACGCTAGGAATCGGAAAGTTAGGGCTGGAGATATTGACTTAAACACACACACACACACACACACACACACACACACACACGACTGTATAATCTCACTCAGAATGTATAAACACAGTCCTTTGAAGAAGGCCAAAAGCAACCAAGCGAGGGTGACATGCCAGAAATTTAAGTTCCATCAGACTCTCAATTATATGATGAAATTTGTTTCATCACTGTAACAAAATGGCTTATTGAATTTCTCAGAAATGTTTTAACTTTATTTGTAAGAGAAAAAGAATCAGTCATTTTCAGTTTCATTTTGTTTATGTATTTTATTAAACTGTTTGATTTTACATACGGGTACTCGTTTTGTTCTGTTCCATATTCTTACTCAGATTTGTACTATTTCGTCCATTAAATTTATATTATATTTTATTATTTACTCGATCCCAGTGTCTGATATTAAGTTAAACCTATTAGTATCAATGAATCGAACATGGATTTCTCAAAAGTAGTTACTACAAATTGGTCTACCTAGAAATTGCCATATATATATATATATATATATATATATATATATATATATATATATATATATATATTGTTGTGTTATTGTGTTAAAACATAATAAGAGACGCCGTGTTCTAACTATCAATAACTTTAATATATACAAGTGACTACTGTGAAGTCTTAACACCGAGAGCTATCCGAGAGGCAGTGCCTGTAGATAGTACCAGTGGAACTATGACTCATACACAGAGAGTGCTGATTGGTCAGTCACACATGTATAATGTTACATCTCTCTTCTTACAAAGAAAAAGTTTTAATAAAACTTTTAACAAACTAAATGAATCATAAGCCATTAGTATTAACATATCAGAATTAAGCGCGTCTTTTATATCAATGATTACAATTAACTATGTACACATATCTGAGACAGACTGAGAAGGCATTATACAATTTTAAGAAATCGTATTGCTTGTTTGATAGATATTTAATGTAAACTGATGGTCCTTATCTTGAATCACCGTCAGTATTTATCAACAAAACCATACAATGTGCTATACTAAAGAGTGTTCTATTAGCTGAGTCTCTTTTAACTGCGAGTGCCGGATTTCACAGTTGTTTCATATCCAGGTTATGTCCAGGTGTTTGGAACTGATATTATACTGACACTCTTATCTTTGGTTTCACTAGCCTCCCAGAACGTGTTTAAAATCCGCCTTGCGGACGAACCCATGAGACCGTTGCGTCAGGCTCAGGCGTATTTTGGCTGATACATTTAGATTCCATTGACTTTGAAATTGATTTACTGGCATTTGCGGGGAGTGGTGATACAACTGTACAAGATGTGTGTTTAATCTGAGGGGAGGGCGGTGGTGGTATTTCATTAGTTTTCAGGAGTAAACGTCTATTGCGACGATAAATGGTACCATCTTTGGTGCGAACTGTATATGACCTTTCGCTGTGTTTTCTTACTACTACGGCAGGTTCCCATTTTTGACCTTTCAATTGAACTCGGGCTGATTCCCCTTCCTTAAGTGGTTTTAGTGGTTTTGCGTTTTTGTCATAATAATTCTTAGTTTTCCTCTTACAAAGTGTAATTTTCTTTTTGACTTCAGCGGTGATAGGTGTTTTTGGAATTAATTTTTCGCGGGTTGTTGGGAGAATTGATCTAAGCTGTCTCCCCATCAACAATTCTGCTGGTGAGAACCCGATATCAAGAGCAGTGGCTCGGTACTCTAATATGCCTATAAGTGGTTCTCTGCCGTCGACTTTTGCTTTTGAGAGAATTCTCTTTACAGTTTGAACTGTTTTCTCTGCTAGGCCGTTTGACTGAGGGTATGTGGGACTCGATGTCACGTGTTTTAAGTCCCATTCTTTCGCGAAGCTTGCGAACTCGCGAGAAGAATAGCATGTTTGATTGTCGCTGACAACGACTTCCGGTATTCCAAAGCGCGCGAAAATACTTTTCAAGTGATTGATAACAGTGCAACTTTTTGAGCTAACGAGTGCCTTAACTTCGAAATAGCGACTGAAATAATCTACTACAACAATGTACTCTTTATTATCCCATGTAAATAGGTCTGTGGCGACTTTTTGCCATGGATATTCAGGGACGTCATGATTAATGAGAGGTTCCTTTTGGTTAGAGCTTCTGCGCTCTAAGCAGATAGTGCATTTTGACACCAAATCGGAAATGTCGGCTGGGATTCTTGGCCAAAACAAAACATCTCTGGCTCTTTTCAGACACTTTTCAATACCTAAATGTCCTGAATGTACAGTTTCTAGCATTTTCTGCCTGAGGGTTTGTGGTATGACTATTTTGTGGCCTTTCAAGATTAACCCATCTACAACTGAAAGTGTATCTCTATAATTCCAATAGTCGATTATCTCTGATTGACAGCTTGACCTCTTTTCAGGCCAACCTTCACTTATGACCTGTTTCAGTATGACCATCTGGGGGTCTTGTTCAGTGAGAGATTGAATTTCTTCCTTTTTACGATCAGCTACAGGTAATGCTGATAACGCCATTTGCACCTGCATATCGATACCGTCAGATAAGATAGGGTATGTATCCGATGAGAACTTACGGGAGAGTGTATCTGCTACGGGTATATTCTTACCATGGTAATGTTTTACCTCAAGGTCATAACGCTGTAGTTGCAAAAGCATGCGTTGTAGTCGCGGTGGGGCTGCATAGAGGGGCTTTTTCATTATAGAGACAAGTGGAAGGTGGTCAGTTTGAACGTGTACCTTTCTCGCGTATACATATTGATGAAACCGTTTGCATCCGAACAGTATAGCAAACATTTCTTTCTCTATCTGAGCGTAATTAATCTCAGTTGTGGTCAAGGATTTTGATGCATAAGCCACGGGCGTATTATCTTGCATTAGGGCGGCACCCAGCCCATATTTTGATGCGTCAACTTGCAAAGTCAGTGGTTTCTTAGGGTCAAAATAGGACTATTATGATAGAAAAAATTGGATTGGATTCTCCGCCACTATATTATGATATGAATTTTCTGGCGTTGTTGTTTTAGACTTTTTCTATCATAACCTTCTTCTCGTGTCTAGTTACGAGAAGGAAGAATGTTCGGCATTCTTAAGAATAAGGTGTCACTTATGATGGTTTAGATCCGGTTACATCTTTTTGTGGGATAAGCTTGGCTGCGAAGAGGTGGGATCGCTGTAAGAAATAGACATGACACTCTTTTGAGCATGGAAACGCACTATATATACACACTATATACACTATATATATATATATATATATATATATATATATATATATATATATATATATATATATATATATATATATTCTAAAGATACAACATGTAAATTTATTTATGTTGAAAATACATACAATACATATTACAATACTTATTAAATAGTTCTTCCACAATCTAGTATTTCATTTGTCCATTCATTTTTCTGTATTTTTGAATACAAGTGATTTAAATATTTAAAGAGCCTAAAATTCAATAACTGTAATAAATGTATTTTATTTTATTTATTGTAAGGTAAAGACCTGAAAAAGAACTGTGAATGTTGTACTTATTATTTAAAGAATATATATTTATTCTCAATTAAATTATAACATGAAGCTAGTAATTATTTCAAACAAATACTAATGAACAGCAAAGCTGTAAAATATTTCATTACATTATGATTGTGGAAGAAGGGAACTCAATAATATTATATTATAAATACAATGAACATCAATTCAGTAAAATATTAAATCAGTAAAATATTTCATAGTAGAAAAGAGAACTCACTATTACATTATATTAATGAAATAAAAATAATTCAGAAGAATACCACAACTCACTATAAAATCTTTAACTTCCAAAAGCGAGTATAAGCATAATTTTCTTACCTGTAAGAAATAGACACGACACTCATTGAGAGCTTGGAATCTCACTGAGAATAACCAGTCCAGTGCCTATTTTTATATCCTGGAACTGGCAATTAACAGCGCTTCATCCAAGGTCAAAAGAAGTCCGTCTAAAAATCACGCGTGGTTCTTGCGTGCTATCCAAGGACAGCTTTAACTTTATATCAAGTTTTAGTGGGGGGGGTATAGTGTGAGTGTGTGGACGGTATTTTTCCAAGTAACGACCTTTTGGATCATGTCCATAACCTTCCAGTGGTCATTCACATTGTGAACTTAATTTAATTATTCCCTATGGTGATTATCAATTACTTTGTTCCCCACATCACAACGCAATTTAATAAGGTTTTATTGATTGAATGGTGAGATAAAACATTATTCGGCTTCTATCCGATTGGTGAACTATTGAACTGGCTTCTAAATTAGGCTTTTTCCATTACCAAGTGAAAGCTGAACAATAATAAATGCTTAATCTAAATTCATTTCAATGTCCTTATTATATTCAGGATATGAATTATTGATTGGAGCACGCTTCTCCTACACTCCAAATCAATATCAAAGCACTATCTTAAATTTGGATGTTTTTATCTTCCAATAACTAGAGATTTCAATATGTTGTACACAAATTAATATTTTCGTTTCTTTCTTTTAGAATTGATATCTTGATAGGACAGAACAGGTCCAGGGCTTATAGTAATTATGTCTTTGACCTTTTGAAATGCGTCTTTTTGAGGAGAGTCCCATGAAAACTCTACGTCTTTCGCTAACAGTTGTCTTAGTAGACTTGTGACCTCTGCCAATTTTGGGGCAAATTTGGACAAGTAGTTAACCATGCCAAGAATGGTTTCTAACTCCGCGCGGTCACGAGGGGGTTCCATTTCTCTTACCGCTGCTACTTTGGCGGGGTCGGGTTTGAAACCTTCGGCTGACAGAATGTGCCCGAAGTACTGAACTTCTGTGACGCCCACTTCTAGTTTTTCCTCATTTAACCGAATTCCTTTTTCGAGGGAACGTTTAAGAATATTTCTCAAGTTTGTATCATGTTCGTCGCGTGTGCGTCCAAAAACTAGTATATCGTCACAAATCGAAACAATACCACTTAAACCTTCAAAACTCTCATCGATCTGCCTTTAGAATTCATCTTGAGATGATTTCAAACCAGATGGGAGACGCAAGAAACGGTAACGGCCGTATGGGGTGTTGAAAGTTGTGAGGTATGAAGAGTCACGTGACAGTTTTATTGCCCAATATCCTGACCGTGCATCCAATTTGGTGAAGTATTTTGCACCTGATAATTGGGGTAGGATATTATCTAATGTGCGCATAGGGTAATGGGGACGCAAAATTGCCCTGTTAAGGTCTTGTGGGTCGAGACATACCCTTAGTTTAACCGATTGCTTTTCGACGACAACCATAGAATTTACCCATGCTGTAGGTGATGTAACTGGGGCAATGATATTTTCATTTTCCATGC
The DNA here is from genome assembly GCA_016746295.1 of Potamilus streckersoni. Classification (NCBI taxonomy): domain Eukaryota; kingdom Metazoa; phylum Mollusca; class Bivalvia; order Unionida; family Unionidae; genus Potamilus; species Potamilus streckersoni. The sequence goes on along the minus strand of JAEAOA010000616.1, from coordinate 311,799 downwards.
GATCAAGTTCAGTTTTGAGTTTGTCTTAAAGTGCAACAGGTACTCGCCGTGGAGGGTGCACTACAGGTATGGCTTTGGGGTCGATGTGTATGGTACATTCCCCTGGGAAAAGACCTATACCGTTGAATACTTTGGCATATTCCTTGAGATCAACCGCCTTAGTGAGAGGTGTACTCTTGTTACAATGTAAATCTGACATCTGTGTCTGAACAGAGTATGTAAATTTAACTAAGCCTAACTCCATACAAGACTGTAAGCCAAGTATAGGTGGTGCTCTCGTTTTAATAATGTAGAACTCGAGTTCATGTGTATGTTCATTGCGTTTACATGTGAGATTGACTGTACCCATTGTGTTCAATGATTTGCCGTTATATGCAGATAGTGTGTTTAATGTAGATTTAAGAGGATGTTTTATGCCTAGCTTTTGGAATATATGCGAGGGTATGATGTTAACTTGGGAGCCAGTATCCAATTTAAAATCAATAGAAAATAAATTAGGTTCTACCTCTATCGCCGCATACGCCTGTCCATTGGCAACTATATCCCTTTTTACACTGTCAATAAATAAATCCTGGTTTTGAGATTCATTGTTAATCACACTAACCGTTTTTGATCAACAGACTTTCTCAAGGTGATTGAGTTTCTGACACTTATTGCAAGTCTTTCCTTTTGCAGGGCACTTGTCCTGGTTTGAATGTGTTTTTTATCCGCAGTGTCCACAAGTCGCGTTCACGCTTCGTCTGGAAGACGTGGTCCATTTCTTCTTCGGCTGTAGTTCTTTTTTTTGGCCTGTCTTTGAATTGTCGCATGTACTTCTGGTCTGGCTGATGCAGACATGGTCTGTAACTGCTCCTGGGCATATTCATGGCTTTGACCAATGTTAATAGCCCTTTCCAAGGTCAACTTTTCACCTTCGTTGATCAGTTTTTCTCGTATCTTTAATGACGATACCCCGAAAACGATTCTATCACGAATCATGTCGTCTTCGTCTTTGAAGAGACAGTCCTTGGCTAAGAGTTTCAATGAAGACACATACTGGTCTATTGTCCTGGAGCCTTAAATTTCATTGTTAAATTTAAATCTTGCAAAGACCGGATTTAATTTTGGTTGCACGTGATGTTTGAATTTTGTAAATAGCGTTGATGGGTCCTTTTTTTCTTCCTCCGTCAGAGTCCATGTGTTAAAAATATCTCTACCCTTGTCGCCTACCCAAAGTAGAATGTAGTTGGCTTTGACCGCATCACTTCTTCTACTCATCGGTCCGTTAAATATTATTTCACAGTGTTGTTGGAATTTAGCCCATGATGTGGTAAGGTTAGAATTGTCCCAGGCCATGGCAGGGGTTGGCACGCCGGAAAGATCCATTTCGGTGGTATTAAATTCGTATGCAGAATTTTCAACGTTTTTATGGTTTTAAATTCGTGTAAAATCTTCCGTGGATTGTAAAGTTATTGTTTCAAGATATCCATTTACGATCCATGTGCTATTCCAACCATGATATCCTATTCCCACCATGATATCTCACTTCTGACACCATGTTGTGTTATTGTGTTAAAACATAATAAGAGACGCCGTGTTCTAACTATCACTAACTTTAATATATACAAGTGACTACTGTGAAGTCTTAACACCGAAAGCTATCCGAGAGGCAGTGCCTGTAGATAGTACCAGTGGAAATATGACTCATACACAGAGAGTGCTGATTGGTCAGTCATACATGTATAATGTTACATATATATATATATATATATATATATATATATATATATATATATATATATATATATATATATATATATACATATATATATATATATATATATATATATATATATATATATATATATATATATATATATATATATATATATATATAGTTTAATACAAATAATACTATCATACAGGTTAGAGAAATTAAATTCGTACTCTACGGAGTTTCGAACCCAGGTCCGCGAGTTACACACACACACACACACACACACACACACACACACACACACACACACACATATATATATATATATATATATATATATATATATATATATATATATATATATATATATATGTATGTATGTATGTATGTATGTATGTATGTATGTATGTATGTATGTATGTATGTCATTTCCAGTCCACCTACCTTTGAATGCTTAAGAAAAAGAATTTCATACATGTCGAAAGGTAAACAAAGACAGCGAACCAGAAGAAAATTAAAAAAAAATTCGATAAGAAGCGTAATATATTAAAATTGTCGTATGAAATATTTTGAAGGCCGAATCAATAAATTACATTTAGTTTAAATATTTTACTGTAAGATTGGTATTAAGTTTTGTGACTGATGATTCGTAAACAAAATTATATAGATGCTCCCTACATCTATTCTGGAGATATTAGATTTACCTCTATGTCCTGTTCACATGATGTTCCGATTAATACATTTCCGGGTTTACGTCAACATCTTCAATGAAAATCGATTTAATAGTAGCATTTGCATTAAATTCACTTGCTCTGAGGTCGACAGAACAGCGAAATAAACCAGATGTTTACTTGGTAGGTATTGTAAATCAGTCTATTTACACAAAACTTTATTGAAAGTCTTCACTTGTTTTAGAGAGGAAATGGTGGGATGATGGTTTCATTAAAATGAATTGGACTGAGGAGTGAGGCAGCTGTGCGAAGAGACCATATTTATTCGAATATGGTCAGTCTCGTTATTCTCTACACTGAAATAATAAAAGTTAAGATGGATACGTGTGCCTACACAAATGTCGTAATCTAATCATAGTCAAGCAAAATTTGCTATTGCGTATTACGGACATAAGGACCAACAAATAGTTTGGAACTATTTTTTTTTTTTCTGACAGCTTAGACTTATTTGATAGTCTAGGGCATAAAGTCACCATGATAGCAGAGTACCGGAATTTTATGTCGAATAGGACTTATTTTTTTTTCTAAGCCTTTTAAATCGTAATATACGCAAATGATGCATACATTTTTACAATTTGACAATGTTTATTGATAACTTTTGCAATTTTGGAATTATTTTATTCTCCATTGCACTCATTTTCCTATTCATTCAGCAAGTGCAGTGATGATTATTCAAGTCCGTATATTTCAGTCACATTACAGTATTTTTTATAACTCCAGTACTAAACCTGTTTTTCCATGTCTTGTAATTGATTCACCTATTAGCATGGGGAAGCTTCTTTTAAGAATATACAAATGAAAAAATTATCTCTCTCTAAATATACTGTATTTTCCCCGCATATATTCCGCGGGTTATACCAGATTTTACAAACCCTGCAAGGAAGGTGCGGGTTATATAAGGGTGTGGGCTATATCACAAATTTTTCAGGGGGCCCTGAGTAGCCAAGTGGTCTAAAGCGCTTTCTGTTACAGATCACTACCATCTCACTTCTGTCAGCATGGGTTCTAGTCTAAGATTCAGCGAATGTGGATATGGGAGAAAGCTTGCCATTAGCTTCTCGTGGTTCAGTGGTTCTTTCCGCGGATTTCCCCGGTTTCTTCCTCCACCATTATTACTGGCCGCTATGTATAGCCTATTGTGTGCTGAAAAATGGTGTTAAGCCTCAGAACAACAGCAACAAATTTTTCACATTACGGTAATAATTTTTCAATATATTGTTGAAAAACGTGTAATAATTTGAGCACCTACTTCATCCACTGACCTTGTTGCCGGAATGTTGAAACACATCTGTCCTTCGTCCATAATAATAATGGCAGAATGAGAAAGGTCAAGCATCTGAATTTCCCTGGCAATGAATTCAGGAAAATCATCCATCTTTTTCTAGTAATTCTTGGGTAGACATTGGCCGATGGTCATTCGTGTTCTGATTGACAATTGGTTCCTCTTCATAAATTTATATACCCAATGCATCATCAATGTGCTTCTCTGCCACCATGAGTTTGGCCTTCAGTTTGATGGCAACTGTCAAGATTGGTCGGTTGCTTTCCTGCTGGGCCACAATCCACTGCTTCAGGTCAGCTTCAAGGTGAGGCCATTTGCTTTAGGTCCACAACAAGCATATTTTCATGGATTTATCTTCTCCAACGCTCCTTTTTCTTTTTTCCAACTTCGGATTACACTCTCATCAATATCAAATTTTCTGCCTGTGGCTCTATTGCCATGCACTTCAGCATATACAATGGCAGTTAGCTTGAAGTCGGCTGTGTAAGAATTTCATTTTGGCATTTTTTAAATTTAAGAGAAAGAAATTTTTTGAACTCAAATTTACACTTCATAAGAATACAAGGTTATTTAGAAATATCCACATTTATGTAGCCTGTATCCATCTGCCATTCTGAGCAATTTATATCCAGTTGTTTCCTTTCCTTTATCATAAATGAAAATTTGTCAAATGTTTCATTACCCATTGGATGTAAAGAAGGCTTCATTACCATTTTTAGTTTAGATCAAAGTATTGTCTGAGGCAGGACCGCAATGATTATTGTTTATTATTATTATCTGCTGCCAAGTCAATAGTGGATGAGTTGAGTACTAGTATCTAGATTCTAGAAACAATAAACGCCAGATGTAAAGGCGGCTTCATTGATTTGCTAGGACAGTTCTTCAGCGAGTGGGATTAGGGTAGTACCGTACATAGACCAATAAATTCACGATGGCTTCAAAATTCAAATCTGCGAGTGACTAGCCATAATATAATGCAAGTTATACATAGTTGTTGGTTATGCCACTGATTTTTTTTTACACAAAACCCCCAAAACCACGGGCTATATGATAGTACAGATTATCTGCACCTGCAGGATATATGCAGGAAAAAAAATATGGTGTTTGTGTGTGTGTGTGTATATATATATATATATATATATATATATATATATATATATATATATATATATATATATATATATATATATATATATAAAATAAACAACACCAACACTTAGAATGTGTGACAGATTTTGCTTTGTTGCTTCCTCAGACTGAAATCAATATCATTGCTTATGTCATTAAATATATTCCATTTCTGAGTGATCATATTGTTCAGTGATCATGAACATTGAGATAAACAAGATGACATCATAGCTTACATTTTTAACCTAATTGTTTTGTTCTTTAATGAATAATTGTCATCGAAATACAGATAAATGATATTTTAATACATAAAAATAGATAAAACTGGATCTTAAAGATACCTATATCTCAGTTGATAATTGTATAAAAATATATGAATAAATAGAAATAAACAGTTTTATTAATATTTTTATTATGTACAATGCACATTAAAAAATAATATATTGTACCTTGATATATTATTGACGAATGTTCAGTATTTCATCAGAACTCAAATTATATAATAAAAAATTATGGTGTGCATAGTACTTATGATAATAAAATAAATGTTTTATAAATAATTAAACATAATAAATTGAGAATTATTTTTAAAATGCCCTTTCATTTTTAAAGAATTAGTAAACTTATTTTATATTTTTTCTTTTCACTAGTTAAATTATTCTGTAAATTAGAATTATATAAAAGAATTCTTAACTAAATGAAAACAGGAGACATAATTTTAAAAAGTTTGATTAATGCGTGTTGTATAGAGTTTTGGAATTTAGACCTTTTGGATATACCATATTAAGACAGTGAATCCAACAGGTTTCCTTTAGCAGACATTCCATCTCAGAATTAGCTATAACAATAGGTTGAAAGGAGAAATCTTGCAAAGTAGGGGAATTCATTTTAAAATGTCCATTATGAAATGAAAATGATTGATCGATATAAATTTTTTTATATCTGATCCATGTCTATTAATACGTTTAGATATTTGTTGACTGTTTTTTGCATGTGATAAAATAAGTAACATTTGATGTTGCACAATTAGTATCACAATGCATATTAAATGTTTCTTTCATATTATTACTATTGAAAGAAGTATTTTCATTAATAAAAGAACAGTATGAACATCTAGGTCTATTACATTTAGTTGATGATCCCTTTTTATATGATGTTTTTCTAGTTTAGAATTAATTAGGAACTTTAGTCCTTTTATAAGCTAGTAGGGGTTGGGTTTGCTTTCGTGTAGTGATTTAACACTTGCTTTACATGATAATTTTAATAAATCCCAATATTTAATGATAATCTTATCAATATTAGGCAAACTTAGATTATATTCAATAACAAAAGGAATGATATCTTCATTTATGTTTTTGATTTTACATTGCAAAGGTTCAAGTTGTGTAAGAAAAGATACTTTTTGGAAAGCAGTATTAATGAGGTCAATAGGGTAATTTCTATATAAAGGTCACTAGCGTACTCACACAACTTTGGTTTATGTCATAAATTTAATCTTCTAGATGCGATTTTTAAAGGTATTACATCAAATACCTCATCAAAAATGACAAAAATGACTACAAAACATTGATTAGTTTTATCACACAAGGCAGCAAGCTACTAGCTGATTTCACAATTTGCAATTTCCATAAGACTAAGCTGAAGTAATGTACTGTAGGCAACGGTAAATTTCCTTTTTTATTGTTACTTGCATTCAATACTTGGTACCGTGCGTTATCTGATCAGTGACAGGCAAGATAGTCTGCACTGACCATATGATAGACAACAATTTCAATAATGTCTATAAAATTAAAAAGTCACTAGGTATTACCACCATCAGACGACTCCTGCCAAATGCAATACCATGTGTTTTCTCACCAAATAACTGAGTCTATGAACACCATATCAGCAGAAACCAAGGATTATGGCAGGGCTATTAACATGTGGGCATATTGTTCTAATAAAATTTAGTTTCACAACCATTCATGTCATGCTTGGAACAATTGCTACCCTAAATAAAGATTCTGCAGCAAGAATGGTTAAACAACAATTTTATACTGCAACAAGCATATTTTAATATGTGTATTTTCAACGAATTTGCGAGAGTTTTTGTGTTTCGCTGTTCTCCAACGATGTGAATTCATACAAATTTTGCATGAATCGTGCAATTGCATGCCCTGACAGCCTCTCCACTTAAGTACTTGAAGTATCCAATGACTTTTCAGCGAAGTCTTCCTGTTTGTCACCCAGAGAATAAGCTACATTGATTTCTGATTGGTGGTTATTGTTTAAGCAGGAGCAGAACAAAAAGTAACCATATATGAGAATTCAATTTAACATACTTCAATGTGCAACATACCGGAAGCATAGCTTTCAAATTGACCAAAGTAGTCAAGATACAATTAAAAGTAGAAATTCATATGAAAGTGGTTATTAAATGATGAGTAAAGTTCTTCATTATAAATGTGGAACACTTTTGGAAGGTATAGTATATGCTGAACATACTTCTGGGTTAAGAAAAGTAGCATGGCAAGGGGGGAGAGATTATGAACCATGTCTCTGTGGAGGCAAGTGGATATTTTAAAATAATCTTTTTCATCTTTGCTAATAAACATGAGTGTCTGTGATTGCAAATACAGTTTCAGATGGATTATAATAGAACAGAATAACAAGGCAACTAATAAAAAAGTTATGACTGCTGAAGACTAAAATAACATGCATGTGGTAAGTATTGTTTTGTATCAATTCTCTGTCTCTTGTGTCATATGTGTATCGTTTCAGGAATAGTATTGATGCATCGATATATCTGAATTGTTTCACCCTAATCCTTAAAGTTTGTCATTATAAGATGTGTTTCCAACCATATTGGCAATCATATCTTCAAGGTCAAAAGCCTTGATTCTAATATATTTTAACTTTTTGTTTACATTTTCCATCCATTCCAGACAAATATGTCAGAGCTATTAAAGATTAAAGAATGAAGCTTAATACACATGCATATCAACATTAGAAGGTGAATTGTGTTCTATATTGATTGGCCTATCTTCAGGAGCACAGGTCAGTATTTAAAGTCTTCCTTACTGCTCTAGAACTTTAGAACTCATTCAGCTCTGTAAATTGTGAGCTATTTAAAATAAATGAATCAGATTTGGTACACTTATATATTGTCATTGGAAAAATGTGTTGCATTCCACATTTGGGTCTTATTTCAAAGTCATGGTCACAAGTATATCTTTGATGGTTGCTTTTGTTATTGCTTTATATCTTAAGAACCGTTGTGAAGTTCATAAATGAACCATTGTACACATTAATTTTTCTATTTTATCAAGGTTCTTGATTACTTTTTACCCCATTGTTTCACTTTTACTCAAGTGTCTTCTGATATGGAGATAAGAATATTGGTTACTTTCCTTGTCTGCCTTGTAACTTCATGGCTCTTTCACACAGGTCACATCCCAATTTTAAAATTATGTATTTTTGATGACCTTTCGACATAATGTAATAAAAATGATTCAGAGAATTTGCTTGTTGCAGTAAATTTCTTTTCTTCCACTTGGTGGCTTAGTTTTTAGGTTAGACTCACAACCAAAGGGGAATGGATTTAGATCTTGTACAGATCAGCCTGAATCAGCTGTCATAGATAATCACTTTGCAAGACTTTTCATGACTTTGAATCAGTCTTTCATGCAAATCCATTATTTGCTAATCCAAATATATATGGCAAAGAAATTCATGCAAATGATTAAACACTTTTTGAAAAAACAGCTTTGATGCAAAATCCAGTTATCACCTTTTCAGGGAATAAAATAATCAATTATCCAGAATAAACTATTTTTCACTGGGCCTAATTTTTAGAATTTATTTTATTTTATTAATTTTGTTAAATATTACAAGAATGTAATATTTACTGCACAATAATTTTCTAAAATCTTGTCTTTATAGGTCCAAGCTTGGATAGCAAGTAATAATGAGTGCAGGACCTCTGGTTGTAGAAATCATCCTAACATTTGTTCTCGCAGCATTCTTCCTCCATCGTTATGGTGACCTGAGAAAACAGCATAAGCTGGTCACGCTATTCACATTCATTGCTTGGTACTTTTCTTTCATGATCATCTTCATCCTGCCATTAGATGTATCCTCAGTAAGTACTTTTAGAAGTAAATTTTATTTGTTGCATGTCAGTTGAGAGCATGTTACAGCAGTTATATTTAATACTTTTTATGGGTCTGATATTTGTGTATGGAGGAGTTTAGAGATCCCAGAAAACATTACCAACCATAGATGGGTGGATTCTTACCTTGCATTTGTCAAAACCTGTGATCCACAGAGTTGCAGAGCAAGTGTGCTACCACTGTGCTGTCATAATTTATGTTGAATTATGTACACTATTGACCTGCTTCTCACTTTTAGGTTAGTAGTATAGACAGTCAGCTTTTTGAAACTGGTAAAATAGGTCTAGCTCTTCTTCATAGCCAGCATTAGATATATTTTAAAATACACAGGATATATTCCAGAAATACTTTACCTCTCCTACATAGGAAATACATTATATTTCTCAGATTTATCAAAGTTTTTTTAGGAAGTCTTTCAGTTTCAACAATTAAAATACCAGAAGAATATGTTGTATCTTTAGCCCAATAAATCTTAGTTCTTTCAAGTTAGTTTGCTTCATATGCAGCATACATGCTAACCATTACGCTGTTGGTATAATCATTACGCTCTTTTTCACTAACTTATGCCTAATGCTTAAATGTGTTTGGATTACGCATTTGGGTATATCCCTCTCCCTCCCAAAAAATTAATTTGTTTTGTCATTTTTATTAACATCCCACAAATCACACAGAATGTATTCTAGAAAAGACGGCTTCAGTGTAACTCTGATGTAAAAGTACACTTGTCTGTAGACTAGTGGTGACTTTCCTAACCGTGTTTTGTTCTATTTATAGCAGCTGCCCTATTTCCAAGAAACATGTTGATTTGTACTTTTAAACTTTTGACCTCGGTTTCTATTTATAGCAGCTGTCTGGCTTAGGAGACAAAAGACTGGTTTTCTAAGTTTCAGTCGTTTCTCACAGTTTCTTTTTTATTCTAGCCAATGTGTATGTTTTAGCAAAAATGTTTTTCAAATGAATTTACAGATGGATTAGAAAGAAAAAAAACCCAGAAAAATGACTCAGAGATGAATACATGAATTACACAATACAGTTATCCATTCTAGGATAGCTTCATACCCATTGCAGGCTGTGTGAAAAGGATTTTAATATTGGTCATAGTGTAAAACAAAGACACCTTGAATTAGCTCATTTTGCTAACTCCAATACTAAGATAACTTCTTTTTTTCACAGCAGAACTAAATTGTGGAAACGGATTTTATAAATGCAGGGTCGTTATTTACCGAGTTCCTAATATAACACTGACTATCCCTAGTGGTAGAATACAACTTTGGTCCTTATTTCAAAACAGATGCTTCCTGACGTCAAAATTGCGGAAAATATGCATGTACAAGAACAAAATCATCCAATATTGTTAAGTGTTGAGCAGAAGGTATATCACTTAAAATTGTAGAAGCCATGAAAATTGGGCCCTTTATTATTGCAACAGACAGGAGCAGTGATTATGATGACAAAAAGTTGTACCCAGTCGGTGTAAGAGACTTTGGCAACAAAAATGGGCAAGCTCAGATTGCTTCAGAGATAAAATTATACCAGACATTTCAGTCAGCTGTTTGTTTACAAAAATATATGCTGAAAAACATTGACATTTTGTTTGAAAGAAAAATGCTTTTGTATGTTCTATGCATTCTGGACTAATACATTGGGCATTTGGCTGTTTTAATGGAGTCAAACATGTGGATGTGCTGCTTATCTGATGCAAATCAAGTTTTTCTTGTAACTAAAGACATTCTTTACAGTACATTTTCATTTTAAGGTACATTCCTGCAAAATATGAGCATTAGAAATTTGAATTGCATACTAACCAATGAAGATGTATATGAATTTCAGACATTTTTTCGTCAATGTGTTCAAGACAGAAGACACAAAAGAATTACAGATATAACTACAACAAATGCCACTCCAACTGGAAATGGCACAATCACTGCTGCATTTACATCAAGCACTCCAAACCATACAGAAACCACATTTCACGCCAGGCTTTTTGGGGAAAACCCAGATGACAGTGATGGATGTGAGGCCCCAGTAAGTCATGTACCTGACCATGTACTTCCAGCACTGTGGCATGTTGTCTATTGGACATCACAGTTTTTAACATGGTAAACATGTAATCTTTTTATCTTACATATTTACAAAAATTATGGTACATATTTTAAATGAAGTGGTTTGAAAGACTGGTATCATTTCTTGCTTGTAATATATTCAGGGATATGTAAATCTCAACAGACCTGTTTGCATATAAATTTTAATAAACATTGTTTCCAAGGCTTTCTAAAATCTAAAAGTCTGATGTATTTTTATCTTTGAGACAGCATTTTCATGCATCACACATTTATTATAATTCAGGTCATCGTAATGTGCATTAAATTGGTGGAGCATAAAATTGAGAAATTTATTAGTTCCAGACTTGGCCCTACAGTATAAGATGTTGATATTTATATTGTTTGCGCTGTAAGATGTTGCACTCAGGAAACAAATATTAGGGTGGACGCTAGTCTCAGACTGAGATGTAAATATAAGTCACATCAGAATCTGTTATCCACTGAATGAAGAATGTATTTACTCATAAACATGAATCAATGGGATCAAATTTGGGAGTAGCCACTTTCATATAGAGACTGATATAAGGATAATACCAGAGTTGGTCAAGTCTGAAAACCGGATCTTGGTATGGCTGAGTTATTTTTCTTTGAGATTCATCAACAAGATCATCAAAGAAATTGAAGGTGCAATGAACAAACAAACAGCTGAATATATGAAAGTCACTCAGGTGTGAAAATTAGGTTACAAGTAACCTAGTTTTTATAAGGTTGAGTTGCAGTTCATGACACACCATCACATGACAAGTTTTATGAATAGGTTAAAGAATCCAAGATATTGAGCATGTAACAAATGGATAGCTGAGAACACAAAAGTCACTCAAGTGTGAAAGTTAGGTAAAAATGATGTTATTAATATAGGAGGATTACTCATCTTTAAATGCTTCCACAGGCAATTTTCACAAGTGTGTGTGATACAGGTTTTGTGATACTGTGGATGGAATAAACATATAGGTACATGTAAATATCAAAATGTCAGTCAGGGTCACATAGATTTAGTAATGGTATGACCAAGTTACTCTTTTAAGATGCATCCACATACCACCTTTTATGAGTGTTAGTGGAATTGGGTCAAGTACTTGCAGGGTGTAAGGTAGAATTGAAAACCCAGTGTTTTTAGGCCAAATTGCTGATTTTTTACATCCAAAAAATAATCTGTTTTACAGTAATGAGAATTAAAGGAAGAATTTTTTTTCATTGGTCTCTGGATTGCCCCCATATATAGATTTTATTTTAGGGATATATCAGAACCCAAAATTTAAAACAAACAGAGAAGAGTTAGAAAATTTACTCCTTTTTCAGGCTGCTGTTACCAATGATGCAGTCATATTCCCGTGCTGGGGACTTTAGTGTAGCCGGGAAAATTAAGTCAGCTTTGATACAAAATGCTATCTACTATGGGACATATCTGTTGATATTTGGAGTATGCTTGATCTATGTTGCTGCCAGGCCTGATCTTCATATTGATGCGTAAGTATGCTGGAAGTCATTCATCCAAAATGCAACCAGTTTTTATGTCTTCACATTTGGTGGGGGGATGAGGGATATTAAAATCTGATTTTGTGTTTGTTTGTATTAGAATTTACATATTTTTTTTGCACAACTTATTGTTTATGTAGAGATTTAAGCCTTTAGGATATGATTTGGGTTGGTTTGTTAATGTACACAACAATCATTGAATTCTGGTCCATCAACTTGGGGAAGGGTTGAAATTTGATTTGTTTGGTGTTTGGATGGAGAATTCTGAAAGGGAGTGAATTGATCACTTAGAAAGTGGATGTGTTATGACTCTGGGTTTAAAAGCTAAGCAACAGAAAAGAGTGATAATCAAAAAGTTTTATAAAATTCAACAAATAATTTATTTCCCTAGAATATAGAGTAAAAATTTAAAAAGAACTTGCAGTGTTGTGAATTTAATCTCAAATAGTCCTCAAAATTATATCACAAGTCCTGAAGTATAGACAAGTGTTGCTATGAATGAATTTTAATTTTGTGCTGATGTACCAATAGCCTAGAATAATGTTGATGTGCTAAAAGTCTTGATATATCACAATGATATAATCAAAAATGTAAATGAATTCATAATAGCAGAATAGTGATTCAGTCTTAAAGTCAAACATGACTTTGTAATTCCATTGAATAATTGAAACAAATAAATCCTCTTAGCTGAATGCAATTGAAATTGATTCCTTTACAGCCTGATGTTTCTGTTTATTACTACAGTTATATAAAAAATCTAAGACACAATAACAAGCAGGGTGATAGTCGTTTTCATCAAATTAATTTCCAGAACATTTCAGAATTGTAAAGAAGGTCAGGTAAGTTCTCTTAACCAAACATTTATGAAGACATTGGGTAGACCATGTTTTTCACAGGGGAGAATTATTGTCTGAAAGTCAGATTTAAGTAAACATATTTACCTACAAATAATAATTTTAATATTTAATCTACAATCATAGAGAAAAGTTAGCACTGCAATACAGTGTTTACTGAAAATATAAGGTAAGCCCAACTCCTACCCTCAGTTATAGACAAAGGTCAATAACACAATACAAATTAAATATAGATTACAGATGGGACATACAGCAGATATATAGGAGGTAAATTTATTTTACTAACCAATAGTAAGTAGGGAAATGCTCATTTGTTGCAGTTAAATAATCCACATTTTCAAAACCCTTGAAACAGTGTCTTCTTGTTGAGCACCAGTTAGTGACAAATAAGATATAACAGTTGCTTTTTCAATAGTGGTGGAATCAAAAGTTCTTTACGGTTTTGTTTATTTCGTATTATCTTTCTTTATAGAGTATCATCCTATCTGGCCTGAATCTAGACATTCTGTGGCATGCTTTCTTGCCTCTTTTACATTGTGATCAAGGTCTCAGTCACAGACAGTTTGCATTAAGGTTTTGGTTGCAGATATTTAATCTGCTAATATTTCTGAAACCATCATACTTGGCAGTTATAACTATCAAACTAAGACAATTCATTCATGACATGTTCATTTGTGACTTTGACTTTGTGGTAAGCATCACAGTCATGCAAAGTTTATGTTATAATTCCTAATCCCTTCGATGGATTTTGTTACTTGGGAAGAATTATTTTGAAGCTAAGACAGTTCATTTGGTGACATGCAGACTCACCCATTTGATATCAGGATCGAGGTAATAGTTATAGGAAATTTATAGGAAAATATTTTTCCATTTGCTTGTATTTTATAAACCCTTAATGAAGTTTGTTCATACATTGATGAATTATTATGAATCTGAGACAGTGACATGCACTTTAATCCATTTGACCTTGGGGTCAAGGTCAAATTTATATAAAATGAGCATTAAGTTTTGGTTAAGGTTTATTCATTTATATTTCCAAGTCCCCTTGATAAATTTTTGTCATACTTGGAATTATTCATTATAAAGCTTAAGCAATTTATTTGGTGACATGCACTATACCTCCTTTTATCTTGGGGTCAAGGTCACAGTAATAGAAAATGTGCATTTAAATTTTGGTTAAAGTTTTCATATTTGCTTATTTCGCCTAAACTATTTTAAAGATTTTCCTCATATTTAGGATTAATTATTATGAAGATAAAACCATTCTGATACATGGTCTATGACCCTTTTAATCTTGGAAACAAGGTCACAATCATAGAAAATTTGTAATAAAAGTTTTCTATGTTTTTTCATTTGTTTTCATGGTGCAGAAATTGATGTGAAAGAAGTGTTACATCTTGGACAAATTTTTTTCCCAAGTTTTTAATTATTTTCATTTGCCCATGTTATCGAATTTTGAAACACAATATTAGGGCAAGTTTATTTCCATATAAAATGGAAATTGTGTCTCATGGGTACCATGTAAAAGAATTTCACTTTTTGTTGTTTAGAAAAAGATGTAATCTACCAATGAGATCTCTGTCCTACAGTATGCACAACAGCAAGATTAGGTTATTTAGAGCAGATGACTGGCCCAAAGACACATCACAGAAGCCGACCATCTTGGTCTGATGATAGGATCCAAATCTGGACCCTTTCAGTCACAAGTCTGGCATGCAAGTCTGGCATGCTGACCCATGCTGGTCTACTGGTAGGATTTGAACCAATATCCTTTCATTGACGAGTCCAGCATAGTAACCATTGAGCCATCTTGTCTCCTGTCTAACTGATGCTGTGATTGTGTAATAACAGAAACACCAAAGAACTGATCTTTCTTACTATGTTGAACATTAAGATCAATAAATGTAAACCAAACATTAATTGATTGGTTATTCAACAGGACACCATTTTAGTTTTTTTCACTAAATATTATGAAATAAAGAGGACATTCCAAATTAATCATCAGTTTGAGAGATTTCAGCTGACAGAAAATTTTTACATTCTTGTTTTATAGTTTTAATGGATTCATATTCCTAATTTTCATGACCTTTGATACAGCTATGAAATCTAATGAATACATAATAATGAACATGAACAAAACTGGTTATCCAGCTTGATCAAAGGCTGGGGAAAAAACTAACGTTCTTAAGGATGACTTATGACACTCTGGCCATTTCTGCATTTATTTGAAGCAAATTCAGAGCTATTTTTTTAATAAAATTGTCCAGGTTACAGAGTAAAAATTTCATGCATAATTGGTTGTTTACATAGTCTAATAGCATGTATTTTGCATGATGTTGAGCTATCATAAATGATAATGTTGATGATGTTCGTCCATCGTTGTCGATGAGGACCATTCAATGTCATAAATATATATACCATGTAGATGTCATAAATTAAACACTGCTTGATTTAGACAGTGTTAGCTATTTTTCCATTTACTGTCAGTATTTTACAAGAATGCAGGATCTGACATTCTGTGACTAGTCAATTTATAAAATTCCAAAAATTTGGAAGTTCTGTTGCTGCAATCTTTTTTATGATTTGTATCATGAATTGAGTCAACACATGTACTCTTCTGGATAGAAGAAATGTTATGAGATTGGCATAACATTTATCCAGCTTTTGACCAAGGACATGAATGTTATACTTAAACACGGTGACCTTGGACATGAATGTTATATCTAAACATGGTGACCTAGGACATGAATATTATATCTAAACACTGTCACCTAGGATATGAATGTCTTATCTAAACATGGTGACCTAGGACATGAATGTTATATCTAAACATGGCGACCTAGGACATGAATGTTATATCTAAACATGATGATCTAGGACATGAATATTATATCTAAACATGGTGAACTAGGACATGAATGTTATATATAAACATGGTGACCTAGGACATGAATGTTATTTCTAAACATGGTAACTTAGGACATGAATGTTATATCTAAACATGGTGACCTAGGACATGAATGTTATATCTAAACATGATGACCTAGGACATGACTGTTATATCTAAACATGGTGACCTAGGACATGAATGTTATATCTAAACATGATGACCTAGAACATGAATGTTATATTTAAACATGATGACCTAGGACATGAATGTTATATCTAAACATGATGACCTAGGACATGAATGTTATATCTAAACATGGTGACCTAGGAGATGAATGTTATGTCTAAACATGATGACCTAGGACCTAAGACATGAATGTTATTTCTAAACATGATGACCTAGGACCTAAGACATGAATGTTATATCTATACATAGTTACCTAGGACATGAATGTTATATATAAACATGGTGACCTAGGACATGAATGTTATTTCTAAACATGATGACCTAGGACATAAATATTATATCTAAACATGATGACATAGGACATGAATGTTATATCTAAACATGGTGACCTAAGATATGAATGTTATATCTATACATGGTGACCTAAGACATGAATGTTATATCTATACATGGTGACCTAGGAAATGAATGTTACATCTAAACATGATGACCTAGGACATGAATGTTATTTCTAAACATGATGACCTAGGACATGAATGTTATATCTAAACACGGTGACCTAGGACATGAATGTTATACAGTAGAACTTTGATTATCCAACACCAGATTAACCATCAGTCTCTGTTAACCGTGGGGGCATTGTATGTCAAAATATTAAAAACCAGTGCATGTGCATATGAATTTTTGATGATCCTGTCTACTGTATAATACTTTTAACATACATATTCTGTTATCCATCTATTCTCATATCTTTCACAGTCTCAGTCCCTCACCCTGACACATAATTGAAGTTCTATTGTATCTAAATATTTTGACCTAGGACATGGATGTTATATCTAAACATGGTGCAGAATAATTTGTTAATTTATTATTTATTTTGATATATGATGTAAACTTTTACTTTCAAAAGTGAATTTCCTATATATTGCTATTTTAGATCCAAGAAACAAATAATTCATATATCATGATGAACCAAATTTGTATTTAATTGTTGCCCAGATAAATGATGTTTTACTGATTTTTCATGCATTTATCTTTATTGCAAAGAGAAGGGAAATCTGCAATAAATTAATGTTATCCAGTAACCATACAAGTCCAACTAACCAAATTTTTCATGTTATTTTACAGTGAGAAATTGAAAGTAATTGGTGTTACAGCCAGTAACACTTGGGGTTTATTTCTGCTAGTCTTGCTGCTTGGTTATGGACTTGTAGAAGTCCCAAGGTATGTTTGGAATAATGCCAACCATGCATACACACTGTCAAGGACTTTGTTCAAGATTGCAAAACAGAGCACAGAGAAGACTGAAGCAGAAGAGAACCTGGAGGATGTCTTGGAGGTTTGGTCAATTTACCTTTTGTTATCATTGTTCTTGATAAACATTATTCTTTATGATTTATGATTTATTAATGATTCTAATTTATTTAACACTATCTGTTTTCAGCACTTTTGTTCTAATATTCATTTTCAGGGTTCCTTTGTTTTTTTAGTCCTTATATGGTCTTTTTGTGCCACTTGGAAGATTTATTGTATACTGTATGTATATTCACTATTTTTCATGAGTACCAATTTTCATAGAATTGATAGTTCCAACTAACTGTAAATTTAAGGATCCAATGAGTAATAATCAGTCTTTTGCTTTGAAACCCTTGTCTTCTATACACCCCTTAAAATGGATGTAACCATTATCTCAACAGAGCACAGAGGCAGTATTTGAAATACACTGAGCATATCTGAAAAATGGGAGCTCACTTGTTTCCATCAATTTATATATGTTGCAGAACAGAGAGGTCACCTAAGGATAAATTAGTAGATTTGCAAAATTTGGTCAGGAATTTTTTGGAGTTCAAAAAATGGAGGGTTTTCATCAACCTGATTTTTAGCATGCTAATGGACAAAAATTTAAAACTATTGAACAAATTTCCATTTTTTTTAAAATGAAAATATTTTCCTCATCTCATCAGATGATTTCTCAATAATTTGTTGCCATCCATGCTTTCTTTATATGTACCAGAAACATTTTTAACATTTCTTAGGAAATCTTTGCCTGTATTATAGTTGTTACAGCCATCATCATTTTTCATCTTAACATTAACTAGGTGATATTATATTGCTGAATCAAGGTTTCTTCTGAGTCAGAATGAACTTTTCTCATCACTGTCATCATCAGTGCTGTTGTTGTATTAATACTACAGTAAAACCAGTCTTGAGAGATCAACATAAAGTGGGACTGCTCCAGTGACCTAGTGGTTAGAGCATCTGCCTCGGATGTGGAAGGTCATGGGTTCGATCCCCGGCCAAGTCATACCAAAGACTTATAAAAATGGTACTAACAGCTGCCTCGCTCAGCATTAAGAGGTTAGTGTTAGGACTGGTCGGTCTGGTGTCAGGATAATGTGACTGGGTGGGGCATCATGCTACATGTCTGCGGCATAATGCCCCAGTGCTAGACATCACTATAAACTGCCACATTGTAGACATTTTAGCGATATGACTGAAAAATTGTTAAAGCTATGTTAAAAATCTAAATCACACACACTCAACATAAAGTGGTGTCTCAAGACAGTCTTTTGTAACAGGTTTGTGCAAAGGACCAGTTTCCAAGGTCAAAATTCAACACTATAAAAATGGTCAGTCCCAACAATCACTGTACTTATATTATTTATTTTATTCATAGTTCTTATTAAAATGTTGCATTGCATTCAACTGCAAATAAATTTATATAGCAACATATAGATATACATCTATCTTAAAACATTCATATTTATATTTGCAGATTACAAGTACATGTATTACAATATGAATTTCAAAATGTAACTAAGGTAGCAATTATTTATCATCTCCTTAAAATAACTTCACTTCTTTCAATTATATCACTTTCTTTCTGCTAATATTATAATTTTAAATGTTGTCTGCTGTTATTTGTAATAATGACTGTAGCTGTTTTGCTTAGGCTTTGGGTAGATATAAATATATGTGCCAATAAACAATAAATTTATTTAGATACAACAACAACCAAAGGCTTAATTCACTAACAACATAAATGGATTAAGTCTATAAACAATTGATGTAACTGGCTGCACTAATGTGAACTAATGATAGATTGGTATGTGGATTGTAATCACTGTAACATGAAAATAACAAACAAGGCAACCCATTTAATGACAACAATAAAATCAGGAAAATAATTATTTCTTACAAGAATTAAAGACAAAAGTCTCATTCACACCTGGCATTATGGATTAAGCTCCAAAGGCAAGCAGTGGTATACTCTACCACTACATTAACTCCTTTCTAAAAGTTTCTCCTTATGCTATTAATGATGTGTGGGTTTTCACAGATGATAAGGAGCAATATAAATCTTTGAACTGACTGTGTCCATGTCTTTCTTTTGAAGAAAGAATGGTTAATCTCAATGGGTATTTGCATAAGTTCAATGATAGTTGGTGACATACTTTAGTTTGTTTTACAGTATATGACAAATAACACCACTGTCATGAACATTTAAAATTAGGAAACTGGTAACCAGTTGCCATTTTTTTAATTATTTGTTGTTTAAGAACTTTAATTGTTGTAAGTTGTTGTGGTTACAAGGATCAAAAAACATTAGTGGCATTTGTCTGTTTTTACAATGCAATTCTTGGTAGCAGTGCTATTTACAACAATCTGCACTTTGATTGCAGACTATCTTAAGTGGTAATTAAATAAAGTTAAGTTTATTTTAATTGTTTTATGTTGCATGAAATTATTTTCTAAACTGTCTTCCCTGCTTATGCCAGTTCATGATCACATGCAGTCTTACTGTATATAAACTACATTGAAAGCAAAGTATGAAAATAAATTTAAAAAAATTAAATTTTCAATAATAATTCTGAATATCATGGAGATTTCAGTGAGTGATGGGAGTGGTGGGGAACATAACTCATCTGGTGATGAAAACAATCTTATGGGAGAAGTTCACATGTATGTGAGTTAAAGAAGAAAGAGGTAATATTTCCTCTCTGGCTCTTTTATCCTGTATACATTGGGTTATTCACTCAGCCTGCAGAGATTGTAGCCAAGATCATCTGAATTTCTTACTTATTTTAGCTTTGAGATGAGGACAGTTGCTACCAACCTAGTGTTTGATCAGAATTGCTTGCTATCTGACATATATACAAGCCATTTCGATTTTTGCAGAATTTTTTCTGCTATTAACCCACAATTAAACCATTGTGATCACTTCTGTGAGATTCTGTTTTTCTGGGTAGATAGAAATTTATACTGGTAAACTGCAATTTAAACACTGGTAATTTTGTATCTCTGAAATACTTGTAATATCTGATTGTAATTCATTTGTGAAAATATACCCAAGAACTTTTTGTCTTTAAATTCGACTGTGGTGTGTGTGTTTACAAGCAGGATACTTGTTTTGCTCGAAAATTAAGTGTTACCCTTTACCCTCATCAGTGCATCGGAGATGCCCATATTTTTATTTTGACCCCCAGTTCAGACTTCAGGTTTTTCTTTGCTCAGTTCCACCCCGAATTGTGATACCAAGGTGATTTTAAAGAAACATTGTTCTAATACTCATAGTAATTTTTTGTTCAACTTCTATGATGGATAGAATTAGTTGTTTTCTTGTGCAAATTGAAGTGAGGGTAATCTTTTTAAGCCATCTGGATCTGGCAGCCAGAAATTATTTGTTAAATAATATAGCTCTCAGTAGTTCATTTGAAAGGTGATGCAGGTGTTGTTAGTAGTCTTCATGTTAACAAGCATCTGATGCTGAATGGCACTATGGTTATGATGCCAGGTGGTGTTACTGTTTTTATGGATATTGTACACTCTTGAATGTGTGTTGTTTGCAGTTTGTGCAAAGAATGAAATACTTCCCCATGCTACTGTGCTTGTTAAGTATGAACTCCATCAGCCAGGAGTTAAAAAGTTATTCACTGGGATTTGCATACTTTTGGCCAAATATTACCAAAATCACGGCATCAATTCAACATTTTGTCTTAAGAAATGATTCTCATTTCCACACTATTCCTTTTGCTGGAGAAATAATATTTTACACTTTATATAGGGAATAAAATAAAAATTCAGAAGAAGTGTTGGCACTGATCATGAACTAGCCATGATGACTTGAACATTCATTGTCAATACAATGAGGTGTATTACATTTTCTTTCATCAGCATGCATCTCTTTGATTCACTGAACTTAAGATGAATTGAGTTGTTAAACTTCGTGTTTTTTACCTTTGTCCATTAAGCTCTCTTACAGCAATTCTCAAAGGAACTTTCAATACAAAAGCTTGATCTTTTTTTATGATTAGTAAAAATTATGTTTTTATAAAAATGAGTGTTGGGGGCTTTACTAGTTTAAAAAAAATAGTTTGTGTGAGATGTGTTATGACAGGAATGCTAGCTCTGACCTAGTAACCAGTCATTTTCAGTGTTGTAGCTCAAGGTGTGATATAGGTAGGGCTGTCACCAGTTACCCGGGTACCTGACCATATAGAAAAACCCAGGTATTGAACTCGGATACCTGTAAAAAAAAATCGACACTAGACAACCACTTCAAACAGGTGGACAGCTATGGCTATAATTAGAAACCAGATCTCTGCTTAATATAAATAAACAATACGTCAGACAGTCTGTTTGGATTAATAAAATGCATTGGCGTTGTGCAACCAGACAATCCGTTATCCCCGAGGCATTATATACCAAAGTTAAAACATTTGTTCTACAGGTAATAAACCTCTTTGTAGACGATAACATATTGAATGTGGGTGCTAAATGATCGGTAAATTGTGCGCTCTTTTAATGAAATCCAGTTGGATACCTTTGATTTCCGAATAAACAGGTCAAAGAAATCCCACAATTTATATTTTGAACAATCATCACCTAGACACCTTGAAATCTTCGTAATGCCTCAAAGTAATCTTTGCTTGTTTTTCTAGTCGACTAGCTCTGCGAATTTTGAAAGTTAGCCATCATACATGTACCGATATTTCTATTTTCGATACTACGTTTTCACCATAACTATTTTAAGAATTATATAATTCCAAAATAATAACACTTATGCGACTGCGTGGTCATGTGGTATAACTGGGGCATGCATGCGTGGGTAATTCAAATATGCGGTCAAAAGCAGATGAATAAACATGGTCTGTTCTAACAAGGACTTATACTTTAAAAAATGCGAGTGTTCTAAAGCTTTTAACGAGGCTGATCACAGTGATCATTAAAAGTTGGATTATGCCTACCATCTGTGTACAAAGGTCATTCTAAATAAATTTATTAATTAACAGCATGCGGTCAGACAATTTGCAGCTACGTCGGTGTGGATGAATCAGACTGAGTAGTACACGGTTAGTCTCTATCGCCATAAAAACAAAAAATATTAAAGAAATGGAGATAACAATTAGTTGGTCTACGGTTGTACATGTCATTCATTTGCTAACAGGTACCCGTTAAAATTTGCAACGGGTACCCGGGTTGGTTATTTTGTGATTTTTGATAACCCTAGATATAGGCTTCAAGCCATCAAATAGCAACTATTGATTTCAATTGCATATTCACAGGCATGTTTTGTGAAGCAAGACGATATGGTGCCAACATTTTGGTGCAGCAGGACATTTTGGCACTGACATTTTGGCGTAGGATATTTTGGCACAGCAGTTTTGGCACTGTTTATTAACATTAACCTATTTCTCAATATAAATAGTACACAGTTTACAAGAAACAAATATTTATTTATAAAGCATTCCTAAAAAAAACTTAGTTTATCAAAGTATTCAAGAAATGTTCAAAGCATTTCTCAATAAAAGTAGTACATAACATTTGGCAGTAAAAACTTTGTTATTTTAATGCACTTAAGCCTATAAATAAAGTTAATTTATCAAAGTATTCAAAATTCGATTCAATGGATAGGTCTACTCTTCAAGTCCATAAATGTGCTACCTTTTGGTAACTTGTCCAGTTCATCAGTCCATCAAAAAGTTATGCACTAGTCCTCAAAGGTACTCCATGATGTTTTGTTCTCTTTAACTCTAAACAATTATCCTGAGTCTGACATCGGCTTCAACATATTTTCAGTGCTTTACAGGAGACTGGTCTCCATGAACAAATTCTATATTTTCATATTTTCTGTTATGGGCGCAATAGAATTCTATGTGATATATGTATCAGACTCTATCTATCTATCTATCTATCTATCTATCTATCTATCTATCTATCTATCTATCTATCTATCTATCTATCTATCTATCTATCTATCTATCTATCTATCTATCTATCTATCTATCTATCTATCTATCTATCTATCTATCTATCTATCTATCTATCTATCTATCTATCTATCTATCTATCTATCTATCTATCTATCTATCTATCTATCTATCTATCTATCTATCTATCTATCTATCTATCTATCTATCTATCTATCTATCTAGCTAGCTAGCTAGCTAGCTAGCTAGCTAGCTAGCTAGCTAGCTAGCTAGCTAGCACAGTGACTAAAGAAAAACTAAACATACATGGTCCAAACAAAACGTGCAAAACAGAGAATGTGATTTATCTCATCACATGTAAGATCTGTGGCCTTCAGTACGTGGGAGAAACTGAAAAGCTACACATAAGGATAAACCTTCATAGATCTGATTGGATGACAAAAAAGCTGTACAGAAGCCCGGTCGCAGAACACTTCTCCTCCCCTGGCCACACTTTCAGTGATATAATACTTATCGCTATTGCCAACAACCACAGCTGGAGTTCCGAAACCAGGAAGGAAAAGGAATCATACTGGATACGCCGCCTTAGAACATTGAAACCAAGCGGTCTAAACCAAGAAGACTAGAAAATGAAAACTATGCACTAGTAGAATTTAACATTTTCTAAATCTTCTTATCCTTCAATTTTTACTATAAGAATAACCGGTATAGAACCAAATATCCGGGATATAATCTGCGTTACATATGTACACAAAGTAAAAATAGATGTCGCTTTGGCTTGTAGACTTTTAGGGAATTATACAACGTTTTCAGTTTCCGCAACTAGTCTAAACAAGCTGGTTGTATTTATAGTTTTAGCACATGTGAAGATAGAAATGTAGAGGTTTACAAACGCAACGTTTTTGTGTTTATTTGTTTGTCGTAACTATGTTTTGTATTTGCCTTTGAAAAAGACTCATTAAGAGTCGAAAGCGCTTAGGCTAGTTAGTTACTAGTTTCGTACTGTTCGTCGTCAGTTTATTGCATCTATATATATATATATATATATATATATGCCATGTTTTATCAGGGATCATCCTGGACTTTGACAATGTTGCTAATTGTGATTTTTGTTCCTTATTGGATTCAAAATATATCTTTATATATATATATATATATATATATATATATATATATATATATATATATATATATATATATATATATATATATTGTACATATAATCATGAATTTGGAGAGGAGGAATTCAAAGGAACCACAAAAGGAAGCCACAAACTTGGATACACAATGCACTGGAATCTATCTGTTACATACTCAAATCCTTTGTTCATATTGACAAACCCATCTTTACAGTGCATTGTTAGATGATAATCTGCTTACTTTGACATCTGGCCTGAGTACTGTATGCTTTGATAACTCAATCATGCTACCATACTATAAATGACTGCAATGAACTGACCTCTGAAGATGTGAACAGATCAACTATAATTAATTGAAACTTCAGAGAAACCATTAACTTTTGAAGTACTGATGGCTGTGTATAAAACAAAGCAAATGAAAAAATGTCAATTAGAATTATATACTGTAAAAAATGCAACTTTATCTCGGGTAAACACTACTTAAATGTTGCATGTTCATTATCTCATCCTATGAGTAAGTTAAGAAAAAAAAATAAGAGTAGGTTAACAGAATTATCAGCATTTTGGATTCAGTGAAAATTCATCAGACAACACAGTCACTAAACCTGATGTTATACCTGACAGTCCAGAAACATAATTAGTCCCACTTACTTTTGGCACACCAAAATGACCAGCATCAAAATGGCTTTGCACCAAAATAGTCCTGCCAAAATGGCTGTGCCAAAAAGTCACATACCATGTGTTATGATAGCTAATTGACCATTAATTGTTTTCCATAATGTACTGTGCTTTTGACTGGCATCATGTAGAGATGTATTTAATATTTCTTCCCCTTCATATAGGTTACCATTAGGACATAGGTGGGTATAAAAGTCTTGTCTGGCTTGACTGGATTGGTTATGCATTGTTCCTAGCATATTAGCAGGGTCCCAGGTTGCCAAGTTATCTAAGGTGATCATCTTCACAAATCATTGACATCAAACCATGTCCAACTGAATTCAGGTCTCAATTTGACCAATGTGGGTGGGTGAGAAAACTTGCAAGTAGTTCCCAGTGGGTCAATGTTCCTTTCAGTGTTGTCATAGGTTATGCTGCTGCCATATATACTGGCCACCATGTACAGAATATCTGTGCAGAAAAATGGTGTCAAAATCACAAAGCCAAACGAAACCAATCTTAGCATATTAATATTTCTGTATCTTCAGACATTTATAGAGACGTGTTTATTTATTTAAGAGAACATAATCACATGAAGATTTGAAGTCTGTCACTGCGTTTATAAATTATGCAGTATATGCAGTTGAAATGTAGATTTTAAGATTGCTTTTGTGTTCTTAATGATCTGATATTTCAAAAACAGTGGTGTCATTTGTTTGTTTTTATTTTAGTGGAAGGGGAATTTCTATCAGAATATTATCAGAATTAAAATTCTTCATTAGACTAACAAGTTTTAGAGGCTAGACTCCCAGTTTTAGCCCTGTCTCACAGTTTCTTATGGCACACTTGTCAAAATATTTGCATCGTGTATAAATTTTTTCTTCTTTTCTCATGTATACTTCAGTTTTAAAATGCTCATGCTTAATCTCTTATACTTTCAGGAGATAAAGAAAGCCTCAGAAAATATTCGATACAATCACCCACTGAGGCAACATATAGATACTATTCTTCTAAAGGTAAGAAGCTTGCTAACCATCACATCATCACATAAATTAATTCCCATTTGCATTTACTTTGGATCCATTTGCAAACAACTCAGGAGCATTTTTTTGGTTCTGCTGATTAGTCCTTACTATATAGACCCAATTATCTAATAGTGCTTTATGTGATACCAGATCTCTGTGTGTGTGTGTGTGTGTGTGTGTGTGCGCACGCGCACACATATACACACATATATAGTACTGTCACATCATATCAAGCCAGTTGCAATGTTATATATTCAGATCACTATGATAGCCTCAATGGTTAGAATGCCTACCTTGAATGCTGGAGGTTGCAAGTTCGAACAACCAAAGACTTGTAAAAATTGTACTAGCAGCTGCCTTGCTAGGTGCTCAAGCATTAGGAAGTTAGCATTAGGACTGGTTGGCCCAGTGTCAGGATAATTTGACTGTATGGGGCATGATGCTACGTTTCTGCAGCATAGTTCCTCAGAGCTAGATATCACTATAAACTGCCACACTGCAGACATCATAGTGATATGACATGAAACATTGATTGTTACAAATCCAAATCACAAACACACAAACACACACATGATCATCTTGTTTCTTAAAATTCATTTCTAGTTAACATTTCTGTAAGATCCTTATTATTGACATGCTATTGTTTCCATCATATTTTTATCTATAGGTGTAATATACATGTTTGCATAGATATTAATTTGAATAATTTACATGTGCCTAAGATCAAAGAAGTCACAATTGGATATGTTCATTGATCTTCCATGTTAGTGAATTATTAAACATAATTGCTGCACATATTATATTATTCTTTTAAATAAGTTATGAAAAACATTTATATGTCACACCTTGATAGGTGGGAAAATAAAATAATTATTGATTGTTTCCATATTGGCAGATGAAATACATTCTTCCAACCATAAAAGAAAAATATTAAATTAGCCATAAAATGATATAATAACTAGGTTTTAAGAAAACTTTATTTGTACATTAAATGACCATAACCTTCTAGTGTACAACAGAAGAGGTACATAAAAATTATTTTAGTTCAATCCCTCATAGAATCTAATTGAATGGTAAATTGTATCTTGTCGCTTTTGACTTAAGTTTTTTTTTCTGTATTCTGTTTTTAGTTAAGATTTTATTAAGGATCACTTTGAGTTAGAGGATGACCCTAGCATTTCAAACTTTTTCAGTTCCTCTAGATTGACATACAGTATCTTATGAGAAGAATTTTTTGTATAACCCAATTTTAGTCCATTATACAGACATGATTTTTCTGCTTTTCTCCAGACTTGAATCAGATTTTTATGTCATCTCCAAACCGGTTTTAAAAAGACTGTATGGTCCCATTCCACAACAACCCTTGTAAAGTATTTGTTCCATATATTAGTTAGCACATGACTTTCGTAAAGAATATTCTGATTGGTCAAAAGTTTAAATTCATCCAATGAATCTTCATGTATTGGAAACTGAAAGCATGCTTGCAAAACATGGTGTCCTGAGTTGTAGAGCAAGACCATGACACAAAAAGTTTAGATAATGGTTTAAAAAAACATAAAAATAAGAATGTCTGGAGTGAAAAGTTTACAGAGCTTTACTTGGTCAGTTTATGAGAAAACTGAATGTTAGAGTACTGGCATTTTGTGACCTCTGCAAGAAAGATCTGAATTATGGTAGTCATGTTGGAAGAGTTTGGAACAGCACCTACAAAAGAAGTTGTATCTGGAAAAATTGAAGCTCAGAAGACATCTGAAAAAGTGCAGTTAATTACTATAAGAAGAATGATTTCTTGCATGAGAGAACAGATGCATGTAGAGCTCTGTCAGAATATGCGTTCTGCATGTCGCCAATACAAGCACTAGCTTGAAAGGAAAAGACTCTCATTGAGAAGGGAAAAAAAATGATTGCACATTGAGCCAATAAAGCCAAAAAAGTCAGTGGTGACAAAAAGAAAAGCCAAAGAAATCTTTGCCATAGCCACAAAACGATTTTAATTGGCATATCAACAAGTTCTGTCCATTGGAGAAAAAGACAAGTGAATTAATGGTATTATTTGTATATATTTAATGTACTTGATTTTTTTAAAATATTTTTTATGAAAAGAGATAAGTTTAAGATGTTTGCTGCAAAATTTGACAAATTAATGTGACTTAATTACAATGTGAACACTGAAATAATTTGAACATCAATAGTATTGGAGAAAAATTCATGTACCAATAAATATTGTGAAATTATTCAAGTCAAGTTGAACAATTTTGCTAAGTTTATTAGTGTTTCAAATGATTATTTTGTTTTATATTATGATGATAAGTTGCACCAAGAACAGTTTTTTATGACTGTAAAATGCGTTTTTGGCTGGGGAGCCTTTGGCCTCTTGACTCCCCAGATTGGGGGTGCTGCCCCTCAAGACCCCAATGGGGGAAACCTCCAACACCACCCTTTAAAAAAAAATTTCAGCTTTTTTATGGAAGACCAGCATTGTGTCTGATTATAGGATCTATGTAAGTTTTCTCTCCAGGAAAGAAAATAAATAATATTGATCAATAACTTATTTTCCTGATAAAATGATAAAAATCTTTCCATCAGTGTCCTGAGTCTATGCGCAAGACAGTTAGCCGTAATGTTGATGACTATGAAGATTACAACAAAACATATGACATCCCTTCAGAGAAGGAGCTGGTCAAGCTTCATCGAACTGTAATTTTTGCAACCCAGACACACAAGCGACATCAGACTCAGTGGAACAGTCTGATGGAGAAGGCACTTTTGCTTGAGGATATTATAATGAATGAGGGAAGCTTCGACAAGAAATTCAAGCATTCTTTGTCAGCTGATGACACTTTTGGACTCCTCCGAACCATTTATACTCCAACAGTTGGTAAGTTGAGCATGGTATGTTATTGAGTTGCCTCCATGATCTGATATTCAGACATTTGTTTCTTTACCAGCAACATTGGCATGAGTGACAATGTCAACTAAGATTTTGTTTTGAAATTCTATATCGAGCTTTAGACATTTGCAAGGAAGGTGCAGCATAGTACATTTTGCATGTGAGAGTAGTTTGAGGAACCCTTGTATGAAACATTAAATGACAAACATGAACAACTCTAATGTTGATTTGTTGTCAATAATGTCAATCTGAGTAGTTTTCCAAAGCAGATGTAACAGAGTTGATCTATTTTAATAAAGCTTATACATATTATTAAACTTGAGTATTTAATTAAAAATGTACTTCATATGACACTCCAACAAAATTAATATGAAGATGGCCAGCATACTATATGATGTCATGACTATTCATAGGAAATATTCATTGAGAAAGAACAGGGCTGTTGTGATACAGGGACTTGTCATGCAGATGGACCTTCAGAAATAGTAAATAGAAAATGATTCAGATGATTTCACACAAATTAGTAATATTAGGAGACAATTTAATTAAATTCCTCACACTTAAAAAAGAAACAAAAATGTTTGGCTGTATCTGGTTTCTCCTAATTGATATATCTGTGCAGTCATGCCATTTACATACAGTTAGACCTGTCCTAATGGTCATCTGAATTCAGCAGTTACCTGTTTACAATGGCCCTTACAGTTGCTCACCAGCAAATTTCCTATATAAATCTCATGTAATCAGTGTTCATTTGTGATATGCAGTCAGTACCCATGTGTTTTTTAACCAAGCACCCTACCTTCTATGGTCACTGGAGTGTATCAGCAATAAGTGCTTCAAGTATGCAGATTAAATTTCTTTGGTTTGATGAGCAAGGCATGGTATATATAAAGGTATATTATCTGCATCCATGTTTAAACATTTTATAATTGATTGTATGTTGTAATCCAGTGAAAGTCAAACTTGTCAACATGTCAGAATCAATATCCCATATGGTTTAGTAATCTGAGTCTCCTCAGATCCTTCCCACCCCATTTGTAATATTTGGACATTTATGATGTGTAGGGTCCAAGTTAATTGCCTATTAAAATCTTTGAATTCACTATCACTGTGCACTGGTGGTATAGGGTAGTTGCTTACCAGTGGGCCTTGCAAACTTAAATGATGCTACATCAGGTCATAACTCCCTCTAATCAATAGGAAAGTTTATTTAATTTCTGTGAAATTTTGTGTTATGAAATTGCTGTGTCTTTAATCTACTTACAGACAAGCTGAAACTTCATTGCTGATGAAATTTGAGCTGGTACTCGTCATTTGCATTGCTAGTCACATGACTGCACAAATCTTGCAACCTACATGTTCATGTAGGTATGCAATATAAACAATAAACCCCTTTCTAATGTTGTTATACAAAAATTGGAAAACATTAAATGAAAGTTACATTATTTGTAAAAGTATAAATGGACACATAATTCTTAACATATTTAACCAGAGAACTGACCAGAAACCTGTTGATATGGCAGCAACTTGGAGAAAGTAAGATTCATTATAAATGAAGTACATGTTAACAATGGTTTGGTTGTATCACATGACTACCATGTTGACATGTTTTCTTTTCCTGATGAATCTGGCTTTGCAGTGATAAATTCCAGCAGTTTCAATGGCAATTGACTCCGACCCTACACTTCAACATAAATGTCTAAATGTTAAAATTGGGGAGAAAAGGGTCAGGGAAAACTCAGATTATTGTTTTAGGTGTTATTAACAATAACCCAAGGAAGCTTTTTTTTCCTTCACTAAACATCAAAGGTTTCAAGCAAAAGATGAATGACTTTTGATCTAGGTGAGTTTGCGCAGCTGCTTTATACGTCAATTGTATAAAGTTAAAGTGTGAACAGATATTTTCATGCGCAACAAAACATAATGTGTTTCACAATTACATGTAAGCTGTTAATTGGGAATTTTATTAAGGGACCATTTCTCGTCTTATTGAGATTAAAGTGTGTGTGTGTGTGTGTGTGTGTGTGTGTGTGTGTGTGTGTGTGTGTATAAGAGAAGGAGAGAGCCAGAGAGATGATTGCATGACACAGTAAATGTTGTCATTTTCTTTATTGTTGCTAAATAGCTAAACTAAATACATATATATTGGTAGCCTACTATTAATGGTAGTAATAATGCAGGTGAAATTATAATAATGATACTACTACTAATTATAATTAATACTACTACTATTAATAATGGCATTACTACTACTACTACTACTAATAATAATACTAATGCTCTTTGTTTCATAGTACATAAATCTGTCTTGAACCAAATTTGAGAGCTATTCCTGCCTTCAGGGTGGTTGCTGTTTTCAAGTTTTACTGTATGTAACTGGATGAGACCGAAGATCTGTCAATATAATGTTATTCATTCAGAGTAGTTATAACACATTCCATCAGCTACCAAGGGTTGGATAAATTCTCATTTTTGACAGTAAAAGAGAAAGTATTGCTGCCACAAATATTCAAGTCAAGACTGTTTTGTACCACAATCAAACGTGCAAAGTGTGAGGTTCACATCATTGTTTACTGGTTTTATGTGTGCTTAAGTTTTATGCAAGAGTGTCTTGGGTTAGATCTTTGCTGGGCAGTCCCACTTCATGTTCAATTACACATGTCCTATTTGTTATATTCCAGAGTGGTATTGGAAGTGTATGTTGGAGCCATGGGTGATGCGTGGCCTGGCAGTTATCCTTATTATCATCTCCTTCATGGTGGTCTGGTCTGAGTGTCTCTTTTTCATCAAGGAACCTGTCCTTTCCATCTTTGCCATCTTCATCAACCTGGCCAAAGTCAATTATGACTATGTTTACATTGAGGTAATTTAACTTTACAGCAGTGAGTAACTTTGTAAAAAATACAAAAAACTTTAGATACCATTATTATGCAGACTCTTATGTGCATTCTTTTCATGAAGCAAAACAGTTGTATTATTTTGCAAAGTCAGAAAAAAATACACATTCCTGTTTATACCTCAGCAGGAGTCTTTTAAATAAATGTTAAGACAGAATCTTGCAGTGTGAAATCAACTGAATTGCAAATTAGTTAAACCTAATTGCTGATGACAGGCATAAAACAACAATAAGATTGATGATATATATATATATATGAGCAGGAGTGCATCCTATTTATTATTTCTCAGCTAAATGTATTACCAAATCACATTCAGAAATAACCATTGCTACCTTTGAAACCAGCCCTGATTGAAAGACAAAAAGACTTCTTTATATATACGTATGGAAAAAGGAAATGAACTTATTTATAGAATCTGGTTTTTGGTTCTCAATATAACCATATGTTATTATTACTGAAATTAACTATAGTAAGGTCCTACTTTATTATAAACTTCTGGATTTTGATAATGTGTTTATTTTTTTAGCTGGGTAGCATTCTGACTATAGCCTACTTGTGTTGCTGTGCTTACTACAGTGTGTTCCAGATTAGGATTCTGAACTACTACTATATTGCACCCAGCCATCAGACCAATGAGTACAGTTTGATATTTACTGGAATGTAAGTACAGTTATTTAAAGTGATTTCTTTTCTTTTACAGTAGCAATAATAATACTTCTTTGCAAATCAATCCCTTGTTTTTAGCAACAAAAGTGTTGCAGGTTATACGCCCACCTAGATGGAAGTTCGATCTCCACTTAAATCAATGGATTAGTATGAAATCCAGTTCATGCTCTAATTACTACTTCTGCTGATGCTGTGAAGCTTTCTGTTTTTGAAGCGTTGCAAAACTGATTTCCACTTGTGCGTTTTCACTGTTTAGCAGTTTTAAGTAGTTTTCTCACACAATATAGTATACTCCAGTTAAAATTCTGTTTCTGGCTCTACTCTGTCTTGGACAAAAATTCAGCCTTTTTTTATTTTGTCTTGTGATATACATATCATTGCCTTTTTAATTACCTCCCCTAAGGTTAGTAGTATTACAATCATCTCTGTATAAGACCTAGTATATGATTTCTGTCAAGTGACTGTATAGTATTACATGAAATAAGGTTGATTTTGTTATTATTTTAAACATTTGTGTTTGTCATTAGTATCCTTTTGACGGTTTCAACTGTATATTCCTTTCTTTTGCTGTATAATTACATATGTCATGTTGGGCAGGATATAGATTTTACAAGCATTTTAATCTGGTAGAAGGTACCATGATACATGTCTCAGTTGTATGGGGTACAATTTGGGTTGCAACATTCACAGATAATGGTTACAAAAAGCATGGGTCACAATCTTAGCCAAACAAATTATTCAGCAAAAAAATAGCAAGAAGATAGATCAGCTATGATTGAAACTTCTTCAGTATCATTAACACTAATGCTCAGTTAACAGCTTCTTATTAGCAGAGACCTTGAAGGCAGAGAGTTCATTGATCCAGAAGAATATTAAGGAGGCAAAATCATCATGGGCTTGCTCATACAGCACCAACACTGCCCTTACCTTTTCAACCAGAACAAATCTTGTCTTCGGTACCTCTAGAATCAATGTCATTGTGATAATAGTCATCTATCTGGATCATTGATGGACATACCAACACATGGTGATCTGTCCTTGGATAACCAGTGCTGACTTTAACATGGTGTTAATTCATTACAGTCACTACCAGCTCTGACAGAGCTTCAACTTGGCATGGGGTCCCAATATATCCAGACCTGGCTTTGTGAAACGGATAACTCTAGACATTTGGAATTGTTTGTCCAAGCACAAGCTTTAACTCGGTCAACTAGATCAAACCAAATGGTCTGTCATCACTTAGTATTCAGTCAAATCTGCACCTGATGGGGTCAACTACTCATGGGTCTGTTTGCAACAAGGTGAACAAGAAATCTACCCACTATTACCTATCCAGTCCAACATCCAAAAGCCTGTGTATTTTAC
Organism: Potamilus streckersoni; assembly: GCA_016746295.1. Lineage (NCBI taxonomy): Eukaryota > Metazoa > Mollusca > Bivalvia > Unionida > Unionidae > Potamilus > Potamilus streckersoni. Next base: position 277,453 of record JAEAOA010000616.1, on the reverse strand, counting down.
ATTATTCCATAAACTGGAATGATCTAGATGCATGTACCTATGCACCTTCCTCCATTCACACCAAGCCCCAACCCTCATCTTTCTATCCCCAAAGACTTATACAAAGTGAAAGAGTTAATGCTATTTGATTCTTATTGCTTCTGTTAATTGGGAAAAAAAGATAAATGATATGTTAAACTAGGCAGTATAATATCCTGCAAAAATCTTTGTCTTGCCTCACCTGTTCAGACAACAATGAATGCAGGTGTTTCATCGAGACATATGGACAACTGGTTATGTTCAATGCCTTAAAACATGATAATAACAAAGATTACAATTGTTTAAATGTGAAATCTACAAAATTGTAAAATGCTCAAGCTCAATTAAAAATTTATAATTTAACTTGTGTGAGCATTGAAGTTTTCATAGTTGTCTTGTTTCTTCACACAATTTCAGTTTTATGAGCAATGATGATACAGGAAAGAGACTGTCTCTTTCTTATGGCAATAGTAGTAGCATATAATCATAAGATTTGTTTCCTTTTTTATTTCATTTGTTCTAAATTCATGTATATAATATTTATATAATGGGGCACTTCACATGCATCTGTGTAATCCTTGCTTTCCAACATTTAAAACCTGTTCAAGAAGTTTTTTCTTTTCTGTTTTTACAGGATGTTGTGCAGGCTGACACCCCCAATGTGTCTGAACTTCCTGGGACTTATACACCTTGACAGCCACATTGTGCACACAAATAATCTTGAAGAGACATCCTACACACAGGTAGAATGGGTCACTGCTCAACTGGAGATCTGTAACTTTGTATTCAGTGTTGGGGTATACATAGTTTTGCAAACAGGTTCTTAGCTTCTGAATGTGCAGACCTGATTTGAATAGGTTTTAACTTATGACATAGGCCTTGATAAGCTTCAGAGATTCAACAAAGCTCTTTAATATGTTTGTTCTGTTGTATTTCATTTAGTTATATGTCTGTGGATGACAAGCAAAGTGATTTGTTTTGAATCACACATATCCTTCATATTTATCTGTCAAACATTTATATAAATTATTTTTTATTTTTTTATCAGCCAGTCCTGAATATTGCTCAGTTTTGGAATATCTTGGTCATTAATCCTTTTAATATAGAAATCATATCTGCTTTGAGTTGTACTAAAGTATGACCTATGTAGTGCTACTTTCCTGTATTGCCCTTCAGTTTTCATCCATCCCGTATGCTGCTATTAAATTTGCTTACCAGTTTGAGTTAATATATACACTACTGATATCTTGATTACCTTGTCATGATGTTATAAAACAAAAATATTTCTCTTTATGTTATTTCACCATATGGTTATATAGAGATGATATGCGCTTTTCAAACTTACCATTTGTCCTAATGCTTTTCGAAAAGCATCCTGGATACTGTGATACCTTCTGTTTGTCTTTACATCTGTTTGGATGCCAGTTATCATATCTTATAAAGTGGTAATTCATTAAAACACAGCATATATGTTGCCCCTCTGGTGACCTGCTGCAAGAAGTATCATTATTGGGTTCCACAACTGGTGTTTCTGAGAAAGGTTTCAGTGTCTTATGAACAAAATTTTAAAATTTTAAATTACAATGGCATTTTTAAATATTTTCTAACCAGACATGATATATGCAGCTAAAGCATGAAGACATATTTTTTATTGAGTTTGCATTATTACTCCTGTTGGGGGATTTGGAGAAGAGAGTGGAGATATAGTTGTTTGGAATTATACTGTGAAAAACATGAAGATTTGTGATGCAAACCTTTACAGTTCTGCTTTTAAGTGTCCAGCTTTTTGTATTTGCATGCACATATTTTTGTGCATACACAATATACCAACATATTTGTTTCCTGCATCACTTCTATGGCAAATCTACAACCAATATACCATCAAACTTTGTTAATGCCAAAAATATCCTATCACCCAGGTTTCACTATAACAGGATATCACTGTAGTTGTTCAAAATTTATTAAAACTTATTTCTAGTAACATTACATTACCCATGTCATTACAGTCTATTTGCATTTTTCCTTTGTCAGTTAATCAAACTTCACCTCTATATAAAGCCACAAATTGAATCAATTTTTTAGAAGTCTGTTATAAATTACATCTGTTATCCAAGAGTCACCTTTATTGAACATTTTTTTTTAATGGCAGTGATTTATGTTGGATAAATGAAATTTGGCTGTACTTAATGGTAGTATGCACAATTTCTTGTCACACTAATATGATGTAATGCATTTACTTCACTAAGGATGCAAATTTATTTTGCATTAATAGTAAATTTCTTTATGATGTTTTTATGGCATAGCTATTTAGTTTGTAAAAATATTTCATTGTTAATACGGGTCATACAAATTATTGCTCATGGAAAACTTTCTTCAGACTGTAGTGGTTTGGGTTATTTTACTGCTCTAAAAAATAACAAGAAGGGTTTCCACAATTAACCTTGCTTACCCATTGATCTTTCTACTGCACCAAAACTCACGATTTTTCCTCTTTTGCTTTCAGAATCTTTTTAGGGGTTACAAACGCCTTATATTGCCGGTATTTTATTATGTTTTCTTACAACAGGGTTACATTGGCGAAAGTTTTTTTTTTTCATTTCAAACCTTTCAGGGATATTTTACTAACACTATCTAAACTATGGAGATGGATAAATTATTTGGATAAATTATTGCATATTTACCATTTTTCATGTGATACCAATTTTCCTGGATTTTGTGGTTGCTACAAACCATACATTTAAATTTCCAAAGAGATAAATATTGTTTGGAAACAATTGCATTAATTCATCAAACCACCAGTATAAATGAGACAAAAATTTCCTTTTAGTAACCATGAAAATTGATATCTACAAAAATGAATTTACAGTAAATAATTCTATGTTACAGTTGCAGCATACATTTTTCTTGCATACATTCTAAGGCTTAGAAGTAGAGAAGTCTAAATTACTACTAACAATTGGTCTTGGTTACAAGGTTTATGCTTCAGGGAGTCAGATGTTTCTTTTATGAGAAGTTTTTCAGCTTTTGTTTTACAATTTATGCAATATAAAGAAGAGCTCTTTCCATACTTGTGCAATGTAAGTATTTCTAACATTATTGGTATAGTCATTGTTTGCAATGTCAATTTTTCTTACAATATTGGTATAGTCCATTTTAGTAGTGTCAGTATTTATGACACCATTGGTACAGGTCCACACATGGTTACTAGTGCTGTAGTAAGTATCCAGGTACAAGTCAGCTACATCTTAGACTCATATTCAAGTCTTGGACATGGGTGGGTACTTGCAAAAAAATATGACAAATCTTACAAATGGTTTGATTGTCTTCCCATTTAACTTAAATCTGCCTTGTAGCAACCATTGGAGAAGTTATTCTTTCTTGAGTATCATGTATAAGTGGGGTCTCTGTGCAGTACTGTTTTGGAAACACAAGGAAGAATTTTGCATGACTTATTATTTGAATTGACCTCATTTCATAAGTTTTGCTACACAAAGCCTAATAAAAACTCTACTAATGTTTGACTTTTCATGCATATATAGTTCAGTCTGCTTCTTTTATATCATTGAATAAAGCTAGTTTTTTTTACCATTTTTTTTACTATAGTTATGATGGCTAGCCTTGATAATGCAATACTCCAAATGGAATACATTGTTCTGATTAGTCAGTTAAAATGACCTGCAAATGCAGTCGTTTGTCTAGTGCTGTGTTCTCTAACATATGTCTGGACTAATAAATTTTGCAATCTTTGATCCAGCTTGGTGGACCCGTTCATGTACATATTACTGGATCTTTAATAAATGTTCATCACATAGGAAATGTATGAATCAAGTAGAATAGTATAATATGCTATGAGAGCTGTTCTGTTTAAGCAAACATGGTACCCAGGGAAGGCACTTTTTTTTTAAACATGTAAGTCAGGTTACTCAGATTACTTAAAAAGTTCATGTGAAAACAAAATTCTAACTTGCATCTATTGGTGGTCCCATGTGTAGTTTACTGGAATGGCCCTGAGCTGTATGCAGCAAGTATGCAGCAAGTATTTAAGACGGTCATTCCTCATACCCTGGTAAACTAACTGGAAAGGAATTTATTGCCTTGTAAACTGAATATTTTTTAGCTAAAGTTTAATCTTTAGCATGTTGTAAATCTCCTATCTGCCATTGTTGGCTATGCAGACAGTTGTTAACAGTGCACTTGTGTTAACAGTTACCTCCAATGGGCTGAAAAATCATGACAACTGATGAATCAGCATGATTTATTACATCTAGCCTTCTTTTGGTGGCAGTGGGGTTATTTTCCAGTAGTAAAAAACACAGAGTAACTCATTTCTACATATAATAAAATCATTTAATATATTTAGATCATAAAAAAACAAAAAAACATTTTAACTTTAATTTTTTAAGCTGAGGCTTTCTGCCAAATTGTTTTACTTTATTGTGTATTGCAGTCATCATTTGAGTTACATTGTGTATTGCAGTCATCATTTGAGTTACATTGTGTATTGCAGTCATCATTTGAGTTACATTGTGTATTGCAGTCATCATTTGAGTTACATTGTGTATTGCAGTCATCATTTGAGTTACATTGTGTATTGCAGTCATCATTTGAGTTACATTGTGTATTGCAGTCATCATTTGAGTTACATTGTGTATTGCAGTCATCATTTGAGTTACATTGTGTATTGCAGTCATCATTTGAGTTACTTTGTGTATTGCAGTCATCATTTGAGTTACTTACATCATGGTTGTAAGTTTAGATGATCTTGTTAAAGCTTTGTTGTAGTTCTTACACCTCTCTAGAATACTTTTTAACAGAAATACTTTTTATGTCTTGATATATATATACAATTGACCAATTATAATTTTGTCTATGAGGTAATAAATTATATTTGTTTTGTTACCATATGATGCTTTGAACATAAATGTTATGTGTTAACGTTTTTACAGCCCTTGCTATCCGTAGTGGTTTTATGACAGAAGTTTGTAAAAGGTATGAAAAGCTTGAAATTCAGGTGTTAAGCAGTGATTTAATCTCTTGAATCATTTCGGAATTGTAAAACAACTTTGGATATGGGAACCTGCATGCCTTTAAAGGATTAAATTGTCAAAAGGCAGACAATCAAATATATATGCTTTCATGAATAGATATTATTGTTTTTAAAATTATATTCAAATACTATAATTATTATCACCATAAATTCTTTTCTTTAAGTATATGATTTGAGATCAATTAATTGATCATCTTTTCAGCCAATTTTGGGTTTTTAGTTCTGCTGGACATAGAAGAGCTTATGGAATGGCATGTTGCCCGTCATATATTATGTAACTTCCTTTTTCTGTCTGTCCATTGGAACAAGTTTGTTATCACAAATCCTCATAAATTGCTTGAAGGATTGTCATGTAACTTGACACACACACACACACTCAACTCAAGGTTGAATTGGTCCTACATGAAATTGATGCTGTTCTAACATCCAGTATGTCCATCAGAGAAACATCTTGTCTCCTCCTGAATGGATGATTAATTCAGCATCCAATCAAAGACTTATGATATCTAGTCTGTACTCAAGTTAAGTGGTGCCAGTCTGACTTTCAGTATAATCACAATGGCAGCCATCTTGAACATATGGTTGTTGCTACTTTTCCTAAATGGAAAGTTACATCAACATCAGGCTTCCAACAGAAGACTAATCATGATATTGAGTTGGTCCTGAAAGAAATAGTGCAGATCTGACCTCCAATACGCTATTTATTATAATCTTTTTCTCAAAAAATATTCTGATAATACAGTAATTGTTGTATTGGAGAATCTACAACTGGGTACTGTGAAATAATTCATTGAAAATAAAGGCACTATTGTGTTCTTGACTTTTTGTGTTAGATTTAGCACACCATAGCAAACATCAGTCATCATGATAGGGTATGGTTTTAATGTTCAGGGCTACACATTCATCATGATAGGGTATGGTTTTAATGTTCATGGATACACATTCATCATGATAGGGTATGGTTTTAATGTTCAGGCTACACATTCATCATGATAGGGTATGGTTTTAATGTTCATGGATACACATTCATCATGATAGGGTATGGTTTTAATGTTCATGGATACACACATACATCATGCTAGGGTATGGTTTTAATGTTTAGGGCTTCACACATACACATCATCATAGGGTATGGTTTTAATGTTCAGGGCTACACACATACATCATGCTAGGGTATGGTTTTAATGTTCAGGGATACACACATCATGATAGGGTATGGTTTTAATGTTCAGGGCTACACATACAACATGATAGGGTATGGTTTTAATGTTCAGGGCTACACACATACACATCATCATAGGGTATGGTTTTAATGTTCAGGGCTACACACATACATCATGATAGGTTATGGTTTTAATGTTCAGGGATACACACATACATCATGATAGGGTATGGTTTTAATGTTCAGGGCTACACATACATCATGATAGGGTATGGTTTTAATGTTCAGGGCTACACATACATCATGATAGGGTATGATTTTAATGTTCAGGGATACACACATACATCATGATAGGGTATGGTTTTAATGTTCAGGGCTACACATACATTATGATAGGGTATGGTTTTAATGTTCAGTAATACACATACACATCATGATAGGGTATGGTTTTAATTTTCAGGGCTACACACATACATCATGATAGGTTATGGTTTTAATGTTCAGGGATACACACATACATCATGATAGGGTATGGTTTTAATGTTCAGGGATACACACTTACATCATGCTAGGGTATGGTTTTAATGTTCAGGGATACACACATACATCATGATAGGGTATGGTTTTAATGTTTTGGGATACTATTCATTTCAACAAGGCTTTACTTTTCTGTCTTCAATAGTAGATGCCTTTGTTCCAAAAATGAAAATGTTTACTATGACTTGCAATGATTGCTTCATTTGCATATGGAAGGAGTGATAAGAAAAGTGTTATTTTGACAGCCACATATGATTGGAATGGAATGCTAGAGGCTTTGAATACTTCACAGTGAATATTGTAATGCGAGATAAATTCCCTATTATTCAGCCTTCTAAAAAGAATTAAGGATCCATGGATTTTATTTATAGAAAGTTAAGTAAAATTAAATAAGTAAATAAATAATAAATTCAGGACATTAAAAACATTACAATATCTGATGCTACAATTCTGTCAACACAAAAATGACACAATGCAATCAGCATTGTTGAATTGATTAGTATCTTAATTATCTCTGTTATTTCAGATCATGGGACACATGGATGTGGTTTCCATCATCTCCGATGGATTCAACATTTATTTCCCAATTGCCATTGTCCTGCTGTGTATCTGTACATACTTCAGTCTTGGCAGTCGGATTCTTCACTTCCTTGGCTTTCAGCAGTTTATTGGTGATGATGATCTGACACAGGAGCTGGTGGACGAAGGCAGAGAAATTGTGCGCAGAGGTAGCATATATTGTAATAATAATTATAATGTTTTATACAAACAGTATGAGTTTGCATGATTATATACCTAAAAAAAATCCACAAAACTGCTTTAAATTTTGTGTTCCATATTTCTCAAAATTGTCATGTGTAAGATGTTTGCACATATAAAGGATCACATGGGTATTGAAAAGATTTAAAATTTATGTAATTTGATGAATAAAACATGTCTTGAGATGGCATATTGCATTATTCATTATGTTTCTTTTTTTCTATAAATGTCTCATTAACATTGAATCAGGCAAAGTCAACAGGAGACTACAGAATAACACTGACTTTTGCTGTCTACCTCCAGATTTATAATTTTAAATTCAGATCAATTTCAGAGATATACATATAGCCAGACGTATATGAGGAACCATTGGTAAATTCTGTTTGATTAATATTGTAATGATAGAACTTAAGGTTGTTTCTACTTGGGTGCCTTTGGCCAGTCTGGATCAATGCAGTTTGTTAGGAGTTATCAGTAGAACAAACAGCATAGACCCTAATCTGCTAGCACATTATACAACAGCAGATCAGGATCTGTGTTGTTTGCAATTGGGCCTGACATATAAGTGAGCACATATGGTAGATAAACTAAAGTAATTTTGGAGATTTGTGTTTGAATTTTGTCTTTCAAAAATTTCCCAAATATAGAACCAGGTGTGGTGATTAAGGGTGTTGGAGGGTAAAAGTCTGATCTTTTGCAAATTACACATACCCAGAGCTGCCATCACATACTGTGCCAGCAGATCAGGGCCTATGCAGTTTGTTAGGACTAATCAGTCAATCAAAAACAACAAAGATCAGGGTCTATATTGTTTTTCATTTGAACCAAATTTATAAGTGAGTATACAGGTTATGTTAATGCATTAAATTTGTCCATCACTAAAATTACTACTTCATTCTCTTTATAGTTTACAAGATTTCTGGACAACAGTTATTTCAAACATTGAAGAGCTGCAAGGCTTGTGTGGGTTTTTTCCATTTTTTTTCTAAACTGTGGGCACTTAATATTCACATTTCAATCCCTCAGTCCATTACACCTTTTTTCCACTCTGTAACTTGCAAGTCATTTGAGTTCAAGGAGTTTAACTTTGTATACTTGTACATCATCATTAAAAAAATGTTGTTCATACAACATTGGACATATCTTGGTATCTAAGCTCTCTATTTCAGTCAGCTGTATAACTTTCATGGTGTTTGAGATTACAGATGAAGCAAGATTGTAGCTATGCTGTACATACTCATCAGAAGGTGTGTCACTTTGTCATCAAGGTGGCAGCTTAATAATTTCAGTTTTATATCACACTTTCCTTTCTAATCTAGTTTCTCACAAAATTTGAATTAAGGGACAAAACTTTATATGATTGGACATAATCATTAGAAGATTAGAAGGTGTGTCAAATTGGCAACTTACCTTCATGGTACAAGTTAGGGTTTATGTTTTAAGTTTTCATTGCTGTTTCCTGTTCTGTAAGTTAGAGATTTTCATGATTAAGGGATGAAACTGGGTACTTGTATATTGTCATTAGTGTGTCCCACTCCAGATGGAAAACAGTTTTTCTCTTGAAAATTTTGGGATGATTCAGTCTTACATGGTTTTAACATATTAGCATATGCTAGTAAATAACTAAAAAGTTATATGTTTCCAAAACATTTGAATTTGGGGCCAAATATTATTCACAACATCCCACCACATTGGCATGTGACAAGTTTCAAATGTGTGATTAAAGGATCATTAATAGAATTATATTTGTAATGTTCAAAATTAATTTTTGACAAAATACAACATTTTAGTAAAGAACATAATTTGTATTAATTATTTTGTTATCTAATGACACTATGCAGTTAATAGGCTCTGTAATTTGCATATATTCCTTGCAAATTTTAACTACTGAAGTAAGAGTCAGTTAAAAATACTGTGGTACATACCAGTGGAAAAGTATGCCAGTAATTCTACACACTTTTGGTAAATAACATTGGTATAAAAACAGAACAATGATAAGCTCAAAGAGTGTGGGAGGTGATGGCATTTTGAATAGAAATTTGGCTTTTATTTTGTTTTACTTTAAACATGTTGGTCAGTCTTATATATGAAAACAACAAAAATTGATAACTCATGGTAACTCATGAATAATAATAAATTCACAGTGTATCACTGGAAGGTTCCAAGTTAGCAGTCCCATCTTTAAGGTCAAGGTCATGACTGTAGAGTTTTCCATCACACTTTTCTTTCCTGTTTGTATGTTAGAGTCATTTGAGATTAATAAATTATATTTGGTATACTTAAATATATCATCAGCAAGTGTGTCACATACCACAATGAAGTGGGAATAGGAGTCCTATCATCTAAGTCATGTACTTTAAGTTCTTCATCAGACTTTCCTTTCCACTTTTAAACTTGGAAGCCTATTGAGATCAAGGGATAAAACTTGGTATGCATATACAACAGAGCTAGCTAGGTATGTTGCATACCCTATTTTCAAGGTCATAGTCATTGTTCAGTATTTTCAGTTTTACATCATAATATCTTATCTGCTATTTTATACTAGAACCATTTGAGATTTAGTTATGCAACTTGGTCGATTTACTCAGTCATTAGGAGCTGTATCATGTAACAAATTGGTAGTCCTGTCTTGAAGGTCAAGGTAGAAGCTCAGTATTTCAAGCTATCCATTATATTTTCTTTTCTGCAGTTTAACATTAGCAACATCTTGAACTTATTGGATGAAAATTTGCAAACTTGTATGTAATTATCAAATTTATCACATACTACATTCAGGTCCTATCTTCAAGGTGGAGTCACAGCTCAGTATTTAAAGTTTTCCATCAGAGTGAACTTTGCTCTTGAATTTTATGGGTTTTAAGAGAAGTATATGAGGAACCATTGGTAAATTCTGTTGGATTAAGAGAAGACTTGATATATATATATATATATATATATATATATATATATATATATATATATATATATATATATATATATATATATATATATATATATATATATATATATATAGTTTAATACAAACAATACTATCATACAGGTTAGAGAAATTAAATTCGTACTCTACCGAGTTTCGAACCCAGGTCCGCGAGTAAATGGCACCCATCGCCTTGCCTGCACGCACCAACCCATATACCGTCACGACTAAGCACGCATCACCAAAAAATGATGGCACTGAATCGGTGTTATATAAGCTCGTACGTAGCAGACACACTCGCATGACGACCTAGTAATTAATTCTCATATATATGTACACAGTCGTTCCAGATTCCTATGAAAGAAATCAAGGTATATAGGATTTTTGTATTACAAATAATTATAAATATATACCAGACAGAACAGACTGTGCTATCCCTGGATTCTGTAGTAGAATCTTGATAATAGTGGGCAGAAATAATAGTTTAATACAAACAATACTATCATACAGGTTAGAGAAATTAAATTCGTACTCTACCGAGTTTCGAACCCAGGTCCGCGAGTAAATGGCACCCATCGCCTTGCCTGCACGCACCAACCCATATACCGTCACGACTAAGCACGCATCACCAAAAAATGATGGCACTGAATCGGTGTTATATAAGCTCGTACGTAGCAGACACACTCGCATGACGACCTAGTAATTAATTCTCATATATATGTACACAGTCGTTCCAGATTCCTATGAAAGAAATCAAGGTATATAGGATTTTTGTATTACAAATAATTATAAATATATACCAGACAGAACAGACTGTGCTATCCCTGGATTCTGTAGTAGAATCTTGATAATAGTGGGCAGAAATAATAGTTTAATACAAACAATACTATCATACAGGTTAGAGAAATTAAATTCGTACTCTACCGAGTTTCGAACCCAGGTCCGCGAGTAAATGGCACCCATCGCCTTGCCTGCATGCACCAACCCATATACCGTCACGACTAAGCATGCATCACCAAAAAATGATGGCACTGAATCGGTGTTATATAAGCTCGTACGTAGCAGACACACTCGCATGACGACCTAGTAATTAATTCTCATATATATGTACACAGTTGTAATACAAAAATCCTATATACCTTGATTTCTTTCATAGGAATCTGGAACGACTGTGTACATATATATGAGAATTAATTACTAGGTCGTCATGCGAGTGTGTCTGCTACGTACGAGCTTATATAACACCGATTCAGTGCCATCATTTTTTGGTGATGCGTGCTTAGTCGTGACGGTATATGGGTTGGTGCGTGCAGGCAAGGCGATGGGTGCCATTTACTCGCGGACCTGGGTTCGAAACTCGGTAGAGTACGAATTTAATTTCTCTAACCTGTATGATAGTATTGTTTGTATTAAACTATTATTTCTGCCCACTATTATCAAGATTCTACTACAGAATCCAGGGATAGCACAGTCTGTTCTGTCTGGTATATATTTATAATTATATATATATATATATATATATATATAATTAATCTTCATCATGTATCCCCTTTCTTCAAAGTCATTGTCAGTATTGTCAGGTTTTCATGATAGTTTCTTGCCACAGAGTCATTTGAGATTAAGAGATCAATTTTGATAAACTTATTAATCCTCACAAGGATGTGTGTTGCATTATGGTCCTATCATCCAGATCAAGGTCACAGGTCATTATATTGGTTTCAGCCACATATTTACTTCTGCCCTGTAACTTTTGAGCTGTTTAAGGTGAATAAATGAGATTTAATATACTTTATACATCATTGCTAGAAGATGTTTTGCAGTCCAGATTTGGTGGCCTGTCTTCCAGGTCATTGTTTAAGGACAATATCTTAAGTGTCATCTTATTTCTACTTTATATCTTACAAACTGTTTGATGAATGGGAGTGAAGCCTGTATCAGCCAAGTAACTCCACAGATATGTCACAAAGATCACAGATTCTATCATGGTACACTTTTGTTGACCTCATGACATTAGGCTGGGGTCAAAATTAACATTTGCTTATTTGCATTTTCTGCTTTTTCAAGTTTTTGAGGGTCACAAGCAATGAATGATTTTGGGACTGAGTAAGTTATCATAGCATCCATAATTTTAAATGTCTAGCCACCAACAATTGCTTGTTACTGCCATGGAGATCATATTTCTGATTCAGGTTGGAATATGGGCTCATGACATAAAGATTTGTTAGGATTTTGATAAAGAGTGACAGCCACACATATTAATGTGTGATTTTTCATCAGATTGGCTGAATTTGTTGCAACTTTAGAGGCCATATTTCTAATCTGGTTTTGACCAAAGTTGGCATATGTTATCAAGATAATGGATAATTTTGTTAATGGGTGAGATCCACATAAATTTAGGAAGTAATATCATGTCGGATTATCATAGCTAGTTACCACTCTGGAAGCCAATATTTATAATACAATTTTTATCAGACCAGATAATTAGGTTAGTTTTATCAAGGTTGCTAAAGAGTTTGACAGTGATCAAGATTTACTCAAATTAATGAGGTGATCTTGCATCTGATTGGCTAAGGTTGTTACCATGGAGAGCATGGGGCATGTTTCTAAAAGTTGTATCAGACTTATGCTTATGTCTTTTCATCTGCTTGAAAATCAGTCCCTTCACAGGACTCTTTTTACAGATATTACCAGTTTGTTTTTGCATAATACCACCACTATTAAAATTAGCCAAAAGCTTTAATTATTTTTTTTCAAAATTCATTAAAAATAATGTGAGTAAATTTTACAGAAAGGATCCTGGCAGAAAGGGCTTTCAAATTTATAGAAATGATAAAATGAAAATGTTTGTAAATAACTTCTTTTCAAAACCTGCTGAAATGAATTGGACTATATTTGATAGAAATTATCCTAGTTTGAAGGGCTTATGGATATGATGCTAATCAGACATAAAATATAGCTGTCATGTCATTAAAAAATATTATAATAAATTTCTATAAAAAAAAACTGCACTGAATTTTAAAATTTTGATAAAGTATACTGGTAAATAAGGGTTTTTAAGTTTGTACAGATTATGTGGATGCCAAAATCAGAGAATCATACTAAATAAAGAAAAATCTTTAAATGGCTTTTTCTCAAAATACACAATCTGATTTTAGTAAATTTGATAAGAAAACATCCTTGTGACAAAAAGTTTTCAGGGTTTTACAGTAATGCCATTCCACCATTATTAAAACTAGAAAAACCAGCAACTTCTAGGGTAAAAACCACACAAGTTTCACTTCACAATTTTAGTTTTGTTCAAGGGTTAATTTCTAAATAAAGCATGAATGCCAACATTAGACCAATGGGATCAAGCATTATTAAAGTAGGATCCAGGAATACCTATGTTAGCATAAATCAGTTTTATTTCTGCATTCATTTTGTACCAGATGATGCAAGAATTTGTATCAGTATGATAATAAAGGGTTCAAAAACTGTACACTTTGAGTGAATGATGAAATTTAAAAAGAAGCTACTGGGATTTTCTTCAGATTTTGTATAGAGAGAGGCATATTCATTTACTTAAATCTTACCCTTTCAGTATCAAAAAACAATATATATGTTTCTTTTTTCTGGAAGTAATGGTGTTTAGTATCATCAGCAAAGTTAGATTTGTGGCCAAAATTTTGGAAAATTATGTGGTATTCAGATATAGGACAATTTGTAACACTCATGTTAAACCTATTCCATATACAGAAAGGCGCAGGCTGGAAAGGAAGGCAGACAGTGATGCCAGAAGAAGGGAGTGGAATGAAAGATTTGGAAACAGTGGCTCCTCACGTGGGACTGATATAGAGGAGGCAAAAGATCTGCAAATAAGAAAGGGTATTTTTTAACTTTCTTAAGTCTGTGATGACAGTTTTCATTACATTTTGAAATTATCAAACAAACTTAATTAAGCTATAACTAATACAAAATAAAATGCTTTTTATGCTAAGTAAATGTTGAGTAATTTTAATAGAATTGCATTAAAATCACCCGTTTTTGGATGACTAATATGCTACAGCAATAAAATATAAAATATAAGAAGTGGTAGTTCCCTTCAGTATTCAGTAGACTGCATTACCAAACCACTTTGTTAACAATAGCACTTTTATCTTCTCCTGTGAATAACTGTATCAGAGAGGTTTAACTTTATATAGATATATTTGCCCCTCCCACTAATCATGAATTTTATTTGCCAAACTTAGTGAAGAGAATATTATGTCTAGGCAAAAAAAAATTCTTCAATTCGTCAATCTTTGTTCATTATTCATGTATTGATCTCAAACTAATCCCAAATTCATCAAAAAAAAAATTCCTGTTTCTGCAGTCACAACAACCTCTGCATGATGACAGAAAAGTAAAAATAATTCACTAAATGGTGATAGGAGATGTCCTTCCTCCAAAATGAATAGTGTTTTCATGGTATGGCTCTTGCAGAGTTTTATTTCAGGATCTTAAGAAAAGGTATTTGACCTTAAAGACGCTGGTACAGTTCATTTGAACATCTTTTCTAAAACAGTAAAACAAATTAACTGAAAGAACTTGATTGTACCTCACATACCACATATTAAGTGTCTAAAGACATTATTTAGACATGCTAACAGACACATATACATTTTTACTACAGTCTGGCATCAAGAAAGCCGGATATAACTTAAACCAAACTTAATTTGAATTTAATTATCATATTAGAGCTTGGAGCTTAGCTTAGTGGTTGCAAAAACAATGATTATCTTGCAGTAAGCCACAGTATTTTTAAAATTAAACAACTATTTGTTTTGTGCACAATATTTATATACCAGTTATGAAAAATGAGCAAGTATGTGTTGGGTAATTTCATCTGTAAAAACATGGCAGGTTTTGATCTGTACATGATTTGTACCCATACTTGCCACTTAGAACATTAAAGTCTTTCACTCTGATCAAAGTTGGTTGTATACAATGTTTCAGATAAGTCATGTTCTTGTGTGAATATTATTTAAAATTAGGGATAAACACAAATTCAGATTGCAGTAAAAATATTATTTATTGGTAAATTTAGATACATAATTCTGTCATAATCCATGGTGTGTTTGATGAATTGAGCATGCATTGGTCTAGAAATAAGACAGACAGATGCAGCAAACTGGTTGATGCACAGACTGAATTGTTTCTCCAAAATGTTTATGGGGAATGTTTGTGAAACAGATTCCATATCAATCATGGGAATTTTCATTTAAGTTGTATAGAAACTGCCTTCATATTTGATACATTGAAACATGTTTTTTAAACATGATTCATTTTTTTAGTAGTTTACTTCTTCAAATATATTGCCTGATCATAATACATCAGGAGTGCTACAACAGTTCCCACAAATCCAGCCCTTCCAAGCTTGTTGTTGCAACAAGTTCTTTTCCCACTATGGTAGAAGTCAAACAGGAATGGTATTCTCTTGGATAGAGGAATGAATGACAAACCCTATCCATAATCATTTTCTTCTTCTGCATGCTTTGAAGCACAATCTTTTTTTGAGACCTTGCAAAATCAAAATTTGGTCATGCCTTTATATCATTGGAGTGGTTCTTTGTAGTTTTTTCCACATGGATATACAGTGCTCCTCATATTCTTATGAGGCCATGCCTTCTGTAGCAAGAATGTCGCCTTTCTAGAGGAAGATCACACACAACGTGAGTAATAATAACATGAAATATAAAGTCACAGCTGATTCTGACAGATTTAATATTTTCATTTAAAAATCACATGCATGCTGTGGAATAGGTTTGATACAAACTATTTCTGAAGCCATTTTAAAAGGAATCTTTTGACTAATCATTTGTATGTCCCTACAATTGACTTAATAATCATCAATGTGTCCCTACAGTTGACTTAACAATAATAATCATCAATATGTCCCTACAGTTGACTTAATAATAATAATCATCAATGTGTCCCTACAATTGACTTAATAATCATCAATGTGTCCCTACAATTGACTTAATAATCATCAATATGTCCCTACAGTTGACTTAACAATAATAATCATCAATATGTCCCTACAGTTGACTTAATAATAATAATCATCAATGTGTCCCTACAATTGACTTAATAATCATCAATGTGTCCCTACAATTGACTTAATAATCATCAATATGTCCCTACAGTTGACTTAACAATAATAATCATCAATGTGTCCCTACAGTTGACTTAATAATAATAATCATCAATGTGTCCCTACAATTGACTTAATAATCATCAATGTGTCCCTACAATTGACTTAACAATCATCAATGTGTCCCTACAGTTGACTTAACAATAATAATCATCAATGTGTCCCTACAGTTGACTTAATAATAATAATCATCAATGTGTCCCTACAATTGACTTAATAATCATCAATGTGTCCCTACAATTGACTTAACAATCATCAATGTGTCCCTACAGTTGACTTAACAATAATAATCATCAATGTGTCCCTACAGTTGACTTAATAATAATAATCATCAATGTGTCCCTACAATTGACTTAATAATAATCAAATGTCCCTACAGTTGACTTAACAATAATAATCATCAATGTCTCCCTACAGTTGGCTTAATAATAATAATCATCAATGTGTCCCTACAGTTGACTTAACAATAATAATCATCAATGTGTCCCTACAGTTGACTTAATAATAATAATCATCAATGTGTCCCTACAATTGACTTAATAATAATCAAATGTCCCTACAGTTGGCTTAATAATAATAATCATCAATGTGTCTCTACAGTTGACTTAATAATAATAATCATCAATGTGTCTCTACAGTTGACTTAATAATAATAATCATCAATGTGTCTATAGTTTACTTAATAATAATAATCATCAATGTGTCTCTACAGTTGACTTAATAATAATAATCATCAATGTGTCCCTACAGTTTACTTAATAATAATAATCATCAATGTGTCTCTACAGTTGACTTAATAATTATCAATATGTCCCTACAGTTGACTTAACAATAATAATCATCAATGTGTCCCTACAGTTTACTTAATAATAATAATCATCAATGTGTCTCTACAGTTGACTTAATAATTATCAATATGTCCCTACAGTTGACTTAACAATAATAATCATCAATGTGTCCCTACAGTTGGCTTATTAATAATAATCATCAATGTGTCTCTACAGTTGACTTAATAAAAATAATCATCAATGTGTCTCTACAGTTGACTTAATAATAAAAATCATCAATGTGTCTCTACAGTTGACTTAATAATAATAATCATCAATGTGTCTCTACAGTTGACTTAATAATAAAAATCATCAATGTGTCTCTACAGTTGACTTAATAATAATAATCATCAATGTGTCTCTACAGTTGACTTAATAATAATAATCATCAATGTGTCTCTACAGTTTACTTAATAATAATAATCATCAATGTGTCCCTACAGTTTACATAATAATAATAATAATAATAATAATAATAATAATAATAATAATAATAATAATAATAATAATAATAATAATGTCCCTATAATTGACTTAATAATCATTAATGTGTCCCTACAGCTGACTTAATAATAATACTTAAGATCATATGTCACTGGTAAAATATTTGAAAACATTGCAGTAGTTCTTAGAAATTCTTAGGCATATCATTTGTTTTTGTTATTATGTCCACATGTTAAACTTTATTTGCAAGGCCATAATCCATGAATTCTTTGGTATGTGACCATGCAGTTTTTGATATGATTCTCTATTTGGCCAATTTATGATCATCACATTTATATGTCACTTATATGGTCACTTTCCAAACATCTTTCACTGAAATTCCACACACTATAATGTCTTCCAATCATCACAATCTGTATCTCCAGTTAAAATATTATTTCATTGCACTTTGAAGGTTGTTTCAGGTTGCATAAGGGAAAGATAGTTCTCTTCTTCCCAGTAGTTGTTCATTTTCTCTGTTACACCTGAAATCTCTCAGAAGGGGGGACCACTTCTGAAACACTTTTGAATAGTCTCAGCTGAAGTTAGCTATTTGAACTGCATCCAGTAGAGTCACCAGTCATATCATGTCCAATGCATTTGATTCCTCATCCATTAGAAACAACATACATGTCTTGGCAGTTTTTCACTGATTCTCTGTTTGCCTCAATAGTCACTTGCAAATTTGATTTGCTATGGCCTTTTATTGTGTGATTTTCCAATCACCAGTGACCTCAATTTCTCATCAGAAGAACTTGCACAGAGCACAACTGTGGATATGTTGTTATTCCCACATAGACATGTCAACTTTTTGTTACCAATGATCTTGCTGATAACATTCTCAAACACAACCCAGTTTCATGACAATTAAAATATCCCCTGCATATGTAATTCAGTCTTTTGCTTGAATCTCCAGCATCATTATTGACTTAGCAGATTCATTAAGTCAGAACATTTGATGTAGTGTTTGATTTGAAATCCTGTGTAACCACCCATTAATTGTGAGAAAGGCATGTTCCATTTCAACTGATAGAATCATTGCTTTCTTTAATCATTCAACTTCCTCAGAGTGGAATGCCTTTAAAATGCACAGTGTTACATCATTTGAAAGCAGGGAAAGCATTTCCTGGACGTATCAATCTTTCTTAATCCATCCATTTCATTTTCATACTTCTGCAGAACATTTTCTTTATGTTTTATAATGTTGTTCATTTTGAGACTTTCTGACATAAAATTTTTGGCAGATTCTCCTCCTTTTCACGGAGTCAAATTACTTTTAAAAAATTTCTGAAGATTTGTATTTTTCCTTGACATGATCAGTCTTTTACAATGACATACCTTTTTTGATGCCAACTATACACCTGTTAAAACAATTTTTCAAATTTTAATGAAATACACTTTGTTTATAAATAGTGTGATATTGTCACATAATTCATTGGTCATTGTCTTGTAACCTGCTGAGTTTGTTTTTATCTATGTGGGAGAAGCTGAATCTGCACCTGCTGTAGTCAACCACTCATGAATCTATCAGTGACAAGGTGAAATACAAGCGACCTATCTTTGTCTCAATTTACAGGACATTCTATGCTTTCATGAACTAGAATGGTCTAGAATGCACAAAATCTTTCAGAAAGTGAGGTTATCAGAGTGTCTTCAAGATCTGATTGCTTTACTCAGTGAGAAATATTATGGATAAATGAGATATTAAACCTAGCAAAGGAGATTTTTAAAACATTCTTGGTCTGTGTTTACAGCTTAAGTAGCTACAAATGCAATTATTTTATCGAAAGCCAGAATTGTTAAACCAGCAGGTCTGGCTCATCTCATGCAATTCGACAGGGAAAAACAATCCTGAGAATAAACAATGGATGGAATCGCTCAAGTAAGAGGGATGACCACTTTGAAAGTCTATGAAGCATGCGTTCTCCCAGTCGAGTGAGCAGATTATTCTTTCAAAAGCTTCAGTACAACATAAAGTTAACTTTCTTCATTGGTCCTTTGAAGAAATAATAACCATCATTGCTTTAAAAGACTACAGTTCCTTGATCTCAGACATAATATTTCATTATCATGTCAGGGAGGATACAGGCCAAAATAACGACTTACCTTTGGGGAATTTGTATTTGTCTTGATCAAAACCTTTGTCAAGAATGGAATTTACCAAAGGTTCTGATGTGGTAGAATCAAGCACATTTTGAACCTATGTTTAAAACATGCTTGATTTGACTGTAATATAAAACCTGTTTTCTAGTTGTTCTAGCTATAAGGGGCAGAATCAGTGAGATACATGCATTGCTGATTGAGCTGAACTGTCTGCATTTCTACCATGATGGCTTGATTTCACTTGTGACAAATCCAGCTATCATTGATAAGAAGGAACCCCATTAAGATGGGCATACCCTTCCTTCATTTACATTTAAATCTGCTTGGGCATGGATATCTGCTCCAGTAGAAGATAAAGAGATTAAAAGTATGTGCCAATCCGTCCACCTAAGCAGTGATCACTCCTGCCTGACTTCCACCTTAGTGGATAGACAACTGTTAGCAGTTATGATTCTGAAATCAAACCTTCAGAGACTGGATTTAATTTTGTGAAGTATCTGTGATATATTTAATGTGTTATGATTTAGTTAGCATTGTCAAAGAAATATATTTACTCAAAAAAAAATTTGTATTTCAATTAGCATAAGCAAAATAGTTAACATGCAAGGGAAAATTTATTCAGGTAGTTTAATAAAATCTTTGTTTAAAATACATTATATGCTTTATTCCAAATATTTTCAAAACAAAAATTCTTTTATCAACATTTTTAAGCATGGCAAAAATTGTATTTATGCATTGAACTTTAAAGAAAGCAGTACAACACATTATCAACCCTTGTATGGAACACTGGTATAAGAATGCCCAGATGTCTAAATCTGGTACATGAATACTCAGACATTCAGATCTGGTATGAGAATACCCAGATGTCTAAATCTGGTACATGAATACTCAGACATTCAGATCTGGTATGAGAATACCCAGATGTCTAAATCTGATACATGAATACTCAGACATTCAGATCTGGAATGAGAATACCCAGATGTCTAAATCTGATACATGAATACTCAGACATTCAGATCTGGAATGAGAATACCCAGATGTCTAAATCTGGTACATGAATACTCAGACATTCAGATCTGGTATGAGAATACCCAGATGTCTAAATCTGATACATGAATACTCAGACATTCAGATCTGGAATGAGAATACCCAGATGTCTAAATCTGGTACATGAATACTCAGACATTCAGATCTGGTATGAGAATACCCAGATGTCTAAATCTGGTACATGAATACTCATACATTCAGATCTGGTATGAGAATACCCAGATGTCTAAATCTGGTACATGAATACTCAGACATTCAGATCTGGTATAAGAACACCCAGATGTCTAAATCTGGTACATGAATACTCAGACATTCAGATCTGGTATGAGAATACCCAGATGTCTAAATCTGGTACATGAATACTCAGACATTCAGATCTGGTATGAGAATACCCAGATGTCTAAATCTGGTACATGAATACTCAGACATTCAGATCTGGTATGAGAATACCCAGATGTCTAAATCTGGTACATGAATACTCAGACATTCAGATCTGGTATAAGAACACCCAGATGTCTAAATCTGGTACATGAATTCTCAGACATTCAGATCTGGTATGAGAATACCTAGACATCTGGACCTGGTATGAAAACACCCTGCCATCTGGATCTGGTATGAGACTACTCAGACATCTGGACCTGGTATGAAAACAACCTGCCATCTGGATCTGGTATGAGAATACCCAGACAGCCAGATCTGGTATGAGAATACCCAGACATCCAGATTTGGTATGGGAATACCCTGCCATCTGGATTTAGTATGAAAACACCCTGCCATCAGGATCTGGTTATGAAAACACCCTGCCATCTAATCTGGTATGAAAACACCCTGCCATCTGGATCTGGTATGAGAATACACAGATCTGGTATGAAAACACCCTGCCATCTAGGTAAATATATCTGTTTACATTAGCTGAATGACAAAATGGTAATTATTATACTCATCATTAATTTACATCTTCATTTGTTTAATCACAACATTTGAAGACTGCACTGTTGGCCTATGTGGTTAGAGCATTAGCCTCAGATGCAGGAGGTTGTGAGTTCAAACCCCAGATGAATCATAGCAAAACTTATAAAAAATAGCCACTGCCTTACTTGGCTCTCAGCATTAAGAGGTTAGTGTTAGAACTGGTCAGCCTGGTGCTGGAATAATGTGACTGGATAGGGTATGATAACCCAGTACAAGACACCACCATTAACTGCTTAGTGCAGACATCATTGTGATATGACTAAAATTGTTAAAGCTTCATTAAAAACATAAAGCACACACACACACACACACTTTCAAATTCCTTTAATTCATGCTTAATAAAGCCTGCCTGCCTTATTTAGGAGTTTAAGTTCTTTTTCTTAGTATCAGTATTCCTTTTTTCTAAGTTGTTATAGGCTTGATCTGAGTTTAATCTAGTATGTGTTTTTGTGCCATTTCACCTCTGACTCCTTGTTAAAGACATTACAGTGAAGTTGTGCTATGTTTAAAATTTCTATTCCATTGTTCAGTACATATTGATTGACTCTAATTTCATTGTATGCTTTGTAAAATGGATTCAGTTTAATATTAAAAACACTTTGTCTAATTGTATGTAATGACCACAACATAATAAATTGGTACAGTAGTAAAGCACTCTAAGTAAACATAGTTTATTTTAGAAATTGGAGAAATATTTTCCACTTCTTTACAATAGGCCTGACTACCTTTTACAGGCATTACATTATAAATATGTAACTTTGCTTTGACTGCAATAATGGATAGTTATTTCATTGAATGTTAGAAGTGATAATAGAAGCAACTGTAGCAAGGATTGCCACTCCCTTGTGGGACTTTATAGACACAGAAGACGCTGCACAGCTACAAACTAGGACACCTTTCATGGGCGCATTTCCATCGTCTCTCGAGACTAACGGAAGCCAACCAGAGAACCAGAAGTGATAATATGCAAAGACTCATATGAAGAAAGAATTTTTTTGTGTTAATTTATTTGCAATCACTGCATATGTGAAAGTACTAAATAACAAAGTATAGTTTTTGTTTAATACCAATAATATTGAAAGGTATGCAAAATGTTAACTGTCAAAATCTGTTTTTGCTCCTTTAGAAAGTATTAAAGGAAAATCTGACTTAAATCCTAGATTAAACCTTGCTGAAGTCCATTATAACTTTGTCTAGCTGGTTTTTGTTTACTGAAGTTTAATTTTGAATTCTCAATTACAGATTTCAAATACTGAAGCTGCTAATATACATATACAGGTTGATGATGGGAAAATGGGTTCACTTTATCCAACTAAACAAGTGATAATTTAACTCTGTAACGTTAATTTTGTCAGGAATGGTTGATCAGCGTACATCATGGAATAATAGAGCATATCTGACAGACCAAGTTGAACAAAATGAACAAATAGGTATATGAAAATATTCAAAATGTACACAAACTCAATGCCTAGCTTTCAAACCTATAAAATTAACCAATTTAACACCATTTAACCGGACTCTGAATGCAATTTTACCTGCTTTCCATTTTCACATACCTGTTCCCTTAATCCCTTCAAGAACTTTTATACATCAAATTTCCTCCAGGAGGGAATACTTTCTTTCTAGCACATATAAATATTATACCTTTCCCTATATACCAAGCTCATATCTTTCAATAATCCCAAGCCTGTACTTCTTTGGCATTTAAAAGAAAAATACTGTACTCATTTGAATGCAATGCATTATACTAATTGTCCATACTAACATAATTCATTTAATTTTTCATGAACAATAATGTTTTTTTAGTACAAAAAATATTGTTTTATTTTTTTTGTTGAAAATATTTTTTGGGTATTGAATATAGGGACTAGACCTGAAAAGGATCTAGCATGACTTATCATACTTGCTGACCTAACTGTACTGATATACAAGTTGGTACAACAGTAGTGTCATCTTGGTCATCCATACTGCAGTTCCTTTGGTAAGACATGCAATTTGCAAAATGAGTAAAATAATGAGGTGATCTTGCATCAGATTGGCAGAGCTTATTATCTCAGAAAGACCACATCTTTTGATCGGATTTTGATAAACTTCAATTTGAGCTTATTTTATTAAGATGTCAATTGAGAGTGATAATGACTGAGAACCATTCATATTAATGATGTGATTATGCATTTGTGTTTGGCTTATTACTACTCTAGGGGCAACATCCAGTATATGCCTGGTAAATGGGCTTTCATCATCAGAATACCCAGTGACTCTTAATATGAGCTGGATCTACACATGTTACCATTCAAGAAAAAGTATTTCTGAGTTTGATCAGGCTTGGTAAACAAGTTAATATCCAAGATGTTGAATGATGTTTATTATGAACCTGACCTTTGCAAATTAATGAACTGGTATTGTATCTAATTGACTGACCTTGATACCACACTGGAGACTGTAGGATTCTAATTCAAAATTGACAAGTAGGCTTATTTATTTTATGCTAGTCAGTGAATTAGTGGATTTTCTAAGAAAAATAATTTAAGTAATTGAAAATTTTTTATTTGTTGTAGCCATTAGACATTGATAACATTATGATCAAGAAATTTGATGTGCTATTTTGTCACTTGCTTGGTCTAATGGTAAACATGACTGTCACAAACCAAGACACAGTATGCTTTTTTTTCTTCATTTTTGCGCATATTTTGTATTGAATTAGAAAAGAGAATTATATTACTATATTACTGATATTTTCTTTGCAAATATACACAAATCACCGAAAAACATGCATAGTGAATAGTTGTGCTGGATACTGTAAGATATCTTCTAGCCAATACATTTACAATCTTAAATTAGAATCAAGATTGGCTTTGTTCTCTGAATACTTCTTCACATGGCTAAAAAAACAATTTTTACTCATGGCCTTACCACTCATTAAAATATGAAGTTTTTCACTCACACAATGAAATATATCCATTATTCACTTGATACTACAAGCAAATGTCTTCTCTATCATCTGTATCTAGGATAGTTAGAGTCATGAGCTAGATGGACACGTACTAATGAGGGAACCTCTAGTATAGCTTGTAGTAAAATGATTATTGGCCTCGGTGATTGTAGTCATACGAGAGTAGTTATTGTATCTGTATTTGTAGTAATGATATGTGTGTATCAGTAACAAAAACATCAGCATTAGTATGGCTGAATTCACCCATTGGCTTGGTGGTGGTGTTTGTAGTGGTAATTGTAATAGTGGAAGTAGTATATTTAGTAGCTAAGTGAGGTATGCCATTTCTCTATTATTCATTGCCATGACACTTTACTTTTTGACCTGTCCGAAAGCATATAATATGACATAACAGTCCCTCTACTATTTATATGGTTATGTTTGTTTATTTTGTTCGTTAATTAATTTTTTGCAATTTTATTTATTTCATGATATGTGGTTGGTTATATAAAATTGTAACTTTGTGGATGACCTTGTCCAAAATCATTGACAGTTTTGTAAACAACATTATTTACATTTTTCTGACTGAAAGATAAATATTAGGATTGTTGTCATGGTTTCAGTCAAGAACATTGTGTTTATCATATTCTTTATTATCAGTTTAGTTTGTGACCTAGGTCAGGTAGAGGAGTATACAATATCATTTAATGAAAAAATTATTTATTCCAGCTGTAACATCTAATATAAGAATTAATTTTATTGCTGTGCACAGTGTTTCATTTGGACTGGGAATCTATTTATTCCAATTAGTTATTCACTGGAAATACAATGTTCTCATCTATGCTTATAATCTTGGAAATAGAGACATGGATTAATAATGAAATTCAAACAAGGATTTATTCTTGGATATTGTTATTGTGATTCAACAAAAGACTGTTGGCATATCATTACTATTCAGGCCATCACAAATGCATCAGCACTTAGGCATTGGATTTATTTTGGAATACGACTAAAGTTAATTTAGCACTTTATTCATTAGGACTTGTGTTAGAAAGATTAATTGGGTTTGAATTTGCAGTATCATAAGTTTTTCATTTTTCTATTTTCACTTTGTATACTAGACAATAGATCGTTGAATTTTACAAAACTTGTTGGTTTTTGCTCTTTTTCTGTTACTTTTTAAAACCATAGTCATAACAATATGAACTAAGATAGTATTAGTGATAAAAAAAGAATATATTTGTGCATTGCTGGCTTGACAAACATTCTACATTGGATATGCCATCATTGAACTTGATTTCCTATATTGCATTTCATGACCCAGTGGTCAGTTACAAGTTTATGTCAGTTTTTAGTTACAGCTGCCCATCTAGGTAAGCCATAGCCATGTGATTGATCTTAACACAGACAGGGAGCACAATGGTGCATGTAGGTGACACTGTATCAAGGTGGCATTCTTTCCCTATTAATTTACTTTTGGTATTATTAATGATGCAGCATCAAGCATCAACAACAGCTTCTGTATCTGTTGCTGTATGGTCTTCTTAACCTAATGTATGCTTGTAGAGGGTCTTGATTATCTGTCCATTTGTCAGCAAGACTGCACCAGAACCAATCAACATACATGAATGAATTTTTGCTAGCATATTTGTACTTCTAGATTTAATTGAATTGTCATGTTATTAGCAATTTTTCACTATTTTTACATGTTTTTAAAAACTTTTTTACCATTTGATTTAGCACAATTAAGCAAAACCCTACTTGATGTAAACAAATGAAGTTTTAGAGGCTTTTTTGGATTCATACATAATTAACCTAGATAGATTTTTAAGCCAATACAACAATATTCCAAATGTTCAACAAAGAACTTCTTGTTTTACTCTGACTTTTTGGAATGCAAACCTTGTCAGCAGGATTAATAAAACAACATTTAAATTTGACAAATTGACAAATGAATTTCAGTTGACATATTTGTATGCATATGTAGATGACTTGAATAAATTGTCATGCCATTGTAGCATTTTTTTTCCTTCAAATTTTTGTCTTACCAGCATATGGTGAGGTATAGTAATCACTTACCTGGTCATCATTATCACGAATGGTGTTAAAGTGCTAAAGTATCATTTTAATATTTTTGAAAGTCACACTTCATATTGATAATTTGCTGCATGTAAGTAAAACTCTTGTGACAAATATCACTATTGGTATACAGTTTATATAATGATATGCTAGGAATTCATGTCTTGACTGTATAACCAGCCATTGAAGCATCACAGTGAATAATGTTAAAGTTTTGAAAGTCAGGAATCTTCTACATCAATGAAACTTTAGGTTAATGCTACTATGAGTCTAAAGTTTATATGATGATAGGAGTTCCTGTCATTCTGGTTTTAGGGTAATGTTACTATGAGTCTAAAGTTGATATGATAATAGGAGTTCCTGTCATTCTGGTTTTAGGGTAATGTTACTATGAGTATAAAGTTTATATGATGATAGGATAGGAGTTCCTGTCATTCTGGTTTTAGGGTAATGCTACTATGAGTATAAAGTTTATATGATGATAGGATAGGAGTTCCTGTCATTCTGGTTTTAGGGTAATGTTACTATGAGTATAAAGTTTATATGATGATAGGACTTGTTGTCATTCTGGTTTTAGGATAATGTTAGATGAGTCTAAAGTTTATTTGATGATATGATATGACTTACTGTCATTCTGGTTTTAGGGTAATGCTACTATGAGTCTAAAGTTTATATGATGATAGGAGTTCCTGTCATTCTGGTTTTAGGGAAATGTTACTACGAGTCTAAAGTTTATATGATGATAGGATAGGACTTATTGTCATTCTCTTTTTGCCTGTTTAAGCAAAGAGCATGGTTCATTGAGGTGAACAAAATTAAAGTTCTTTGTTAAAGTTTTGATAATGTTATGATTTTTAAAAATCATATTCTTTCTGAATTTGTTGATATATTCAACTGAAACATTTTATACCAGGAACATTAAGTTATGGTTACATTTATACACCAATATCCTGCCTTTCTGGATCACTTGAGCAAAAAGCATATCGCAGAATTATAAACATTGTTAAAGTTTTGTGGTAAAATTTGTAAAAGTTTACTATCTTCAGATGCAATATTCAGCTCTAAATTTAAGATAGTATTAAATTAGGTCAAAAGTTAAGCCACAGATATGCTTGGATTTCCATTTTCAAAATGAGTACAGAAATTCTATATTATATTCTGTACCTTCTCTTCAAAACCATGCCATGTAAATTTTTGTCATTTAGAGCTATACAAGTTTTCTGCTTTTTTACATATTTATATCAGGAAATAACAAATAAATTAAATCATGGTTTTATTGAGAACATATTTTAGGAAATTAAGCAAAGAAACCATAGTATAAAAAAAATAGTCCTCATCCAAAATTGTATCATAAAGTATTATTATTGTTTTATATCATGACAATTTATATTGTATTTGCATTATAAATTTTAGTTATGCAAAGATATAAGACTTGTAATAAATAACTGATAAGCTGACAGATATGTGGCAGAGTACTTTTTTTATAGTTCTGAACTATGGGTACAAGAATATTAGTTTTGCTAATTATGTGAAATTGGATGCAAAATCCTAAGTAATTTCCATTTTTTGTGCTGGTTTAATTTTTTTTTGTACTGAAACTGCTAATATTATAATTGTATATTGTTGATGGTAATAAAAGAAGACAGATTAAATGAGTTTGTACAGGACATAATCAGCTGTATATCTAAGACATTTTACTATTTAGCTAAAAAAAAGACAGAGGTAAATCAAGTATGCTTTAAAAACACTACTCACATGCATAAGATATGCAAAGGACATCAGTGGTTAAAGTAAATATGGAATTAACAGTCTGGTTAATTAAAGTGATATAAAATCAGTGTGGTGTGTCATTTATCATCATTCATACCATATGAGTAATCAGGACTGGATTTAGGCATAAGCTAAACAAGCTACAGCTTAGGGCCCCAAAGTCTGAACTCAGTCTGATGGGGCCCTTCAAATTTATTTTATACTAAATATGGCCTTTATAGCTTCTCATAGCTTAGGGCCTTGATTTGTCTAAATCCAGCACTGTGAGTAATACATGTCCTTACCATATGCACACAGTTTCCCAAAGAAAGAGGTCCATGGGTCCAAATTCTAAATCTGTTTTAATAACAGTATGCATTAGCTGTTGATTGACAGATGGTATGAATATGATCATACCTTTTTTTTTTCATTAACTCAAAATACTTATTTCTTCATGATGATTATGGTGTTCCTTCTATACATATAATCCCTTGAAAGGTCACAATTGCAGTAAATCTTTAAGTGAGTCACATTGTTAGATTACTGTGGTAGCATGTTTTGATCAGAATATGTTGGCTTTATTTAAACCTGTGATGATGTTCTAATTAAGACTTTCATTTTCAAAAATTCCAAGATTGATTACTGTATAGTCATAAATATTTATTACCATATATTTGGATTGCTTTTCAGCACATCAAACTACATCCAGAAGTCATAACAAAAATGATCGCTCAGAATTGCTTAGCCAGGCCGAACCAATTGACTACTCTGGAGGAAGTAGCACTGATCTGCTGGATGAGTACATGAAGCATTCGGATACAGTTGGTGGATACCAATCTCAGGCTGTAGTTCACAGTGACACTAGCCGCCCCACTGGACGACCTCTACCAAGAGGAATTTTTGATGATGTTTGATGACAGTTTGATTAGTGCCATTCAGTCATATCATTCCATGTTAGATAAATATAGAATATATTGTGAAAATACTCTTTTCATGCTGTTGTAATAAATATTGTATATAGTCTGTAGATACATAATCATATGTGTATTAAATCTGTGCTCTTATTGTATCAAGTCATATCTACAACAATGCTTTTTTACAGCATGCAGATTTTATGAGTTCTTGATGAGCAAATTTAGCTGTCATCAAGATTTGTTTCTCTCCATCTGTCCAGCCATCTATTCTTCAAAATGTTTTGGAAATTTATCAACATAGACAAATATAACTTAACTGCCATATTTATATCCTTATTCCTTATGTAGATGATGTGATTAGATTTTTCAGCCATTGCAGCAATTTTTAAATCAATTTACATTTTCCAAATTTTTTTACTTGTACAAAAATCACCTGAGGTAGATAAACAAAATTATGTAGGCCTATTTGTATTCATATAATGAAGTGATTAGGTTTTTAAGTTAATTGTAAGAGGTAGTCAAATGAAATTTTGAGTGCATGTTTGTATTTGTATAAAAAAAATTCCCAGATTGGATTTTCATGCTATTATAGATATCTGTCCAATTTTTTAAAAGAAAAAAAAAATCAATTTTTTTACATAGTCTGGTTAGAATGTGGGGCATATGTATCTTTAGAAACATTTGTACTGTTTTTGCTAAATATCTCTATTGCTTACTTATCACACACACACACACACACAAATATTAACATATCAACTTTTGCATAATGAGCTTAATGCTGTTCATTCTGGTTGAGCTTTCATAGTGGAAGCTTGGCATCAGAAACATTTTAACTTCTGTGCACATGCCCATTGATTTGCAACATGGATTAAGCTTGGCATAAGAATCATTTGACATCTGAGCACATGCCCGTTGATTTACTACCTAGTATTCTTGGCATAAGAATCATTTTGACATCTGAGCACATGCCCATTGATTTACAACCTAGATTAAGCTTGGCATAAGAATCATTTTGACATCTAAACACATGCCCATTGATTTGCAACCTGGATTAAGCTTGGTATAATGATCATTTTGACATCTGAGCACATGCCCATTGGTTTACAACCTAGATTAAGCTTGGCATAAGAATCATTTTGACATCTAAACACATGCCCATTGATTTGCAACCTAGTATGCTTGGCATAAGAATCATTTTTACATCTGAGCACATGCCCATTGATTACAACCTAGAATAAGCTTGGTATAATGATCATTTTGACATCTGAGCACATGCCCATTGGTTTACAACCTAGTATGCTTGGCATAAGAATCATTTTGACATCTGAGCACATTCCCATTGATTTACTACCTAGTATGCTTGGCATAAGAATCATTTTGACATCTGAGCACATGCCCATTGATTTACAACCTGGATTAAGCTTGGCATAAAAATCATTTTGACATCTGAGCACATGCCCATTTGTTTACAACCTAGTATGCTTGGCATAAGAATCATTTTGACATCTGAGCACATGCCCATTGATTTACAACCTGGATTAAGCTTGGCATAAGAATCATTTTGACATCTGAGCACATTCCCATTGATTTACAACCTAGTATGCTTGGCATAAGAATCATTTTGACATCTGAGCACATGCCCATTGATTTACAACTTGGATTAAGCTTGGCATAAGAATCATTTTGACATCTAAACTCATGCCCATTGATTTACAACCAAGATTAAGCTTAGCATAAGAATCATTTTGACATCTAAGCACATTCCCATTGATTTACAACCTAGATTAAGCTTGGCATAAGAATCATTTTTACATCTAAGCACATGCCCATTGATTTACAACCTAGATTAAGATCAGTATTAAAGTCCTTCATTATTATAAGATACAGAAATGGGAGGTGAAAAGTCTCTTGACTTTATGGTTTCAAGGGAACAGACCTTATCTACATGTATACTACTGTATTTATTTTTTTGTACCATTAAATTTTTTGTACACAATTCAGTTATCAGAATTATAATTATTTAAATGTATCATAATTTTTTGTACATATCACTATATTTTGAAAAATCCATTTAATTATCGGACATATAATTTATACTAAGAAGCTTTATTACATTTGCAAAAAAAGATTGAAAAAAAAACATATTGACATTTTGTTTTTCAAAAAAATAAAAATTATTGGCGAGAAAATACAATGACTGTTGCATAAGCATGGGTCAAGGGGGACACATGACCCACCCAGAATTCATATATTCTGACACGTTTAATCATACAAATGAAGCAGAAAATATGTCACAATATTCTGTTCAAAACTATTAGTAAATATTTGCTTTACTTTCAGACCGCTTACTATACTAACTCTTCTGGCAGGTAAATGAATATTAGGCTCAGTTAGTTGTATACTTACAGCAGGTGACAGTAGATAACAAAATCTTGGTACCAATTAGTCGTCTTTGCAAGTTACTGTGTGCAATTTTGGAGTTAGGCATTATGAGTTGACTGGTATTATGTTCTCCTTTGAACACATTGATATTAGACAGTGATAAAATGGACTTTAGCTTTCCCCAATGTAAGAGAAAAATTTGTCCTAGAATGTTCCTGTTTATTATTGTAATAAGTTCATACTGATTGAATTTGATGTCATGCCATTATATACCACTGAGAAATGTAAGAAATCATCAGGAATATGAGGTCATTGAAGTATTTTTTGTTCCTGTTAATATGTTGACTAGATTAAAAAACTAACATTCATAAGACATACAGTTTATGAATTCTGTATTAGATATTATCACTAATGCCAATAAAAATTGTGGCATGTTTTATTCATCATGTTTAATATATTCAGTATTGCTATATCAGAACAATTCATGAATAATTCAATGTTTTTGTTATTGTTGGAAACAAACTTGCATAAAATTAAATCCATTACAAAATATGGCATTTTGTATAGGTTGTGATATTTTCTCCACACAAAATCCTCTATTTACTTCCAGACACTAAAATTGTATACCTGTGTATACATCTGATTTTAGTGTTAGTAAATAATGAAGTTGCACAAGATCCTTTACAGACCAAAAAAGGGTTTTCCATTGAGTAATCCATCTTCATACTGAATTTACAAATTGATTACTCTTCACTGTTTCTTTATCAGGCATAAGAGGAATTGTTATTTTATTTGTTAAAAAGATCTGTTATTATATAATATTAATTTATTACATAAAATGCTTATTGTATGGGCACATCAACATATTCAGTGTTCCATCATACCATGGTGATCTCAGATATGTGCCTTGCCTAGAGACATATGATGTGACTGACCCAGCCTGGCCTGGGCAGAATCAGTACCATACATAGAAACACACAAGGGTGTTCTGGGCAGGATCTGAAATCAGACTTATCAAGTTACAAGTTTGGCATGCTAACCTGCTGAACCATTTCAGTTCCAATATTTTTACCTTAACAGTTAGAAACTGTATACTCTGTATTTTCATTTGAATAGAAAACTGAAAAAATGCAGTGCAATACAAATGTTATGAACCAGGACATCGAGAAGTTCATCAGATCCATTGGAGTTGAAATTACATATATTTCATCTTGTATGCTTGTCATTTTAATATTTTTTCTTCAGATTTG
Organism: Potamilus streckersoni; assembly: GCA_016746295.1. Taxonomy (NCBI): domain Eukaryota; kingdom Metazoa; phylum Mollusca; class Bivalvia; order Unionida; family Unionidae; genus Potamilus; species Potamilus streckersoni. The sequence goes on along the minus strand of JAEAOA010000616.1, from coordinate 244,103 downwards.
TTTTTTTAAAAAAATTGTTTCTTTGTTTCTCACAATGATCATTGTTCTGTGATTTGGTTTGGTGGATTTAATGCCATTATCCAGCACATGATAGGATGGCTGTATATTGCGGCACGTTCTTTGAAATTCTAAATTGATACAAATTTTTGACCTATTTGATCAGTATTCTCAGACCATTTGTCTTGTAAGATTAAAATGTATAGCTGAAAATGTTGAACAAGCATATCTAGAGTATGAAATATTTCTTGAAAACAAATTTGTTATAATGTATAACCAGTCTATAGTTTTCTTTCACAGTTTATAGTGTACAGTTTCAATAATATATAGAATATTTTAAACAATATTATTAAGTAATTACATGTTAAGATGACATACACACTCAAATCCTTTGTGACTACTTGTTGCCATTGAAAAGGTTATGATAAATTAATAATAAATGAATGTTTCTCGATAGGATTTCATTATAGACAGGTTATTTATCAATAGGTTGATCTAAGCAATGTCTAGTCTTTATAGTTTGATGTTATAAATGAGGTTCTTATCAGTAGATTGATGCACTGTTTATTAAATGATAAATGATATAGATTTCTATACTAGTTAGAGATGAATGAGGATGGTCATAAGAACTGGGTTTTCTTTATTTTAATTGTAATATGTTGTTTGCAGTCAGTTTGAGAAAGGGATTCATTTTCAGCCAAAAATAAGGGGAGACAGCAAATAGGAACAAAATCAGCATAAATTCTTATTTTGCTTAAAGTAAAATGTAACGCTTTACCCAAACTCCAATCCAGTAAATTTACATTTATTAAAAGCATGTGCACACACAAACACACACACACACACTGAAATATGAGACATCACACTAACTCCAACTTCAAAGTTAATTAAGTAATTGGTTCCCTATTTTTGGTAGTTAGGATGTTTGGTGATGATGCTGATCTATCATCAGATGTGGCAGTCAGTTTTTAAGTAGACAAACCAAAATCTGTTTGTGCACAACAGTATGTAACCACATTTGACAAAGGACTCCAGTGTGAAGGTCTTTAGCAGAATGTAACCACATTTGACAGAAAGAAATTTAGTATGAAGGTCTTTAGCAGAATGTAACCACATTTGACAGAAAGGAATTTAGTATGAAGATCTTTAGGAGAATGTAACCACATTTGACAGAAAGGAATTTAGTATGAAGGTCTTGAGCAGAATGTAACCACATTTGACAGAAAGGAATTTAGTATGAAGATCTTTAGCAGAATGTAACCACATTTGACAGAAAGGAATTTAGTATGAAGGTCTTGAGCAGAATGTAACCACATTTGACAGAAAGGACTCTAGTGTGAAGGTCTTTAGCAGAATGTAACCACATTTGACAGAAAGGAATTTAGTATGAAGGTCTTTAGCAGAATGTAACCACATTTGACAGAAAGGAATTTAGTATGAAGGTCTTTAGCAGAATGTAACCACATTTGACAGAAAGGACTCTAGTGTGAAGGTCTTTAGTAGAATGTAACCACATTTTACTGAAATTACTCTAGTGTGAAGGTCTTTAGTAGAATGTAACCACATTTGACAGAAAGGAATTTAGTATGAAGGTCTTTAGCACAATGTAACCACATTTGACAGAAAGGAATTTAGTATGAAGGTCTTTAGCAGAATGTAACCACATTTGACAGAAAGGAATTTAGTATGAAGGTCTTTAGCAGAATGTAACCACATTTGACAGAAAGGAATTTAGTATAAAGGTCTTTAGCAGAATGTAACCATATTTGGCAGAAAGGAATTTAGTGTGAAGGTCTTTAGCAGAAGGTAACCACATTTGACAGAAAGGACTCTAGTGTGAAGGTCTTTAGCAGAATGTAACCACATTTGACAGAAAGGACTCTAGTGTGAACGTCTTTAGTAGAATGTAACCACATTTGACAGAAAGGACTCTAGTGTGAAGGTCTTTAGCAGAATGTAACCACATTTGACAGAAAGGAATTTAGTATGAAGGTCTTTAGCACAATGTAACCACATTTGACAGAAAGGAATTTAGTATGAAGGTCTTTAGCAGAATGTAACCACATTTGACAGGAATTTAGTATGAAGGTCTTTAGCAGAATGTAACCATATTTGACAGAAAGGAATTTAGTGTGAAGGTCTTTAGCAGAAGGTAACCACATTTGACAGAAAGGACTCTAGTGTGAAGGTCTTTAGCAGAATGTAACCACATTTGACAGAAAGGACTCTAGTGTGAAGGTCTTTAGCAGAATGTAACCACATTTGACAGAAAGGAATTTAGTCTAAAGGTCTTTAGGGTCTCTTTCAGATAATGCTGTCCTTCCATCAAATATGGCAGCATTCCTAAAAATATAAAAAATAGTTCAATAACTGCACTGTAGAATTTGACCAAATTTGACAGAAAGCATCTTTGCTAGATGGCTTTGTACATATGATCAGCATCAGAAAAAGAATTGTTACCAGTTTTGTTAGATGGCATCCTGGCTAGTTTGTACAAAAAATTATTGATGATTTCCACCAACAAGTATAGTAACATAGGAAAAATAAAAATTACTTAATTGGGACATTTTCAGAAACTCCCTGACAGAATTTGACCAAATTTAACAAAACATTCTGGTTTGAAGGGCTTTCAAATTTAACAAATGATATATATTCACTATTAAATATGGTTACCAATACCAAAAATTAGGAGAGGGGCCCCGAGTGGCGGAGTGGTCTTAATCGCTGTCTGTTATGGATCACTGCCATCTCACTGCTGTCTGCATGGGTTTGAGTCTAAGATTCAGTGAATGTGAATATGTGAGAAAGCTTGCCAGTAGCTTCTCTTGGGTTGGTGGTTCTTTCCCGTGATTTCCCGGATTTTTCCTCCACCATTAATACTGGCTACCATGTATAGCCTATCGTGTGCTGAAAAATGGCATTAAGCCCCACAACAACAACAACAACAACAACAACTAAAAATTAGGGATGGACAGGTACCCAGTCTGAACATTACCTGGAAATGCCCTAGCTGGGTATTAAAATAAAATTTGTAACTTTCTGGGTTGGATTCACACCACACACATATGCACAAGTTTGAGTTGAGAAAGCCCAACCAAGTAAAAGCCAACATGGCTGGGTACCTGGTATAATTTCTTTACCAGGCTATCCCTACTAAAAATAGAAAATCCTCTTAATGATTTATCAAAATCCACTAAACATAATTTGATAGAATACAAACTAGCATGAAAGATGCCAGTAAACTTTAACAATGTCCATCTGCAATCAGATATTGCTGCTGCTACTAAAATCAATCTTTTAATAACTTTTTCTAAAAAGCCATTTTACCGAATGTGACCAAACTTGACAAAAAGCTTCCCTCCTTGAAACTTCACTTTTATAGAAATTATGTTGATCCAGCTTAAAATAAGCGCTGTCCGTTACGGATCACTGCCATCTCACCTCTATCTGCGTGGGTTCGAGTCTAAGATTCGGCGAATGTGGATATGTGAGAGAGCTTGCCAGTAGCTTCTCGTGGGTCGGTGGTTCTTTTCGGTGATTTCCCGGTTTCTTCCTCCACCATTAATACTGGCCGCCATGTATAGCCTTTCCTGTGCTGAAAAATGGCGTTAAACCCCACAACAACAACAACTTAAAATAGGGTGGAAGTAAACTAAAGTCAAGAAACCATTTCCACAACTTTGTGTCTATAAAAAAATCTACAGACAGATTCTGACCAAATCCAAAAAAGGTCTTTCAGTATTTAACAATTTGATATATATATATCAACAAAAGTATAAAATCAACAAAAGTATAAAAATGGAAGAAACCTTGAAACAGCTGGTTTTATAACATATGCAATGAGTATTATTTGAAGAAATGTATTCAGAAAACATCTTATTGATTACATGTTTTGGTGAACTGAACTTGCACTTGGTTCTTAGGTAGTTGTTTTCCAATTGAATGTCAGAACCACTTGGGCCTCTTCTTACACTAAATTTTTTGTTGAAAAGTTTTGACTGTCATATACAGTCAAGGTATAGAGTTTGCAGGAAAGGTGAGCCAAAGCCTGGTTGACTTAAAGCTTGAAGTAATTGTTGTTTTATGGTCTTTCTAAATCAAGGTAAGCTTTCCATGTACATGTATGTCAATTTTAGCATAAGCAGTAGATGTCAGTGTTTCTCATTGGATCTCAGAAAATATAATTGGTTGTGAGCATTTTTGGGGAAAATTTTTAAGTACACAGTCAATAGAGCATTCTTTTGAAATGTGATGTTGTAATGAGTTCCTGTTAGCATGTTAAATTTTTGTTTTGATTGGAATTGTTATATGTTATAATTTGCAGTTAGATTTATTTATGAATGATAAATCCTACCTTCAGCACAGTGTCATAATCTGCATAAATTAATAAAACACTAGAGATCATATTTGCAATAAGATCAAAATGCATTAAAAACTTGTTATCTCAGTGACAGAAATGTGAAATTATTGTTAGTATATTTCTTTATTTATAATGACTGCCAGCAGCAAATTCTGTACCACATGTACTTGTGTACAAGTCAGAACCCAATGCAAACAGTATAAACCATGATCTGCCATCACAGAATGGGCTAGCAGATCAGGGTCCATGTTTCTTCCATTAGTTCTGATAAACTGCATATAGTCAGAACTACCAGTGCAAAAACATATGAATCTCAGCAAATTGAAGTTGATCCAACTTAAAGTATATATAAGTCATTTTGAACATTACATAATTACATGACTTGTGAGTACATATGGTAGTTTCATTCTACTTTGAAGCTCACCAAAGAGAGACCTAGATCACCTGACACATAACACTGAGGCAGGTCTGTGTCGATTCTAATAACAGTAGGGTGTGATGTATATATGAATGAATATGGTTATTTCACTGCCAGTATTGCATAAACATGGTTTGACAGTGATAAAGAAAGGTCTGGACAGTTTAGTATTTTGTTTGTAAATATTGTTGGAATAAACAGTACATACTCACATGGAAGCCAAATACAACTGCATAGATCCAGATCTGCTAATGCATAATGTGCCTGTAAAGTTATGTTTATGGAGTCTGTTAGGATTCATAAGTAGAACAAACATCATAGACTCCGATCTGCTGGCAAATTATGCCAGTGCAGACCAGGATCTGTATTGTTTGCAGTTGGACCCAACTTAAAAGTGAGTATGATCTTGAAGACCATAAAAAAGGCAATTAATTTGTATGGAAAGAGGGGTATATGGAATATACAAAGAAATTATACAAATAATTAAGGGGGCCCCTAGTGGTCTAAAGTGCTGACCATTACAGATCACTGTCATCTCACCTCTGTCTGCATGAGTTCGAGTCCAGACTCGGTTAACTTGGGTAAGTGAGAAAGCCTGCCAGTAGCTTCTCATGGGTCGATGGTTCCTCCCAGGGTTTTCCAGGGCACTTCCTCCAACAGTAATACTGGCCGCCATGTATAGCCTATCTTGTGCTGAAAAATGGTGTTAAACCCTATAACAACAACAACAAAATAATTAAGAGTGATATTTGTTAATTATATCTGCATTATTATCATATTATTGTTAGTATTGTAACATCCTTTTGAGTGCATATTTCTGTTGAGTGCATATTTACTGTGCAAGTAAGAAAAAAAAAGAGCTATGCAAGGATAATAAATGGACTAATGTAATTGAAAGGCATAAAGGAGAAGGGATTTCTTAAAGTTCTTAAGTGTTAAATCATCTTTAATCTATTTCTCCCTGTATTTTTACAAATTTTTTCTTCACTGGTGTGCTGTATATTAAAATAATATATTAGTCAAGTCTTAGGATCACTTAATGTTCTAATTAAATGTTTCTATGCTTGTATTGCATCATCATATTAGTGCTAGTAGACCCATGCAAGACACATATTGTTCTCTTTGAAAGGTTTTAACTATTTATTATTTGAAAATGATTTGCTATCAAATTGAAATTATTCAGATTACTTATATGCAGTTATTTATGCAAGGGCCACTTCATTTTGTGTCTAAATAATTGAAATCTCACAGTGGATTTTGGCATGACTAGAAAACTTTGGTTAACATTTGGGTTTCTAACTATTTAATGCAGTCATGAGATTGAGATTAGCTGTGTCAAGATGAATTAGATAAAACTAGGACATTATGATGTGAATTTTACACAATTAAGGGATCTGTTAGGGTGTATGTAGCTCATTTTCTTCAACAATTAGCAGACATATCACTTGAATTTTACATTAGGTATCTTTAAAAAATTGTTCTGAGATAAAACTATGTCAATGTGGCCTATATTTCATATTCCAGAGACTTACGTTGCACTTTGTGTTTAATTCAGAAATTCAGATTCTCCATCAAAGAGTCATAAAATTTGAGAAGATAAGATGTAGATGCATCCAGCATTTCAGAATTATGACAAACTAGTTTGAAATTCAGCTTATGGTTACTGGCATTTTCAATACCATTATTACAGATTATTTTAAAATTAAGCCAAATAGTCAGTGGCATTTTCTTCGTTTGGTTTTACCATGTGTAATGCCAATTTTGTTAACACTGTTAATGAATATCATAATTTTTTGACTTGCACTTATAAATAAATATGATTGCACTCATTTACTGAAGTTGATTGTTTTTTTTTCATCATAAATTTCCATTTAGTTTTGAAATCAACGAAATATATAAACTAAACTGACACTCCACCAGCCAAGCAGTTTCTTTACTTACTTCAAGTTCATCGAATAAGTCATACCATATCCTTGAAGTTCATGAATAATCAGTCCCCAGTAATATCACACTAGACACTGACCAGTTAATGTCATTTTATGGACATATATTTTGATTAGAAAATTATTTATTTCCAATCCAAACAGCTTTCAGTTTAAGACTTAATATCAAGATAAAGTCATTAAAATCTGCACTCTTGTTTTCCAAAAGAAAAGAGAACCATCTAATAATATAAAAGCATTATCAATTATACTGTCCTAATTTTAACTCCATCTAAGTATAGAAAATGACTGTACTATGTTTGTTCCTCTTTAGTTCTATTGGTTAAAGTTCGAATCTTATACATAAATAGAATGTTAAAGGTATCACTAGCGATAACCTCTGTCAGAATGCTGATAAATGTACATTGTTAATGACACAACTTTTTTGATTTATTGCAAAATGCCCTGAACTAGTAATAACTTGATTGTCCAAAGTTCAACGATTTCAGAGAATTTTCCAAAAAGTCACATTCAACTGAGTCGAAAGCTTTTTCAAAGTCTGTCAATACGAAAAGAGTAGATTCATTTCTTCCACAAATTAGTGCATTAGGTCTTACAAAATTTTTGTAATTTTACAAATAGATATCCCTTTCATAACTGCTTTTTTGCATGCAGTAATCGTAAAAGCGAGAATTCTGTATCCTTATTAGCACTAAATGGTGATGAATACTTTTGATCAACATTTAAGTAGTGTGATTAGTCTCCAGTTATATAAATTTTAAAGTCCATGTCTTTATCATCTTTTGGAACGCAAGCATGGATTCTGTGAGATTGAAATTCTGAAAAATGTCGCATATTGTATCCAGGATTTAGAGACCTAAAGAAAAAAAAAACTTTCTAAACGAATTTGAAGAATTCAACAATAAATCCAACTGGAACCATCGCTAGTGAAATTGTTCATATTTTTCAGTGCTAAACTGCATTTCTGAACGTTAACATACCTAAACATGTTTTATTTCAAGATCCACAAGCTTTCTTTTGAATTATCATTCATTAAATGATTTGAGTGTTCAAATTATTATTGATCTTGCTTATCTATATTTTTAGAAAATTATTTGTTTTTGTAATATATCTTCTTTACCTACTACTTTTGTTCCATCTTTCATAATCAATTTTTATTGCTTTTTTAGTAGTTTTTTTTCAGAATTTTTTTCCCTGCTATCTCCTACAACCTTGTCTTTGATTGCAACATTGTATAATTTTCCAAATGTTTCTCCTTTCATTTAAATCTGCTTCGTTTTTGTTTAGTTCTTCCATAATTGTGAGCTTATTATTTTGGTTCAATAAGGTATGTGTGTCAGCTATAATTTTCCTTAATTTCTTTTTCTCCTGTTTTGCCTTAGTTTTCCAATACCTACTTGATTTTGATCTATAATCTTTTTAAGGATTTAACAAAACAGTTGATCATTACAATTTATTTGCACCTTTAGTTCGTTTTCCTTATCATCTCACGTTAGTATTGTTCTATTGCGATGGCCATATAATATTTATATTCATTTTGCTTTAGTGACCAGAAATTGTTTTTCCAGTACCCATAACCTGTAGGTAATGCATATATCGATAATTTTGGTCTTATTGTTCAGTGATCATTTCATTAATCGTAAATAATTGATGAGTCCATACAATCTGAAATCATGTCCCCAGAGATTACACCCTATTCCGTTTCACAGGGTTTGCCAGTCGCCAAGTAAATCTCTACTGTCCGGATTGACTGATCAAGTTGACTTTTTGATGTCAGGATTGCTGTTCTGACAATGGAGTTTGCAAAGTCAAGCTCCCTGTCCTAAATAAAATTCCAGTCACAGTAAATAATAACATAAGAACTGTCAAAATTTGAATTTTGGCACTGGTAGTATGATTCTGATATTTTCCACTCTTCTTATATTAAATGGTGGGATGGAAAGTACGAGTCAAATATTTTCCACTATTTTCCACTAGATGCTTGGATGGGTAGAATGAGTCAAATATATTCCACTCTTCTTGCAATAAATGATGGAATGGGAAGTACGAGTCAAATATATTCCACTCTTCTTACAATAAATGGTGGAATGGGAAGTATGAGTCAAATATTTTCCACTCTTCTTACACTAGATTTTTGGATGGGTAGAATGAGTCAAATATCTTCCACTCTTCTTACAACAAATGGTGGAATGGGAAGTACGAGTCAAATATTTTCCACTCTTCTTACATTAGATGCTTGAATGGGTAGAATGAGTCAAATATATTCCACTCTTCTTACAACAAATGGTGGGATGGAAATTATGAGTCAAATGTTTTCCACTCTTCTTACACTAGATGCTGGGATGGGTAGAATGAGTCAAATATCTTCCACTCTTCTTACAACAAATGTTGGGATGGAAATTATGAGTCAAATGTTTTCCGCTATTCTTACACTAGATGCTGGGATGGGTAGAATGAGTTAAATATATTCCATTACTGTTACATTAAACTTTGGGATGGGCAGTATGAGTCCAATATCTTCCACTCTTCTTACATGAAATGGTGGAATTGGATGTACCAGTCTAATATTTTCATTATTCTTACACTAGATGCTGGAATGAGTAGTACGAGCCCAATATTTAACACTATTCTTAAACTAGATGCTGGAATGGGTAGCACGAATCCAATATTTTCCACTGTTCTTACATAAATATGCTGTTAAAATTCCTTTCCTTAATAATGTTCCCTTTAGTCTGTGCATTTCCAAATTTACCATTAAATGGTTCTATGACATTGTTATTTTCGGTATCCGTCGTATCGCATGAACATCTCTCATCTTACCGGTATCCATCGTATCGCATAAATATCTCTCATTTTCCAGGTATCCGCCGTATCGCATGAACATCTCTCATCTTCCATATATCTGCTGTATGGCATGAACATCTCTCATCTTACCGGTATCCACCGTATGGCATGAACATCTCTCATCTTCCCGATATCCACCGTATGGCATGAACATCTCTCATCTTACCGGTATCCGCCGTATTGCATGTACATCTCTCATCTTCCATGTATCCGCCGTATGGCATGAATATCTCTCATCTTCCATGTATCCGCTCTATCGCATGAATATCTCTCATTTTCCAGGTATCCGCCGTATGGCATGAACATCTCTCATCGAAGTCGTGATCTTTAATATTCTTCACCATCTCTGCAAATATTGCTCTGACATTCTCACTTTTGTGATTGAGGCATGCTCCAAAATTGTTTATATTAATAATTTTTGAGTAACGTTAATTGTGGTTTGTGATCTTCGTGTCTTCCTTGCAGCGATCGTATTTTGTGTTTCTCCATTTAGCTTTTAACGTTCTTTCATTCGGTGCACTAATGTTTCTCTTGACTGTTTATTTTAAAGTTTATCGATTCAGTTTTGCGTTCCACCTCTAAATTTTGCAAAAAGACACATGATGTAAAGATGAATTGAATGATAAAATCTTCATACAGAGACGCTAGCCCAAACTTGAATCAACATTTAACATCTCTCTCTCTAAAAAAAAATCAAAACAAAAAACAACAACCAATATCTGTAACGTTAAACTGTAAATCTTCTATAGAGGTGAAGAGGTTGATAGGCAACTATATGCCTTTGCAGCATGAACAATTCATTCTCATCATTCTTAGTGGAGCAAGGCGATTTACCATCTTTGCAGGACTTGTAACTCTAGCTCCAGGTACACCGGAAGTGCACTTTTACATATGTTTATATCAACTGAAAAACTGATTATGGATCGCGTAATATAATGATTAAGCTTTAACGTAAAATTTAATCTCTCAGCTTTTGACGGACAATTTATTCATCAATATTTTATGTCTTTTCTTTAGTAACTTAAAGAAATCCAATTCTGGCATGCTCATCAGGCGGCAGTCTTCGTCAGCAACATAAAACTTTTCATTCCAGACTGACTCTGAAATTGCACAGGGCTGTTTACTTGCCATCTTGCAACATGACTTGACGATTTTTTGGATAGATTTAAAATGTCGAACTTCCTCAAATATCGCAGGACTATGACATGTAATCTGATTCCAAAACCTTTTGTGAAAAAAATCATAAAAAATATAATCAATAAAGTTACGTTTTTTAAACACGTTGATATCCTCTGAAGAAATTGTAGTGGTAACATTTTTCGTGAATTCGTTTTTGGACAAATAAATTATATCTCTTAATTTCCACTTGAACAACCTTTTCATGAGAACCAAAGATTCATCAACATATTCTGCCAGCATAACTAAAGAAAATTTTTCGTTTAAATATTGGAGATATTTATCCACATCTTCTTTACCTCTTTTACGGGCTTGAAAATCGAAACCAAAGTCAAACGCCATTCTATTGTAAGTTTGTGACAAGAATGTGTGTTTTGGTTCATATTTCCTCGGATTGTTTATCAATTGATGCAAAAATTCTTTTTCTGGGATTTTTTTCAGATACTTATCATTCCACACATATCTGTAATAATTGGCAGCTGATATGAAAATCGAAAGGGGATCACGTATAATTCCAATGTATACAGAGTCTTCCTTCAGATAAGACGATATGACGGTGTAGTTGAAAACAGCATGGTTGCATAATATATCGTGTTTCTTCCCATTCAGGGGTTTAAGGACTTTAGGTACATATTTACTTTGTTTGGAAAAGTAATTATCTAGCATAGGCAGGACGAATGACAAGTTTCTTGCAAAACCGAACCGATACAAAATGTTCTGAGTTGTTGAACTTGCGGCTTTATGGACTTTTAAAAAGGCGATGTGTTGAGTTTCCTCTATTGAATTTACAAAAGCCGTCGTACAGACTGGTTTTACGTCTCGGGATAATCGATTGTTAGTTGGTACTGAAAGTTTGGAGTAGAATTCTGTTTCCTTTCCAAGACTAGTGAGATTAATCAACCGTAACATTAAGCCCACTGAGATGAAAACACTCAGCCCGGTCACAGACTTAAAGGTAAATCTGTAAAATAAAATAAAAAAATATATAAGAGCATGCGATTCTTCTATTTCTATTGTTTGTGCGAAGAGAAACATTTAGTGCCTTAAAAAAGTAGATATTCTATTTACAAAAGAAAATTATATTTGTGTGTTAAAAAATCAGCCCATACTCTTATCACATTACACACTATTATCACTCTTCACTCAGCTTGCCATATTAAGATTCCATCAGTTTAAAAGAAATATAAATATTGTTGAAACTGATGAATATAATGTACATGTATTTATTAAATACCTCAAACTAGAAAGATTAAAATAGTTATCGGTATCCTTAAATAGCTCTAAATAAATTGAGAAGCTATTTTATAAATCACGCAACCATTTTTGTTTTTAAGTATACACCTTTACCAACTCTTTGTTAAAGACGTTTGGAGTATTTAAAATCGCATAAAGTTATGTACCTTTTAACATTTTGAAATGCAATTTCCTATTGATTTTAGCTCACGAACTCCAACATATTGTAATGCAATTTCGTATTGACATCTAAAATATATCTGTCAAAGTGAATCAGTGAGTTTAGATATAGATCTATTCTCTTAGCATATATTTCATGTAGTACTAATATAAATACTTGGCCTATCCAGATTTCCAGTTGTAGATATCACATCCTAACTAGCAAAATATTATTTTTATAAACAAGATAGAAATGGAAAAATGTAAATATCCAAAAATTGCATCTTATAAATAGGAAGCTATTGCATTGTCAATCTAGTCCCACCCCACCCCTGACAGCATTATCAGTCCCATTAATACATTTTAAAATACAAGAATGCTGCATGACAGTATAATCGGTATATTTGAAAATGTTGAAACTTAATGTAAAATAACAGAAACACACAATCAATACAACTTTCATTTAAATAAAGCATCCCTGACACAATTAAAGCACAGGGACACAATTTAGCAATCTTACACTATACCCCTCCTCCGTCCCCAACTCACATATACTGGCTGAAAACGAAAGTACTGCATATGGACACCCAGTACTTCTTTAATTGACACAGTTATGACTAATCCAACAGAAAGATCAGTGGCAAAGTATCTGCAATTAAGTGTTTTAATAGTATTTCTTTATTGTCTACGTATTTCTGTGCTTAATGCTTCCGCCATCTTGAATGTCTCGTCAGGTTTAATCAGGACACAAATAATAATTCCGGTTAAGTACCCACGAATGTAGTCCTAGTCTATTTTTAGATCATTTTTTCCTGTCTCCAATTGGTGGCGATAAAAGAGATAGATTTTGGCAATCTTGTGAGGATTTAAAGGCAATTGTTTATTCTTTATAATGTGAGCTTTTGTGTGTATTTCGGCGACAATGCACAGTGAGTAATAAGGCCATGGTGATGATTCGGAAGTGAAATCTGTGTTCCGTTGCATGGTGTTTTATTTACAATTCAGCCTCTAAAAAAAAATGCAGGTCAACCCTTGACAAGAACGTCACCGTAAAGTCATCTTTGAAGGTATTTTAGATTAACATATGATTTGTATTGATTGTCACAGTGGAAAGTTCAATACTGAGAAACAAAGGTAGAGACTATATGGCAAAATTAATTGTGTTCTATGGCCAAGTATCGGTCATTCGACAGTGCATGCCTGGTCTCGTGAACGAAGCAACATGGAAAGTTAGTGTACCAGGCTAAATATCGGCATAGATCATGAACAGTCTGATGCAAAAGTATGAAAATTTCTCATAGAATTTCCTGTGCTTTATTTCAGTTTAGTTTTGCTTATAAGTATAATGATCCTCGGACTCGATCTAGACTTTGTTTTTTTTAAGATAACTTCACCAGACTTTGCTAGATTTCAACCATAGTTGGCATGTGGCTTCAATTTTTTTTTAAACAAATATTTTTTTTTGTCGTCACAGGAAACATCTTTCCTACAAAAGCATTAGCAAAGAATGTAAAATACCATGTTGTACAACATGCTGTCTTAAGGCATGGGCACACTGGGCAGTTGCCCAGAACCTCACGCTTCTATGGGCATCATGCTGCCCATATTGTTAATGAATAGTACGGCCGGTAGGGGTCCCCAGTGCATTGTTTTGCCCAGACCCTACAATGTTATTAAGACGGCACTGGTTGTACACATCAATACCGTGGATTGGTTGGATTTATGAAAACGAAACTTATAGTGTTATAAGCACTATGTTGTTTTTGGATGCTGTGTAATTGATTATATGTCATGTGAAATGATACTATATTAAAGTAAGTGCAGTGATCGGTTGTATTCCATCCACATTTAGAATATCTCAGAGTTCTCTTTGATATTAAAGTAAGTGCAGTGATCGGTTATATTCCATCAACATTTAGAATATATCAGAGTTCCCTTTGATATTAAAGTAAGTGCAGTGATCGGTTGTATTCCATCTACATTTAGAATATCTCAGAGTTCTCTTTGATATTAAAGTAAGTGCAGTGATCGGTTGTATTCCATCAACATTTAGAATATCTCAGAGTTCTCTTTGATATTAAAGTAAGTGCAGTGATCGGTTGTATTCCATCAACATTTAGAATATCTCAGAGTTCTCTTTGATATTAAAGTAAGTGCAGTGATCGGTTGTATTCCATCTACATTTAGAATATCTCAGAGTTCTCTTTGATATTAAAGTAAGTGCAGTGATCGGTTGTATTCCATCTACATTTAGAATATCTCAGAGTTCTCTTTGATATTAAAGTAAGTGCAGTGATCGGTTGTATTCCATCTACATTTAGAATATCTCAGAGTTCTCTTTGATATTAAAGTAAGTGCAGTGATCGGTTGTATTCCATCAACATTTAGAATATCTCAGAGTTCTCTTTGATATTAAAGTAACTGCAGTAATCGGTTGTATTCCATCAACATTTAGAATATCTCAGAGTTCTCTTTGATATTAAAGTAAGTGCAGTGATCGGTTGCATTCCATCTACATTTAGAATATCTCAGAGTTCTCTTTGAAATAAAAATATTTCCTCCAGTTTTAATAATTAATCCCCCTAGAAGTATTAATAGTCAAACCCACTCGAAGTATATCCTCCTTTTCCTGAATTTTCACCAGACATCAATGAGCCCAAATTAATTAGTACTGCCTTTTAGCTTCTCTTAGTTGTCATGCAAAATAAGCAAAATAATCCATTATTCAGCAATAACACATTTTATTACAACTATGACGACATTATTATCGCAGTTACAATTTCTCTCTCTCTCTCTCTCTCTCTCTCTCTCTCTCTCTCTCTCTCTCTCTCTCTCTCTCTCTCTCTCTCTCTCTCTCTCTCTCTCTCTCTCTCTCATTGTTATGGAAAGAAATGATGTGTGGGGGAATTTCAAAATGTCGCTAAATATTGAAGGTACTGTTGGTGTTTAAGCATCTGACTTACTAGTATGACAAAAGAGTTTTTGTTTATAAAAAACAGTATGACAAAAGTAAATAAGCCGTTTCACACTTAGAAAACTGCTTTCGAAGTCAAGCTCATTTTGTCGGCATCATCTTGCCACACAGATTTTATCTACCTTTACTTTAACGAGAGACATCCACGCACGAAAAAGTATGTTCATTTAATTATGTTCATGATTAAAACCCAGAGAGAGAGAGAGAGAGAGAGAGAGAGAGAGAGAGAGAGAGAGAGAGAGAGAGAGAGAGAGAGAGAGAGAGAGATTCATGAACAATACCCAGAGAGCTACACTGAGTATACCCATATATATATATATATATATATATATATATATATATATATATATATATATATATATATATATATAGAGAGAGAGAGAGAGAGAGAGAGAGAGAGAGAGAGAGAGAGAGAGAGAGAGAGAGAGAGAGAGAGAGAGAGAGAGAGAGAGAGAGTGAGTGAGTTTCATTAACAATACGAAGTACCCATAAGCCCCATTGTCAAACAGACACATAACTATGTAATTAAACCAGGGGGAATGAACTTGCTGACCTTGATCTACATCTCACATATTTATTTTCATATTACAACAGGTCTTTATGAATTGGTAATCCGCCGTGAACCTATTTCTGACATTTGTAGACAATCTGATTTTACCGTATTTATCCACTGTTGGCAGACCCATCTCAACCTTACTGAGGCCGTCACTGTTTCACAATACAAGGGGGTTCAATACAAAATCAGTTACTTATAAGAATGATGGCGACTGCTTCAGTCGCCAAATATTTAAATACGAGTGCATGTCTGGCACGAAACTGAATACTTGTTGCAAACGCAAGTCCAGCCGAATTCAACTTATGCATTTCTCAATTTATCCCGGGTTACAGTCTAGTCAATTTTCTTAAAGTTTTACATATCGCCAATCTCAATAGGGTGCCATTAATAACGATAATATATTTTCGACGCAGTATCAGAAGGGGAATAAAATGGAAAGAATCCACTGGAAAAGCAAACCTATATGGACAACTGCACCCAGATTTAGCTTATCCCTTGTATAACATGTCCCACCAAGCAACTTTAGGATTACTTTATGTAACTCAATAAATAAAAAAGACCATGTCTGTTCTCGATTCCTATCAAATATTTCTACAAAATATTTATCCTATGATCGATCTTAGCTCAAATATATACGCGAAATCGAACGCTTTACTTATTTTAAGACGAATTACACTCGTCATGTCTCATTCGGGCTTGTTAATATCATATTTACACTTTATTTATTAAATGGAAATACAATATATACCAAATTGTGAGTGTTGCTTCATCTTGTATGTCAATGCCAAAATAAAAGAAGCATGACAAAGTATTTTCATAATTAGTTAAAAAGTGACGTGTAGATTCAATAAGAAGTACATACATTTCAAATTTGGATGCTCAAAGTGTCTGTAGTTTTCCATCACTTTTTCTTAAAACATTTAATATTCGTTGTTTTCTGAATGCCCAAGATATTCACATGGTTGCTAGGTATTCAACCTGCAAATGACACGCTGTTCATATCCATGATATATAACTACACCATCCGAATTTCATTTTCATGTATAAATCTACGTAGTACCATCACTAAAATCTATCTTGGTCTTTCTTTGTTTATCTTTGCAGGCATGGTGTTTCAATTTTGGTTTGACGAACAACCAAAGAACAGAAAAAAACATTCTTGCCTGCGACGAATAAGGTAAGCAAAAGAAAACGGAGCACAGTGTTTTGTGTTTGTCCGTCATTTTTTCCAAAGCGTAAAGTCCGTCTTCTATTGCAGTCTAGGAAGGTTAATGCCATTACGCCACTTATAAATTTTTAGAAGGAACCGGGAAATCACCAGAAAGAACCACCGACCCATGAGAAGCTACTGGCAAGCTTTCTCACATATCCACATTCGCCGAATCCTAGACTCGAACTCACGCAGACAGAGGTGAGATGGCAGTGATCCATAACGGACAGCGCTTTAGACCACTAGGCCACTCGGGGCCCCATCTAAAAAATGTAATTTCCGTTCGCATGCAACTGTTTCGTTTTTCAGGTATATATTTCTTTCGAATTTAACACATTTTAAGCAGATATTTCACGATATAATTGATAAGCTCGCCATTTACCTGTGTCACATATGCAAAAAGAATAGCCGCTACAGATCGTTGTCATAGGCTTGAAGAAATGTATTTCCTTATGTCAAACTTACGGTAGATAAATATCATCATCGTGAGTTGCAGACGACTAACTAAGCATTGTAGGAAATCTTTCAGTAAAACCCTATGCTAATATGAACATCCATTCAAAGCAAAGAGTCATAAAAAGATTTTCATGATGGCACCTGTGATAGGCATTCTAAAAGTCTGGATGGCACCATTAGGACCAACCATACGCCACAGGAAGTTGCTAAGTTAATAAAACCATCCATTCAAGAGTAGCGAGTGACAACATTTTGTTGATGGCTGTTGTAGCAACTGTATTGGGCATTCAATCGGAATCATTTCATTTTTGGACCATCTATAAACCATAAAAAGGCTTCTGGTGAAAGTCTCGTGGCAATGATCTTTTTAGATCAGGATTAGTAGCGATAACGAGATTTTGAAGACGGACCTTGTATGGGCCATATTCTACATCAGCTTGATAGTTTTCCTTAAGAACACTGTAATCGTACTTGTAAACTATCTATACTTCCTCTTATTTACAAGAAATCAGAACAGTAGCGAAGAGGAGACACGACCGCCATGTCAGTATTTTTCTCATAAAACGTAAGGTCTAGTGGAGGCAAACCATCAAGAGGCTGTTGGAGTATAATAGTTCTAATCCTGTATGGAATGTCTGCTTGCTTCTGATGCCAATAAAAGCTGAGTGTCACGTTTGCTAAGCCTAGCTATTAAGTAATGTGCAAGCTATCTTCCTGTCTTGGGAATATTACCGCGGCCATGTGTTTGATGTCTAAAGATTTCCGCGGGCTAGCGTTAAACTCTTACGCAAAGTTACATGACGTACCGGAGGTCGGAATCTTGAATCCGCTAAGGTGATGGATCCCACCATCTAAACAAAGGCTTTCAGTTATCTCACCTATGTGTTAAAGACTAATACAAAGATCAAAAGGTAGTCCTCATGGTGAACGTTGCGTATCCGTCCCCACGTTCACAAACAGCGAGCGGGATTTTGTTCGCTAAGTTTGATTAGATCTGTTCACAGCGATATCTATTCGGAATTGAGATAGAGGGTATGATTACAATTCCGATCCAAATGTTACTTCAGACGCGTAAGAGAAAAATTAGTATTGAGGGATTGCAGATCAATAGGGGTACTCTGAGAACGAAACCACTAGTAATTTGGCGGTAAAACTTAGAGGTAGATTCTAAAGATAGAAAAGCTTCAAATGAAGCTTTTTTTTGTAGCGATATCAAATTTTTCGTATTGGCCATTGTGGATGTCATAACAGTTATCCGATAAGTTCCTTTTTCAATTAGGACTAAGAAGTCTTCTTGTAAGCACACCATGAAAATATGACTTCTCTGTCCGGAGGAGTAGCGATAACAAGGTTTTCAAGCTGGAGAAAAAAGCGGCACCATTTTCATTTAAAATTATATAATTGCTATATAAAATCTTTCAGTGAAAATACTACGTTGATATGACCATGCATATCAAAAGAGTAACTAAAAGATTGTCAAATAATCCCTGTGGCAACCAAAATGTATATAAAATTGGAATCATTTCCAAATAGGACCAAGGTGATATCACAACAAGTTAATACAATTTTTCGCTCAGGAGAAGTAGCTATCAGACGATAATGGTCGCTGTGGATTTAAAAAAGGTCAGACATCAGGTTATACCCCTTGTCACCAAGGACTAACTAGACTTCATGTTGATATAATCATCCATCAAGAGGACAATGGATAACCGGATTTCTAAGATGGCTAACATGGCGACGGTACTGGATGTCTGAGCAATGTTGGCGTAAAGTTTCCTATCAATTCTCCTAGAAGTGAAGGATTAGCGATATTAATTTGTGCTAATGAATAGATGACAGACAACAAACCATTCCATAAACTACTCTGGTCTATGACCAGCAGAGCTAATGAATGGACGACAGACAACACGCCATTCCATAAGCTAATCTGGTCTATGACCAGCAGAGCTAATGAATGGACGACAGACAACACACCATTCCATAAGCTACTCTGGTCTATGACCAGTAGAGCTAATAAAAAGTAAGAAGTATCGGTTCACAGTTTACAATCATTACCTCTCTAAAAATAATGCATAGCTGTGAACTCTCTAGCTTAAATCCACCCGATAATCATTCAGATTTCAAAATAAAACTTTTCTCTAAATCTCCTCCAAAGAATATACACATTTCTCTAAATCTCCCCAAAGAATATACACATTTTTCTAAATCTCCCCCAAAGAATATACACATTTCTCTAAATCTCCCCCAAAGAATATACACATTTCTCTAAATCTCCCCAAAGAATATACACATTTCTCTAAATCTCCCCCAAAGAATATACACATTTCTCTAAATCTTCCCAAAGAATATACACATTTTTCTAAATCTCTCCCAAAGAATATACACATTTCTCTAAATCTCCCCAAAGAATATACACATTTCTCTAAATCTCTCCCAAAGAATATATACATTTCTCTAAATCTCCCCAAAGAATATACACATTTCTCTAAATCTCCCCAAAGAATATACACATTTCTCTAAATCTCCCCAAAGAATATACACATTTCTCTAAATCTCCCCAAAGAATATACACATTTCTCTAAATCTCCCCAAAGAATATACACATTTCTCTAAATCTCCCCAAAGAATATACACATTTCTCTAAATCTCCCCAAAGAATATACACATTTCTCTAAATCTCCCCAAAGAATATACACATTTCTCTAAATCTCCCCAAAGAATATACACGTTTCGCTTTTTATAACAGAGCATACAAGTGGCACTACATAATATCTTATAATTAAACAAATTGAAAGTTCAAACGGCTACATCATTATAACAGATCGTTGTGCCCTGATTGCAGACCGAACTATTTTGCATGTGAAATTTTCAACGAATTCAACATTTAACACTCCTGAATTAAAATCGAACTCGTAGACAATATAATTTTTTATCCTACCATAACATCTATTTATGAAATTCACCAACCACCTGAACAATCAAAGTTTCAAATAGTGATATGCATTGCCAAAACAAATGTTCTAATTATAACATGCATTAATACAAAGAAATCGACAACATGCCTCCATACATGTCATTAATTAGCATAATCTTCAATACTTGTATTGACCAAGGGAAATTACTCGCTCTTCTTAAAGAAGCACGGGTAATCTCAATCTAAAAACAAATTGGATGATATGAATACTCCCCTCCTCATAAAAATTCTACTTTACAAAACAAACAGTACTGTATATTTAAAATGACGATAACACCAGATCTCTTTCATCCATGAAGATCCAAAATAATGTAATACAAAATGAAAGCAAGATACTGATTGACTTGTTCACAGCATATGATTTGCAATTAAACCCTCAGAAATACCACGCCATTGCTCTGGACAAACATGGGTAAAAGTGCTTCAATTTAATTACAACAGATTGAGAAACACTATGTAAGGACTGTGCAAAACGCCTTGGTCTAGTTATTGAATCTCAAATAAATTTTAGGAACCACATTCCTATGACGTGTCAAAAAGCAACAAGACATTTAATCATTTCAACAAGTATTTGTCCACTAATCCTAAGATAGTAGCGTACAAATGCTTTGATAGATCAAGCTTGAACTTCTGGCTCTTATTTTTGACATTTCTGTAGCAAAGACAACTCTGGCAAAACGGAACAAAACTACAGGACAGGGCACTAATATTGGTGATTTTCATAGCTGAGATGACTATCTACAAAGAAAAGCTCATCAGCAGATTAAAATATAGTGCAACATAAGTATATAAGATAATACACAATAAAGAACATAAGGAAGCTATACTTGTAAACGACCAGACAGACTACTCACTATCCTTTTCCGGTTTCTAAAATAGTCCATTTTCACTCGAAAAGAAAAACTGATATCTATATCCAATGTTTTAATATTTCTAACAAGAATTTAACTAATTAAAAATTGTACTCTCACGTACATGTATTTTAATGGATGAAACTCCCAACGTTACGAAATTTTATAGAATTATTCTGAGGTTATCGAGGACGGCGAACGCTATCGCATCCATTGTTAGAAAACAATGGACTCACCCAAGCGAATCTGACACCGCGTTAGAAAAGAAACCCTGCACGTTTGGTTTGAAGTGTGCTTGATATGATAGTGTTATGGACCGACTGGTGACACGTATTTGCAATCGGTAGGGGTGAACATACAAAAGGGAGAGTAAGCGATTACTGTAGGGGACAGAGCTGTTTAACCTATTGTAGACAATTCATATCGCGTGTGTTGTTGTATACTTCCATCGGATTCACAAGTGTATGTGCGTATATATGCCGTTATAAAAACTCAATACAACATTTGGATAATACCGGTGATTAATTACATTAACTAGCTGATAAGTTAAAGAAAAGTCCCAATATAATGAAGAATAATAAGCCAGTCGAACAAAAAAGAGAACTAAACGATGTTTATATGCAAGTCATAACAATTTATTAGGTATAATCTACTCTGATCCAATAAAAATTAAGCTCACTAGGTTTAACAAAAGTATGAGACACTGAAAAATCACACAATGACACCAGTATATATATAAAAGACAACACGTTTATATATAATGACAGATTGAAACAGAAAGAAATCGGTTTTGAAAATATGCTTCTGATCATCCCATCCAAAGGAATCGGTGTTTCAGTGCTAATATGACCCGAAAAGTAAATGAATTTAAAGTATAGATTGAAAAAGCTTAACGTTATATTCTGTTGTCAGTATAAATAAATGGGCTGCTCCAGACTTCTCTCAAGGATTTTTTTTTGGCGAAAATAATAAGTGTTATTTTACTGCATGCAACATGTGAACATCGGCGGCAAATGACACTTTTGTTCAGACTTACGTCGACGAAATCACATCTGTGGAAATTAAAATTGAAATCAAGTCCAGCATTTCACTCAGTTTCCAACGTATTGGGATCCTCTTATCCATAATCTCAATGGATGTCTACTATAGCTAGAACAGTAGTAAAGAAAGGGCGATAAAACGGCAATTGGGATTTAACATGGGCGTTTAGGCCTGTAAAGCGACAAGAACATTTTAACATGGTGGACCTGTATAATGACAAAGAGGAATTTAACATGATGGGCCTGTATAGCGACAAGGGTAATTTGACAGGGGTGACGTACTGGTACTGGACATTGCGAAAAAATGGCAACAATGTTGCAAGTTACTGACCTCAATCGGACATTGCAATAGTAATAGTGTTACAAGTGGCTGACCTGAATACGCGCTAGGGTAAGTTGGTAGGTGAAGTGAATTCGAAAGGGACAAACGGGTTTGATAGCGGCAAATAATAGATATACATATACATTAAAATACACAGACACCATCACATACTCCAAACACCCTGTGGTAGCCTAGAGTGTAAAAGGAGATAAAATCTCACGAATATATTATCTCACACACCACAAGAAAACACTATCCATCGCATCAGCTATACCATTTACCACCCCTTTAAACACACGATACCAAATACCTTGTGTGTTAGCACAGGAGACTGCAATTTTATCAATAAAGCACCACGAAATTTTTGACTACATGAAATCACCTTAACGGTATTATACAATAATTGTATAATACCGTTAAGGTGATTTCATGTAGTCAAAAATTTCGTCGTGCTTTATTGATAAAACTGCAGACCCCTGTGTTGTTAGCTAAGACTGTAAGAGGAGACAAAATCTTACAAAGTATTCTATTCATTACATTACAAAAGAATGTTATCCATCATACCCACTATATCATCTTACTATATCATACTAACTATCCAAAATAACGTCCTGTATTCACTGAGAACGTAAGAGATGGAGATGAAATACCCTAAAACATACTCTCACATACATTCTATACCACCCCTTACCACACACTATCCAAAAACGCGTTATGTTTTAGCTTTGAGTATAAGAGAAGGAGCTGAAAAAAATATATTATCTCTTAAACCTAAAAAATATTGTTCATCACAACACCTATGTCATAAAACATCCAATTTCCATCCGGCATCATAAATACAAACTAAGAATTTCAAACAGAACTATGAGACTTTCATGATCGATAACAAAGACCTCACCTAAATTTTTTTTTGTGTATCCATTTGTATACACGATTCACGTCGATAATCAGACTTCTTTACGTCTTTATCCGTTTATGAAGAAACGCGACCAGCTGAATGAGATATGTCTTATGCTGTTTTCCAGTAGAACCATATATATATATATATATGGTTATATATATATATATATATATATATATATATATATATATATATATATATATATATATATATATATATATATATATATATATATATATATATATATATATATATATATATATATAACTATGCACCAGAGATAAGTGCCGCTCTTTTCTATTGTTAACTCCTCAATTCGATCTCATTATAACGCAGTGTTATTTGACAAAAACGCAATACTTTCTCGTGATGACACCATATTATCTCATAACCAAGCAATAATATCTTTATACTGCAATGTAATCTCTTTATCAACGTAATGTTTTCTAGTAAATACTGAGTCCTATTTCGTAATAACCTAATGTTATTTCGTAATAACGCAATAATATCTTCT
The DNA here is from genome assembly GCA_016746295.1 of Potamilus streckersoni. Lineage (NCBI taxonomy): Eukaryota > Metazoa > Mollusca > Bivalvia > Unionida > Unionidae > Potamilus > Potamilus streckersoni. Next base: position 220,175 of record JAEAOA010000616.1, on the reverse strand, counting down.
AATAACCCAATGTCATCTTCTAATAACAATGTTATCTCGCCATAACGCAATGTTATATCATTAAAAAGCTAAGTTTTATATATATATTTTTTCACCTGACGTTAACGGGCTTCCGTATTGCGAAGGTGTAGATTTCAGAACAGGAGGCCAATTTTGTGACTGAAGATCAACACAAACAAACCGATGTCTATATAATACCTTTCGTATGGTAGAAACAATGTGTATTTAGAATAAACAACAAAATGGAAAAATACTGTCAAACTGAGTTTGTTGTACATAATTTAGTTCTTGTATTTGATTTTGTCTACATATGCCTGTATTGATGAATGTGTTTGGTGTGTTTTATCGATCGATGATCGTTCGATCGATCGAATGAGAGAGACTTAATCACACGCTACTTCAGGCTTTGACCAAAGTATAGTTTCATGTAATCACAACATTTAGTAATATTTGTGCACACTTATGATAAATTGTTAGAGTGATAAGTCTGGAGAGTGAGGTAGAAGAAAGATAGGGCTTACCTGATAAATTTCTGCAAAATAGGCATTGTCCAAAGAATCTTTTCACCAATTTCGTCCTCAGATCTACACCTTAATGCTTAGCTAGCAATACAGTTAGCCAGCTACGAAGAGCGATATACGCACCTATTGTATTTTGGGTTTTATATTTAAGTTTTGGACAGAAATTAGATACATCGATTACAAATTCCTGTTACTGTTGGCATGGCGAGGTCTGTTCCATTAACACCTTCTAGTTTTATGTACGGTGTCAGATAGTCTTGCAGTCTATTGCAATGTCGTTGAGGATTGGAAACATTCTCAACAGGTTCTGACTAGTACTTCCTTTATTTTAGCATAGATACATCATTCACGCAGCCAAACTAGACTGGATAATGAAAAACAGTATATCCATGGACTTTGGTATATCTTTGGTGTATGTGCTAAAATTTCGTAGTGCATCTCTGTGAATTTAGAAGCGGCTTGAAAACATGATTAACTATGAACAAATATCCTATCCTGTCATAAACACATTTGTATTCAGAATCATATACTTTGGATAAAAACGATACATAGCAGCCGAGGCTTTCTTCGTGCTCGTTATCTAAACTAAAGCTCAATTAACTTTATGACAATAGCCAAGCTACGGGTTTGCACTTCATAAGAATCCCACAGAAACTAAGTTCAAGAAAAAAGAAAAGATCAATTTACGCATGGAAACTCAATCAAATGGTAAGCAATGTGTCCATAATTATCCTGCTTGCACATATTGATAAATATTTTCTTTTAACAATCACATAACAACTCTCCGTCGCGAATAAATGAACAAGTAAATAGTAAATGAAATATCCTTTTTGTTAAACGTATGTTCCTTTTTCGGGTTTTTCTTATATTTACGTCTTATTTTTGATGTCCCTTTGTCATAGACCGACTAAGAAAGGGATGGTATCCATAGGTATGCTTGGTAAACCTTCGAAGTGTCAATACAAGGAAAGTTCGTACGATTTATGAAAAGGTAGCCTACATCATTACCATGTAACCTGAGCTATAAAGGAGTGTTTCCATGACCCGCCCTTTACGTTTGTTTCCTTTAAATACTGGTCTCTTTGGTGAGGTTATTTAAAGAAACTCGACAAACAAGCAGGACGACAAAGACTGCACGCAATCGAATTACACACTTGTACGACCTTATTTGATTTAGAAATGACATTAATGAATGGTAAGCTCGCACAGGAAAGCGTTCTATTCTAGCAAGCCAAATTAAATCAAATTTAGGACATAAATGATAAGCTTACAAAAATATCGGTCAAAACACATATTTATAATAAGTCGTATTTAGGATATTGTTGTCATTATACGAGTGACTAATTTTGACAGATAATGTAGAACTGTTCAGTTATGTGCTGAACATTTTAAATATTATGCTTAGAGTAGTACAAGATATTTTAAAGTCTTGTTCTTCGTGACCTACAAGAAGACAAATAAATAATGGTTCTTGTCTCCAGTACAATTTTCGTTACGGTAATTACACGTTCATTCATCGTTAGAGTAATTACATCTTCATCGTTACGATAATTACATATTCTTTCATCCTTAGGGTAAATTTCATTAATTATGTATTACGTACTACTGTACTTTTCCAGTGTACCGATACTTTGGTGGTTCTCTCAGTAAAGCATGTATAGAAATTCCCGAGTAAGTTTTTATACATTTTAGTGATATTTTAAGTATATTTTCATTTCTCGTGAGAAATAATTCCCAAAATCTGTAATGCTTTGTATTTGTCAATAATATAATTTCAACTATCACATAGTTATGAACACAGAATGACACATGTCATGGCGGTTGAAATGGATGTTGGGAAAGATTTTCGGGCGAAATCCAGCGTATGGAATAAATGCTAATTTTCAAAAAGAGAAGAAACCGTAATTTTAAAAAGTTATTTGTTAGTGCATGTTAATATATCAACTACGCGTATTTATTTTTAAGACTAAGTATCACCCACAGCTTCTCAAGACAGCAGTTGTTTTCTTTTTATAATTAAAGCATCCAGTTCGCTAAATATTTTCTCATTTGTTGAATCAGTTCGTTGGTAAGTGTCTTAACCTGATGTTGACATCCCATTCAAAGTTCTCTTTCTGTTACAATAATGTTGTAGCTATTAATCCAGAGGCTTCACTTTCCATACTTTTTAGTTTTATTAACATGCTCTCTAATGTCAATATGTTTAACAGTGTGTCAGCTCAAGTACAAACTTAACCATCCCACTTTAGTTCCAGCTATTAGAGGACAACGTTCCTAGCAATTAACAGACATATGAAAAAAGGTACCGACCATTTAATGGGGTGATGCGATTTCATTTGGAACTCTGAAATTATTTTCTTTTATTTTTTTAATCTCAAGATATTTCATTTTTCAAATTAAATAATGTAATGGATATGGCATGGTGCTATTCCCTGTAAATCAGAGCTATATTGTACTTTCAGCTATATAAGTGCTGGAAATTTGTATTTAAAAAAAATCGCAGGCACCTACTCCAGAACATTCAATTAGTCCGCCTGATAAACTTATATTATCAAAAACTATTTTCGGAAAATTTCACTCTGAAATTTTCCGATACAAGATCGAAACTTAACCCCTATCCTTAAGTTTAAATAAACGTATCTTAATAAAGAATCGCTACTAATTCAGTGCATTATAGTTATTTAAACACACGTCGGTCCCCATAAATTTAATTAATAATTCACATGCCTAAGTTAATGTGCTCTTCGTAGATCGACAGAAATTTGCACCCTTAAACTGGTGTTATATTTTATACTGTTAGCAATTATAGAACTAGAAAAATTCTGTACAAATAGCCGTTTTAAAAACTATTTAATGAAATTGATAAAAGGCGTGGTAAACGTATTCCAGAGGAAATACCTGGAAATGAAGGTCGTGGAGTGCTGAGATAGTTGATAGACTGATGTTATTAATAACACCAAAGGAAGCCATGAATATGAGCCCAAAAATTGACAACAAAATTTTTGACATTTTAGATAACCTCAGATTCAATGGTTATATAACGTCTGACGAATATTATATTTTACATATTGATCTGATTTGTGGCGAATTAATTAGCTAACCAAGCATAAACTGCTAGCAATTCAGATTAATCTATCACAAAAATAGAAATATTATCAACTACATTACTGCTTAACTCTTCATAGACAATAGCGGACAGTGCAAACATCTATTATTTATAATCTACCAATCAAATTTGACAGCGATAAAAAGTACGAAATAGGACTATTTTCTGTTATTGCTTTGCACGCTATGCCAAATATAAAAACCAATTCGCATGACAATTTCACATTTCAATCGAATCAGCCAGCTGGCTGGATTTTGGACTTTTGCTAAAATGACACTTTTAACATTACAAATCTAAAAAAAAAGCAATTAAAAAAAGCTAAGTTTGAATCCGCATCAGATAATTTTGAGCTCATTCCAAATAAAAGCACATTGCATGCCAGAATCACTTTGAAAGATGGTTTTATTGTTGATTTAGTACCACAGATTAGCATCGGGCCGTTGTTAGTATTTTCTAGAAAATAAAACGATTTTGAATCACAAAGTGCAGTAATTTCATACGATGGAGAGTCACTCGTGGACATAACGGAAGTAAATTCGATTTTAATAAACTGCTCCATTGCCAGCGGGTTGTATACAGCACGTAGTAGTAAAAGTCAACTATATGAATTTTTAGTCTAGATGTACCACTTTGATCACTAATGCAAATAAATCCAAGACAGATTATCTACTCTCCTGTTAGTGTTGAAAATCAATTATCAGCTCTCACGCTAACACTGACTGATCGATCCGGCCAGCAGCTAGATCTCAGTAACAAAATGGTAATATATTATCTGCCTTGAGGTACGTATTGTGGCACTTTTTCAGAAATAGCAATATACAACAGTATTTTTTTTTTCATGGTACCCAGCTCTACTAGTTTCTGCTGTGCCTATTTAAAGGCATAATGCAAAACTTGCACTTAAACTTCAGCGACAAGTGACATCCGTGTATCTTAGGCATAACAATAAAAATATCCTCTTTCTGGCTAACTTGATCCACTGACTATTCATAAGTCCTGGCTTAAAGCAATATACTCAGTATTAGTAGTTCCTGGCTTAAAGCAGTATACTCAGTATTCACATATCCTAGATAAGACGGCATGCTAATTATTTGTGGCTCTGGCTGAAAGCAGTATACTCAGTATTCACAGATCCTGGATAAGACGGCATGCTAATTATTTGTGGCTCTGGCTGAAAGCAGTATACTCAGTATTCACAGATCCTGGCTTAAAGCAATATACTTCCTATCTGTATCTCCTCTGTAAAAATAGTATACTCATTATTCAAAGCAATATACTCAGTATTCATAGCTCCTGACTAATATCTGTAGTAAATGCTGAAGTCAATCTAAACTCGCCTGCCTTACTCCGAAAAATCGGCCAAAATTCAGCCTCGTCATTTCCAATGCCTCGTTCCTTTTCCAATTATCATCTCCTGTTCCCATCCTGCTTATAATCCCTACAAGGAAGCTAAATAACCTCCTACACCCGTAGCTAGTGCTGGATGGGGTTGAGAGAGCAGATTGATAATTTACATAGCGATTTCCATGTGTTTATCTAATATAAAATGATGCTTCCCTCCCCTCCCCTACGGTGGTTAAATACTTTTAAATTTCACCTGTGAAAGCAAAACGAGCCTATGGCATTGGAACGAGGCTTGGACATGGGAATGAGGCTGGGAATGTTAAAGATACTCGCTCTAGAGCGGTTTTGCCATATCTCCGTAGACATAATCTCCAAATGGTTTTTGACGGAGTTCTTTTTTTTTTTTTTTTTGCGTATCCTCAAAGCAGGTGAATTCATATCTGCCTTTCACATCAAATACAGTGCACTCACTGTTCATAGTTCCTGGCTTCAAGCAACATATCAATAGCTCTTGGCTTAAAGTAGAAACAAGCAGGAATGAAGCATTATATGGCATCAAACCTGTACTCGATACGTTAGAGCTACAATTGAGGCAGTTACATAGCGATAGGCTAACAAACAAATGTCTAATTCTGTTAAAACTTTTTTATATTTGCAACAATTATTATTAATGATCGCGAATCTTTCATTTTTGTTGTTGTTGGGCTTAACGCCATTTTTCAGCACACGATAGGCTATTCATGGCGGCCAGTATTATTGGAGGAAGTAACCGGGAAATCATCGGAAAGAACCACCGACCCACGAGAAGCTACTGGCAAGCTTTCTCACATATCCACATTCGCCGAATCCTAGACTCGAACCCACGCAGACAGAGGTGAGATGGCAGTGATCCGTAACGGACAGCGCTTTAGTCTTTCAGTTTTAACTAATGAACTAAAGTTAAATTATATATATATATATATATATATATATATATATATATATATATATATATATATATATATATATATATATATATGCAACCATAGACTAATGTATAAATGCATTTGTACCATGGTCATTATTATTAATAAAACTACCACCATTGTCATTAGCTATAATTAAAAAAAAAGTTTTCCTTCGTTTTCGTTGTCTCGCGAGTAGGTATTCCCGTCTTCATTTGTATCAGTGTTTTAGATTTTTATAGGTTGTATCGGCTTAATGTTTTGACTATTCAAAGTAGCATTTATTCCTAAAACAAATGAATTTGAGGACTTTTGTCAATTGGCATTGTAATCTATTATGCTAAATATTTTAATCACCATATAGAGAGGTTAAAGAAATATATAATTACTCTCAAATTTGTGGTTTAGTTTAACGTTTGATTCTGAAATATATTTTTAAATCTTATTGTGATGTACTCATTAAAATCAGTCATTTTCATCCAAAATTAATTTATCAAAAAGCTGTTTTACGGTGTATTTGAACAGGAAAATAGTTGTTCTATTTAATAACTTCAGTACTTATGATAGAAATCACAGACTGTCCAATAGTTATTCTATTTTATGCTTGGGTACAATAGATATATTTTACAAACAATCTAATACTGATTTAGTTGCCTTATGTCTTCATATGTTAACCCATTGATATATTGCAGAACGAAATAAGACAATACTTTTTATTTTTTCATCAGTCGTAGGTAGAAAAGTTATATTAACTAGATGTGTATCGTATCCACCATACCCTATTCCACCACATGTTACATAAATTATTATCTTATAATCAGTAATTTCTTTTCTTTTAAATGTTTTACGAGTTAAATTCTTTCCTCTACATGTCGCTAATCATGATGATCAATATTAAAGTAATTATAGGCTATATTAAACTTGCTAAGATCTATGCCATTGTTCGCACGATTATAATAATGCCACAGGTAATGATATTTAGAATTTAGACAGATGCTTTCGTACCTGAAATTATATATAAAAGGCATATATTGATATTACTATCTCCTGCACATCTTACTATATGAAATCCCAGTAAAATATTTGATAGTTTAAAGTTTTTGACAGACACTGTGGGCTTTTGGTGGGTAGATGGATTAGAGGAGAGTGGAATTCACACTGAGGATAGTGAGTGGGGTTGGGTGTGCTAGAAGAGGGTGGTGGTCATATGTGTGGGTACCACCACCAACCCAATTAGAAATGTGGTGTGTCTATAGGATACTATGAACGCTAGCAACTTGTATACATGGAGGTCCAGAGGCGAGCCAGACGAGTCCAGAAGTCGAAGATATCGCGTTTGAGTGTGAAGTGATATATGGTTCTGACCAAGAGAATAATAATTATGGTCTCAGCCCCACAGGATCACAGAGAGAGAGAGATCATGGGATAAGAAGAACTTGGGCCTCTCCTAATTTTTGTTCAAACAAAATTTTTCTCTTATAAAATTAAAAAGTGTTGTTTGGCCCGGGCTCTGGTGATATATCTCCAGTTGCTTCCCTCCACTTCTTGTAAGTTGATTTGACTGTCCATCCTGTTATGAACTTGAAACAAAGCAATCACAACAAAAAAAAGTGCTTACGAATTATTGAGTGTTCTTCACTTGTGGACGTCTAATTTTAATGAATAATAAAAAGTCACACATGTGCATTAAAGATCCCGTTTTTGTGACTTTGATCATTGGTACATTCAAATATATGACAATCGACACGAGGAAGTATTAAAGTCAAATCGAAACAAAATCATTTGGGATTTTTGTACTCTTGCTGGTTTTGCCAAAATGGTTTTTAGAATTCACCGACAATACTGGCTGAAATTAAGAAATCAAGAGTTACGAGAAGTGTAATCGATATGTTGTAGTCCTGGCTCACAATTTCTTAGGATACAACAGACAACATCTTTTGTAACATTATTCTCAGTAATGAACAGAACGTCCAACAGTGAATGGCTCTAAAATCATTTACAGGAAAGGGGAAAAGTACATTTTCAAGATTACTGGAAATATTTGGCCATGGTTTGGAACAGAATGCCTAAAAAATCAAGCAAAGTAGATCAGAGGATCACTAATGAAAAGTAAAAAGGAGGAGCGTCTAATGCTCATAAAAGTGGTAAAGAAGCTGTTCAGTTGATAATAAATGTAGAGATATTAAATATCATACTGATCTGGGATCTGCAATTATTTGGAAAAAAGCATATTGTACTGTGCCAAGCAGGATTACCAATGACAGATTATTGGTCTAAAGTACAACATTTATTTCTGCTATAAAGGCTAATTCTGTAAATTAATAGTTCAAAAATGGAATGTTTTTCTTGTATGATTAGATCTCAAGACGGAAATATTGATGTTTGTAGTTTAGACACGTTGAGAAATATCATACTTGGTTCACTGCTGGTAAGTCGATTCAAACTTCAAACAAAAGAGGTTCTAATTTATATAAAGGCCTATATTGTTAGGCATACTGATTAATCATAACTTCTATAGGCCCAGATCTGTTGGTGCATTATGTGATGTTAGATCTGTTTCTGTGCAGTTTGCAGTTGGATTTGTCTGATAAGAAAGTATACATGGTACACATAACTAATTTTCGTTATTTCTTTCTCTCACATGTGTGTATTTGGTATTTTTAACGTAGCTTTAATAATTTGGGTCACATCACTTTGATGTCTGCAGTGTAGCAGTTTATAGTGATGTCTAACACTGGGGCATCATGTCCCCCCCCTTTTTGTCACATTATCTGGACACATGGCTGACCAATCCTAACACTAACCTTTTAAAACTACATTTCAACATGCTTTGACAATGTATACAATATAAAGACATACACTTAAAATCTTACTAGTTTAGCCATATCTCCAAGGTCAGTACTTCCTCCTCATGGGAAGAAAAGTTAACTATTATCTGAGGATGTGTTATCCTTGGTTTGACATTAATACCATAGTGATTACCATAAAACTTGTCAAACAATGTTCAATATTACTGTTCCACTATTTCAGTATATCTTACATAATAAGAACAGGAAAACAGCCTAATACATTTGTCAAACAGTCAGGCTTATTATCAATGAAGAAAATAATTTAAAGCTCAAACTCAGTCAAAAGGTTTTATATCAAGTAAAAGCACAATGTATATATTTCTTTTTATATATAGGTAAATATCACAATACTGGAATATAAGAAAAGGTGTTTCAACTTGTATAATTATTTGGATAATATTAAACCTACCTAAACAAACTCAAACTTTTTCACTATCATCATAGAAAATGGCATACAAAACATGCACAATTTTCAATCCTTTCATATAACATACTTTTTAGTATATGTATTACATAGCATCCTGGCTAAATTCTACATGCATACAAATCCCAAACCATAAAAAAAACTGTCAGTATTGTGAATAACCATTTATGTTCAAATTTGTGTATGTGTTTCGTGTTGTGGGCAAAGATATTGGAAAAGAATCATTTGCTCAGATAAATGAATTTTATGTGCATGAGTTGTGTGTGTGTGTGTTTGTTTCTGAGTAATACTGTAAAAGTAAATTTACAAAATTTACCTCCTTAAATATAACTAATAGCAATATCCCTCTAAATGTATGTGGGGATGGAAAAAAAAAATCACAAAACATTTTGCGATGAACATTTGGGCAATTACCTATAAAGAACATTTTCAATTAAATGATTCTGTATTGTCTAAAGTTTTACACAAAGATTACAAGCTATGTCAATAAAGGTAACCACTCTAATAATTTTCTCTGAATTTAAATGAGTTATGCCCCTTTATTATTAGAAATGATCTGTTTGTACATCATGCTAATGACTCTTTGAGGGATGAAATAGTCAAATAAAACTCTATATTATTTCTACAAAAAACATAAATGATATACAGTATATGAATACAAACTTTGATACATGGCAAAAACATGATTGTATACACACACTGAATTCTGAACAATGAACAGAAGAAAATATAGAAATTTCATTTGACCAACATATTATCTAACAGAATTATCTTCAAACAGTGCATCACACAAACCATTACTACTGTAAAAAATTGGATACCATGTCTCTTGCCTGCACACATTACCATGATAGATGTTAAATGACATAACTCTTCAATATAAAATACAAATACTGTTATTTTATTGCAGTACCCAATGACGAGTTGATACCTATGTCTTGGTCCTCAAAACGATGACTAGACAAAAGTGGTATAAACTTGAAGATCAAATTACTTTGAAGAAATTCTTTTGTATTAAAATATAAAAACACTGAATAACTTCAATGTCCAAATCAGAGTACATACATATCTGTATAGTACTTTACAGATTTTAAGCACACACACCCCAGTTTGACATCTTGCCATCTTCACCAAACCTGCATCAGCTTTCGTTTCCATACAAGAGACTTTCAAAAGCTGACAAAAAGAATTTACTCTAGAGGAAAGTGGGTCAAACTCTTATTATGAATTGTAAACACAGCTCATTCCGAGCTGGATCACATCCTAACTAAATTAGCCATCTATCTGCAAAAATGATTAGTGCACCAATACAGCACAAGCTCTAGTCCATCTGGTAAATACCAGTTTTGTGTCATTTTGATCTCATTAAATTTTCACTATTTTTACAAAATATGTACCAAAAAAGTGACAGTTATAACATTTTGTATTCCCTCTGATAAATTCAAGGATTTTCAAGGACAAAGGTAACTTTGTAACTTTCAAGATTTTAATCAAACCCCTTAAATTCAGGGATTTTTCAAGGTTGTAAAACAATGCTCCAAGTGTTTTGGATTGAGATAGATGAGTCAGGAAGTAATACCATCATTTTAAACTTATTATATTGATGATAATGATGATATCAACTAAAATCATTACAGTATCATTCAATAAGAAAATGTATTTATAAAATTACAAATAACCAAGTACATACAAAACAATCCATCTATAAAATACAAATCAATGAAAAATAAAATAAAATAAAATAAAATTCCAACCAGGCACTATGAATTCTGAAATTAGTTTATAATACAGAACTTCCTATAAAATGACAATAAAAGCTAAATAACAGTATATTTGAATAAAAACTTATACCATTACTTCATTATTTCCATAATTTTATAAAATTTAATTACCTATACTCTCACTTCACTAATGGATGCATGTGCAACAAGATTTCCCCTTTTCTTATGAACATGCATGAAGAAAAATGTCTTATTTAACAATGGGGCTATGACCACTTATTAACTGAAAAGTGATGGTTTGGAAGAGAAAATGTGATTGGCTCATTTAACAAGCAAGATAGGTCTTACTGGGTCAATCTTTTCCACAATTTGTAATCAGGCTTACAACGATTATGTAGGTTTATGCATATTCATGAAAAACAAGCAAATTTGATAGATGGCAATCATGGGTAAAAAGAGACTGAAGCACAATTTTCATGCACCTAGCAATGATGCTAATGAATTGGTGCCAGTGTAATTTGATGAAGGCTTCAAACAAGAGTTTGATAATTTTCAAGACACAAAAAAGTTAAATGTACATGAATGTAGTGAATGTTACAAAATAATTAAAAAGATTTTTTTTTTACTTTATGCATGTCTGAAAATTTGCTTTATAAATGCACAATGCAGATTATAAAAATTTGCAATGAGTTGTGATGAAAGTTTTTCAAAGTTGCATGAACACTATCTGTACAAGTAAATGGCATTTCATAATAATTTGTTCTTTTTTTTCTAAAGTGTGTAAATCTTTAAAAAAATTTGTACATAGTACCTTATACAGTCCATAAATGAATATATTGATACTTTCAGTAAAACATTTGAGGTGGTTGCAGATTTAATGCCATTTTTCAGCACACGATAGGCTATACATGGCAACCAGTATTACTGGTGGAGGGAGAACCCAGGAAATCCCTGTTAAGAACCACCAACCCAGGAGAAGCTACTGGTAAGCTTTCTCACATACCCACATTGACCAAATCTGAGACTTGAACCCATGCAGACAAAAACATGAGGTACAAAACAGCTAAGAAATAACAGAAAATACTATAAAGTTAGTATCTCTTCACATGCATTTTTATTACTTTTTTAAGGAGTGTGGTAAATCAAACACAAATGTCAAAGCATTTAAATTAAAATTCTTGTTCACTTCAAATGGCAAAAGGAAATCTGGACACTTCACCCACTGGTTTGGTATGTGTACAGTAATAATAATGAGGCTTAACCACTGTAGAAAATGAGGTACGAGTTTAGAAATGACTCAGCTGCCACTAATACACATTTAATATTACTGTCAGCAACAGAAAAACATCTGAAGTTAAAGATAATGGTCATTATACAGAAATAATGATTTTAAACTTGACTTGAAATTACATATACTTTCAACTTTTGTAAATACTAGCTTTTTTTATTTGTAATGATCTTACAAGTAAACCAATAAAACAAAGCAAACTAACTGACTGTATCCTATGAAACAAAACAGAAGTCTATCTGTTCAAAAACTGCAAAACTGATGTTTCACTTTGTGGTGTTTTAAAAAAGATAATAGTCCAATAAGGTTGCTGCACCAGCTTTTTCTACCGCCATCATTGTGTCTTGTTATTTACTTAGCTATAAAGAATCAGGAGGCATGTGGCTAAAATTTTCCCATTAGCATTATGGCCTCTTACACTGGAGCCACCAGCTGCTCCTCCGACTTTGTCCTGGCAAGTCCAGGCCGATCATCAATGTGTTCCAGGTCATGCAGCACCTCAAGAATTGATGCAACACTCCATGCCTGGGCTGGACAACTGTCATGGCAGAACTGAAATTTATGGTGGAATCAACTTTAGAAAATTAAGTGTTTTTTCTCTGCATCTGTAAAACAAAGTATTTCAACTTTTATTATGCACTCTTAAAACTAAAGATAGAAACCTGGAATGGAGCAAACTACTAAAACCCAAACAATGGCAAGGTAATGACATCTCAGTCACTTCTTGTCAGTCACAGACAAACAAGACATAAAACTGAATATACACACAAAAAAAATCTTGCAAAGTGAGCATGGTGTGGAGTGGTGACTTTTCTTTATATCGATGTCCTGTGCTGCTCTTTTGGGTGCATTTTTTTGTTCTTGGGTGCATTTTTTATTCTTGGGTGCATTTTTTAAGTCTGGTGGTATATAGTGAAAGGAATATTTTCAATAAATTTCTTGAACATGATAGAGTCTTTATCTTTTAATCTTACTACAAAAATCCATATTTAGGAATCTGTATAGTTAAGTATATCAATATTTGTTGTTTTTCTTTTTATAATACATGAAATAGGTCCATTAATTTAAATTTACTATGACAGATGTTTGGGTGGTGGGTGAGGATGGCACACTGAACTACAAAGACCTGTCCAAAAGCAGTTCACTTCCCGACAACTATGCAGAACAGGGTCTTGAAACACATACTGCAGTTTAAGCAAAGGGCAGTTTACTGAGAGACATCTGAAAATTTAAGAAGATGCCATCCACGCAACAAGAAGACATGAGGCAATGTGGGTGTTAAAAGGTTTAATATTTGATTTCTTTTACTTTTGAGAATTGTCTACAAAATATTTTTTCTAATAAAGCTGTTTATCTGTGTAAATAACCTTTATTTTTAAGATAACCAACCGTTTAAATATCATTAAAAACATTATTTCAAGATGGGATATATCACCTATGAAAGCAAGGTGTATTATGTCACTGCTGTTTGCATGTGAATGTGGATATCTTTGAGTATTCCTGTTGTTTCCAAGCAAAACAAGATTTCCTTTATTATAATATTACAGATATTTAATCTGTGAAACAACAATTGTCAAAGTCTAAACTCAATTTTTAAAAAATACTATCCCATTAGTAAAATATATTCTATTAATAAAATATTGATACTAAAGTTTCATTGCAAGTAATAGTGAAATTTCTGCTTATCATTGAGCAATTCTCTGAGTGCCAATTCACCAGTTTTAAGTTCACTACAAACTTTGTAACTCACATCTACATAATGAATCTTTTCTGTGATACAAAGTTGTCATATTTGAGTACTTTCACTTTTCTTCTTTTGATCGAATTTGCAAATTAGTTGGATTATGTTACCTGCATAATATTTATAAAAATATTCAACGGGTTAAATCAAAAGAGTTGACCTGACACACTATCATGTGAACTTTTAGTATTTGAATTCCTTTTAAATTTTGTTTTTATGATTCCATTTCCTTTATTTTATTCGACACAAGAGACAAAATTAATGTGAAAATACAAAGCAGGTCTAATTTTAATTAAGTGTACCAATACAATAAACACATCCACAATTTGGAGATCAAAATATGGTACTAAATTAGGTTCTCTGAAATACTTGTGGATATAGCTGTGATGGTATAATGACACTTTTCACATTTGAATACAAGAGGGAAGCATTTACGATGATTACACTGAATGCAAATTAAATGACAGAAACAAAATATAATCTTCACTCGATGAAACTTGTTTAATTGCCATTTATTTCTTAAAGTGCTGTCACCAATATGCATTACTACAAAACGCAGAGATCAAAATACTTGTAGATATAGCTGTGATGGTATAATTACACTTCACATTTGCAGAGATCAAAATATGGTACTAAATTAGGTTGTCTGAAATACTAAGAGTGACAAAAAAACCTTGTACCTTGAAAATGTATGCAGGTATTGTCTCCTAAAATTACTAAAATTTTATTAATCATAATATCATTGAATATTGATATTTTCAGTGTACTAAAAATTTTTTCAAAAAGAAAATGTAACAAAATATATCACTTCTTATTAAAAGTTGGGAATTACATAATATCATAATAATGAATCAGATTTGAGGGCATTAACTGCCATTTTCAGCTACAAAAAAGTAATACCTAAAAAATTTGATAAAATCATTGTAATTGTGATTTTCTTCCATTCAACAAATTTGAGAAAAGGGGTACTTTTGAAGAAAAAACAATTAGCATCCACACCTGTCCCTGTGTTAAAACTGGTTTCTGAATTATTTTGGCATGCATTGTTGATGAAGAGGTGTATACCACCACTTTAAAAATCAACACATTAATAAATCTACGAAGTAGACTTTTCTACCTTGGAAATTATTATTATTCTATGGTCAAATAGTAGATCAAACATACAAATGCCCTCCAAGAAATGATTGATCACAGACAATCCAGCAAAAGGTACATTATACTGGGGCTAGAAAGGTAAACAAGCAGTAGCATAACATATTCAAAATCTTGACCCATGACAGTCCAAACACTACGGAGACAATACATGCATGCATTTTCAGGGTACAAGGTTTTTTGTTACTCTTAGTATCATTATATTAATCAGATATATATATATATATATATATATATATATATATATATATATATATATATATATATATATATAATGGTAATATTTAGTGGCATAGCTACCAGCACAGTACAAAAAGAGACTGACTCCTTATGACAAAATATTGATTTTCAAGGTTTTCTCCTTTAATAGACTGTGTCACAAATCTAAGCAAGATGTAACATTTGTCTTTCTAGTAGTTTTCTTTTGCTTGCTGGAGAAAATTCTAGATCTTTTTTCAACATGACTAAAAGCTGAATATAACAAAGATGAGATACAGTGATTATCGACAACTGTTGCCCAATCCAATATGGTGTTAAAGTCTGCTATGGTAGCCTTGTGTCAGAGGATTGTATAAATCCCTTCATTTAATAAATACATGTACTCAGAATTCGTTTTTTTTTTGGTGTACAATGATACCCAAGGGTTATTTATGTATATTTTACAATATTTCAAAACAGTTCATCCTATGCTGCATGTGTGAAATGCTTTCGATGGGGGAAAAACTTAATACTTCCTGGGCACAGATGATGTATGGCCACATTGTCTGTGTATAAATGCCTCACAATAGGACTAAATCCTTACATTATGGAATGTCTTGTCAGTGAGCAATCTACTTAAGGACTTGCACATCTTCAGCTGGAGAAATTTGCAAGTTATTTATTAATTTCTTGTATACAAGTTATAAATATTTTATTACCATGTTTATTTTTGTATATTGTCTAGAAGCTTTGGTTTACACAGTATAATGCAAATATTTTCTATTCTTGTGACTTAAAGGGTGATCAATATTAGCAATAAAGTTGCATTTTATTGAGAAATGTTTAGTACCATAGGATTCTTATCGGACACAGGTAGCTTCACTTCTGAACCTGTTTACTGCTATGTCATGTTGTGCTGATAATTTGTAATTTGTATAGATTACTGTATATAACATCATTACATTTTATTGTATATGCCTATGACATACATAATACATGGTGTTAGATTTATTTTCAGCTGATCCGAGTCGACAGGGTACTAGCTGTAGATAATAACAGCTGAAAAGCTGTACCATACCAGCTATAGAGCTGAAGGAACATTGTTGCTAATTGAGTAGCAGGTGACCAGTCATTGCTGACCTCATTGGTGGGCACTGATTACTTGATTGACCAAGGAACTTAATGGTGGTTTGAGACTACCTGAAATGCTGACTGCTTGATCATTGTGACTGTAGCCAAGTCTGCTAGTGACAGTGTTTTGTGTTACTCTATGCATGTAATCATTTAGCCATGGGCTAATGTTGGGGCTTGTCATACCTAGTGTTTTGGAACCATAAATATATTTTACTATTTGAGTAAAGTACCTCATTTTTACTATATGAGTAAAACACATCATTCTTTTTGTTGTGTGAATTTACTGTGAATCATTAACCTTTGTTCTTTACTCTGTAAGATAATTTATTTGAATTCGCAATGATATAGCATTATTAAGTTTCGTGTGGATTGTGCTAACTTTGTCCAATATTTGGATCTATATATACACTTATCAATCATAATTCTTTTCTCATTCAAGTTATTCATCAATAAACATTGTGTTTATATCACCATCAAAAGTGTTCTGCTTTAAATCAGAAACAACCTGGTTACACCTCGATCATATTTTAGAACTTCTTATCCTTACATACATGTTATACGTCTACTCTCTGATTAGAACTGGGTGCCCGTTTGAAACAAAAAAATTGCATGGAAATTTTCAATTAAATTTTTAAAAATAATTTTATCATATTCCACTATGGATCGCAACACAACTGTTAATTAGTAAGCTTTTTCAGAATCATATCAAATTTAAAGATGTAGTATTGGACAAGATAAACATAACAAAAAACTTTTATTAAATACCGTTCCATCTGAGTTCGTAAGTTCTGGTAGTGACTGCCAAGGTGATTTCATAACTTCCTCATAATGTCGTGACAGTCTGGTTTTGATAAATCCCAGTGTCTCTCGCAGCATGCCAGGACACTTTCTGTCCAGAACCTTGGCAAAATAGAGCTTGGCTCGGAAAAAATAACCAATTGGCCATATCCATTCCTATTTTGAGACAGAAATAAAACAATGAAAATCACTATGATTTCAGAGACGAGCACAAATTGGACAGGTGGAAACCTTACTAAACAGATGATAACAATAAGAATTTTTCCAAGAACACAAATCATTTGACTACATTCTCATTCGTCATACCATAGGAAGATCTGACATTTCTAAGTTAGTCACGTTCTGTTAACCTTTCCATCAGCCACTGAAAATCTTTCAAACACCCAATCAATCTGCTTGCAGGATTCTGAAAAAGAAGCCTACCTCATCTGGTATGAAGCAATAACGATAAAAAAGAAGTGATTTTCAAATATTGCAATGGAAAATAGCTATACACATGTAGGACAATCTATGCTTAAATGTACAAAAGGTTCCCCCATATTTTAAAAGTTCTCCAGCTTTCTGTATCAATGGCCTTGTATCTCCTGAGCAAACAGTGGGCATCTGCTTTCTGCTGTTAGTAGCCAATTGTCTCATAAGCAAACTGTGACCCCCCCATGCTTAAAGCTATTTTTAAGCAATAACAAGATTTTTAACATGGCCACCTTGTTAGTCACATTAGATGCTTGTCTGGTACCATTTTCATTTAGGACCAACCAGGCATCATAAGAAGACTTTGTGTGAAAAAACTAGATAGATTTGAACATCCATTCTGATGATGTAGCAATAACAAGAGTTTCATTTTGATCCCTGTAATGGCCATATTGGATGCAATACTAGCACCATTTTCATTTAGGACCAGCCGGATATCACAAGTCTCTGGACAAAAATCCCATGTGAAAATATGGCCATTCTGGAGTAGTAGAGGTAACAAGATTTGAAAGACATATTGGATATCAGAAAAGTATAAATTTCTCAAGAGCCAACTAGACACCAAAAGTCTTCTGAAGAAAACCCAATGTTGAGATGCCATTCCTTTCAGAAGGACCAGCAACAAGATTTTAAAATGGCTGCCATGGTGGCAGCTGCCATATCAGCACCATTTGCATTTAGGATCAACCAGACATCACAAGTCTTTGGGTGAAATTCAATGTTGATATGATAATCCATTCTGGAGCAGTATAAATTAGGTTTTTAAGCCATTGTGTTGGCTAGCTTGGTTGTAATACTGGCACTCTTTTCATTTACAACCAACCAGATGTGACAAGAAACATCTTGTCATGAAATCCCAATGCTGAAATGACCATTCATTTAGCTGGAGAAGCTGTAACATGATTTTAATGATGGCTCACTTGGTTGCCAAATTAGAGACATTAAGATTCTATAAGAAGTCGTCTGGTGAAAACTCCACATTGACCTGATTTTCCATTTGGGGTGAAATGATACATCTGAGTTGAGGCATGAAACACTTATCATCTTGATGGTCTTTTCATCTTTAGAAGGAGTGTGATGTTGCAGGGTGATGCAATTTTTATGTGTTGACATATTGATTATATTTCCAATATGCAGATTACAGACAGATATAGACTGTTCATCTGCCACTTATCCATGTCAAGATAAAAAAAACTCCACTTTCAAACTGACTCCCTGTTATTGGTTGGTGATTTTAATTCAAACTATCATGTAATTTTCAAGATGCCCCATTTAATCAGGTGCAGGACTCATCTTTGTCACAATGCTTTTTGTTTTGAAATGCTTTAAAAACACTTTATTATCAATTTCATGTCTTCACTTAAATTTATAATGAATTACAAAACAGAAGACAATGTACAATGTAAGTGTAGATGACTAGCAATCAAATCCTTCCCATTCTACTTCCTGAATATGGGGGTGATTGGGGTAAAATGGTGAACATACATTATAATGGTTTTATCAAATCAATATCTTATTAATAGCTCAGGAGTGGACAAAAGTACATAGAAGTTGAAATAACATGCCAATAAATGCATAACTTACAGGTCCCATGTGGTAATTGAAGCCATTTGCCACTTTTGAGTCACCAGAGTCATTGGCATTGTTATAGTCTCCTGCATAGCTCCAGTCACTGAAAATAAAAAGATTGCATGAATCACAACAACAATAAAGCCAAGTCATGAAATATAAAATATTGCTTATGAAACCATGTCAAATAAATATCTGTGCAATGCTTTTATCTATATATATTACAAACATAAGATTACATTTGAATCTCAAACTCAATATAGTATTTAGACATAACAGATCAGTTATAAGATCTTTAGTTTAGTCCATCTTTAGTTCGTGTCAATAAGGTCTGATTTAAGGCATAACTATGGGTCTTAAAAACAAGTTTGAGCAATCCATTGTTTTTGAGATATCCATATTCAAGCCAACAAGACTCTACAGTGTCTAAGGCACCTTGTTCCTAAAAGTGGAAAAAAAAATGATTCCACTTATCCACTTGAATTATGTACATGAACCTAAAAAGTTACAATTTTAATACAATGTGCATTACTTTATGAAATTAAGATTTTTAAAATCATAAACAAGTGAAACTAAAAAATTCAAACATAAAATGTAAATATTTTATATACTGTCTATACTTGTTTATAAGACAACCCCAGATACAAACTGCAAAGACCCAGTTCTGCTGATGAATAAAGTACCGGCAATCTGGGTTTGTGCAGTTTGTTAGGAGTAATCAGTAGAACAAACAACACAGACCCTGACCTACATGCACGTTATTCTACTGCAGATCAGGGATCACTGCTGTTTATATATATATATATATATATATATATATATATATACACACACACACAACTGGTACCTTGGATCAAGTGTTTTCATTCCAAGAGGACCAAGAAGAACCTCCTGTGCCATATTGAGGGCAGTCCAGGCATTTTCTGGTGTGAAAAGATCAGGGGCCTGGAAATCACACCAAAAGACAATCAACATTTTATTTATTCAAGAGCAAAATATAATTAATGCCAAGAAATCAAAGATAAGACCATCTCTTAATTTTAACTACTGAGTACTGAAACCATCTGATATTCTTGAGAATGTCCAATATACCAAACCAAGAAAGAATAGAATTTTCTTAAGTTTGATTTAATATGGTCATAAGATGACTAAGTACAATACAAAATGCTTTATCATTTTTGACCTGATATCACAGAAGAAGATCACTCAGCCTGTATCGGACATTGCAAAAATAAATCCACATGCCAATTTTGCCCCCTTTTTTCCAAGAGGTAACAGGTCACAGACACGAAGCTCAAATATGTAAATCTAAGATGTAACCTTTAATATAGCAATATTTTTCGCTTGTCCACCCACCTTGTGAACACTCTAGTATCCTCATTTCATGTTAGATTTGAATGAAATTTGGTATGAAGCTTTATCATAACATCTTTGATGATTTTATTGATAATACCTTTCTGTGAATATTTCTTGCAATTATTGACCCTTGATCACATTGGCATAGTCATTTGCAATTGCACAATATTGTGAAGACTTTAACTTTAACATTCATGTTAAGATTTTAACTAAATTTGATGTGAAGCTTCATCTCAGCCAAAACTTGGATGAATTCATTGATGAGAACATTCCACAGAAATTTCTTAAGAGTTATGGCCCTTGATCATCTTAATATAGGCATTGCTAATGTACAACAGTGAACATTTTAGCTTCCACATTTATAAATAGATTTCAGGCAGATTTGCTGTACTTCTTCTCAACAAAGGCTAAGATTAGTTTGATGACAATCATATCCTACACATATTTCTTGAGTTACAGCATCTGGTCACTTTAGCATGGGTATTCTAACACACAATTGTGAGGATTTTGGCAGCCACATTTTTAACAGATTCAGAATAAATTTACTGTGAAGCTTTATCTCAGTATGAACTTGGGTTAGATCTAAAATTGACTTGTATTTCTTAGAGGTATTTCCTTTGATCGAGTTAGAATAGCATCCAGCACTGTACTATTCACACATTTTGTTAAATTTTTGTCAGCATTACAGTGGGGCTTGATCTTAACAAGAGCTTAGATGAGATCAACAATGACCAGATTTGGACACAGTTATAACCCTTGATTTACCTTGAATAGCCATCTGACTGACATTATTGAAGCTTTAGGGGGCTGTGTACATAATATAAAAGTTATGAGAAATAAGGATTGTATCTAGAATAAACTCATAAGGTTGCCATCAAAATTTAATGTGCAAATATTTCTTCATGTTAATGACCCGATTGTTGGAGATATATCCAAACATTGATTAAATGGGATTTTCTTTCCCATTTTTAGACATCAGTTCCAAAGCATCCGCTATTTCTCACTTGTTTCAAGCCATGGACAGGTCTCTTTGCACTCCTCAGTGAAGATCATTTTTTTCCCTTAATGTTAGCTGAACCATTTTCATCACACTCATTTTCATCATTACCATAATTATAAACATTTACACTATCCTGATTTTCCTGCTGTTGACCCCCAACATTTTCAGTACTTTCTTTATAATTATCACTCCAAATAAAATCAAAATGTTATAAATTGACTAGTGTCTTGATTTGAAACAATGTAACATGTAAAGGATAGATAATATAAAACTATAATTAATTTTCACTATTTTATTTAAATTTTGTGGCATATTTTCATTTTTTGCAGAAATCATGCAATGATGAATTTTACCTAGATACCTTAATGTGGGCAGACAACGAACATTCACCTGCTTAAGAGGTAGACTTTTTACCTTGGAATACCTGTTTGCTTCACACCTTTTCTGATTACTTACAACCACCATGGCCACCAGGAAGTTTGGTCGGAGCTGGAAATTGGCCCAGAACTGAGTGGCCCAGTATGAATCCTTGTAAATCCCCCTCCTGGCTATCAATTCAGGGGTTTCCTCCCCTGACTGAGGAGTGTGGTGAACCCAGAAACATTTCTCAAAGTTTTGATGGATCTTCTCTCTCCATTCCAAGAAAGTCATCATCTTCCTTGTGTCTGACAGTAAGAATACAAATTAAATTTCTCTGAGATTACAATTTACATTCTGAATGCAAGGTATATAATACTGCTACAGTTAGAAGAATTCTCTGAAATGCTGTGTCTTGCCTGTTCCTCTGTGCCATTATCCAAAAAACTTGGATAGCTGCTGGAGCAAGAACAGTAAGCCTACTTTTTGAGTAGTAAACACGTCAATGAATACACCCATAAAAATGATTAAAGACTATACAAAAAAAACAGTGTCCTAGAAAATAAATTAATAATTGTGAAAACGCTACATAATTAAATGGTGCATAATAATTGGTACCATCCAAGATAAAACACATCCAAAATGTTTAATGAATATACATGCTACAGTGTATGAGAAACTGAGGTGTGTGTGCATGTGTGTGTGTGTGTGTGTGTGTGTGTGTCTTGGATATTTTAACACAGCTTTAAAAAAATTTCAGTCATATTGTTACAATGTCTGCAGTATGGCAGTTGATAGTGATGTCTTGCATTGAGGCATCATTTCACAGACATGTAACATCATGTCTCACCCAGTCATATTATCCTGACACCAGAGTGACCAGTCCAGACACTAGCATCATACAAGGCAGCTGTTAGCATACATCCTACCCCCAAGGCATAAAAGTAATTATTTCAAGTATAAGTGGCAAATTATAAATTGGGCATCAAATGTGTAATCAATATATTACATGCCAGAATTACAATTTACAGCAAGTATGAGTAAGATGAATTGTTATGACTAACCTAACTGCAGATGGTCAAAATTCTTGTCACAATGGGCAAAATCCATATGGATTAGAATCAGAATACAAACACAAAATATACTGAACAATTATTTATATTCAGTACTCTCTAGTCTACATGTGTAACATTTGCTGAATGATCATGATCTAGAATACTGTAATGATAATAGTCTGGTACTCAGAGAGATTTAGTACATTATTCTCATATTCTTTTAAAGTTTGTAAAGCATTGTTGATTTGTAATTTTTTCTGATCTGACATGTTTCGAAGTTTAAATGATCCATCTGCTCTAACATTTTCTGTCAGATAACACCCACAACTCACAATGAAAAGCATTTCACTTAACATCTGGCACCATTTTCTTTAAAAGTAGAGACTGGTTCGCTAACTAGCTCATCAATGAAATGAATCTGTGAGGCAAAGTTCACACATGAAGAAACCCATCTGTTTTCTATAGCAAATAAGGAAAATACCTTTAAGCTATTCTTATGCAGCAATCACTTTTTTGAGAATATTATTAAATTTAAATGAGTGGAATTAAAGAAATGATAATAAAAGTGACAAAAGCATTTTATTACTTTATTTTAATTTTATTTTTTACTGTAAAAAAGTGTAATCCATATATAGCATGGCATAATGAACAAAAGAGTAATCAGTATGTATGTGCTAGTGCCATTTTTAAAAAGACATTGGTATGACTTGGCTGGGGTTCAAACACTCAACCTCCTGCATCCATGACAGATGTTCTAACCACTTAGGCCACCGAAGCAGTCTGAAAAACTGAGCTGAATGTAAAACATGTACACTCACATATTTGAAAAAGTGATCCCAACCTTTTGCCTATGTTTCAAAATCAAGAAAAAAAAATTAAATAAACACACTGAATGCAGAACATAATATAAGCACTACAGGAAATATGGGGATTTTGAGACTGAAATCTGGTAGGGCTCTGAATTTTGTTTATGCATAAAGGATAAACAATGTTTTTGTAAATCAAATGTTTCAAATTTCTGTCAAATTTCAGGAATAAAATAACAATGCATCCACTTGCCAGAAGAAAAGTGTAGTTCTTGTATGTGACAGAAAAAAATTAATGTCAGTAAAAGTCTGTCCATAAAAAGAAGCTAAAAATACTTTTATTCAATCTGCAGTACTTAAAAATAACATCTTTTTGAAAAGAATAAAAGAGCATTATTTAGATCATGACAATAATTCTTGTTGGACCATTTGATGAATTGTTTTTTTTTGTTGTTGTTCAAATTCTATGCTTAAAGTCATGATTACTGCCAGGATTCTCATTAAAGCTGAAGTTAAGATCATATTTTCAGTAAGGTTAACATTAAGTCAAAGAACAGATACTTCTGACTTCCAGTCATGTGTCCATAATTTTCAAATGAATCAATTAACGGGTCTGAACATGATTGCATGAAACTATTAATTTACGGTGAGAAAAGAAAACGTTGATATTTTTATATTAACAGGAATAACCCTGACTCAAAATGTACATGCAAGTAAAAACTGAGCTGGGAAAAATATTGATGGGGAAAAAATTCCTTGTTTGAAAATTAGATACCTATATAGTGCCACCTGTTCTGTATTTCAGAAAAAATATATTATGCAGAGAAATTTTACTTTTTTCAGATGCAAAACTTTCCATTTTGATCAAACAGACAATTTGATAATTATTCTAAGTCTAACATTTACTTCAAACATTATGTGTTCAAATGGTGATGAACAAGACTGTTGTAGCAATACACAGCTCTAAAACTTTTCAATAAAAACTATCAAATACAACAATTGTACTTGCCATTATATGATACTGTAACAGAACTGTAAGGGTATTTCCCATCACTATGGAGCTTATGTAACCATTTCAAGGCAGAGGCAGACAGGCCTACCAACTCAACTGCTGACCCATCTCTGTGGAGAAGTTGTAAAATACCATAATGTATGTATGTCTTAGGGCAAGTCAATATAATAATTTTTTTCATATCTATAAGTCATATACATAAAAAAGAATACCCTTTTCAGTCACACTTAGAGACCAAAACATTTCAAGATTAATACGCATGACATATAGCGGTGACCATTTCATGTCCAATTATCATGTTAATAAATTCTTACACCACTATGATTACTTTTATATTAATTTTATCTGCAGTTTCTGATTTTTTTAAAAATGAAATTAAAGAAAGGTGAATAGGCTTCATATTTCATGGGTCAATCAGTATTTCATGTCAGACCTAAAAAATATTGTGCTTAGTATCACTAACATTGTTTTTTCTAAAAGTATTATGAGAAAACTTTGTCTTGTTTGTCTTCTGACTCCAATATATATTTGTCAGCTTCAAAGATGTACTTGGTGTCCAGAAACAATATGTAGTACTGAATTTTTTAAAACAAATTTTGAAAATATGGTGCTTGGGAAAATGGCAAGTCTGGATATTTATGTTAATGAAGATACCAAGGTCTTGCTATCTGGTAATGTAGGCAAGACAAACCAGAGTGTAATCATAACTCATCTACTGAAGCCTTTAGTAGACTCCAGAGGTATTGCTGTATATCTTGGGATATGATAAAATAACTGAATTTTTCTTGTCCCCTAACTTACTGTTAAACTTTGCTACATAGGTCATATGTCCCAGAATTTATAGACACAAAACAAATTGTGTTCAATTTGCTGCTACCACTCCAGCAATCACTGTACTATATTTGCCATATGATAAAATAAATGATTTTTTCTTGCACGCCTGACTTATGGTTAAACTTTGCTACATTGTTCATATGTCCCAGAATTAAGGGACACAAAATAAATTGTGTTCAATTTGCTGCTACCAGCCCCCATATGTTAAAATAAAGTAGAAAATAGAATGCTTATTTGATAACACACTGAAGGACTTGTCTTGTTTATTTATTTTTAGCTTTTGTTCTTCAAAAGCAATTTATGTGCAAAAGAAATGTTTCTTCTTTCCAAAATCATATACTAAACATCAAGAGTGTTGTATAAATTATAAATTATATGTGTTTGGTTCTGTTTCAACATGTCATGAAACTGAAAAATGGATTCAACAAAAATCGATCAAGATCGAGATAGAGTGTATGTGTGTGTGTGATTTAGATTTTTACTATAGCTTAAAAAACATTTCAGTCAGTTATCACTATGATGTCTGCAGTGTAACAGTTTATAGTGATGTCTAGCACTGGACATCATGCCACAGACATGTAGCAAGATGTCAGTCACATTATCCTGAAACCAGGCAAACTGAGCAGTCCTAAAACTAACCTCATAACGCTGAGTGCCGAGTATTATATCCAGGCTAACAATATTTCACACAAAAATAATTATTAAATATGTTCAATGTTGAGTACTAGCCAGTGTTCTTAAAGACAATTAATATAGTGTTTGCTATTTTACCCTGCAGACATCAAATGCATGTTTGTATAAATTATGATAACAAGATGGCCAAGAAATAAAGCTTGGGTGGTGACTAAATACATCTTATACTAAGAAACAAACCCATCTCTGAAATACAAGTGTTATTTTATTTGTAAAGCAAGCCAACCCAAGAAGCAGATTTTTTATTCTTTTAAATATGCTGATTTTTGTATTTAGCAAGTGGGCTGACCTAGGGGAGCCACAGACTTTGGATACTTTCAATTATGCTGATTTGGTTTCTTTGTATTAGTATTCACAGGAATTTTGGAAATAGATTGGAACAGTTGGGGCTCTGTAAGTGATACCCTGAGCATACAATCTGTGAAATCTATTGCAGCATATGCCACAAAGTAAGAGGTTTCAACTGTACTCCTCAAGGTATTATGATTATCATATTTAAAAAAGAACCAAAGGTAGATGGGACCTAAACATGCTCATTGTGAACATCTCTGCTCTGTGGTTCTGACACAAACAAGAGTATAATGATGCCCAATTAATGGTTTCTCCAGCTGTAAAGCTGGATCTAACAAACAACGAGTTGTCAAAAGTGTACCATTTAAGTTGCAAGTATTTGTTGTACAAATAATGTGAAGTTTTTGTCTTTAAAATGTTCCTTACCTAGGTGTTGCTGGCTTGCCTTTGTTGCCTGCTTTTGCTGAGCTGCCCATTTTGTCCATCCAGGTGCCACAGTTCATGTCATTGCCTCCATACACAAACCCAGTATCCCACTTGACACCATACTCCACATTAAAACCTGGAAATCAGAATAAAGCTTAGTTAAATGTAAGGAGAATTAAATTTCCAGCCAGTGTATGTAGAAATCCTGTAATTAAATTTCCAGCCAGTGTTGGTAGAAATCATAAAATTAAATTTCCAGCCAGTGTTGGTAGAAATCATAAAATTAAATTTCCAGCCAGTGTTGGTAGAAATTATATAATTAAATTTCCAGCCAGTGTTGGTAGAAATCATAAAATTAAATTTCCAGCCAGTGTTGGTAGAAATCATAAAATTAAATTTCCAGCCAGTGTTGGTAGAAATCATAAAATTAAATTTCCAGCCAGTGTTGGTAGAAATCATATAATTAAATTTCCAGCCAGTGTTGGTAGAAATCATAAAATTAAATTTCCAGCCAGTGTTGGTAGAAATCATATAATTAAATTTCCAGCCAGTGTTGGTAGAAATCATATAATTAAATTTCCAGCCAGTGTTGGTAGAAATCATAAAATTAAATTTCCAGCCAGTGTTGGTAGAAATCATATAATTAAATTTCCAGCCAGTGTTGGTAGAAATCATAAAATTAAATTTCCAGCCAGTGTTGGTAGAAATCATATAATTAAATTTCCAGCCAGTGTTGGTAGAAATCATAAAATTAAATTTCCAGCCAGTGTTGGTAGAAATCATAAAATTAAATTTCCAGCCAGTGTTGGTAGAAATCATATAATTAAATTTCCAGCCAGTGTTGGTAGAAATCATAAAATTAAATTTCCAGCCAGTGTTGGTAGAAATCATAAAATTAAATTTCCAGCCAGTGTTGGTAGAAATCATATAATTAAATTTCCAGCCAGTGTTGGTAGAAATCATAAAATTAAATTTCCAGCCAGTGTTGGTAGAAATCATATAATTAAATTTCCAGCCAGTGTTGGTAGAAATCATATAATTAAATTTCCAGCCAGTGTTGGTAGAAATCATAAAATTAAATTTCCAGCCAGTGTTGGTAGAAATCATAAAATTAAATTTCCAGCCAGTGTTGGTAGAAATTATATAATTAAATTTCCAGCCAGTGTTGGTAGAAATCATAAAATTAAATTTCCAGCCAGTGTTGGTAGAAATCATAAAATTAAATTTCCAGCCAGTGTTGGTAGAAATCATAAAATTAAATTTCCAGCCAGTGTTGGTAGAAATCATATAATTAAATTTCCAGCCAGTGTTGGTAGAAATCATAAAATTAAATTTCCAGCCAGTGTTGGTAGAAATCATATAATTAAATTTCCAGCCAGTGTTGGTAGAAATCATATAATTAAATTTCCAGCCAGTGTTGGTAGAAATCATAAAATTAAATTTCCAGCCAGTGTTGGTAGAAATCATATAATTAAATTTCCAGCCAGTGTTGGTAGAAATCATAAAATTAAATTTCCAGCCAGTGTTGGTAGAAATCATATAATTAAATTTCCAGCCAGTGTTGGTAGAAATCATAAAATTAAATTTCCAGCCAGTGTTGGTAGAAATCATAAAATTAAATTTCCAGCCAGTGTTGGTAGAAATCATATAATTAAATTTCCAGCCAGTGTTGGTAGAAATCATATAATTAAATTTCCAGCCAGTGTTGGTAGAAATCATAAAATTAAATTTCCAGCCAGTGTTGGTAGAAATCATATAATTAAATTTCCAGCCAGTGTTGGTAGAAATCATAAAATTAAATTTCCAGCCAGTGTTGGTAGAAATCATATAATTAAATTTCCAGCCAGTGTTGGTAGAAATCATAAAATTAAATTTCCAGCCAGTGTTGGTAGAAATCATAAAATTAAATTTTCAGCCAGTGTTGGTAGAAATCATATAATTAAATACATTAAAAAATAAACTTAAGAGTATTATGGATTTGGGATTAGGGATTATGGATTTGGGATTTTCCTGTCCTGACATGTGCTGCTCATTTGAGGCAAGAACATTCTCTCACACTAGCCTACATTTTCTGAAGCACATTTATAAAAGAGGATGGCAATACAAGGTTTGAAAAATGTCTAATAAATATATTTGCCCAGTCAGGCAAGTACTAAAAATATTTTACTTACACATAATAAACTTTTAAAGAAATATAATAGGCTAATAACTAAAATTTCATTGTGCTAAAGGCTGTTGGTAGGATTTTAATGGTTTAAAATCATATTTTAGTACATGATAGGCTATATAAAGCCACCAGTATATTTGGCTGTTTCACATGGCCATCTTTCTATAAAATGATTTTCTTTAAATTTTACTCAATATAAAAAAAAAGAGAAATACCTTTATGAAAATGTGATAAATGACCTGAACCTGAGGCTTATAACAACACTCCCCCCCCATTAAACAGATGTAACCTATAAAACAGTAAACACAGCTTCACACTTAATCATATCATCTCTCAGCAGTTTAAATGCTCTTTTGTCACAGGGCAAATAAAAGTTAAGGCTGTCAACCAACATTCCACTGACTACTTAACTGACTGACAATAGCTAAGGTAATTTTGTGTCTGATATGTTTACTGTATTGCTTTTTAAAAGTCCATCTGGTTCAATTGCAGAGAAAAATTTATTTAAAGTTTTGTATTTATTAGGGATCTGTGTTGAAGAAACAAAACTTATTACCCTTTTTCACTTTACATGACAATGTTTGTGTCATCTTTAATAATAGCTAGCTTATAATCAGTGGCAATATTTCTTTGAAGCTGATAAATGCAAAATATGATTATTTATGAAGTGTGAAAAATTTTCCAAGATAAATATCAAAACTAAACCATTTGTGAATATCTGCCATAATATGTCATATCACACAAAACAAGCTTTTCTTTCTTTACTCCTGAACACCATGACATGGTATTGTTTCAAAAAACACAATTTTCAGTAATCTTTGGGCAAAATAAAACCTCCCCATCACCACTTTAGTAAATGCCCATAATATACAGCATATATAAACAATAAACAGTCATGCTTAGCGCTTATGTAAATCTTTGTTTGGGGCAGTTTATACAACAATTAAAATGCAAAGAACACAGTTATAAACAATTAAAATTTCATATTACTTAAATTGCTGACAACAGCTACAGTGATGTCTTAGGTGATTTGAAGACTGCTGTGGGTGAGCTGACTGTGCAAATTTGTATTGGCAACATTCACAAATTTAAACAAATCACTTTAAATTATAGGCAAATCATAGATGTCAAACTTCCTTGATGCAAGGTTCAAACTATAACAGAATGATTGTCCCATGGCCCAATATGCCAATCAAATTTAGATTAAGAACCACTTATATCAAGCCAAGGAACCCATTTGTGTGAATATTTATGAAAAAATACACATTGTGACCAGGGCTACAAAACCTATACTAGCACTACTTACAAGCATTACTTACATTGCAACAAGGACTTTAAGCACACACATCTTAATAAAAATTCTATACTGCACAAAGAACATTTTCATATGCTTGACTTTTCTATTATTTGCAGGAGTTTGTATATGTCACAAATCTCCAATTGTGTGTGTGATTTGGATTTTAAACATAGCTTTAATAACTTTTCAGTCATATCACTATGATGTCTGCAGTATGACAGTTTATGTCTAGCACTAGGGCATAAGCATATTTTTTTCAGTTCTTGCAGTTTTTTGTATTGTAAATTCAATGTTTTCTATTAAATATTATGTATTTTCTATTTTATGAAAGCACATATTTAATAAGATAACAAATTAACTGTTCTCATCATTTAATACTACTAAAATTGGAAATCAAGACTTTTGTAAATTTATTCCTAATGAATATAAATGAAATTCAATGATGAATGGAAGTGATAAATGCAAATGCACAGACAAAATATGATGAAATAATATCTGCAATGCAAACAAATGGAATGCATGTGAAATTCAAATAAAACACAAATAAAATGCAAACAAAATACAGACTGGCTAAAACAACCAGCCTCAGGGTCGGAATAAGCAATGTCTGGGTTGATTAATGCTCTAACCTTTATCTGACATATTCTGATCTATACTGGGTCCAGCATTTCTCTCACGGAAGCAACATCCCTGTGCATGATGCTGTAAAGCCTCTTGAATCACATCATGTAATGGCTGCACCTAAAACAGTATGGAGTTATCCAATACAGGATAAATTAACATGAAATCATGCAGATTTCTCAATAAAAGTGTATAATTTATGTGTAATCTTGATTGAAATAGGTTATCTTCTTTTGTTGATAGTTTTAGCATATGCATTATTGCATCAAGCATGCTCTTAGATCTCCTGCATGCAACAACAGATAAACTCTGTAGGTACTGGAAAACAATTATCTGCTAACTGCTATTAAAAAAGCAAACTCAAGCATGAAGAGAAATTGTCAAGCTACTTTTGATCCCACAAAGTACACATATTTTAATTGTCCTTCTTTAAGAAATATGATGCATGAGTATGCCTAATGTGTCTGCAAAGATTTAATGCAATTTTCAAAAGTTTAATGCAGATGTACCACTAAAACATTCTGAAAAAGAATTAAAAACAAGGCTATAAAATGCTAAATTATTGTCTTAACAGTTAGCACACCCCCTATTGCTTCCTCTTACTAAGGTGCTTTTACATAAATAATTGATCATAAATACTCATTCCATAAACATTTCATTGAGCATTATCTACCATCTACTCAACATTTATAACCAGACAGGTTCCTTTATTCAGTATGAGAGATAACCAGTTTCAGTGTCAAAACACAAGTAATTTTTGCATTTTATTGTTGGTTTTAGCAGCACTTTTAAACCCATTATGGTGTGACCCCACTATAACATGGTAGATGGGGACCAAAGAACACTGTCAGTTAGCTAAGAAAATGATGCATTTACCTTAAATATGGAGGGCTGGGGGTGGGTGGGTGATAAAAGTGGGAGCAAAACAATGTGATTTTGACTAAATGAAGACAAACTAGTCTGAAAAACACTTGTATATTGATAACTTATATTTGTGTAGTACAATCCATAATCCGTTAAGTACTGTACTTATTTTGAGTATAGATCACATTATAAACTTCATGTATGACTCACATCCCATTTGAAAACAATACACCCCTATTTATAAAACAAAATGGTAGTCCTTGTTTTGATCCATAACCAATTGTCACTTAACAATAAATTACAATTACTGCAAGCAGCACATGGATATGCTACTTGTATATGTACTTAAACTGGCCTAGATTTTGGTCAACTGGAGACAGTATCATCTTGCTGAGGCAATCCAGGGGATGCAGCTACTGACAGGGAAATTAAAACTAGAACAAATTAAAAATATTAACAAACATCTTTGCAATTATCATGATGGTCATATATCTATTGTTTGAAAAGATTGGAAATTTATTAGCATTTAATGCTGCTGTTGGTAGTGACCATAAGTATAATTTTTTTTCCCCTGCAAAAATGAAACTTTCATGGCACAATAAACATGTTCCAGTCACTTTGGAAAATGTAACATTGTATGAGGTTCCATTTCTTTTTTAAAAAAATTTCAAGATCTCACATCATACTTTACTCAGGCCTGATGTCAGAATAAGTGGATTAAGATATAACAATGCACTGTTAAGATGGTTTGTCAATATCAACAAACAATTTGTTTATCTAACTACAGATAAATTACAGTGCATTTTATATCAAGTTTGTGGCTTCCTTTCATGATGCTTCTGAATTTATTTATTCCACAGCTAAGTTTGTATATACAAGCCAAATAGTCAATAATTTTGGTCAAACAAATTTGCCAGATGGTATTTCTCACAGATTTGTGATGCTGGCAAAGCCCAGTGTGATCCCTGAATAAACTTTTTACATATTTTTTTGTACTTTTATGAACAAAGAAATTTTTTAAAGTATGAGAAAAATACATGTATATGAAATTGCAGGAGCCATGCAATGATAATCTTATATTAGAATTCATACATTATCTCTTCCACCAAAATAATAATAAACTTGTTACATGTTACTTTTGTAGTTATTTAGAAAAAGAAAATTTCTTGTATGAGAAAAGTACATGTATACGAAATTTTGGGAGCCATGCCACAATTGTGTTATTTCCAAATTTGTGTTATAGCAGGGTCACACTGTATTTGCTATATCATGCACAGTAAATGGGAGCTAAGTGCTATTCCCATGATCACACAGACTGCCAATTCAAGCTGTCCTGGGCAGGTATCAAACCTGCAACTCCTGAATTATGAGCCAGATGCTCTAACAACTGAGTGGCTCTCCAAAATATATTTTAATCGAATCTGGCTACGTAAAATGAAAACTAAATCTGATGTTTAATATTATATATTTTATTACAAATTCAGACAGGGGCCCACCAAGTTGCTGTATGGACTAAATCACTCACTGTTACAGATCACTGCTATCTCACCTCTGTCTGTGTGGGTTTGAGTCTTGGATTCAGCCAAGGTGGGTATGTAAGAGAGCCTACCAGTAGCTTTTTGTGGGTTGGTGGTTCATTTTGCGGGTTTTCCCGGGTTCTTCCTCCACCATTTATACTGGCTGCCATGTATAGCCTATTTTGTGCTGAAAAATGGCGTCAAGCCCTACAACAACAACAAATTCAGACATGAAAGATGTTTATAGATTAAATGTCCATGCAAGTAACACTTCCAATACCATTATGGTTTGCCAAAATCAAATCCAATATGCAAAGTCCTCAGCTGGAATTAGGGCTTTTCTGGAAATATGGGTTTCAAGGAAGAAATAATTACAAAAGTACTGTACAGTTAGTAACAAAACTATATGCAGAACTTGCAAAATGGTCATGCATTCAGATAATGCTTGTTGCATGCTTACAATACCCAGAGATACAAGTATTTCATGCAATGACAAAGGTCAATATGGGAGTTTGTATCATAACACATACTGTATTACCACTACTATTATCCAATATGAATTGTATTGCCTACCAACTTTATGATACATACTGTATTATCACTACTATTATCCAATATGAATTGTAATGCCTGCCAACTGTATGACACATACTGTATTATCACTACTATTACCCAATATGAATTGTATTGCCTACCAACTTTATGATACATACTGTATTATCACTACTATTATCCAATATGAATTGTAATGCCTGCCAACTGTATGACACATACTGTATTATCACTACTATTATCCAATATGAATTGTACTGCCTGCCAACTGTATGACACATACTGTATTATCACTACTATTATCCAATATGAATTGTATTGCCTGCCAACTGTATGACACATACTGTATTATCACTACTATTATCCAATATGAATTGTATTGCCTGCCAACTGTATGACACATACTGTATTATCACTACTATTATCCAATATGAATTGTAATGCCTGCCAACTGTATGACACATACTGTATTATCACTACTATTATCCAATATGAATTGTATTGCCTGCCAACTGTATGATACATACTGTATTATCACTACTATTATCCAATATGAATTGGATTGCCTGCCAACTGTATGACATACTGTATTATCACTACTATTATCCAATATGAATTGTATTGCCTGCCAACTGTATGAAACATACTGTATTATCACTACTATTTTCCAATATGAATTGTAATGCCTACCAACTGTATGAAACATACTGTATTACTACTACTATTATTATTATCCAATATGAATTGTATTGCCTGCCAACTGTATGACACATATTGTATTATCACTACTATTATCCAATATGAATTGTAATGCCTGTCAACTGTATGATACATACTGTATTATCACTACTATTATCCAATATGAATTGTATTGCCTGCCAACTGTATGAAACATACTGTATTATCACTACTATTAACCAATATGAATTGTAATGCCTGTCAACTGTATGAAACATACTGTATTATCACTACTATTATTATTATCCAATATGAATTGTATTGACTGCCAACTGTATGATACATACTGTATTATCACTACTATTATCCAATATGAATTGTAATGCCTGCCAACTGTATGAAACATACTGTATTACTACTACTATTATTATCCAATATGAATTGTATTGCCTGCCAACTGTATGACACATACTGTATTATCACTACTATTATCCAATATGAATTGTATTGCCTGCCAACTGTATGACACATACTGTATTATCACTACTATTATCCAATATGAATTGTAATGCCTGCCAACTGTATGAAACATACTGTATTACTACTACTATTATTATTATCCAATATGAATTGTATTGCCTGCCAACTGTATGACACATATTGTATTATCACTACTATTATCCAATATGAATTGTAATGCCTGCCAACTATATGATACATACTGTATTATCACTACTATTATCCAATATGAATTGTATTGCCTGCCAACTGTATGAAACATACTGTATTATCACTACTATTAACCAATATGAATTGTAATGCCTGTCAACTGTATGAAACATACTGTATTATCACTACTATTATTATTATCCAATATGAATTGTATTGACTGCCAACTGTATGATACATACTGTATTATCACTACTATTATCCAATATGAATTGTAATGCCTGCCAACTGTATGAAACATACTGTATTACTACTACTATTATTATCCAATATGAATTGTATTGCCTGCCAACTGTATGACACATACTGTATTATCACTACTATTATCCAATATGAATTGTAATGCCTGCCAACTGTATGATACATACTGTATTATCACTACTATTATCCAATATGAATTGTAATGCCTGCCAACTGTATGAAACATACTGTATTACTACTACTATTATTATTATCCAATATGAATTGTGTTGCCTGCCAACTGTATGATACATACTGTAAAATATTTAATGTATCACCACTCAAGCAATATGACATATAATGACCTAGCAGGTGGTGCATTGGTCTGCTACTAGCATGAAAAAAATTCACTGAAATACATTTCACATTACCTTCAAACACTATTTGATGTTATGATATTGTATTGAATGTGTGTACCATTGGAAATATGTAAGCTGTCATGTCATTAACTTTGTATGACAAAATAAATTACTGTGTGTAACACTGCAAATATGTAAGCTGTCATGTCATTACCAATGTATTACAAAATCAACTATTCCTTGTAACACCACAAATATGTAAGCTTCATGTTAATAACATTGTATGACAAAATTAATTACTGTTTCTCCTTCAATCTGAGGCTCAATATCATCAGTTGGGTACAGCCGTGCCACCTTATCCTGCAGGATTGCAATGCCATCTGGCACCATGGTACAATAGTCCTGTATCGACTGCATCCACCACCAGACTGCATCTCTGCAGTTATAGCGGGCTCCAGTTCCTTCATTTAATAAATTGGGAATCAGTCCATGTCTTAAACAACCAGCATAACCCAGTATGATGTACCTGAAAAATTTTTTTAGAATATTATCAGAAACTGCCATGTGATTCTGGCATTCTAACCACTGAGCAACCATAAGTCCCTTTCTGAGTTTCAAAACAGTGTATTATCACTGCACTGTATGGGATATTTTTTCATACATTTAAAAATCATTAAAAATCCTTAAGCCAAGTTTGAAAAGTACTACAAATATTTGCACATATAAACTCATGCTCAAAAACCTTTTATTATAAAAGTTGATGACATTAACATCCATAAATTTAATCAAGTGAGTGCTTACTTTCTAGAATTTATTCTCTCTCTCTTCTAAAACTAGTTTAGGTAATTACAACTTGAAACCAACAGCAAACAACACAGGCCTTGATCTATTGTTGTATAATGCACAGCAAATCAGGGTCTACGTTGTCCGTTACCAAATTGCATAGACCTAGATCTGTCATTGCAGTATTCATATCTGGGAATCTTCATTATGCTTTTGGACTTGACTTACAAACAAGTGTAAATGACAGATCTCATCAAATATTATTGTACTTCTCCCTAATTAGTGGCAGGTAAACAAAATAATGTGGCAATTATACATCTGAGGTAGTGTGTCAGGTCCTACACAATCTGCTAGAAAATGTCTGCCTTACATTCATAACATAATTAAGTAATTGCAGAAAACATTTATAAAAAAAATTTGTTTTTAAAACATGTATACTCCCTGAAGAAAAAAAAGTATAAACCTTATAAAAACATTGATAGAAAATAGCTTTAGTGGTAAATTCTAAAAAAAAATCTTATCAAGTCATATACATATAATTGCAAAAATTCTTACAAAATGTTACAAAGTCCAAGTTCAACAGATGTTAAAAATACCCATAAAACAAAATGGCTGCACTCAGTTGAAAATCTAATCAGGTCATCTAAATCTGAATACATACATGCACATAATATTTCAATTGTTTATATCAGATGGTTTTTGAGCAATGGTGCTCACAAGCTTTCTTGGACAGACAAACATATCTACAAAAGTGCAGAGAGAAGGGCATAAAATTACAAAACCTAAATATTCAAAGAAGCACATGAACATGTTTAAGATATAATCATTTCAATAACATTTTCTTAACTAAATTCTATTCTATCATATGCAAAGACTGGTGGTTGATTTAACATGGATGGTACATTTTTCCATGTTTTCTTTCTTCTTTATTTTTAAAGACAACTCTTTACTGAAATGTGTGAATTAAATCTGGGATCCTTTTTAACCTTAAAACTCTTCTGAGAAAATACTTAGTTACAACACCACATACCTTGCCTCTTGAAAACGGCCTGTTAGTAGCAGCAGCCCACGTAAAGCAATAAATGTATCCCTGCCCCAATTTCTCATGAAACCACTGGCAAAATGGGGAAATCCTGTCAAATAAGAATCACAATAGAGTATTTTAATTTAATTCTGGTGAATGGAGTTCTCTGATGCTAAATGGCATTTTAAATTAGTTACAAGTTGTTTGATGAAAAAATATTTTCTAGCCAAACCTTAGAGATGCTACCTCCTTGTTATGTTGATAGCACAATGTACACTGTACTTTAAGTGCAAGTATATAATTAGTAAACTGATCTTGTTGAAGATGGGTAAAAGGTGAAACGGACCTAGATTGGACACATGCACTTACCTGCTGCAAGAGTCAAACATGCCTCCACCTCCTTTCCTTCCTCTATTTCAATGGTTGAAGGTTTGGGTGGGGCCAGATCTGGGGCTAGTGGTGGAAGTTTGGCATTCTTGACAAAGCCACATAATTGAATGGATCCTAAAGCCAGTGCCTGGACAAATGTGGATCCATCATGTACAAATCTGTAATAAGTTTTACTTCTGCATTAAAAAGCATTCTGCAGTGCAGAGCATACAATGAAATTATGATGTTCATATGCATCAAAAAGTCATAAATACAATAATCAATTACAATTTATTATACATAATTTTGTACAATGACAGTGCATTTCAAAACCTTCATAAAAGATGCACCAAACTTAGTTTGAAAATTGCAACTGCTATTATGCTTTAAACTCTTAATGGCAGAGGAATGTAGATTTAATTTTTGAAAATATTTCCTGTTAATATATGAATTTTCATTGTTTTCATTGTCTGTTTCAGTACAACCATCTTTCCTTAGTGATGGACCATCACACTCGTTATGAATGAATAAGTATAGCATAGCCTCAGTTATACTAACAATTATCAAAACATTTTTCAGATTCCAAGAAAAGATCAATTAAAAAATTTTCATCAACCTGAAGTAATTAACACTATCAATTACAACAATTTCCAAAAGTATTTCTGTGTCAAAATTAAAGAAGACAATGTGATATAAGCAAGATAATGAAAACATCATATTTAAGAATGTTAAGACCTTAATGGTAGTTGCCTAGTGAATTAGCTATCCCCCAAAACATAACACTGATATCTGCAATAGCAATACCAAACCATTAATAACACCATCAAACAGAAAACTATTAATCCTGCACCACTTCCACATTACAATTCCTAACAAAATGTGAAAATATATCACATAATATGCTTTTTTTGTTGCCCTGTCTATTGCTGAGGACCATGATGTCACAATGACATTAACATTTCTGATATTTTTTTTATATTGAATTTTACTACTAATAAAAGCGTGAGTTAAATAAAAAATTATCATTCAGTGTAACTGGCAAAATGGACAACATTCTTACTCTGACATTAGGCTGAGTGCTTGTTCTCTCAAGACAACATAAGCTCCAGTGACTATGGCATCAAAGTAACAAGGAATCAGGTAGCGAGGAGCATGGCTCAGGTGGGTGGTTATCTCCTCAAACCATTTACCTAGCTGTAACACACATGTATGTATTTTACTACTCAAAAACAACTCAAGATTTGTCATGATGCAGTATGTGTACCTACAAAGAGTGCTCTACTGAATGGTAGAGGTCACTCAAAATGACATTCATTAGTACCATATGTACTTGCATATAAGTCAAATCCAACTGCAAACGGCACAGATTCAGATCTGCCACAGCATAATGTGACAGCAGGTCTGGATCAATGCAGTTTATTAGGAGTAATAAGTACAACAAGCAGCATAGAATCTGACCAGCTGGCTCATTAGGAAAGGGTAAATTGGGGTCTATGTTGTTTGCAGTCAGACCCCACTTATAAGCAAGCAAACATGGCATAACAATTTTTACTAAGGTTCAACAACATATCATGACTACTATTGTCAAATAAGCATATGAAAATTTCACAAGTATTATCTGATGAATGAAAGAAACATGTCCAACTAAAAAGTTTGTAAAGTACACTTAGACCTTAGTGAGATCTAGTTCAGTTTCAAAAACTTCAGTTCCAAACCACCTGGATATCAATAGCTTCTTGCAATTCGCTTGATCATATGTAATCCATTTTTTTCTTCTAATTTCACATGGTGGTGCTAAGTCAATTGTCTAATCTATCATAGTATTCAAATCAGCAAGACATGATGTCCAATGAATGAACACTTGTTAATTCTTGCATTTCCTGCTTTCTTTCCCAATACACCAATTCCTCAATAACAAATTACTATTTAAATGTGTCACTTAATTTCATTTTTTAAAACTGCAGGGTGCAATTATATGTTGTAAATGTATCTGTATACTTGTACATATGATATATATGTTTTTTTATGTTTACAATGTTTTACTCTATATCCATATTTTATTTTAGATGTATGG
Organism: Potamilus streckersoni; assembly: GCA_016746295.1. NCBI lineage: Eukaryota > Metazoa > Mollusca > Bivalvia > Unionida > Unionidae > Potamilus > Potamilus streckersoni. The sequence continues at coordinate 179,871 of JAEAOA010000616.1, read as the reverse complement.
ACTATACAGTCTGAAATAAAGAATTCTTATCTTCTTATCTTATCTTTGAGCCCTGCTAACTTGTCAACCCATTTATAATGTGGGGTCAGTCGTGGATCTCATTTTCTTTTTACTATAAAGTACCAAAAATCTGACCCCTATTTTTTTAACATGAAGAAAATCGTGATCAATATTGTTAACTGAAACCTTGATATATCACTTATTTTTATGTCAAAAACAGTTGACATGACCTGGACATCTGAATCAAAATTATGAAATTATCAACTTTAAATAAGTCATGTATTTTGTTAAAAAGTCTTTAAAACAACATTCTTGGTACATTGTAAATAAAAGTATGCAACAAAATTTTGATCAATGAAAATGTCAAAAATGCAGCACTTTAATAAACATGTATCAATTAAATCAGTTTTTTAACAAGTGAAATGCATATTTTAGTTATGTCTTTTAGTTCGGTTTAAGTGCAATGATCATAAGTACAATATGCCATGCTGTATTCAAATGTGAAATATGTAAATCTCTTGTAACTACTATGTCTGCTAGCGTTTCTGTGTAAACCTAATTAAGTACAGATGGTGTTTTGATGCCTAATTTGCACATATATTTGTTGTATTGTTGCAATGAATTAAAATCTCATCACATTGTATTACCATGTTAATTACATCTTTTGTCTCAAAAAAAGATGGTGGACTGAAAATTTAAAGGCATGCAAATCCAACCCACATAAGACCAGTAGGCCCCAATCTAGTGTCAGGTCAACTAATTTCAAGCGATCACTCGAACACTGATAATATTTGGGGGGAGAATCTAATATAATTAAACTACCTTAAATTAGCATACTCATTCCCAAATGTGATCAATGATAGTAAGACATCCAAGCAAAATGAATACCTGATGCCATAAAATTCTGTTTCACAGATATGTTTTATTACTGAAATGCAAGTTTCAGATGTTTTAGTTATTGTTTAATTCCTGAATTGGCACTTGGAGATTTTCTCATGGAGAAGAAGTTCACTATCATTTGCAATGAAATCATGGCATTAACATTTTATTATAGAACAATAAAAAAGATTGACTTATGATGATAGTGGCTGTTTTCACGAACTAAATGTGCCATTCTGTTTTTATTTTAAATTTAATTAAAGGGATCTTGTTCCCTGCATATTATGCTCCTTGTATTGCATTCCACAAAGTACAGAGAGCAAATCTGGGATCAGGCATATCAGGGGACAGACTACTCAACAGCCAAGAACACAATATTTTGCATACACATTGTTGATACCAGCTGGTATAATGTTAACAATCTCTCAGCAGATGAATATCTTGAACATAAAGGTCATTTTTACATAAAAATGAAAAACTTTGTTAGAAAGGTACTTTTATTGACAATTATTCCCATCACGTTTTTAAAACAAGTAATCAGCAACTAAACAGATTAGTTTCCTCCTCCACCAATTGGATGTCTATTTGTCGAGCGAGGATTGTATCATGTTGTTTTGGCAGTCACTCAATAACTTGCACCCTATTCCCTTTTACACATTTTCATTGACATTTTGAGAAGGCTGAGTGACCATTTATCTATCAACACATTTTTTGTTGGACATTTCTAAATTATGAACACGTTTTGTTCATGCAGCCACATGATAGGCTATACATGGTAGCCAGTATTAATGGTGGAGGAAGAAACCGGGAAACCTGCAGAAAGAACCACGACCCATAAGAAGGATGCTTTTTGTAAAGTTGCATAAAATTCTGTGAATTCTTTTTGAGAAATCATTAAAAAAAATTATATATTTTTATTAATGCTGATCTGATTTGAAGGTGGATTTGTGATCATTTGTACAAACTTAAAAAGTCCTTCATGCCAAGATGCTTTTACCAAATTCATTCTAAATTGGTCTCATGGTTTTTGAGAAGGTTACAATAGCAAATGCTGATAGAGGCGCCGTGAACACCCAATGAAGGGCCATACTATGCTCACTAGACCTCAGGGAAAGATGGGTTAAAACTGAGGTTAATCAGACACTGATATTTGTATGGATATGCACAATAATACCAAAGTGATTACTATCACTGAGCTTTTGCCACATGGGATAAACAAAAATTATTCATTTCTATGAACATATGCTGTGATCTGCAAATGCTATTGGGTGAAGTGCTACTATAATCTGCCCAGAACACCAAGTTTTTGTATATTTTATCACCATGCTTTGCCTGTTGTCATGCTTGCACTTAAATCAGTAAAAAAACCAAAAATACCAAAAATCATAGACCCCTCCATATTTAACAGTATTTATCTGGGTACTAACAGATCATGACTGACCCTGAAGCATGGTTCATACAGTAAGAATTATTTTTCAAGGAGTTTTCAATAGGATTTCAAGAGTTTTAAATTAATAGTTTATTTCTTATGGAAACTGAACTTTCTGTTACACAGATCATTACTGCGTAAATGGGTATAAAAAGGTTGGAGTATCATTATAGAAAGATGGAGAGCTACTCCATCTGGAAACAATGTGTTCCAAGTGTCATTTGACTCAATCAATTTTATACTATTTTATTTATTTGTCATTTTTTTGTAATATATGTGAACAATAAACACTGAATTTAAAAAGTGGAATATTTTATTCACTAATTATTTGTTGTATTTCCTGTGATAAATTCAGAGTTTTGGAAAAAAAATGTTTATGGGACAACACTTTCAAGGGCCCTTTAATTTTAAACTTTTTCAAAATGACAAGGACTTTTCATTGTTGCATTAGCCAAGTGGAGATTATTGACCAAAGGGGCTCAGTGAACTTGTCCTTTGGTTCAAGTATATATCCTGAATTAAACTTACTGTGGAGAAATCATTTCTTTTATATCAGACTTAACAGAATCTCCAAGTTTTTTTATTACCCAACTAAGTGATTTTAAACAATGAATGCTGAGAAGGTTGAGGAGAAAGCAATGACTAATTAGATAATTTGGGATTAGAATGAAGGATAAACAATAAATCCATTCTGGTTTACTAGTCTTCTTTGTAATAATTATGCAATTTGATTATCAAAACTCAATAAGTGCAAACCATCACAACTTTGGTTACAGAATTAGGCAGGTTACAAATTAGATGGATCTGACGCAATTTATGACATCATGTCTACAAATAGCTAAGGTCAGCTGTGCCTTACACCCTATGGGCAAACTTCATAGGATGTGGCTAAGTTACAGAATGTAGTGGGGTGAAATTACCCTACAGCCTAATAGAAAGTCTCTTTTATATGGCTGAACCATGTAACCACCTTGGTTACGTCATCTACAAACATGTGGAAAATGAAGTAAATTCATATTCTTCATGTTGCCAATTTATGCTACCATTCAATAATACAAGGTCAATATATTGGAGCACAATGCACTTCTAAAAGTAAACTGTTACACATAATAGTAAACTGTCACACATTATGCATGGGGTTTTGTCTACCTAATAAATGGCATTCAGACTGTGGACTTTGAAATCAAGCTATAGAAATATTTTTAAGATGGACAGTCATACTAACATTTATAATTTTTTTCCAAAAATATGTTAGCAAATTTTAATTTTTTTTAAAGTGTTCATCATAAACTAATAGTAAATTTATTCTAAAACAAGTTACAAAAAAACTAATGCTGTGTCACTTCATATCTAACTACATCAATATTAAGTGTATAAATAGAACATCTAAATATAGAAAAATCCTGAGGAAAGTACAAAGGTAATCCTCTGTATAGAAATTTCTCAACATTCTGTAATGATTTATATTCTTTATAATACATCAATTCTGTTGACTGACTTACTTTCCCTGACAATTTTGACATTACTCTTTTTTAATCTCTGAAAAAGTTAATGCATGGAATGTTTAAAATTGCTCATTTGTTCGGTGGATAAATATTAAATATTTTACATTATCTTCTGGAATTCCTCCAGAGCAGCTGTATGAATTTAATTATAACTATGTGCCCTAATATTTTTATTCTAAGAAACTATTATTCAGATTGCCATTAATAATTAAAATCATTTAGATTCTTACTTCTTCAGCCAGTTTTATATAAAAAGGAATAGCATAATGAAATGGATAGAGGTAGATTCCTACAAGTTGGAAAGTAAAATAAACAACAAAAGAATAAAAATCACTGAAAAAATAAACAAGTGAATAAACAAACAATTAATTTAAGAAAAAATAGATTCATACAAACTTGCCAGTAAAAGAAATGATGTAAGAATACAATCAAAGAAAAAAAAAAACAAGTGAATGAACAAACAACAAATTAATTTAAGAAAAGATAGACAATAGATGAATTGTGAAATATATATATTTACACACCAATGAAAACAAATATGAGGGTTATACCTTTTGCAAAATGGACATTATAATTTTACTGACAGGAATGGAAATATAACATTCAAATTATAATAATCAACAAAAGTTACTAATGAATGGGATTTTATTTAATGTTTTTATTAGACCAAATAATGAAACAATATCTTCTTAGCCAACAAATTACTAATCTCCCCAAATTAGAGGATTTAAAGGCTATATTAGAAGTTTGTTTTAACTATTAATTCTGGATAACGTTTAATATTTGTTATTTTTTACACATTGATAATAGTGTTATTTTGTACACACTGATATGAGTATTATTTTATACTCTGATTTTAGTGTTAATTTGTACACATCAACAGTAACTAAGTAACGGAGTCAACAGGGTATAAGTCATAGTTCAGTGAAAGCATCACATTGTGTACATTCCAATTTTGTTCTGTTTGTCAAAAAGCAATATAGTGGTGCACAGTGAATTCTTGTTAAAGTTATTCTAAAAAAAACCCCACCACCATTTTTCTTGGAGTCACAGTGATCAAAATCAATATTTCTTTTCTGCATTTAAGCCAAACCCTCTTCAAATTGGTCAAAGTACTTTCTCTAGAACTAAGTTTTTATGCAAAAACATTTTTCTCTTTTTTCAGTAAGATTGACCTTGATCTCTAATCTTTTGATGACAAAATCAACAGTCTTCCTTGTATTCAACAAGCAAGCCTTCCACAAATGTTTGGTGAATGTACATGGTCAAGAACTGACAATTATTGTTTTCTTAATGAAGCATAGAGATTCATTACCATGTACATTTTACCATATTATGATGTAATTCACAAATATTTGGGAATAATGTTATGAAGCCCACAATTGTATCATTTTCCTCTGTTTTTTTATTGTACAGTGTCTATTTATGCAGATGAGATGCACAGTAAATAACTAAAATGAAATAAATATAATAGTTTAACCCATAAATTTAGAGATAATTAAATAAAACAGAAAAAGTGACTTTTAAATACAACTTTCCACCTTCTTACATCAGCTACTGTTCCACTGTGAACTTTGAGACGCTTGGCAATGTACTGTGGTAACCAATCTCCATCCCTCAGGTTCTTACATAGAGGATGACCCAAGTCATTGTTTGGTCTTATATCAGCCAGCATTGACATTACTCCTGAAGTATATATAATAACAGACTTAACAAATGATACAAAATTGTAACAATCATGAATTTAACATGCAACCTATAATATGTATACATAACTATGTCTCTTATGAGGTCTGTCACTCTCATTAAGTTTGGTCCTGGTCGGTGATGTAAAACTAATGTGTGAAAATGATTTTTATTCTATCAGTCATTGTGATCTTGACCTTTAACCTTTTGATCTTGAAAGTGCTAGGGTACTTGTTCTATTTCAAATGAAAGCAAAACCCACAAAACTGTAGATTATGGTAAACTCAACTTATTTCCATATTTACTATATGTTTTTAGTGAATGTTTTCAAACACCATACTTTTTTGGGCAAATAATATTTAATTGCCTTGTAACTTTTTAATACTGCTCGACCATATTTTTTACAACATATGTTTTCAGGCACAATCTAAAAAGACCCATCAAAATTATTATCTGTATAAAACATATTAGGTTTCAAGATGATAGCTAACTAGTATATAAACTTAAATAACGTTTGATTGTGGTCTGTACCCTACTTATACTTTATCTTGTAATTTTTCCATGGGCAGTTGGTTATCAAAACATACTGTATTTTCATTTGTGTGTGACACTTACAGCTTTGTTTATAACCATGAATCCTTTTTTACTCATGAAACAATGTATGAAAGAGTCAGTATAGACTAATAAATTGACTGGCATTATGCAATGAAACAAACACAGTATCCCTGGGGCATTATGTACCATGGATAGGCATAGTTATTATTCTACAGGTAATAAAACTTTGCACATGCAATTGTAGGAGCTAAATTTTTGGTACATGGATGGTGGCTGCCTTTTATTTACAAACAGACCTGTCAAAGAAATCCCACAAGTTATATTATTAACAATTATCACCTAATCACCTTGAAATTTCTGACATGCATGAAAACAATCATTAACCAGTTTATTGTTTTGAATCGGCAAGTTCTGCTAATTTTGGATCTACCCCTGGCAAGATCAAGATAGAATGAAAAAAGAAGAAAGATCCACAACAAACTGATCAATTTTTGAGTATAAACTTCCAAATTTGTTGTGTTTATGTCAACGACGAGATAAAAATAAACATTTTTTACATGAGCTTTAGGTCACAAAATGAACAAATTCTTAGTTTTCTAATCATTTATGTCAACAAGCTGCCAGTTTCAACCCATACTCAAATTATTTGATATTGCCACCCATTAACAAATGGGTCTTTGTATAATCCTCCAAATTTGGCCTTTCACGCTGACTTCAATTACACTTGCAATATTCATCCAATCAAGCTGGCTACACTTTTCAATAAAAGCAATACACTCTTCATCAAAGGAAGTCTGCCAAACTGGAATAAAAGCAATGGAATCTGACTGTCACTTTTTCTACATGTTTACTGTGATGTAAAAGTTTCCATTTTGCTAGGGGGAAAAAAGTAAATTTACGCTTATGATGGCTACAAACAGCAGCATAAAAAGTAAATTATATTAGCAATCCTTTGAAACTAGATATCTGGCCATCACTTTAATTGAAGGTAGGACATTATGTAAAGATGTTTATGAAATTTTTTTATTTTGTTCAAGTTTTTGTTTCCCTATGAATAGTCTCATCCGCTTGGTAGCTTCAGCAAGACGATTATTGCCTCAGGCAGACCAAAATCTAAGTCAGTTTAAGTGTATGTACATGCTGCATGTAACCAACAACAATACTTCTTCATGCTACCGGTAACTGTAGATAGTAGAGAACTCAAGTCACTGTGTGAGAGCCATTTTTTTTAAAACTGGTGATATTGCAGTGAATTATTTAGTGACATGCTTTTTGATAATGGATTATAGGGCAAATGAGGAGCACTATTTTTAAAACTATTTGTGTTATTTGTGTTTTCGAACAGGATTTGACTGATATATGATTTTATAATATGACCTATATTCAAAATTCATGGACTTTTTCATATATATATACAACATTATGGATTATCCTACACAAATGTACTAAGCTGTTAAAATACACATGTATATATCAGACTTGTTTCAAACTTTTGTCTTGTTTAATCAAACTTTCTTGCAGTGTCAAAAAATACCCATTTTACTCAAATGCATCACTTCATCAACCAAGCTAGCAGCAGGCGGGGGGATTTATCTTTCCCAACTTGTTTTCAGACACCCAATTAAAGACTTTAATGTTTTCAGACACCCTGTTAAAGAATTTAATGTTTTTGTACATTTTTTTGCCACCTGAAAACATACCAAAATATGGTAAGTGGAAATCATATTTCTTTTTCATGCAATGATCTTAACCTTAGACCACAAAATTAATGGTGTCTTCACAGCCTAAAGTGAAAACCATTTACAAAGATTGGTAGAGAACTCAAATCATTGTGTGGAAGCCATTTTTTTTGGGGGGGGTAATTGATCATTCATCTCTTTACCCCCAAATCAATTAAGATTCTTCCTCGCCCCATATGCAAATCACGAAGTTTAGTAACTGCAAATGATAGACAAATTCAGTTATTGAGCTGAAACTATTTATCTTCTTTCAGTCTGAGTGACCTTTGACTTTTGGACCCCAAACTTTATAGGGTTCTTCCTTGTTCCAAGTGTCAATGAGCTAGGAAATTTGTTAACTGTTGATGATAGAAAGCATGAGTTATTATGCAGAAATGAAACAGCTAAAGAAAAACAAGGACTTTATCACAATATGTGCCACCAGATGACAGACAAAAAAACTGTTTAATAAACAAAAATTGATAAAAGAAGTCTAAAAATAGTACCCATAGTAATGACAATGGCTGATGATTGTGCAGCACAACTTTTAGTCACACTATCCTGGAACTCTACTTGGCCAGAATGTTGATGTTTATAAGTTTAATGGAAACATCTGTACTATATCAAAGGTGCATTGATGTGAAGAAACTATTCTACACTAAATGGATGATAAGCCTAAACAGATGGATTTAAACTACTTTAAGTCTAGCCTCTTCCCTTCCCCAACATCACACAAAAGGACCAATTCAAGTGGTAAATAAATTATTGATAAAAAAATGTCATCAGTATGGAAAATTTACAGAAGGAATGTTAAATTGATGAAATTTTATCTGAATCAAAAGTGTTATTTTGGCAAGTCTTTCTACCTCGCAACCCACAGTACACCATGTCTGATACGCCAGGTACATGGTAGGCACCAAAACCATTCCCATCTGCCTTCTCTTCTGGATCACATCGATATAATACAATGTTCAATTCTGCCAATGTCAGGTGAGATACTATTGCACGGAAGTTAGATTTGTCCCATGTTTCATCAAATACAGTCTTGCCACTGTATGACCTCATTAAATATCCAAACTGGCTAATGCCACGTCGAATGTCTAGGATGGCCTTGTGGGATACAGTAGGCAATGTGGATCTGAAATGAAGGAAGAGCATGTAAAGTAATCATTAAAGTTATAGGGCATTTATGATCTTGTCTTAATCTATGTACTCAACTACTGGAACATCTTTAACTGAGAAACCAGTTTTTGGAGCAAAACAAGTTTCTCTGAGAATACTAATCCAATACATTATCAGGATATACACTACCTTGCAAATCTAGCACTCCTATCCCTCAGTCCATTTTAGTTACTGACTCAAAGACCTGATGTTCTGAAAATGCCCATGGGAAGAACAGAATAAAGAATAAAGTGTTTTCAAGACAAATAACTGACTTCTCATGAGCAGGAGACAAATACAGGGTCCATCATTAAAGAAATTAAATCATCATATCAGAAATGCAAAACGTTAGGATGAATTGATAAGATTCTGCCTGCTGTAGTCAAGACAACCAGGAAGCAGGTCATAGACATGGGTATGAATGGGTCATGTTTGGCCAATTCAGAACCAACAAAAAAGGTTAAGGTAAGGTACCAAGGTCTAAAGTCAAGATAGATCATAATTAGTGAGCAGTTCAGAAACTTATTTGTTTAGGCACATTCTTCATCAAAAAAGCCAAAGAAAGAAATCTGCTTTTTTAAAAATCAAAAAACAAAAAGGAACAGATGTGTAACTGCTTCCACCACTGTGAGAAAACTTTCAATTTCTTCATAAGCTGTCAAGATGGTCGACCTTTTTGTCCATGCAGTTTATTTTACCACTTGTTCAGAGAATTTTCTTTCAGTTGGTTTGTTTAATACGAGTCAGATGTGCAGGTTCAACCTGTACTTGCAGTTGCTCCAATAGATGGAGAGATAGCAGAATTTTCTTTGGAATATTAACAGTAAGGTTCAAGAAGTCACTGATTCATGAGTTGTTCAACATGAAGGTTGAGTGCAAGATTATTCACTTTTTGAAAACTCTGGGAATCACAGAGGTTGGAAAAATTGTTTATGAGGCACAACTTTTCCAGTTCAGGGAAAGGGCATCAACTCTGATGCTTTTATATCTGGATTTGACATCATGAAGTCAGAAGCTTGGTATTCCATCAAGTTTGTAAAAGCTTCACAAGATGCTGATCCCAATGAACACACATGACTGAAGACCATGTGTGCTGTTGGAAAGAATAACATTTCAGGACAACATCTCTTGCCATAATCAATAAAGCATTCACTATGGCCTTCATTGACAGAAGACAGATATGCTGTGACAATTCCTGCTACCTCTTAAATGGAGGATTAGAGATGGTCATCCCAGACTGTCAAGCTGATTATGATTTCTGGTGGTTGATCCTGCAGTGGGATATTCACTGTAAGCTAAGTGAGGTGCTCAGTTTGCAGAAATGAGATCCAATGTAGTTCAATATAGTTGTGAAGTGTGACACAACTTTGTCCATGATTCTCATGAAGACCCAGGCATTGAGATTCAGATTGAAAATGAATACCCTGAAATAGTAAGTGCTGTTCCCATGAATAAATCTTCAGGGATGAGAATATACAGGTACACATCATAAAGTTATAGGCTGACTTTCAAGTCTTCCTTTGAATCACACTGAGAAACAATCGTGACTTCTGTATGTAGAATTCTTGTGTTCATAGATTCAGATCGCTGCCTGCCAGCCAGAAATGATAATGAATAATACTGTCTGGGTTTAATGTTGACTTAATCATTATCACCAATCTTTATTAATGACAATCATATCTGGAAATTAAATATAACTTGCTAGTATCACAGATGAAGACAATGACCTCATTCATTTTAGGCATTACGAATTTCAATGGCAGTTAAGGACATACTTTAGTCTGGTTGTTTGTGTCATTTGGATTTTTAATATAGCTTTAACAATTTTCCAGTCATACAGCTATGATGTCCAGTGTGGCAGTTTATAGTGATGTCTTTCACTGGGGCATCATGCAGCAACATGTCCCAACCAATAACATTATCCAGACACCAGGCCGACTGGTCATAACACTAACCTCTTCATGCTGAGTGCCTAACGAGTGAGCTGTTAGTTCCATTTTTATAAGTCGTTCATATCGCTTGGCCAGGGATTGAACCTACTACCTCCAAACTGGATACTCTAGCCAACTTTAGTCTTGTTTACATTCATATTTACAAGGGATTAAATGAAAGTCACTGGTGTTAATATGTTTTTTGTGATGCAGTCATTCATAAAAGTGTCTAAAGCATATTTTCCTAATAATAAAGGATGCTGGTTGAGTTCTGCAGCTGGTCGCTTAAAACTGCATGTTTATGTAATAAATTATTATTATTTTACAATTAAGATTATGATGTCTTGTAAACAATCAAATATTCACTAAGTAAATAGTTTTTATCAGTTTGCATGAGAATTTTGAACGATTTTCAAATTTGAAAACATTGTTTTGACTTCATCTAAAAAATGACCTGCTTAAAGATACTGGATATGAAATTGGCAAATTGTTCCCTGGCATTTGTAACTTTGTCCACATCAGATGCAGATTCCGTAAACATAGATTTCAGTGACAGATTATGTGTCATGGTTAATGCTTTTATGAGATGGTAGTTTTCTGCATGACGCTTAAAGTCATTCTCACCATAGTAGCATATTTGATAATCAGTTTTACAGGAAGAGCAGAATACATATTAAGTTCCCTTTAAACTTAAAGCAACGAATAACATTTCCATTGCCATCCAGCACTGACTTTTATGTTATGTTTTGGTTGCTTATATTTTCATGTTTTGGCATTGGGAGATAATCCAGTCTAATTAGTTTTGATCATGCATAGTATATTTTATAAATCTTGACAGCTTTAAGCAGCAAGCAAAACAGACCTTTTGGAAAGAATCAAAGTAATGTTTCTTGTTTTTTGCTGACTGAGCTCTTTAGTAACCCGTTCATAATCAATTAACATATTTAATTCTTTTCGAATTCCTTCTGCTTGCACTTAGTATAATTGAACTTCACAAAGTTCAAACAATGAAGCCAGCTGACCCTGCTGATAGGATCAATAGGTAAAATAAAAGAAATACATTTTCTTGCTTTGCTTCAGCCAGTTAACAGTCATGTGATCACTCAAGAGTACCATAATTATATTATGCTGGAACCAAAATGTGAAAACAATAGGGCGTAACAACTAGACAGAAACCTTTCCAATCATTTGCAATATCCAGGGAAGGCAGCCTCTCCTGCCCACTGTTAGGCTGTGTGCAGGCAGTGGGCATGAAGAGTCCACAGTTGCAGTCAAGAATTTTGGCGAATTGGAAACTTCCTAAGCTGAGTAGTTAGTTGCTACTGACATCTGATTGGTATCAAAATTGATTTCTATAACTGGGCAGTAAAAGATCCTCTATCTCTCTTTACTAATTATGTCCTTTGTGGTTTAGATTGATTGGGCCTGTAACTATGAATGTTGAACTGCTAGTTTATGGACAGTTCCTGAGTTGCCAGTCTCACTTCTTCAATTCTGCTTCCAGTAGTGATGACCCATATGATGGTGTCCTTAGAGTTTTGGCATGATGTGATGTGAGTGCTGTAAAGTGAAGACACAAATCTCATTACACAAAATCCAAATTACCAGAGACAATCAAAGCATTTGCCATAGAATGATATGCTGCTCTGTTGATGATTTTTGTAATTCAAGCTTTTGACAACCAGGCATCATGATTACCTGATTTTTCTGTAAACCTAAAAAGAGCTAATTACACTGTCCAACAGCAATGACATGGCTATAAGGTTACATACCAGTTTGGAAGCAGTGCAAAAAATATTATTTTAACTTTATCAAATACAGGTACAGTAATAAAATGGCTGAAGTCTTCTAGGCTAAAATCAGAAGCTCAGTAATAAATGCATCTTGAGGAGTTTTGTACCAGTGCAGTCACTGGTAACTGAATCTCTTTATATTGCCCAGATAGCATATCTTGTTTGACAGATGGACTGTAATCTTGTTTAAGTTTTGAAGACTGTGGTTAATGGAATGAAGGATTCTCCTTCTTGTCTACTGATGCAATACTCTTATAGGCCTGGCTGGTAGTACGTGGTGTTGGTGGGGCATTCAGAAATTAAAAATCTCCAATAAATTTCTTTCACAATAGCCATAAAATTCAAACTTAGTTCTCTCCATTGTTGGGTCTGAGTGCATTTAATTTCAAATTCATCCCCAAACTCAGTGTCAGTTATTCTTGTTAGGCTCTACTTCCATATCCATTTCAAACATACCCAGTGGCAAGGAGAGACACCATCATTGTACTGTGTCAAAGGGAACGGCAGGAACAATTGGTGAGCCTGATGCATAAGACGAATCTGTTCTACTGATACAGAAGGCTTACTCATTGACTGAACAATCAGTATGGGTGTTGACTGTATTTATGGTTGTGCAGTCTACTTCAGTGCTGAATAAATGTACCAAAGGTATAGTAAAATGGACAAATCCATCCCAAAGATTTCAATATCTTCCACATCTATTGACCCTGTATGTGTGTGGGACAGACAGCTCAAGTGACAGATCTATAGTTACTGGGCAGTAGACATGATAACGCCAACTAGATGACTGGATTGGCTTGTTCCCATCATATGGTATAATGCAATCTTTGGCAATATGGTATAATGTAACAAATCTTAAAATTGCCAAGTATTCTGACTACAGGCTCAAAGGACATGCAGGAAAAATTAACCAACTGGGCTGCAGAGAAATGGGGTTAAAGGTCAATTATCTGTTAAGGCAAGTTGCTTGGGCAGAAAATGATCCAAGTTTAATAATTGCATCATTGCCTCCAGCACCAGGCAATGCACCTGGTTAGTGCTATATAAACAAGGGTGGAATTCATAGTAAAATTGCCCTGCAGAATGTTATCACATATGCCCTAGCATCTGACTGGTTCAACAAGATTTAAAGGTCAAAACAGGACTGCATTTGTTTACAACTGCTAGAACTATGTCGAAATAATAAGATATTTGTTCAAGAAATTCTAATGAATCAGATTTGTTTATTTGAAACACGAAAGGAAACTATATAATGAAGATATACATGCCACATTTATTCATTCAGTTATGTTGTTGTTGTTGTTGGGCTTAACACCATTTTTCAGCACATGATAGGCTATTTATGGCGGCCAGTATTAATGGTGGAGGAAGAAACCGGAAATCAGGAAATCACCAGAAAGAACCACTGACCCACGAGAAGCTACAGGCAAGCTTTCTCACATATTCACATGATTCAAATCCTAGACTTGAACACACCGAACACACCAACACAGATAGAAGTGAGACGGACAGCACTTTAGACCATTCAGTTATGCAATGAATGAGTAAGAGCTGGAGAGGAATTTGTGATTTAAATATTCATTCGATATAGGAAAACAGATAAACTATGATTTAAATAGTCAATACTTTGAGGACTATGTGAAGATATTCAAGGCTTTAAGAGAAGATACATAAGGATTTGAGTATCAAACTAATTTCATCAGATAATGTGAGATTTTCCTGGACTAAAGTGATAAGAAAATCATACATGAGATTACACAGTGTAAAAAACATTTGGAATAATAATTCTGTTAATTTCAGTGGGGTTATCAAGGTAACACATAAGCACTATACAAGCTTCATTCAGAACAGTTTCGAGATTACTGAGAAAGTGATAGTACATTATTAGGATTACATCATAGGAATTTATACATTGTAGTTTTCAATCCTTTCACTTTAATTTATGTTAAAATAAATTTATATTTTGGAAATTTGTATGCTTGTTGGTTTTAACTTGTTCTGTTACTTAAACCCCTAGATGTAACAATACAGACCTAACTTACAGCAGTAAGCAATTATTATTGACATGGTATGAAACCAATTTCTAAATACAAGGGGAGATTACTATTCTTTCTTCACACGTAGACAACATTTTAGCACTTTTATTGAAAAAACAAGCCAAAGGATTTACAAGTAGTTGTACTTCTAACATGATTAGATTTCATTTAATTTTATTTAATGAAAGAAGGAAATAATAAAATTTTATATATCAACTGCACAAACTTCCCCAAAATGCCAGTCTTATGGAACCATTTTATTTCTATAAAAATTTCATCACAAATATTGAGCAAACGAACAAATACTTGTGTTGAAGTAATTTTTAAAATGTATTTTGTGATGTCATCCTCCTGAACAAGACAACTATCATAATGGCATAATTCCTGAGGTAGGAAGATGACATTTTAATTAAATGCTTGGTGTAAATAAAATGTTTCATCATTAAGGGCAAAATTACTGTATATAATTGGTTATAAGTTGGGTTCAACTGCAAGCAACACAGTCCCTGATCTATCGTGGCATATTGTGCCATCAGATCAGGTCTATGATGTTTGTTCTACTGATTACATCTAGCAAACTGCATAGACTCAGATATGCTGATGCATTATGTGATGGTAGATCTGGATCTGAAGCAAGCATAACTGGTAATATCCTTATTATAGATAGTATTGCTTAAATAGTTCCAAATCGAAGAGATAAATTGCATGTGATAAATTCTATCAAAGTAAAAGTGAGTAGGACTGCAGATATCAAAATATAAAACTTCTTAGTGTTCATAAGCAGAAGAAAATCTATTACAAGATAATTAGGAGGATCGTTCAGATTCTGTAACATGTATCTGCTGATCATTTTAATAATCTAACACATTATGTAATATTTGGTCTCAACTAAACTAATCCTACCTTTAAATCATGAATTACCTAATTCTACCTTTAAATCCTGAACTGCTTAATCTTTACCCTACCTTTAAATACTGCACTACAGCTAATACTTTGTCAGGATTGTCAGCAATAATTTACAATGTATTAAAACATATTCACAATGTGCTGTATGAAAAGATATCAAGGAACTAATCAATTTATAGAGATGCTAAGAGATTTGCAAGAGAAAAATGCAATATAACACTGGATATAGGACTGTGGATCTGACTAAATTGTGGTGCACACACAACAGGTGCTATATAGCCAAATTCTTAGGAATTAACAAGCATAAAATGTTGCATTGAATTCTCCTGTATTTGATGGTTACATTTAAATGATGATTAATGAGAATTCATCAGCATGCCACTGGAATTATTGTACCTGAAAGCTATTACACTGCCAGGAGTGAACCTCTTAAATGTAATATTAGAGGTTTCTGTATCGTCTGCAGTCTCTACATCAACCATCTTGCTCTCTTGAATTGGGATTCTTGGCTGCAAATCTAGGAAGTAGTCTGGCAGACCATTGATATATTCTGGGTTCTTCACATATTTGTATGCATCAGTGTGGTGCACACTTCCCTCAAACAAAATCTCCACAACTTTGCCTGTATCAATAAAAAAAATGAAAAGGTATTAACTTTAAGCATAATATCTTAAACTAAAATATTACCCTAGCTAAAAATAATACATTTGCTAATCAATTAACATCCAGGTAACCTCATGTTCTTTGTATCTGATTATGCATGGATAGATTTCCTAATAATTGTGTTTCCTTCATACCTTCTTTACTATCATGTACATTACTCTTTCCAGCTGTTCACATGCATCATAAAAATTAATTGGGCTTAAGACTGTTTAATGCAGAAGACTCCAAGGAGATTTTAATGAAAATACTTGATCAAGAGATGTTAACCCTACCAACAAAAAAGATGAACCTGAACATAAAAGAAAATTTTTGCAACCAAGATAAATTTGTATTTATTATTAATGTCATTTAGAAGGCTGTACCCTTCAATTATATGATTCTATGGGTAATATTGGAAACTCAGGATGTTTGTAGTAGGTGCAAAATAGTAAATTCAAAACAAGTTTACATTTTCATGCCAATATTCCCATCCAGAAATGCCTAAATGGTATGGAATGTCTTTACCCATTTTAATTATGGTATTCATCAACATTTATCTGGCTTTTATTAACTTTATATTAAAAATAATACTTGTCACAAAAAGGTGAAGTGTCATCAATGTTGTCTACAGTGTGGGTCAAACAACCAAGAATAATGCTTCCAATTTCATGTAAATCTGAACAACCCAGATTTATAATTTATTTTGTTTTACTGTATAAACAGTGTTTGATTAAACAAGTTTTTATTTGATTTTACAAATCAGAATTCCCAAGTGATATTTCCTAAGTTATCTGCCAGTACACATAAGATAATAGGTCTTTAGCACACACTTTGTTTTTCCATTTGAAAACTCATTTGAGATTTGAATGTGATACATCTTCAGTGCCCAAGTATAGTCCTATATTCAGATAACTCAGGGTGCTTCTTTTGGGTAACTAGACAACTGCCTGTGTATGTCTGACATTGTTTTCCCACTTGACAATCCTTTGATTTCAATGCAAATTTTATACTTGTTCAGTGCCAAGAAATTACCACTGAAGGAGTTGGCCAGCTTGCCATCTGTTTTTTGTCCATCCAGCAACTACACTGGATTCCAACTTAGCAATATTTTCAAGTTCAAAATCACTCACTGGTATCTCCATTAACACTTTCCTAGCTCCAATAATATTATATACTTTGTAATTGCCTTCATTACTATCTTCAGCCAGTATTTGCAGAGAAATTAAATCTTCCACATGCTGTAAAAAATCCATTTTGGGTCTTCTAGAGAGCGTGAATTATAAAGGTGCATTTAAAAAACTTGATGTAAAATTCAAACTATGACATAGTACTTGTTACAAGGCCCAGTGTGCCAATCAAATTTTGATTAACAACTAATTATGTCAAACTTAAGAAACCAGACATGTAAACAGATGTGTAAACAGTTACTTCCAAAACTCACGTCTCAACAAGTGCTACAACATTCTACTGGGTTGACTTATATTGATACAAGCACTTTAAGGGTGAACGGCTGAATAAAACTGTATTCTGTGCAGAGTACATTTCCATATGTGCGACTGAAATTAATTTGTGGGAGCTCTCATACATCACCATTTTCCAAGTATGCAAATTTGTACAAATCATTCAATCACATGCCCTGAGAGCAGAACTGCTTCAGTAGCTTAAACAATATGGAAAAAAGAAAATGTAATTTTTAAGCTAAACATTATAGACTTTACAGCAAAACATAAAACACTGATGAGGGTCAATTTAATTTTTTTTATTTTTCACCAAGTGCAAGTCTGATTCACTGATGACAAGTAACCCCTTACAAATGGATTTGATTTTCAAAATATAGACTTATGGAAAGGTCAAACTGTATGTGGCAGGGTCAATATATAGTTGCATATATACGGTACATCAACAAAATGATGACAAATATATTTTATGTACTTTGATGGCATCTTTTTTATTATGACAGATGAATCCTTTTTTTTTTCCCTGGGGAAATCACTTTTGCTCAGAAATTTATGTTGCTCTACAGTAAAAAAGTGTAATTCAAGTGGACAAAAAGAGTAATCTGAGCAGAAAGAGTAATCCGCATATAACAATAAAATTCATTGCAAATATGTACATAATGATTTATTTATCACTCTGGTTTTTGACACACAATTGCTGCTTCAAGTTTCATATTTTGAGCTTTAAAAAGCAGCAGACTCTCAGATTGCATTTCAAAACACTTTGTACCAGCCAATACTATGAATGTTTTGCACACTAGCAGAGCACTAAGTGCTGGGTTACAGAGCCTGGATCTGAATTTAGTTTTATTTTTGTTAACAATTCTGAACAATCTCTCACAGGAAGCATTATAATAGCAAAACACTAATATTCCTTTCATAATCTGACAAAGAAGATAAAATTAAAATCTTCAAGTTAGTGGGTCTTTTATCTGGGAAATAAGATGTCACTGCACATCAACTCTGTCTGCAAGAAGTACATTGTCAGGTAGAAAGTCAACCAGATACTTTAGGAGTTCTCATAATTTATCTACAGCCTTTCTCTAGAAAGGTGCATCATATGACTGGGACAACCAGATATGTACAATGATGGAGACTTTTTCAAAATATAGAATGCAACTCCTTTATGAATTCCAGTCATCACTGACCCATTATCAGCTGAAAACCCCACAGTTCTGCCAACTTATGTTTATTTAAAACATTATCAGAAATGTTTTACCCAGTGCAACCTGCTGTTAAATCTGGTAATGAAAGAAGAGCAATCTGACCTTACTCATTTTCGTTGACAAAGTCTCTTACACAGACTGGGTACAAGTTTTTGTCATCATAATCAAAGCTCCTGTCTGTTGCAATAATAAAGGGCCCAAGTTTCATGGTTTCAACAATTTTAAGTGATTTACCTTCTGCTCAACACCTAACATTATTAGATGATTTTGTTCTTGCACATGCATATTTTTTGCAATTTTGGCATCAGGAAGCATCTTTTTGAACAAAGGACCAATGTTGTATTCTACCAGTAGGGGTAGTCCTTGTTTTATTAAGAACTCAGTAAATAATGCCCTGTATTTATAAAATTCATTTCCACAATTTAGTTCTGTTGTAAAAAAAGTTACCTTAGTACTGGAGTTAGTAAAACAAGCTGATTCAAGGCATCTTTGTTTTAAACTATGACCAATCTTAAAATCCTTTCCACACAACCTGCAATGAGCCTGAAGCTACCCTAGAATGGAAAACTGTATTGTGTAATTCATGTATTGATCTTGAATTGGCTTTTCTTTTTTTCCTAATCCAATTGTGAAATCATTTGAGAAACATTTTTGCTGTAACATACCTATCAATTAGAATAAATCTGACTTGACTTTTACCACCAAATGCCTACAGAATGGTTCTGTACCTCATATGATTTATAACAAAGAATATGTGAGCAAAGATTAAAGATTAGAAAAGAAAACCAGTCTATTCTCTCTTAACTATGCAAGACAGCTGCAATGAATAGAAACCAAGGTCAAAAGTTTGAAAGTACAAACCAGCGTGTTTCTTGGAAATAGGGCAGCTACTATAAATAGAACATAATACTGTTAGGAAAGTGAATGCTAGTCTACGGACAAGTGTACTCTTATGTCATGGTTACACAGAAGCCATCTTTCTAGAATATGTTCTATGCGATTAGTGGGATGTTAATAAAAATGAGAAAAATTAATTTTTTTGTGAGGGGAATATACAGAAAAAGCATAATCCAAATACATTTACCCACAGGTCATAATTTAGTGGGAAAAATGGTAATGACAGCTGCAATGAATAGAAACCAAGGTCAAAAGTTTGAAAGTACAAACCAGCGTGTTTCTTGGAAATAGGGCAGCTACTATAAATAGAACATAACACTGTTAGGAAAGTGAATGCTAGTCTACAGACAAGTGTACTCTTATGTCATGGTTACACAGAAGCCATCTTTTCTAGAATATGTTCTATGCGATTAGTGGGATGTTAATAAAAATGAGAAAAATTAATTTTTTTGTGAGGGGAATATACAGAAAAAGCATAATCCAAATACATTTACCCACAGGTCATAATTTAGTGGGAAAAAGGGTAATGATTATGCCAAAAGAGTAATGGTTGGCATGTATGCAACAAGAATCTAAATAATCTACAAGAATGATTACACACCCTGTATTGTGATGGGCCTGACATATCCAGTCTCTTCGGGATTGAATGGCTTGGAAAAAGCTGTTCTGGCAACCAACACCACTGACTCATGTGTCTGCGGATTGTGTCGGGTGACAGATACAACATCTCTATCCATCTGGTCTACATAAACCTGGAAAATCAGATATATCATTGCAACATTTCTAATTGACTGCTTATATTTATTAAAAATGGCAGAAAGTTTGGTCAGAATCAGAACTCTCAAAGAGATGATGACACAGACTGGTCTATACTGTAAAGGTGATGAAAATACTGTTCACTGGGCTAGTCATATAATTGAATATCTGCTAATTAAATATCACTACAACACAATGCTCCACACAGCACTTCTTTTAGAATATATCACTGCCATAAAGCTGTTGTTACCTCTGGGTCATCTTAAACCACAGTCCATTATCTCAATGCATTAGTACAAACACACTTACTGGATCTTAAATTCTTAATCACATGCTGAAATCCATTAAAATCAAGAGATAAGAAAACAAGTAGTATGGCAGCCCATATGTGCTTCATTATGATGTTATCATTATACTGTGAAGTCATTCATCCCTGCCTGTGTCTCACCTCTCCAAGTATAATTTCTTACTTTTTCTTTCTATACCTGACAGGATCCAAGCCAATCATTCAGGAAGGGCTGATCTGGAGGGATCAGAAGTTAATCCCTGATCTTAATCTGATCAGGTTATCTATTTGATGGAGAAACTTCACAGAGGAGTAAACCAGGATGCCCAAGATCAATATAGATAGGTCACCATTAGTTATCCCACCACAAAGTCTCAGGAAATGATTAATATTTGTAAAATCTGTAAAGTGATTTCAACCATTAAATACTAGGCATAAAGGTTATGGTGATCTGAAAATGAAACTTTTCCTGGATCATACAATCACAAGATTTTGATATAAATTGACAAAAATAAGAAGGTAATGCCTGCATTTCAAGCCCACAATAAAAGCAATCTAAGGTTTTTAACCAAAACCAATATTCACTAGTGGTGCTGCTCCCTCAGTCAAAAAGTGAGTCCTATATCTCACTTCCCCTAACATGGGCTTGACAACAATGACAGATATCACTGACCTGATTGAATCCGTTTCGTCCAAGTTCATAGTGAAGAGTATTAAGAAGAGTCTTTCCTCTGGTAATACTGAAAGTCGCATTAATGTAAGGTGTATCTGGCATGTCCCAGTCTGCCCATGATGTGTATTTCCTATTCTCATCCACTACATGAATCTGCAAGGAAATTATGAACAGCTAGCTATATATGTATTTCTTGTTTAAGAGTATTTCAATGCTAAGTTAAATTATAGAGTTTACACCAGTGCTCTGCAAATCACTCCTGTCCTATAATATTGATTACATGGATGTCAAATATACAGAATCCAAATATTGTTATTGATAACAGTGGCCTTATTTCAAAGACTAGCAAACAGAAATCTATCCATTAATTTTTGCAAATAACAAGTGAGGCAAAAATATTACTTTCTGATCTTCATGAACTCATACCACAAACAGTATGGAATCCATGGAATGTAGACTTAACTTACAAGCAGAAAATCAGATGTTTCCCCATTCATGTCATAAGTTTAAGTAAATGTTTATTCTGAAATGTTCTCTCTATCCTTCCACCCTCTCTTCTTTTTTATAAGTAAATACATAAGAGTAGTTTTTAACAGTCTCTGTTCCTCTAGAGACAAATAAATGTTTGGCAACTTAAAAATGAAAGAGCTAAGTAACAGTAAGCAAGCTCTAAACAGCTTTTCTGGCAATGGCAGATTCTTCTTTTCCATACAAAAAACAGTGACAAGCAATGTGCATCGCTTATTCATGATTTTTCCTATATGTAGATTCTGTCTTCCATCTGCAAGTTTTGATTGGTAAACAGTCAAATGCAGTGCAAAAGATATGATATTAGAGCTCATTTCAAAACAAATGTACAAAATGGGTTTAATGCTGTCTATGATATATAAGCTTTGGAGAGCACATCAAAGTCACTGAATTAGGCTTCCATGTTTCACATGAAAAATTAACATAAAATTTATGATTCAATTACATGGAAATAGAACATGACAGTTACATCTGGATGCTTTGGTGTCTCTTGTTTTTCATTTCTATGCAGTATCTTCCATGAGGTTAAATGGATTTGGGATCAAATCTGGTCAGAAATTGGTAAGGTTTTGTCTGGCAATTTCTGCTTTGACATTTCATTTTCAATTTCAAAGGTTCAAATAGAATCTATTTTATTCTGTAATCATTATGGCAATGCTGTTTAATGCAAATGCAAAAAAAAAAAATCCTAATCAAAAAGTTAAAAAATCACAAGTTATAAAGAAAGATTAAAGAAACTGGGGCCTGAATGGTAAATGATTACACTAATTGCTTTACACTTCTGTAATAAAAGGTTTGATTACTTGAGCTAGTATGTACACATAACAGTAGTCACTCATCCATAATTGGTGGTTTCTCAGAGTTCACATTTCAAAGACACCTCAAGCATCCTTCTGTGCTTTTGAGAGGGCTCAGTCAAATTGTGGAAACTTATATAAAATTCATACTAATAGCAGAATTGGCTCCAAAAATGACCCTAAATAAAATTTACATTTCAATCTAGGAAATGGCAGTACTTACATGATGTGGAACAAGCTGATCATATCCACGGTTACTTCCTGAAGCACAACAGGCCATAGAAATCAGTGCTGAGCTGGCAAAGCAGTCATATGCAGATCTTTTCTACAGAATACATAGAAAATAAAAATAAAGGATAATTGTCAGGGCAAGATATTGATGGAATATAAACACTATAACTCTTAAATTGTTTTAACTAATTTTTTTAAAATTTAGTAAACTTGAAATGTAAAAAATTAAATGGTATAGAATAGCAAGCATTAAAACTAATGAGATACTAATGATTTGAAGGACTGAAATAATACTTATTTACAAAATATCAACCTTAACATCATGACTAAAGAAATACTACAATTCACAGTTCTCTTTTTACAACACTCTGAATAATCTTTACAATATTTTCTACATTTTCTTTACTTTATGTCACAAGAAAATTATTTAATACTTGAAACATTATTATTTATTAATTACTGATTTTCTATGATTTCCTTTCACAAGAGCAGTTTCAACTTTTGTTTATTGTATTACCATCAGCAGAACATCCAACTAAGATAACTATAATCAGGTCTAATGATTTACCTGTATTTGAGATATCGCAAAAACTGGCCTAAAAGATTACTGGATCTGTATGTTACTAATTTTAATTTTAGTATCACTATAATGACGGTTATTATTATTAGTAATAAAAACTCTAATCGGTCAAAGAGAAATAGACACCATAGGATTCAAATAAGTTTATGCCAAAAAAAATCTTCTATTTTGAGTACCTCTAACCAATACTATCAAGGTCTGACTTTTTTGTATTACTAAATATATGATCACAGCACTGGAAATTTGCAAGACAGTAAGCTTAGTCACACAAGAGGTCAAAAAATTATTTAAATAATAGAATACTTTCAGTTCACTTTGATTCATGACAGTACCAACTGTTGGGATTTTGTGATTGCTGCAAACAACAAATATACAGAATGATATCAAACAATTATCAACTTTTGAAGAAAAAAAAGACCACCACTCCCCTTTCCCATCAGAGACTAATCCATCATTCTTGGTACCAATGAAACTTTCCTTTCTTTTACAAAACCACAAGAATTTTATAGCCAGAGAATAAATTAATTCACAGAAACTAGTTTTATAATACTGCAATTAGCTATTACTTTTATGCAAATTGTTTAGTAGGTTGCTAATAACAGGAATAAAAATGATAAAACATTTAGTAATATGACCAAATTTACAAAGTTTTATTTACATTTTAAAATGCATACAGACTTTAAGGTAAAAGGTTTTCTGTGGCAGAATCATTGTCTAATTTATCAATTCATAATGTAACAGAAGAGGATAAAGCATATGTACTGGTAATGATTGAACTCACATTCTCTGTACAAGGTCCACACTAAGATGTCATCCCACTACCTTTTATTTAGCCCCAAAATGCAGATAAAGCAATTCTAACTTCCCCATTTCTCAAGTAGATATATTTTATCAATTTAATAATTTTTTTTTTGCCTGCAATTACATTTCAGTTTAATAGATATCCACTGTAAATTCAAACATTAAACTGAAAGTTAGTGAATTTAATGCATCCATAGTCTAATCACAAGCAAATAATTTTTCTGTGGAGGTTCATGGGACAGACTGAATGTAAGGTAAATAAGTTAAGTTTACTGAATATAACGTCCTGCAAAAGTAAGACAAGAAGCCTGTTAGAAACCTTGTTTGATAATTTAATTGAGAACAAATGTATATCCAGTGAGAAAAGTGCATGAACCATTCATAAATGTTTATGTAATATTGTAAAATTACAGCATTGTGTCCCTTACAGTCTTGCCATATTCACAAATTGATACATTAAAACCATATGTATTGCCTAAAACTGATTCATAAGCATGAGCAACCAAAAAAATAGATACAATTTCTATTATTGGCATGGATATAAAACACAACAAAATATTGACTCAAAGCATTTCTTTCTGCTAACATGCTTTAAAACTGGTCTCAGCTTTTTAAATTTTCTTTAATTGACTATTTAAAAATAATGTCATTTAAATCTACCTCAATGGGACAAGGGTTGTCATGAGTCTGGTCAAAGAGCAGAGCATGAGCAACTGAAGGAACAAGTGGGCGAACTCGTGGTTGAATGAAAGAGCCAACCGGCAATCCTCCAAATCTGTGCACCAGTCTACCCAGCTCATGTGCATCCCAGGCATTCAGCCCCTCTGCATGGAAAGAGGTGTAAAGTACAAAATGCAACAAATTTTGAACAAGTAAAGTCCACTTATAATTCTTCGTTTTTAAATGAAAAGGTAATCATATATTATATTTCTCTGCTTAATGCTGGTGTTCAGTGAACAATGTTTTTTTTTTTTTTATAAATCTCAGCAACAGCAACAAAAGGGAGCAATATTACTTTTAAATTTACTTAAGGAAATGAACATTTTACTTTACAGCTTCATGAAATCATGACATTTGAAAACACACTACATGAATGGCTGTTGTAAGGTTTGTTCATCCAGTGTTTATTAAATTTTTAAGCTTCACAACTTCATGAGTCCTGTATAATATAAAGCTGAATACAGATAATTGCAAAAAGTTATAAAAATAATAATGAATTTTAAGAAATAAAAAAACCAATATATTACAACTAATATATTTGTAAAAGCCCAAAGAAGAGTACATAAATACATAAGTAGTTCACTTCTGGTGTTATGAACTAATTAATAACTTCTAGCTTTTTTTAAACACATGATAAAAGTTTTAACCATTCTGCATATTTGTTACCAAGGACTTGAAAAAATGGGTAATTATACTTGCATAAAAAATGTGAGCAAATTATTAAACTGCATTCTCAATTTGTCCAATGTTACTCATCCACTGAAAGCTCTTCTATTTCTTTGGTGTACAACAATAAAAGGCAATGACCCAGTCTGCTCTGGCATTAAACGGTTGTGGATAGTGTTTATAGTACTCGAGTTATAGGGTTATAAACAACTCTATCTGTAACACAAACAATACATTCAGAAACCAATTTCTGTTGATAAACATGTCTCTTCCATAATAATTATATGATCGTAATACATCAAGAATACAGGCATCATCTAACAAGTCCAGCACGCCAATGATGATATTTAGCAATAAAATTGCTAGTTTAACTCCTCCTTAAGATGAGTGTCAAACAAGAGTGATATCCCCTTAGACTGTGAACAGCATATTCTGCCAGGATTCATAATGTAAATGTGGTGAGGCTTGAAAGGTGTGTCTGCATCATGGTCACATAAGTATTATCAAAAAAAAATTACTCCAAAAAATTAGTTCCTTCTTCAATTATATTACCTAGCAATAATACACTACAAGAAGAAGAAAGAGGTGAAGGCAGTCAAATTTCCATTACTAAGAAAAAGCCCAAAATCCAGTTTCCTAATTTATGTGAAGCAGCTTCAAATCTCATGAGAGATACTGGTCCATGTAACTTAAAGATATCCCTGGATTTTATTTGTAGGGAAAAGTTTTCTCTGTGTAGATCCAATATCAACTGATAGGACATGTCACCTCTGCAACCTGCTGTGCTTTTGCTATAGGTCCCACAAGGTCAAAATGAATATTTTGGTATTAAAGGTCTCCAAGAAAGTCATCTCTGATTTCCATTCCATGGCTTGGATAAGGGAAAAAACAAAATAGTTACACCTGAATGCTTCATTAGTGGCTAATGCCCATACCTCACAAGTCCATATCTGTAATGAACTTATTTGATTTTAGGTTAGTTATATGTAGAACAAATAACCAATCATATCTAGGATGACATTACCTGACCTGAGATATCATCTGCTCCTCCTTTCAAAAAAAACAAAAAAACAAACTGAGATCTCCTTCTTTGCAACTGCTTGGTTTAGGTACTACTTCAAAGCTGTGACAGTGTCTCCCAATGCCCCTGTTGGACAGGATACATCAAGAAAAGAAGTTTCACGATAAAGGACCAATTCCCCAAGAGTAGGACCATGTCCTTAGCAATGAAAGGACTTGTCATGAGTGAATACCATTGTGATGGAACTGTAGATTGTACATGATGATGAGATACAGATTCTGTTGTAACTAGAATAACTGTGAAGAAGGTTTTATATGTGAGTTGAGTCAATGAGGCTCTCTACATCTGTAGTTTAAAAGGCTTTTTTCCTGTGTCAAATCCCATTTTGTATACAGGGCCAAAACCTTCATCTGAGATGAAAATTCATCAAAAGATCAGACTGATCTTTGATCTGGCTTATGTCCGCCATCTCAGAATGTGAAAACATACTGGAGATTGTAAAATAGCAGCCTTTTATCATATTGGGAGTCAACTTCTTCTTTTCAAAGCTCCAATGGAGGAAGATAGCTATCATTCATACCAAGGTTTTTAACAAACTTCTTTTTCCACTTGCACCATTGGAAGAAAACTTTCTACTTCCTTTCATATGCTTTCCAAGAGTGATTTTTCAAAGAACTGGTTTCCCCCAATGACAGGCATCCAAGTTCAACTATTCCATGATTTTTTTCCACTTGATGGGAGCAATAATGAGCAGGCAGCGTCCTGATTGCCTCACTTCTTACAATACCTTGGGGATCAGATGAGCTGGAGAGAAGGGAAGACTGTTTCAGTTCATGGAAAGATTGTTGATTACCTACCCGGCTTCTGATTCTGTGAATGGACAACAAAGGTATGTAGCTCTGTATTCCACTTCATCACAAATAGATCCACAATTGGCTGACCAATACAGGTGAATATCTGTCTGAATACTGAGAGGTAAATCAATCATTTGGTTGAGTTGGCTGGTTTTGCCCAGGCAGTTAGGCTGTTAATATATCTGCTGAATGTGCTGGACTTCAGCATGTATTTGGCATTGATAAAACCACCTGAGAAAATCCTAAACCAGAAAGCAGCAATGTGGAAATTTTGGTACCTCCTTGCCTCCTCATGTAATTTACTTTAGAGAGTGAGAATGAGAATGCTCTTTTCAGACAGTGTCATCTGTTATAATTGAAATACGTTCAGAAAAGTCTTGTTCTCCAAGTGATTGATGTGTAATTATAATACACAAGCCAGAATGTGCTACATGCCAATAATTTCTCTAAATGAGGGCATGAGGAAGGCATGCCAGCTCTCTGGAAATGACAGGATGTTGCTCAATGTACAGGTTACTGATAATTTTTTTTACTGTACACACCAATTGATAAGGGTTTGACATTTCCAGTCCTATAATATCTTTGTTGACAGCTGGGACCTCTGACTAAAAGGCAGGCATGTGTGCATCATAAAATGTTTTGTTAAAGTTAGATGGCAGTATTCACTGCAAGGTTTGTTGACACTTGGGTCTTGAAAATGTCTATGCCAACATCTGTGTTGTAATGACTGCTTAATTTAAACCGGTACCCTATTTTTATACAAATGAAATAAAATAAATGAGGTGTAAATGGGGTTACCTCGGATGAGGGAGTTGATTCCCAGTCTATTCATGAAGATATTATCCAAGTGTTCACCCCCTGTGAAGAGTTCAGCTACAACATACAGGTCAGGTCGGATCTGTCGGGCAGCATCCAGCATGTACTAAAAAGATACACCCAATAACCAATCTCTTTATTCAAAATGAATATTGGATGGGTACTAATAATAAGACTCAAAACTACTGAAGGTATTCTTTTTAAACAATCTAGAATTTATGCTAAGAATCTTACAACAGCATTGTACATCATGTCTAGAGGGGTGTCACTCTGTCAACACCTTTCTTAGAATTCTGTAGACCTTCAAAGGGGATATCTAGCAGTCAAACCTGCTATACCCCCTTTCTCCAAGTTATAAAAAACACCTCTGGATAATGATCAAGAAACGTGTCATAATAAACATCTGATAAAGAGGAAGTAAACAGGTGACATTGTGGTATTATATAATCGAAAATCCTCTATTCTCATACTTTCACTCTTATCTTGATATGATGGGAGAGAGAGAGAGAGAGAGGGGGGGGCATCAAAATTTCATATTTAACTAATAATTATCAATTTTAAGAACCTTATGTTTTAAGAAACAACATCATCAACAAAGTCTTAAATACATTATATATGTATGCCCCATAACCAAGATATTTACTTTACTGTCTTGACTGGCAATTGCAACTTTTTATCATTGATTATATAAACACTTTACATAGGTCCCAAGGGAAGTGTATTCATACCATTATGAAGAATAATATTATTGGTTACTTGGTGTAGTTTCAGTTTTGAGGAATTTTTATCCAGCCCAATTCGTTATTTTTCTCTCTCACTCCCGATTTCTGCATATTTTGTCCCACAAGAGGAAAGGGAAAGGGAAAATGAAAAACAAGAATTGAAACTAAAATTGTGTACCATGTTAAATTCATTTACAAAACAGGATTATTATTACTATTTATCATTATTTTAATACTTCACTAATGATGAATGAGTGGAAATTCACCACTGACCTATAGGACTTGATCCAACAGCACACAATACCAAGAATGTTTATGTACACGTATTATTGTGCCAAGGATGGATCACAATTTGATAAACCTATAGCATTGGTATATCATATTGCTTTTTTTATACCAACACTTTAAATGCCTTGTTATTTTTAATGTGTGTGTGTGTGTGTGTGTGTGTGTATACATATGTATGTATATATACATACACAAAGAATAAATACTAAAACATGGTTATTTCTAAAAAAGTAAAGTATTATGTATATTA
This sequence comes from Potamilus streckersoni, assembly GCA_016746295.1. Taxonomy (NCBI): domain Eukaryota; kingdom Metazoa; phylum Mollusca; class Bivalvia; order Unionida; family Unionidae; genus Potamilus; species Potamilus streckersoni. Next base: position 150,082 of record JAEAOA010000616.1, on the reverse strand, counting down.
TTATATATGTAATATCACTGTTTACAATATGTATAATTTTTGTTGAATATGCATTGATTTAGATGGAAGGTATGCCTATTATTATTATTATTATTATTATTATTATTATTATTATTATTATTATTATTTATTTTTTTATTATGACTTTATTTTTAAAGAGGGTAACTCAATTAGCTAAGAACTAATCTACCTTGAGGCCCTCATTCAAAGGAATTTATTTATTTTTGCTGCATCTATGAAGCCATTGTATATACTGGGTTTGGAAAGAGGAAATAGAGTGGGCATTTCTAATCTCAACTGGAATATTATTCCAGAGCAAAGTTCCAGAGTATTGGAAACTTTTTTAAAATAATTCCTTATTTGGTTTGGGAATTTTGTAATGTTTGGTAGACATTGATCGCAGGTGGGGAGTATTTTCAGGTAGCCTATACTTGAATAGTGATTGTAAATATTCAGGAGCATTATTATTGGCTATCCTGTACATTAATTTGGCTTTTCTTAAACAGATTCGGTCTTTAATAGGTAGTATTTTTAACTTACCAACTAAATTTTCCTTGCTTTCTTTCTGGATTGATATTAACTCAAAAGCTCTTTTTTGGATATGTGCCAGCTTTGCTAAGTTTTTATCATTTGAATTACCCCATACTGTATTACAGTAGTCTAAATATGTAACTGTTATAATAGTAGTCTAAATATGTAACTGTTATAATATAGTTTTTTGTGCTTTTCCTGGAGAAAGTGTCTTAGCCTACTGAGAAGCCATAAACTTAAATTGACTTTTTTTACTGATATGTTTGATATGTTCAGTCCATGATAGGTTATTATCTACCAAAACACCAAGTAGACTATCGTGACAGACCATTTGCAACCTTTTATCCTTCCATGTCAGACATAGTTCATCGCTATAAAGTTTTGTTCTTTTTTTCCATGTTGAGATAAGTAATATTTTATTTTTACCAGTATTAACCACCATGCCATTGCATGTGCACTAATATTCTAGTTTGTTTAAGGCATTCTGTAAAGAAATTTTGAGTTCTTGTTTTGTGTTTTGGATGTCTGACAATGTTGTGTCATCTGCATAGAGATCTGTAGATGATACTGAGTCCTTTAGTACAAGTGGTAGGTCATTAATAAATAAAATAAACAGTAATGGACCCAGAATTTAGCCATGTGGTACTCCACATCTAATTGTTTCAGGTTCAGACAGAACATTATTAAGGTAAACATGTTGTGTTCTCTCACTTATGTATGAAGTAAACCATCTAACTGTGCTTTCATCACATTGGTAGATTTTCAGTTTCTTCAAAAGGATTTCATGATCTACCATGTCAAAAGCTTTCCTGAAATCTACAAATACAGAACCTATTATTCTACCTTGATCAAGTGCTTGAAGCCATTTATCAGTTAGGGAGATCAAGGCAGTCTCACATGAGTGTTTCTGTCTAAAGCCTGATTGATTAGGGTATAACAGAAAGTGTTTGGTTAAATATGATATGAATGAATCATGGACATGCTTTTCAATCAATTTTGACAAGTTTGGTAGTATTGAGATTGGCCGGTGTTATCAGCCTCATCCTTAGGACCAGATTTGTGAATAGGAGTTACTTTTGCAGTTTTCCATATTTTGGGAACAGATGAGGATGAAATACTTAAATTGATTATGAATGTTAAGCTATCTACAATAGCAGAGAAAGAAGATTTAATGAGACGTGGACCAATCTAATCAGGTCCTGTAGCTTTCTTAGTATCAAGTTCACTGAGATATTTCTTAACAAAGTTTTTTGAGACTGGTGGGATGGAGAAAAATACCTCCTTAGAGATTTTGCTGCTGCAGAACTTTTTCAGTTCAATAAAGTTGTTTTCAATCACTGGTTCTTTTAACTTTGTGGTAATGTTGGTGAAAAAATCATTGAAAACATTTGCAATGTGATTGTCATCAGTGACTATGGTGTCAATTACCAAAAGTGAGTGGATTTTATTTATCTGATCTTTGTGTGTTCCTCCAGTGAGTTCATTGAAGACTTTCCAAAGGCAGTTTTTGTCGCTCTTTTTGTTTTCAAGCAATGATTGATAATAATTTTGTTTAGCTTTTTTGATCATATTTGTTAGTTTCTCCATACTTTATATTGTGCATGGTTTCCCATAGCCTTAAATTGGTCTCTTGTTTTCATAGCATCAAGGATTTCAGTTGTAAGCCAATTAGGTTGGATTTCATTCTTTACTTTACTAATCAAATTTTCACTCTTACTCCTATTACCTCTGTATTCTTGTGTTTGTATGCATCATTGTCTTCAACTAATTGACTTGGTTACAGCACAATATGGTACATAGCCTGATGGCAATCTGTTCATGTATTGCCTAAACATGTCACCCATTGCTGGTACATCTTTGGTCAGTCACTAGCCAATGAATAATGCACTCCAAAAACTCTACAATAGGTCTAAATTGTATATGCCTCTTAATATTCTTAACCATTAAAACTCTAGATGTTCTGCATATCCCTATGGTGGAGGATCTCCAAATCATTCAACTGTAAACAAATACCCAACATATATCTACTGAACATATCTACCTATCTACTAAAACCTGACAAATTGGGTAAGTATTAATTTTAGTTTTATGCATAGATGATTCAATAGCAATTTATGGCAATATAGCTATTTATTAATTAGAAAATAATATTGTTTTGTTGCAATTATTTAATTCTTAGGTAAAACAGACCAACCCACTTTTATTTAACATTCAAAGAGCAACATACCACAAAAATACCTCTAAAGTATGCACGTGTGTATGTATGTATGTATGTATGTATATATGTATGTATGTATGTATGTATGTATGTATGTATGTATGTATGTATGTATGTATGTATGTATGTATGTATGTATGTATGTATGTATGTATGTATGTATGTATACATGCATGTATGCTTGCATGCAGGCATGTGTGTGTTTGTGTGTGTATGCACGCACACATGTGTGTGTTCCTACTTATGTACATACATTTTTATTGAACCTTGGAACAATAGTGGCGAAATGGTGCCAACTAAAGGTAAAGTTTGAAACTGAACTGAAAATAAAAGTTAGGAAAAGAAGCCTATAAAAAATATGTAAACATAAAGTACGAGATAGAACATACAAAAACCTGAAGTTACAATTTTGTGTGTGTGTGTGACTTTGACTTTTAACATAACTTTAACAATTTTTCAGTTGTATCACTACAATGTTTTCATTGTGGCAGTTTATAGTGATATCTAAACAATGAGGCATCAAGCTGCAGACATTTAGCATGATTTCCCACCCAGTCACATTATCCTGGCACCAGGCTGACCAGTCCTAACACTAACCTCTTAATGCTGAGTGCCAAGAAGAGAAGCTGCAAGTACTATTTTTATAAGTCTTAGGTATACAATTTTGCAAAAAAAAGCATAAATATTTAAAAACTAAAAGACAAAGGTAACATAAAAAATTCTTAAAAAATGAATCTGTTGCATAAAGCTTAACCACTCTAAATGTCCAAGTAAGTTTCTTCATATACATACCCAAATACTTCTGTCTCAAACGGTGGTAAGCAACACGATCAAGAAGAATGCTTTCCAGTATCAGTGAAAGCTGACATAATTGAGTTTCAGTCTTCAGGAGGTATGCACAAGTCAGCAGTGCATGTCCAATATACTAACAGCACAATAACACATTATCTCTGAGATCCGTGCTAAAATTTTCCAACAGTGGGTTGGAATTTCTTCAGTTGGTGGAGTTTTCATTCCATATATTTTGCCAAGTATGACAAGCACACTGATTTATACAAAATTTGAAGTCAGTATATGGAATCTTCTATTCAGAACAGGTGACTGCCCTTTCTCGTCAGGAAGATAAAAGTTAAAAAACTGATACATCTAATAAAATATTAAACACATAAATGAAAAAAGACAGCACTGAATTTATAATAAACAAATATAACCACAACTGCAATAAATGCACAAATTGTTGTGTATTTGTCAGCTAATATCTATTTATAATTTTGTTTCATTTAAATCAAAATTGTACTGACACAAATACCTGTTATATCACAAGTTCATAGGTGATTCTGATAAATAAATATATAACCGTGGTAAAATTGATGGTTTTCAAGGTTTCATTTCTCACAGCATGTCATTTTCAAGAACAGTTTATAAATGATTCTCACTCATATTTCTGATAATAAACAATATTATCTGTATTCTCATATAAACATTCACAAATTATGAAGTGAAGTGACTTTTTTTGGTAGATACAATTTAGATGCATTGTAAATATCTTTGGATTTCATTTGTGAAGTGAAACATGATTTAGGTTATTGGAAGTGCTGCACTAGCTAGGGACAACCTTATGGGAGTCAATCTGCATCAATGCTCATTTCAGAGATGGCTTTCTTCTCAAGTGGTTTCTAACTGTGCCATGTACATGACAAGACAAGCTATCAGACCACATTTTAAACTATGAAAAGGACTGACCAAACAACAGACTGGACTAAGTAATAGATGTATAGAGACACAGAAAAAAAGAGAAAGATACAGGAAAGAAAATGAGGTCTCAAAGACATCAATATGTTCTTAAAACTGTATTTTAGTTTTCCTTTCCAATTCATCCGAAACTAGCATTCTGAGGGAAAAGGACAACACAAAAACACCATTAGTGTTATCATTTCCAAGTAAATTCAATATTACTGGGGTATGTATAAAAAAAAAAGCAATGATAGAAATTTCAGTCAGAGCATGAATAAAATGAATCAAACTTCTACATATGGTTCCCTATATTACCCTGAAGAGTGAATAAAACAGAATGGAGTATTTTTCTCTGACTATTAAACAGGAAGTCTGAAGACTAAATATGAGCACAAAAATGTGACCAGATTAGGTTCATATACATTACTTGCTGTATGTTGAAAGGACTTCATCTAAATTAAGTTAGGTCTGAACATAGGTGCAGGTGGTCTAAGATTGTTCATCTGGCTGGCATCTGCTGAACAGCCAAATAAAAAAGCAAGTAGACAAGAAATATGGGCCAGGAGAATGCTTTTTGTCTAAATATCTTCCCTGCTACTGATTTCATTTATTATGAAAAGACTTGTTTAAAGGTTTCTGTAGGTTTTATATCTCCATATATATATATATATATATTTGCTGGCACTTCAGCATCATTTGTACAATACTAAAATTCTCCTAAGCCAGAATACTTTGTTTCTATAGCTTGTCAAACTCTGTTAAGTGATTTTTCAGATAATGTTGTATATCTTAAGTCATTCAAGATGGGACACCTGCTGTTAAATCAGATCAAACTTTTAAGCATTTCAAGTCTGAATGCTTTCAATAAAATTTGGTCAAATTCTGTAGATTGGGTTTAGAGTTGCCATTTAAATGATTTTCCATTTTCGTAATGGCAAGAAGATTTGATGGACTATCTACATCACTGGTATACATAAGAAAACCATTAATATCAGAAAGCTTACTATCAAATTCAGTCAATTTCTGATCAACAGTTTCTGAGAAGTTGTTTACAGTCCATTTTCCTTTCAGTTAAGATGCCCCTTTTTGATGGTGGATTGGCATCATTTATGTAAATCTAAAAGCTCTTTATACCATGATGCTTCCTACAAAGTTTAGTTAAACTCTACAAAGCCATTTTCCCTTAGTTATTATGTTTTTCTATTTTTAGCAACACCGGCCATATATGAGGGCAGATCTGCTAAATATTTTTTTTAATAAAATTGAATGCCCTCTATGCCAAAATGCTGTCCAATTTATTCAAATTCTGCTAAATATTTTTTGTGAAGAGGTCACAGACGGATTTTTCTGTCTAAGTAATAGTGGTAATATTTGCTGTTTTGGGGTCAAAGGTCATTTCTAAGTGTAAAATAGGTTATACATGGCAGGAGTAAGAACCCCAAAACCCCCAGCAAGAACCACTGACTGACCCATGGGAAGCTACTGGCAGCTTTCTCAAGCCCAAGACTGGAATTCATGCAGGCAGAGATGAAATGGTAGTGACTGGTAAAGGCAAGCACTTTAAACCAGTCGGCCATCCTGGGCCCTAGTGGCCATATTTGATGGTAATTCAATATCAGCTGTGTGAATTATAAAGCCCTTTAATTCAAAATGTTTTCCATCAAACTGTTAAGCAGTTTTTCTATTTGAAAATCAGCATAATTTGTACAGATCTTAAACGTCTCCATGCCAGCATACAATTTGTCACATTTGGATAAATTCTATACAGTTGTTTTTGAGAAACTACTTAAAGTTATTTTCTATTTTAAGAGAAAGTGTCCATATTGGAAGACAGATCATCATAAGTTGTATAAATATAAATTATCCTTATGCCAAGATGCTTTCTGTCCAACATGATTTTGGAGAAGTTGCTGAAAGTTTGTTTTTCAGCACTGTTTGGTCCTAACTGGTCCAGTGGTTTTTTAAATAGAGTTTAAATAACATAGCAGAGGCACAAATGAAGATTCACAACTGATGCTGAGACATGCCATAACCTCACTTGCCCTAATGGCCAGGTTAGCTAAAATTCAATACTTGGCTATCTGGAAGAAAAAGTTTCATTTGAATGTTATCCAAATTGACAATGATTAAGAAATAAACAAACTAGAAAGATTGCCACACCATCAATTTTGATAAATAAATAGTCAACATTATCAGCAGTCTGAAAATTTCAACAGAACTACAGTTTATCATTAAGAAAATAAAATCTGTAAGAACTAATGTCAATACCTCAGCAACATGTATGGGTGTGCTATGACAGTTGTCCAATCGAATCGCATGAAATATTCTGACAGTAGTAATAGTGTAGTCTCTCATTCGTTGCCACAGATATGGACAATCAGCCTCTGTGTTTCCATATCGCAGCTTGACACTGTCTCCCCATACTATCAACTCACGCCGCAAATACACATTAGATCCTGAGAGAGAAGAAAGCATATTGTGTAGCAAATAATGTTTCTCCAATAATACTTATCAAATGATTTTAACATCTGAAAAAAATGCTCTCAAATCCAGCAAGCACAAAAAGAAGAAAATGCTGCTTTTGCCATCTATATAACAAATAGACCATAGAAAGAAACTCTTACCCATAACCTCCTATGACAATTACCAGGTGGCTACAGTTGCTTACTTGGTTTCTTCTCAAGTGATACATCAACATGGATGTTTACAGTTGCTTAGAGGTATGGGAGGTTTAACAGTACTGTGATTGGGTAAGTATTCTCAGAGTAACATAATTTAATACAATTTTTGTTTCCTCTTTGAATACATTCTCTGATCACATTAACATTAGAAAAACATGTAATAGGAGAAGGCAATGCCAAGCATCCAACCTTATCTTAGTTATCTTTTGAAAGAAAAAGACTAACATGAGACCAGCATGACCAACAGTCATATAAGCTAAGGACAAGCATATCAGAAACATAAGGATGTGCTTCCTTCAACTAATCTGGTGATGGTCAGAGCTGGAACAACCAGGCCTTTCAGATTCAATTCTTGACTCTGCAATGTTAGATCATGAAAATTTAAGCTTGAGAAGCTAATGGCTTCCATTGGATCTTAGATTGAGATGTTTCGGTAGAACACAAAGCTTGCAAAGACAGATCAAATTTCATGAGCTAAGATCTTCATGAAGTGCATCTAATGTTTGAAATTTTTGAGTACATTGAACAATTTATCCACTTAAGCCATGATGAAAGGGCATATTGTTCCCTGGCTTCACTGGATGAAGGTAGCATAGTCAGGCCTCACTGAACTTCCATGTAATTTGGTTGAGAGCATGGACAGGGCCATCTGTGAACTTACTGACAGAGAAGAGACAGATGACTACTTTTTGATTTCTCAATGACTGCAAAAGGGTCTTTACTATCAAACCTGGTTGTATTATGAGGACCATGGAAACATCTTATATGAGCTGGAGATCCACCAAAAAAAGCATGCTGATGCTGGAGCTATCTAACATGTTTTATTTAATAGCAGCTTCAAAGAAGTTCTGGATGAAGCTTCCAACTAACCTGAAAATGAGCGATGTCAACAGTCAGGGCAGATGCCATTTAGGAAATATGGTTCCAAATTACATGGAAGTTCAGTGAGACCTCACTATATTACCTTCATCCAGTGAAGCCAGGGAACAATGATATGCCCTTTCATCAAGGCTTAAGTGGATAATTCTTATACTGATCAATATCAGTTCTACCATGATGCATGACTCTAAGATCATGCAATGGTAGCCTTTGATAGTAAATGGGGCTAACTTTTCATATTGCCAGAAAAAACACTTAACAAACTGTGTGATTGAAGCGCTCAATGGGATGATGCTGTTGATGTTGCACAAGTCCCTGAAAACAAGCCACTTTCCCTTATAACACCTTCTTATTTATATTTTCTCCAAAACTGAAAGGCTCAAATTCTGTCTCCACATAGTTCTCCTGAAAAAAAGAAGGTGTGAAGGAGTAGCCTCCCAAAAAGGGATAAAGTGGTCTGGCCCATTCTTGCCATTGAATCAATCAGAACATCGAGTTTGTTGGGAATACATCTGATTTGGACTGTTATATTCATTTGTGCACACCAGTGCAAAAAGTCCCAAATCAGAACCATGAGTCTGGTGATTTTGTGACAATGTTTAGTGGATCCTTCCAGAAACTAGATAAGTTTACTATGGCCTTCTTTTTCTTCTGGCTAATATTTGCCTCTGACTGCAAGATAATTTGTTGATCTGAGTAAAGTGGAAAAGGAGTGTTATGTTCTACCCAGATCATCAATATTTTCAAGACTGTGTCTTTATTATATCAAACTTTATATAAAAATCAAAAATGCCAGCAGATATTTCAATACATATTTTATTTTTTCACACAATAATGTCGCTAAAATTATATTTGAAAGAATTCCAAGCATCTCTGCAATTTTCACTAAATTTTTTAATATGAAATCAATTTTAGTAAAACCTCCATTTTAAACTCAAAATCCCTAACTGGCTAAAAATTTGGGATTGTTATTACTTTGTGGCCCTACTGAAATTAAGATGTGTTTTCTAAAAAGGACACCATAGCATGTGTTGTGAAACTGGCTGGATATCGACCGAGGCAGTTAAAATGCTTCTTTCAATGTAAGTTAAAAAGTTTTTCTTCTTTAAAGTAGTTACAAACTTACAAAAATGTTTGCCAATTTCTTCAGGTTGCTGTGACAATGTACCAATAAACCTGTGGTCTTGAAAATTATGGTGACCTGGGGTGATCTGATGACAGTTTACAAAATACTGACATTCTATGGCTCCTAACATACTGCAGATTTAACTCTTAAAGAAGTGGGACAGTTCATAAAAGTGTCAATGTGAATGCAGCTATCACTAAGAAACTGTAGCTTTGTATGCATGAAACTGCAATTTCTTAATTTAGGATAAAAACCACAAATATATATAAAGGATCCATTCATGGTTTTTAAACCTGCCATCTTTTCATATTGGCTGTTGGATAGGCATCATTTTCATTTTGGACCAACAAGACATCATAATGTTTTTTTTCTTCATCAATATGACAATCTCTTCACATGAAGTAGAGTAATAAGATTCTCAAGATGACCATAACATGGATGTCCAAATGACACCATTTTCACTGGACATCAGATTGGCACATTTTCATACAGAACCAGTTTGACATCACAGGAAGTATTCTGGTAAAAACCATGTCTATATAACTTTTTGTTCAGAAGAAGCAATATGATGATTTAAAAACTTGCTGCCAGAGTCCATATTGGATGTCCAAGCAGAAACATTTTCATTTAGGACCATTTAGATATCATAGGAAGTCCTCTGGTAAAAACCACACATCAATATTAGTTTCAGTTCCAGAGAAATAATGATAGATTTTTAAGATGGCACTTGTGGCAGCTATACTGGCTATCAGATCAATGCAATTTAATTTATTTCTGTCCACATACCATATGAAATCTTTTTTGTGAAAATCCCATCTTGATAATGCCATCCAATGACATGATTTTCAAAATGATTGTTGTATGTAGTGGTCATAACTAGACCACTGGATGAATGCATGCATACAGTTTCATGAAAATTATAGAAGTGCTGGTAACAACCCATTCTAATGGATGGATGGATGATGGTCATTGGATGATGGACAGCTGGCCATCCCATGTTCTTCTGGTGTATGATATGTAGAGCTAAAAGCAACAGACAACAAAAATACAGAACAATGAATTATTAACTAATTATACCATAAATACTTAGTAATGTCTTTTTTAAGACTTTGTAAGTGAAACTATGGTAAACAAAATGAACTATGAAATTATAAATATAGGTTATACCTGCTTCTGCAAAATTCCGAAGTGGATTATCCCCCAACACCCAACCATTGGAAGCCATGATAAACTTGGCATTGTCGCTAAACACTGCCTTTTCCTCTTTCTCCAAGGAACCAACAAGCTTTGCTGGGAACACAAAGTAACTACAAAAAGAAATTAGGCAGTCAATTAACAACAAATGACTAGATGCAAAAATTTCTACATAATGACAAATGGATCATTGAATCTCTAAGTATACAATTGTCAGAATGAAGTAAAAAACAAAACAACTGACTTAATAGTTTCCACATAAGGATGCCAATGTGATCAATCAGAAAGATGCAAAAGAAGTAATCAGTCACTAAATGACTAACAAACTTGCATAATTTTAATCAAAAACAGAATTATAAAGAGTATTTTTAAGAAGTTTACACACAACTATTCTGAGAAAGATACTCTTCACAGGGTCAGTAACTAATGTACAGGATATTCTTTTTTGCACATGTAAAGTTTAGCTGTTTTGTCCTAAAAGATAGGTCTTAATTTTGTTAAGTCTGAAAAGAAAAATCACTTTGTTTTCAATATCCTGACTTACCCTATATTTCACATACCTAACCAATATACTTTCTATACATGACAAAAGGAATTTTGAAAAAAAAAACAGAATTACAGCTTTGCTGAATATTCTGACCAGTTCCAAGGTCACAGAATTAAACACCATGTAATATAATGCATCAAGTTTTCAAGATCTTAATGAAATACATATACAATACAAAATCAGCAGCAACAGCATCACTATCACCATTACCACCATAATCATCCTGACAGTGGACTATAAAACTTGAGTGATGTTTTTGACAACCAAAAAAAAACAACAATATACCTGTGCATCAGTGGTTCCTTCATGGTGACTGTTCCAAGTTTTTCACCATCTGGATTCACAAATCTCCACTTAGCATTTGCCACATAATTTGTTACTGCTACTTGAATATGTCCTGATATTTCAGCAATTCTTGCCTCATTTAGTTCTGTCAGCGTTCTCTTCAAATCTTCACAACAAACTCTGATTCTTTCCTCGCGGCTAAATACTCCTGGTCTGAAAGACACAAAAATTAACCATACAATGGTACATGCAATTACAAGTACCAATTCTCTGCTGAAGTTAGAAGCAATAATTCATATATTACCGAAATGCATGAATTCATTACCACCTAGATGAATTCTTAGTTTAAAAAAAAAAGTCATGCCATTTTCATTAATTTCAAGGTTAATTTTAAATAATTGTCAGCCAATGAAACTCCGCAGACATTAAAAAAAAAAAACATAGCAAATTTGGTAACACATATTCTTTATAATTTCTGTTAACTTCTAAGATAAATGTTGAGAAAAATATTCCCATGAATGATTAAAAGACTAAAAAATCTTTTATTATTGTTTATAATTTATAGCAAAAACACCAGAAGGTTTACTTTCAAGTTATTAACTGAATGGGAAATTTTGGACCAAAAACTATTTCTGAATCAGGTTTAAGAAGATTTCAACATAATGAGGTTTTTGTAATAATACTAGCTGACAGCAACATAGCACTCCAAAACAATTACTAGTTTTTTTAATGTAGCTTTAAAAAAATTTCTGTCATATTGCTACAATGTCTGCAGTGTGGTAGTTTATGGTGATGTCTAGCACTGGGGCATCATGCCGTAGACATGTAGCATGATGTCCCACCCAGTCACATTATCCTGACACCAGGCCAACCAGTTCTAACTCCTTATACACCCTCAGCCTGTGGAGGCACTAATCAGTAGTTAACATGTTAGTATTTCATACTGAAGGACATGGGCTTGATTCTTACCACTGGATCATCCTGGCTTCTTTTGCATGGTATGTCCTTGGGCAAGGAACTTTACTCTGATAACCTTGCCACTATATAACCTACTTAAAACACCAAACCAAAATAAAAGCTCAAGGTATAACAGTGATAACGAAATCACAGTGTAATCATTTACTGATCTAGATGTAGCAAATGAAGTGACCGTTTGTAACCAGAAAGGATGAGTAAAGTTAGACAGGACCTCCACTGAAACAAATTAAAAGAGTCCCTCAAAAGGATAACACTCTCTTGTCCAGAACAAACAGTAAAGAATGCTATATAATACTATTTCTTCTTGTTTACTGCTCAACGTTGAAACTGATATTTCTGGGCAATAAGCCTTTCAATTTAGCCATTGTGGCAGTCATATTTGCTGTAATATCTGCATTAATTAGGACAAAGTAGATACCATTGTAAGTCTTCTATTGAAAATCCAAAGAAGAATTATTGACAAGAATTTCAATATATTCATTGTAGCAGCCATATTTAAGGTCAGTTCAGGACCAACCAGATACCATAATTAGTCATTTGGTGAAAATCCATTATCCATAAAATTTTGTATTCAGGAGGAATATTAATACAGTAGAACCCCATAATATAGCAAGCTTTATTATAACATGAATTTTGCAACAATTTCACCAATTTCTCAAAATTTATTAACAAAATAATCAAAGAGTTTGATTTATTAATTCTGCAAGCCATGTTGCATTAATGAAAAAAAAATGTCTTATGATTACATTCTTCATTATGTGAATAAAGTGCATTATGTGAATATTTCTATTCATGAATGTTAGTTTATTTTTGAAAGAGTTCAGCTCATAAGTGTACATTGTATTATTACTGATCCATGAATAATAAAGACTTAGGACATATATGTACATACACACTGAACCATAAATGTGCCTCATTTTTCCTTACATAATTCTGCTATCATTTTTTTGCACTGAATTCAGACAAATAATGATATATGACAAAATACTAAATATTATACTTCTATGAAATTATTGAATATTAATATTATACTTCTATGAAATTATTGATTAATATTATACTTCTATGAAATTATTGAATTTTAATATTATACTTCTATGAAATTATTGAATATTAATATTATACTTCTATGAAATTATTGAATATTAATATTATACTTCTATGAAATTATTGAATTTTAATATTATACTTCTATGAAATTATTGAATATTAATATTATACTTCTATGAAATTATTGAATATTAATATTATACTTCTATGAAATTATTGAATATTAATATTATACTTCTATGAAATTATTGAATATTAATATTATACTTCTATGAAATTATTGAATATTAATATTATACTTCTATGAAATTATTGAATATTAATATTATACTTCTATGAAATTATTGAATATTAATATTATACTTCTATGAAATTATTGAATATTAATATTATACTTCTATGAAATTATTGAATCTCCTGCATTTCATGAATTTGATACTCTAACTGCTCATGCTATAAATTAAACTTCATTTAATATGCACCGATTTAAGATGGTAGCTGTTCCAAAAATGCACACAGTTTTGAACCACCTTTATTACCATCCTCCATGCTATTTGTTTGGTGCATGCAACATTTTCTTCACCTAGCTGACTTGGTTGGTTACAGCACAGTTCAGTAGATAATGCAATGTTTTGTGGATCCTGACAACTGTGTTATAGCAGAGTTACACTGTGTAATTTTTTGGGTAAGGGTAAAAGCAATTTTAATATGCAATACATGTTCTTACCTGCTACTTTTCCAGGACTCCAAGTCACTAGTCCAAGCTAATTAGCCCCAAATTCAATTAGTATTAGCATTGGTAGACCCAAACTGAAAAGCATGTGATGCAAAACAGACTCCACTGAATGAAATGTGAGACTGCCTAAGACAGCTCTCATAAGATCACTCAAGGATGAGTGATTCAAACAGGTGTCTCTACAGCCTTAACTTCATGGACTTTAATTCTCATGAAAGAAAACTGTCTAAACAGTGAGAGGCTGATAAGCTCTCTTGAGAGTGAGGACAATCAACCTGGAAATAGCAGCTGTGAAAGTATCAGAGCAACATTATGAGGCAGACAGAGGCTTTGGACAAATTCTTCACCTTCCGAAGAATAAAATAAAAAACCCTAAAAGCTCTAGCTGGGCAAAGGAGCTTATCTTGATCATGGCTAGATATGACTGATATGACTGAGACTCAATATGAAGTGGAACTACTGAAGGTAGCTGATCCGTTGCAGGAAATGTTAGCGAAGAGAATCTGAATCTTAGTTACCACTGAACCATTAATGACCCTTTTCTATTGACAAGATATGTAACTCACTCATTCCTGATGATGCTAGTGACAGCAGTCTTAAAAAAAATGATTTGCAAAGAAAGCTTCACTCAAAGTTCATAAGAAGGTTTTGACAATGACCAAAAAACATACAAAAGATTCCATTGGTGAACAATATACTGGTCTCAGATATTTAAAATAACTGAGATCAGAAAGATGAGTGTCTGATACAACTGTGAACCCCTAGTAAATCTAGTGTTAGACAGGATTGCCCTATAGCCCTTAATAGTGGATACCAAATATTTACTTTCCTTAAAAAATAAAAAAGAAAATGTGCAATTTCTTTCTTAGGGGGATAAATGGATCAACACATTTTCTTGCTGCACTAATCAAAGAAAATTCTCCACCTTACATAAACCTTGAAAGCAGACTGCTTTCTAGCCTGGATGATACAGTTGGCAACCTTGCCTGAAAACTGGTCTTGGCAGGTTGAATTCATGAGATGAGCCAGAAATATAGGTGGATCTGTGGGATGTTGTAATGGAAAGACACTAAGGCTTGCAACAGCAGGTCCATTGTCTGTGGTAGTCTCTTAAGCCTATCTACAAACAAGTTGAACAGGCTGATGAAGCATGACTGTTAGGACTATAAAAGGCTGCTAGAATGAGCTAAACATGGAGATCATTACTTAGTAGAGAACTTGCAGAATTATTTTAAATGGTGGGAAAGCATATATACACCATTGTCAGTCTATTCTGCATGTTGTATTAATCTGTGCAATGATTTCTGTAAACAATGGATCATGTTTTATTTTTGGCCAAAAATCAAATTTGTAATGAGAATGATTGTCTTTATGTTTAGGTAAGTAATATTCATAAAGTATATTAAAAAATCCCCCATTTCTATTCTGAATGCATATGAAAATGAGACTTCTAAATGTCAACACAAAGACACATACCATGACCATCTTGATCTTGTTACCCAAAATCTATAATACATGCTCCTATTCATCAAAACCTCCTTTATAATATTTATCTTTTCAAATCAAACTAATAAATAAATTATTTAAACACTACTAATCTTTACCAAAAAACCATAATGCATCTTAATTCAAGTTTCTGATTTTTCAAAAACGTTGTACCATATCAATTTTATAACTGCTTACCAACTTGTCTACCTGCCACTCAAGTAAGGGCGTCAAGAAATTCTTCAGTAGATCTCTTTTACCATAAACAAGATACTGTAAAAACATTACATCCAGTTCACTGTTGATTCTCTTCAATTTAATAACTTATTAAATTTATATGTTGATTAAATACTAATTTTTATTTTAAAAATTAGTTTTGTTTGCTTAAAATCTCCTACCATTTAGTGACACTGTTACAATGATATTGATGCCCCGAGTGGCCAAGTTGTCTAAAGTGCTCTGTTACAGTTCAATGCCATCTCACCTCTGTCTGCTTTTGGGTTCAGCCATTGTGGGTACGTGAAAAAGCTTGCCAGTAGCTTCTCATGGGTTGGTGGTTCTTTCCAAGATTTTCCTGGGTTCTTCCTCCACCATTTATTCTGGCCACCTATCTTGTGTTGAAAAAAGGCATTAAACCCTACAACAACAACCACAATGATTTCTTTAAAACCAACTATAAAGCTGACCTTGTTCCTTGGCTGAAATTCTAACAGAAATAGTCCAATGTAATATATGCTATTTCCAGAATCCAATGCATAAACATTACTTCTTATCAACAGATATGTGCAGAATAGGCTGACATGAGTCCTGAGAACATATGGGTAGTATGCCATTTGTCCAAAGTATTATTATTTTGAACAGAATGTTCTGGTTACAATGACCACTTTTCAAACTGTAATGACTGTAATACTTTATTTTATCAATAGGTCAAATTCAGTATGTATTTTGTGACAATATTGGTAAAAGAAACATTACAAGTGCAGAGAAGCCAGATTGTGGTGTACCACACGACTCCCTTTGGATGTACTATCTATCATGACATTCCTCTGACAGGAATGTGAAAGAGTAATCTCCACCAGAACAGATTCCAGACTTCTACACAATGAGAAGGAACACCTCCCTGACACCTGAAGTACACCACTACAGATGTCTCATCAGCAGCAACATCTCTATGCCTTTTGAGGTGACATACCTCTTTGAGTCAAGATTCACTGCCTGTATTTCCAATTTGTTCATAATATTGTTCAATTATTCTCAGAATCAAAATCACTAATGAACTACCTAGTCTGATCCAGGTAAGCACCCCGTACCAAATCTGATTAGTCAGCAGCATACAGAAAGGTGAGTTCAGAGATGTGAATTTAAATACCAGTCAATAACAGGTCCAGATCAGCCACCAATGTAGGTGTGATGAAGATCTGATTTCCAATCCCAAGCTGGTAGAGGTTCCTTAGTCTCTAGTTTGCTAGAAGCAGGAACTGTAGAGAGTTCAGGTATCTCTAAGAAAATCTGGAAATCTGTAAGCCACCTTACCAAACTTTCTTCTATTACAAACCTAAACCACCAGGTGGTTACTCCTTAGGCTATTTGGTGTTAAAGAACAAAGGGACAAACCAGCAAATAAAAAAGGTGAATGTGGAGGCAATATGAATCTAAGTTGCTATGGAACATACCTTGACAGTCAATCTGGGCTGAATAGTCTTTAAATTACTACATCATCATACATTGCACACAACTTTAAGCATAAACAAGTAAAATTCAAATGTTTTGTATATATCATTTCACTTTTCCCATAAACATAAGAAAAAAATAATTGAGTAGGAAGTATTCAATTAAATATGAAAACTACAAATAAATAAAATACAAATGAAAGCTGAGATATAGAAGACAATACCTGAAATATTCATTATTATTAAAGGAGTGGGTTGGGTGATCTGTTCAAAGGAAAGTCTTCAAATCTAATCTCATGCTTAAGATCAACACATATATATAAAGCTTTTCTGTTTAACACCTAAATGGCCACTTGTGCTCTTTGTGGTTCGTTGGACTTTTGATACAAAATATTCTGGCAGAACTGTCAAATGCATCTCTTTAATTATTTAAATATTCTGATTTTACATATGCACCTCCACATAAACCTTTTGCTGTCTGGTACTGGTGAAGGTGGCTTTATTATGTAGAAAATCTTTAAATAAACTGTTTTTATGAGCATCATATCCAGTTAAGTGTCTCCATGTTTAAGCTTGCTGTAAAGGTTTCAAGTGACCGGGGTCACTTAATTTGCAAGTGGAGTTATCTTTCTTTATGCATCTGTCAAACACAACAGAACACATGTACTGAATTGTTCTTACTCATAAAAGGGACATGAAAATCTCAATGTTCATACCAAATTGTATCAAAATATTTTGAATGGTTCTTGGGCTGTGCTATGAACAAGCAGCATTCCATATTAAGATATGAGGTTATTGTCAAGGAAAATAATTATATAATGAAAATGATGAGATAATGCTATTAAAAGTACATGTATTAAAAGGCACAGGTAGGTCTGTGAGACAATTCATACCACCAAATTGCATTTCAATACATTTAAAGGTTCTTGAGCTATATCAGACACAAGCAAAACCTAAGTGAAGATATGAATATGATTGTCATGGGTCATAATAGGAGCTGAGGAGACATAACCCATGCAATGCACATTGTTGTATATCTGACAATGTACACACCATACTGAATGAGAATATGCTGGTTACAAGAACCTGTGGCTGTAGATATTTCACACTGATGATAAATCCAAAACTGTATCTGAAAAGACAAATCCTTCAAAGGCACACATACAAGGAATAAGTAATTCATCAACAAGATGTCATCCAAATGAATGAGGGATGCAGAGCTATGGTGGATAACAGATACAGACAGAAAAGGTGATTACAACATAGCTCTTGCATCTTGATGCTGTGATCTAATAAAGAAATGACAATAGCAGTGGGTA
This sequence comes from Potamilus streckersoni, assembly GCA_016746295.1. Lineage (NCBI taxonomy): Eukaryota > Metazoa > Mollusca > Bivalvia > Unionida > Unionidae > Potamilus > Potamilus streckersoni. Next base: position 131,649 of record JAEAOA010000616.1, on the reverse strand, counting down.
TATAGATGAAAATTTAGAATGATTACTGGTATTGTGTACAAGCCTTTTTTAAAAATCAAAATCATCTTTATCTATGCTCTGTGCACGTGTACTGAAGCTCAAGGGAAATTTAAATTTTAAAAATACCTTATTTTATCTACACCATCAATTTCAAAATATCTTCTTTGGGACATTTATGTTTAAATTCCTAAAATAAAAATCACTAGTGAAAATTGTTTTTTAAAAAAAATATATCCCCATGAGACGAGCAAAATCAGCAAGTAATCCAAGGTCAAGAAAGGGTTTTTATTATATTATTTGGTAATATCATCATGAGGAAAAGGGAGCATGATGCCTTTCTGAAAGACATACTAAAGCAGATGACCAGGTTGGCCTGTGCAAGTACCAAACCTATGACCCTTCAATTACAAATCTAATGCTCTACCAACATAAATTTTTCCATTTGTTTATGTCACACCTAACTTCCCATGTAGTATATTTATGATGTAGACTTTCTGTGATTATGTGACTCTCAACTGGCTAGTATAACACCTGAATTCTTAATTCAATAGACAATAACAATTAACCATTACTAGGTTAAAGCAACATTACTCCATTGTTTTGGCAGGATAGGTTTGGATTCAGTTTTTAACATTTGTTAAGATGGATTATACTAATGTGTAATCAGAAGAAATTTGAAAAGGATTAATGATATTGATGTATTATGGTTGAATCTGGAACAGCATTTTAACAAATCAAACCTAAAGCATTCACATAGTCTGCAAAAAGAACTATTGACAAGGCTGTGTTCACAAACTCAACTTCAGTTCACACTCAACTTTTAAACTTCACTAATGAATCAAATGATTTACTAAAGTCAATAATGTTGCTAAAATATCATTAGCCTTTTTGTTAAATATATGAAATATCATGACGTCCAAAATTCAAAAAGAGCAAAATATGAATTTTACTGTGATCTTAAGTTGAGTTTTTTGAGTACAGAGACAGATTTATAACTACAAGAAACTCAACACCAACAATATCCAATATAAATGAAACTGTGAATAAATTATAAGCTAGAGCTAACAGACCTAATGCCTTAAATGAAAGATAAATCAATGGTAATGGTATCTGGCTGTATTTATAGTAAGTAATCATTTAGTTAAATTACTTATTTTCTGAATGTCTGACAGGTCTTATTGGAACATTTATTCAAAATATCACATGTGAAATATCAGTTATTAAATTTTCAAAAAAGGATATTGTAAATGGAAAAATGGATAGTTTCAAGCCAAAAGGAAGAAATAGAATATCCTTTAGAAATTCACAAGCTGCGGTAAAATGATTTAAACTTAATTTGTCTCAAGAAATCATAACATATAAAAAGTACAATGAATGTCGCAGTGAAACATGCCCAATAAGGTGCCTGAAATCCATCACATTTGCACTTAAGATTTACATATACATCTGATAAATATACATCAAGTGCATACTTTCAAAAATGGAATCATCCACCACAAAAATGCAAATCTGTGAGTAAATTGTTTCTCCAAGAATACTTGCCCAATCACAATACATTTAAAATATTTGCCAGCTCCCACTCCAATTCAACTAAAAGATGAAAATCATCTTTTCTGTCTCATATTAACCAAGGACAATGACTCTTTACAATTACATCCCCTTTTCACCACCAGGTGTAGCTAGTTTGTAGCTAAGTGATATACTAACAAGGATGCTTGCATGGTGGGGTGGTTGGGAGTGTTTCTAAGTACAGTGTGACCCCGCTATAGCACACTCCATTATAACACAAAATCGGATATAAAAATAGTGTCAGTCCATCTGTCGCTTACTAGTAATTAATGTATTTTTTTAGAAAGAAGTTTGTATGTGGATAGAAAATAAAATTCCTATTTTTTTTACTCACAAAATTAAAATCTTCAGAACACTCTCATTTTCTGTACTAATCACTGTTAGAAAAGAACACATCTTGGCCTTTCTTTTAAATTTCTGATGCAAGCATGGAAAGCAGCATTTCTCTGCTGCCAGAAATGCCACAACCTCCCCTCAAAACAAAATAACAAAACACAGACAGTAACTTGTTGGTTCATCTAATAGTCATGTTACAGGGACTAGCTACAATCTACATATTTTTGAATACGGGAATAGTAACTGCTACAATTGACCGATCAACAGCAAATTCCTATTGTTTATAAAATGTACACAGCTGAAAAAAATTTTGCTTAAACTTCAAAGAAAATTGATTACCAATGAAGCCCAAATTATTTTGTGTAAATACTAAGTAAATGAAAAAAATATCAGTCTCAATTAATTTTCTACAATTATTTGAGGGGCCTTGAGTGGTCTAAAGTGCTCACCATTACAGATCACTAACATCTCACCTCTGCATAGGTTTGTCTCCGGTTAGGCCAATGTGGGTATGTGAGAAAGCTTGCCAGTAGCTTCTCATGGGTTGGTGGTTCTTTCTGGGGTTTTTCCCAGGTTTTTTATCCACCATTTATACTGGTAGCCATTCGCATATTGCTAACTGTATGCAATTATACAGGCAAAACTTTTGTTGAGTGGACCAAATGCCTTCTTCATCAAGGTGCTGTCACATGATTTTTTGGTCTTTGTTCAAGGTTAATTTCTGTGTGTGTGTGTGTGTGTGTGTGTGTGTGTGTGTGTGTGTGTGTGTGTGTGTGTGTGTGTGTGTGTGTGTGTGTTTGTGTGTGTTAATGCTCAAAATCTATTTTTTGCCCATGTTGACCCTGTTATGATTTTGACCTGGTTGTAATCATCAATAAGAACACAACAGTGGTGTGAAGCCCAAAACTCTATCACAACACTGTTGAGCCCATTTCCTGTAAACATCTGCTTTTGTAGACAATAATATAATATTAATCTTAGTGTTCCATGTACTCTAGTCAACACTTCTTTCTGTAATGGAAATATGACATTGGGAGACATGCATCAATGGTAGAAATAATCTGATTACTTACCTTACCTCATGATATGAATTTATTATTGGTTCTGGATACATTTAAAATAAAAGGTGGCTGCTTGTTAGGGCAACATTTTACATTTTTATATTAATATGCTGGCTGCTGGCCATGTTAGATTGGTGGCCATTGTTGAGTGGTACTTTTGAACACAAACTCTGCCTGGTTGAGCCACTGACACAAATAATCATACCTCTGGCATGATCATGACTGTTGATCATGGGGTGCCATTGTGCTAGTAACAACATTTGTAATGGGCACTTAAAAAGATGACTGAGCTGAATAATAATAATAATAATAATAATAATAATAATAATAATAATAATAATAATAATAATAATAATAATGAGGACTTTAAAAAGTGCCTAATCATTTGGAGCTCTAAGCACTTTACAACATTTGACAAGACTTAAAAAAGTTGTTGCTATTGTGGGGCTTAACACCATTTTTTTCAGCACACAATAGACTATATATTGCAGCCAGTATTAATGATGGAAGAAGAAACTGGAAAATCTGCAAAAAGAAACAACCAACCCAACAGAAGCTACTGGCAAGCTTTTTACATATCCACATTCGCTAAATCTTTGACTTGAATAAAAACATATAAAATGTGATCACTGTGTCTTTGTGTCTAAGTGCAGTGGCCAATTCGTTCTACGTTGCTGGGCCCTGATATGCAAAAGAATACTACCCATATGATTTCAACTTCGTAGTGAGAAAAATGAGAATACAAGTGTCAGAAGAAGAGCTTAAGCATCTTGTAGGTGGATACATATGGATGAGGTCAGATAGGAATTTTGGACCGAAGCCCATCAGTGAAACGTAGCACAGAGAACAAATTTTGTGTTTAATTCTGGGTCATATGGATAGCCAGTGTAGGGTACAGAGCAGTGGAGAGGTGTACTCTGATCGTGGTACTCTAAGGATGATCAGAGCAGCAGTGTTTTGAACTTTTTAAAGTTTCTGAAGTAGACATTGAGATGAACTAGACAGAATTGAATTACAATAGTCCAGTCTTAAAAGTACTCAGGAAAACACAAGTGTTTTAGTGGCATCAGCTGACAGATACTTACGAATGGAGCTGATGCATCTCAGCTCAAAATATGCAGCCTGGCATATGTTCATGACATGTTGATGCAATGAGAGTACTGTCAAGAGTGACACCAAGGTTTCATACTGACTGCTTGAATTTAATGTTGGTGTTGCTGATATTTATTGTCTGGGGTAAAGGATGTGAATAAAAAAAGTGTGTTCTAATCAGGATGGCTTCAGTTTGATCATCATTCATGTGCAGCTTGTTACATGTCATCCATGATTTCACATCAGAAATGCACCTCTCTATGATTTCACATCAGAAATGCACCTCTCTATGCTTTGGATGGTAGTTTCAACTTCAGCTGGATGGCTGGATTTGTATATTTGGGTGTCATCAGCATACAATTGGTGAGACACTGGATGATGATCTATGACATGTAAAAGTTGCTGAGTGTATAGAATGAAGAGAACAGGTCCAAGAACAAACCCCTCTGGAATACAACAGCTCAGATCAACTGGGCTGGAGTGTTTTCCATTTGCAGACACAATTTGTGTCCTCAAGACCAAGTAGGACTTGAACCTAGTAAGGCCATATTGTTAATGCCAAATACATGCTGGAGACAGTGAAGTAATATATCAATGTCTATAGTGTCAAATGCTGCAGACAAGTCAAGGAGAGTGAGGACTGTAGTCTTTCTGCCATCCAAAGCATAGATAAGGTCGTTGACTACTTTCAGAAGTGCCGTTTCAGTACCGTGGAGAGGGCGATATGCAGTCTGTACATTGCTAAAAAGACTGTTTGAATTCAGATGAGATACAAGTTGGGATAGAACAACTTTTTCTAAGATTTTTGCCATGAATGGGAGATTAGAAACTGGGTGGTAGTTTATTATATCATTATGGTTAAGTGTTGGTTTCTTCAGCAGACGCTTTACAATGGCAGTTTTGTAATATAATGGGAATTCCCCAGATGAGAGAACAGCAGATAGTGAATGCAATATTGTAACCATGCACTCTAGCAGCTGTGACATAATTGGATCCAGTTCACATGACTTTGGTGCACTCTTCATCATGATTGTATATACTAAATTAATACTGGCCACCAAGTATAGCCTATCGTGTGCTGAAAAAAGGCGTCAAGCCCCAGAACAACAACAACAACAACAAATCCATAGAGACAGGCTCAAATGCTGCTGAATGTTGCTGCTGAAATTATGTATCACAACTGTATGGTGATGACGAGTCAACTGAAATTTTGTTGTCAAGTTTATCTCCGATGGTTTGTACTTCGCCACAGAAGAAATCTGCAAACAGGTCCGGAAGGTTAACTAAAGAGAGGGTAGCTGGAAGTGGTGTACATTTGTTTTTGCAGCTGGAACTTTCTGTGATCTTAGTACTGTAGTGGGCCGATTTCGCTGCATGGACTATGTTTGTGACATTCTTCATATTGGCATCATAAATCTGCTTATGAATAGTGAGTCTGGTGGAAAGCCAAAGTCTCTCAGCTTTATGACGGTCTCTTTTAGCAGTGCAAAGCTGGTCCCTAACACTGCTATACAACGGAGAACATTTCTGAATTGCTACTTTGCATTTGGTTGCTGGGGCATGTTTGTCAAGCAATGAATACAGGCAGTTATGAAGTTGTTCTGCTGTAGTAGGTAAGCTAGTTTTTAGGTTTGCTTGGATGTTGTGCATTAGTTTGGTTCTGTTTATCATATGGAGGTTTCTTTTAGTAGTGAATAAACATGGAGGGTTAGAACTGATATGTCAAGATGGCATATAATGCAGGGGTGATTTGATGAAAGTTCATAGGACACCAGAGAGGACTGAAGAATATTATCATCAGGTCTGTAAAGAATCCAATCTAAAATGTGACCATGTTTTTGAGTGGGTTGGCAAAATGACTGTTTGAGGTTGAAAACATGAAGGATCAAAATCTTCTGCCAAAATGAATAATTCAATGGAGTTGCAAGAAATTTCTCACTGAAACTCCTAGACCTGCTGGAAACAGATTTGACGATTATGCAAACATAAAGTCATACTAGATTAAGATTGGCAATAGATTCCATATCCAGATGGATGAGAAGATAGAATGGATGGAGGTTGAACTTTTCCCAGTTTGCTAGGAAACCCAATTAATTAAATAGTGAATGAAAGTCATTTCTGTCTTGAATAGAACTTACCTTGTGTTTCTGGAAAGTGTTTTTCTAGGTAGGCTGCTGCCATTGTGGAAGAGCTGACCAGAGCAGGTGATGACATAAAAACCCCATGGCTGATGTTCAGGCCAATGGATGGGGCTTCAAACTGATAAACCATATCACGGTAAGCAAAAGAAAGACATTTCCATGATGTGGGGTGGATAGGGACATGAAACTGTGTCGAGACTGATGGCAAGTGTCCTTGGGATGGAGGCAGATTTAATCTTGCTATCTCCATCTGGAATTTTGGTGAATTGGCTGAGGCAACTCAAATTGGACTGAACTTGCCATTTACTTTCCAAATACGAAACAGCCTTGAATAAAATCTGGTGATTGTGGCCTTTGCATAGTCTCCACTGCCTGCTTTTCAATGAGTGACTTTTTTATAGAAAGGCATCCTTTTCCAGATCTGATGGTACATCCATAAAGACAGAAGAGAAGGGAAGGGGTTTGGGTAAATGAAACCCAAAGCCTCTCCAAAATCACCTGGATCACCCATTTGCGAGGGAATAGGGAGATCCAATGAGGTGGGCCATCTGCTGGCATTGTGGAGGGTAGGAGGATGTTTACATATAGGAGACTTGAAGGCAGAAGAATTTAGTTTCTTACTGCCTCTTAATGTACAATTGCCTCTTAGTTTGGTTAGACTGTTGTCTCCTAGCACTGGGTTGGGATTGGTATTGGTGCACATCTAGCTGAAAGGATCCCTTGTCCCAAGAATGTCCTTTCACTCTAGCAGGGGTTGAGTGTTGCCAAATGGTTGCATGGGTTGAGCAGCGAGTAGGAGGGGCAGTTCCTGAGTTGCCTGCCTCTGAACTTCAATTCTTCCTCCAAACTGCAACAGTGACCAAAATGGTGTTGTCTTTAAAATGAAGGTATGATGAGATTTGAGCAACATGGACAGCAGACACGTGTCACACTGTATCTGGTCTAAGATGGCCAAAGCTGTCAAGGCATTGACCATGGTATGGTGAGCTGTCCAGTTAATGACAGCAATCCTAGTCATTAACCTCCTAAGCTTGACTATGGTCAGATTTTCCTGAAAGTTGGAAGATTGCTAATGAAGCCAAGTTTGTCACTGAGGACACAGTTTTATACCTGTGAGATGAGAATGTCACTGTGACTTGACTTTCTGAGAAGTTAGCCCTGGAATTTCTCAGGACACCAATTCTACTCAAAAGCCTGTCATAGATCTTAATCTTAGTCAAATGAAGGAGTCGGAAGGATGGTGTCTCTTCCTCCTCAAAAATCTACTAATGCTTTAAATTATAGACTTCGGTAGCAGTAGGGTGTGCAGGGTATTCTGAAGCTGCCAACACCCTGTAAATTACCTCTACTGCAGCTTAAAGCTAAATTCCATACATTCCAAGGTAAGATCTTAGCATGGCTGATTTGAAAGCGATTTGTTACACAAACTGACTCAAGTCCCAATCTGGGTCCAATTATAGCCCTGGATGAGTCATACCAGATGCCACTGATGACTCAAGTCCATCCTCTTTGAAAATGTCATCAGTTCTCCCTTGTGGATAAGAATTGAACATTTGCACTGCTGGAACTGACAGCTGGTTTGCACAGCACAAGATCAGACTGGATGCTGGTGATACAAAATACAGTCTGGGTATCAAAGGTACATTTCACCCAAAGGGCCAGGCTGGGCAGACAAATTTCTCCCTGAAATCTCTTGCATAGTAACGGATTGTCACCAAAGATACAACTAGATGGATACATCTGTCACAAAGATTCCCGTAAATTGAGTTGGCTGGACCGTTTCATTAATACGGTCCACATGCTGGGATGACTGATGTCCAGTAATGGTGTGGTGGTATGAGTTGGTCCTAATGGATCCAGTACAAAACCCCATATGTCCTGACTTGCAGGCCTGAATGCCACACTCAGAAACGGGGAAGGGGGAACAGGGACTATCCCAATGAGTCAGAATTGTAAGAGATGAACAAGATGGTTGGACCGTTTTCTCAAAAGGTCCACCATGCTGGATAGATGCTACAGTGCAGTAGTATAATCAGTTGGATCTGATGGATCCACTACAAACCCCATACATCCTAACTTACAGGTCCACTAGGCTGACTACAACTGGTGGACACTCCCCTAATGAGTCATAATTGCCAGAAACAACCTGTAGGTTTTCTTCATCAACTTATTTCATCTATCCTTCCCATTGATGCCTCACTCACTTTTGCTTTGAACTTTGCATTTCTTGTATTTAGTATACACTTCTCCTGATGATACAAGAATAATGAAATGGATCCCAGATTTTATCATGGAAATTTTAACAGATTAAAAATATTCAATAATTTTAATCTATTGATGAAATGCAATCATTCTGTTTTCAATTATCATTAATCTTCCTCTCACCATGTATTACACAGGCTGCATATCACAGATGATATACACTTAGTTTATACAAAACAAGAGACATGGTAGTCTTTCATGCTCTGAAATTGCGATTATTGCATTTTGCTGGCATTTCTGCTGAAATGAAGCAAGAAGAGAAAACAAAACAGAAACTAGTAATTTATCATATTACTAACTTACTGAAATATATTCCCTGTTACTAACAAAGTACTAAAAAATAGTGTTGTATTTGATTCTCTCTAGTCTACGCTTTGAACTTGTGTATTTCATGCCTAAGTTGACATTTTTACTAAATTGACAAAGAAGTGAAAACAAAGCATAAATTAGCAATGATGCATGTTAAAAACTTGTTAAAACCATCTCCATTACCATCAAAGTAATTAAAAATAGTGTCACACTAACTCAAAAATGATAATATGAGGTCAATGATAGTGTAGTATAATCTGGTCTAAAATAAAGAGAGTCCATGAGGTCTCTCAAATTTGGTAGAAAATGTAAAAATAATGTATACAACCTGTATAAGAATGATTGTCCCACAAAATAAATCAAAAAATGTTGGATGGTTCAATATGAACACTAAAATGGCTTGGATTATCGGAGGTAAAATGTACAAAGTTATCAATACAGTGGCAAAGCTAAAACTAGCAACACTTGGTGGTAAGGATAATGGGAAAGAGTTATTCTTAATGTAATGTGATTGGGGAATGTATTTTATCCACTTCTTGGTTGTTTTTCTTTTCAGAGCACTGTTATTTATAGAACAGTATTTTCTTTGATTATTTAACAGAGTAATTAAATTATAATTATGCTATTTTCCCACTCAGATTTCATCATACACTGCTACATTAGCATAGTAATCCCTCAATATAATGCTGTCATTGTGAATCAGAGAACATTACACCTTATACAGTCAGCCTTATAATGAAGTATATGATGCAAACAATTCACTAACATGTTATGAAATGGAATCCACAACTCTAGTCACCTTGTAACAGGAACTATATTATAATGAAGGGTCTTACTTTGAGCGAGTGCTGTATAATGAATTATATCATAATGCTGACATAATAGTAAAGAAGTTTCATATTTTAAAAGAAATTCTTTATAGAAAATATCTTGATTTTTTTACAGATGTTTAATTTTAATAGGTCTTAGAAGACAATGTGAATAAAAAAAACTTTTAACAACAATTTATGTGGATAATTTAAGAAAAATGAAACAAAGCCAATGATGAAAAATATACCTTTCATTTGGTAATATCTCCAATCTGCAATATTACAAGATTTTGTTTGAAAGTGTGACCATTAAACAGTTAAAGTGAATGAAATAAATGAACAATTCCTTGCAGCTTATCATGTTACATATTCTGTCAATTACTTAGATAATATGGTCATTGTAAAACAACATAACTTTGTTACCTCAAACAGTTTTTCACTAAAAACTAAGCAATAAGATACATTATAAATTAAGATTATTATCTCTGCAAGAGTTCATTATGGAACCAAATCCATGAAATTAAATTGCCATGGACACACTTTTTATTTACTTAGATGAACAATGATACATTCAAACTATTCTTTTACACCTGGAAACTGAAATTAAGAAGCCATGAAAAATTAGGTTATAACTGTTAGGGTTTGATAATGTACATATATTTAAGTAGCCATGTACAAAATTATGTTACAACAGTTAAGATCTCATTGAATCAAAGTAGATTTAAACTCATTATTCTATGATTTCTCCCTTGATAAGGAAATGAATACAAAAATGTGGAGGTATTTCAATTCCAATTAGTAAGTCAATATTGCCATGTATTATTAAACTCTTTATGCAATAATTTCTGTCTTTACACATGAATGTATGTCATTTGCATTGCAATATTGAAACGCAACAATAAAACAAGTGACAAATGACAATGGCATCCTATCATGCACTGATAATTGCTGACAAATTTCTATTAAAGCCCAAGTTACCATACATATGCATAAATTCCAACTCTTGTATAAACAAAGCTATCAATGACATACTAATTAATCCAAGGTAATGTGGCAAAATCAGCCAAAAATTAATTATTGGCATTAGTAGGCTGCATAAAACCAATTGAAGATTAATTATAAATTGCTAAGCAAAAACAAATTTTCCATCTGTTCCATAGTTAAGTACAAGTACAAACTGACAGCTTCCATTTAAATGTTAGCTGGATTTCTCCAGCTTGAAAAGTTAGCACACAGCTTACCATGACTTGTTTGTTAATATATTCAATGCTGTACATACTCAATAAATCAAACAAAACTACAAACTGGATAGACCTAAATCTGCTATAACATCATGTGCTAGCAGATATAGGTCTATGTAATTTGTTTTTTAAGTAATCAGTAAAACAAGCAACATAACCCTTATCTGCAAGAGCATTATATAACAGCAGATCAGGGTTTAAGTTATTTACAGTTGATAGTAGTTCGTTACTGCCTTATCAGCACTGATATTTTGGTCTGTAAGATTTTTTTTCATCCATTGTTTCAAAAATTTATTTTTTTAACATGATTAATATTTAAATTGTATTTTTCTCTTTTTCCCTTGAAATACAATACCATTCAAACTATATCAGATTATAACTGATCATAAGTGCACTAATAACTGTATTGCTATGGACACACACCCAATATACATTACACTCTTATTTCTACCCACCTGTCAGTATTAAAGTAATAAAAGACAGCATCCATATCCACTCTACTTTTGTTCCTCCTGAATTCTGGGTCCTGGATGATAGTCAGTCGCTGTGATGGCTTTACAGACACTGTTCTGTTGTCTACAGAATAAAACCATAAATTTACTGACATATTTTTATTATACACCTTTGCCAAATATTGATGCATATCATAACAATAAACTATGACACTATACATTATCGCATACACATATCAACTTGAATGATGTGTCACCTTTAGAGGGATTGTCAATGGTAGTGTGGCTCCATTTCATATGTGTTGACATATTGGTCATATCTGGTGTATGCAGACTACAGACAGACAAAGACTTATCTGTTAATATCCCATTCTCATCCTTGACAAGATAACAAAAATACTTCAGACACACTATCTACACACAAACCATTAGGCATTTTAATTCAACCTTTTAGGACTTATCAGGCTGCTCTACTTGAATGGATGCAATACACATATTGGTTCCATGCCTTTGTTTGCTTTGCATTAACCCCTGGCACCTCATTTACTTATCAGGAGGTAGTAGACTACTTATGTGCTCTGCAGCATCAATGTCACTTAAGATAAACTAAAGTGAATGGCATTATAGAAAGGTAGACAAATGTTGCTCTACAATGATACCAAATAATTTAAATTCATGCATTGTCAGAATCAGATTTTGTGTCTAGATTTTAGACTTTGTTTGCCTCGGATCTAAAGCAGACTGGTCTGAACTGCATACAGACAGGCAAACTTTCACAAAAAGTAGGATAAGATGGGTATTTGGAATAAAACTAAAGCAAAAAAATTAAAAAAATGAAAAACCCTTCCAACTTTTACCCTTGTGCTCATGTGCGAGCAGAATAGTCAGTGAAAAATCATGTTTCTAACACAACACAGTAATCAAGAAACTGGTCTTTGCAGCTCAAAATACCTGACAAGGTTGGAAGTATAAGAATCCAAACCCAATGGTTGTGCCTTTGGAAAATTGGATAAGGCTTCCTTATGCACCTTAAAAGCTGAAATGGACCATTCCCTCTGTCTTCAAATAATAGAATAAAATCAGCCATGGCACTCTAAAAGAGACAGCCAGGATTAACATATTTCTTACTGAATCTATTGCAAAAGATTCTCCACTTTGCATGATGGACCTTGAAAGTGGAGCATCCCCTGACCTGAATGATGTACTTGTTAATTTTTCTAAAAACCCAGACAGATGGCCTGAAATGAGCCAAGCATTACTGTTGCGAATCTGTAGGCTGCTGTACAGAATATGGCCCCTGTGCTGTGATAGAATATCCATCCTTTGTATGAATCATTTGGGTAAATCTACCAATAGGTTAGGAAGATCACTGAACCATGATTGTTCATGTTATCAAAATGGAGTGGAGATCCTGACTTTCTGCAGTACTTGCTGTTGTTGTTGTTGTTGTTTTTGTGGGTCTTAATGCCATTTTTCAACCCACGATAGGCTATACATGGCTGCCATTATTAATGGTGGAAAAAGAAACCAGGAAATCCCCAAAAAGAACCACCGACCCACGAGAAGCTACTGGCAAGCTTTCTCACATATCCGCATTCTCCGAATCTTAGACTCAAACCCACTCAGACAGGTGAGATGGCAGTGATCGGTAACGGAAAGTGCTTTAGTCCACTAGGCCACTCTGGGCCCTGTGCAGTAGTTGCAACAGCATCATAAACAGTGGTAACCCATAAGTTAACAGATCATCCCATTTAAAGCTGACGGCATCCAGCAGAACCAGGTCTGGAATGAAGATTAATGTCTCCAAGTGGGATTGATATAGGTGAGCCAATAATGAAACCTTGACTCTAATAGACTTCAAAAGGGACAAGATTTTGTCTACTCTGTCCTGTGTGTCCTGTGAGACATGGACTAATCCCATGTTGGTGAGGGAAGTCCATCCCCGTGTATACAAAATCCTGAGATGTAATCATATCCAACTTCTACAGGTTTGGCATAAGACCCAGCCAGATCACTTTGGACCAGCAGGAGGCAGATTTTCCCTTCAAATGAAAGAGGTGGCTGAGAAGCTATGGTGACAAGGCAGGTAGTTCCAAATCCTCCAGTACTTTAATTGGAACATGGGTCCTAGTCCCATATAAATGCAAACTTTTAATGCCCCTGTAACAGTGCAAGCTTAAGAGGCCAGAAGTCAGCCAGCGAGACCAGAGGTCTCTGCATGGGGGGTGCGGGAACCAATTTTTTCTTACACTACCTGGAAAATTATTTGCTCTTACAATGCCTTCAAGAAAGCTTCTTGAACATAGTAAAATGAGGGTGCAAAAAGAATTGGGCAATAATGAGCCCAGGAGAATCTCTCCAAACTAGAAAGAATTTTATTAACCTCTGAACTCGAGGGCTAGGGTCACTAATTCTAGGTAGAAGGCTTTTTTAACTGCCTTATCAAATGACTAGGTGTCTTCATCCTCAGCTATCTGAATCAAAATGTTTGAGGACACAGGGAACCAAAAAAAAGGCGTAGGCACCATCTGAGCTTGTTTTTCAGTGAATTTGTTAGAGTCCATTAAGATGTCTTGATCCTGCTTTCGCTCATGAGACAAAGGACTTTGTGACCATATGTCTCTCTGATGCAAGGAAGACCTGGGTTTAGGGGAAATTCATCCTGTAACTAATTATATGGAGTGAGACACTCCCTATTGACAGAGGATGAGATTGCTTTTTGACCTTCCGTGAGTATCTGAGGGAATTAAGACAACCTCCACCCACTTCCTTTTAGTGTTCACATAAGCAAATAATATTAAGAACCAGCCCACAACATTGACCCTAGGAGACCAAGGCCCTGATGTACAGTATATGGCAGCATCAATGGGACGGACAGCTCACTTGCCCACATCCCATAGGGATTATGAGGGATTACAAGGAATGGGATCTGATCCCATTCAAGTCTGGTACATAACTGGAGACCCATATTTAGATGCCAGATATGCATTCTTCTCATGGCAAAAGACAATATTTCTGAATAGCATGAACTAAATTGATCCAATCTATCCATGGAATGGAGAAGCCTATGACATGAAGAACTGACTGAATCTGCAGTATTTGTGGTTCTGGACTTTCTAGAACTTTCCATCTAAAAATGGAAATTTTCTTACATGGATGAAAGTAATTCCTGTTCTGGAAAGGGTGAGCAATGGAATGACAGGTAACTTATTGTTGGCATTAAGTTGACAAATAATGGGTTCAAATAAATCTCTATTTCCATAATGTGATTAGATATTATACTAAATGGCAGCCATCAGTAATAATTAATTTGTACCATAATCCAAAGCCTTTTAATTCATGGGTTTCAACACTCAAATTTACTTTTTACTTGCTAACTTCATTTTGTACACACTGATGTTTTCCTTTGTTGTTCCACACATCAGAAAAACCCACTGTGACTCACTGTCATGAATACCATTGAAAATATAAACGGACTGACAAGGGTAATTTTAGTAGCAAAACCTCTACAAAATTAAGAACATGAACAAAATAATAAATACATTTTGAACAACATGGACAGTGAAAATTGAGAAGAAGAAATAATAATCTAAAATAGAAAGCTATAATTGCATTTCATGAATAGATTAAAAATAGTGAATATTTTGAATCTGCTGCTGAAATTTCCATGGTTGAAAGTCATTCACACAGAATCGAGCTCTTTATTCTGACAAACTTTCACCCCTAACAGACCAATATATTGTTCTTGTATAGGCAGACAGAAAAACAACCACCATTGATTTGAGGATGTCAATACTGGTCTAATTGTATCTGTACAATCTTTATTTGAATGAACTGAAAAATGAAATAGAAATCTGCTGACAAATGCTCTGTATATTTGGTTATTTGCAATTACAGTTGCATTTTAGTTTTCATAAACTCATTGCTGTCCTTTGCATTTTATGTACTTGCTATGTCATTAAAGTATACTTTTAACAAGGCAAATATGAAGGCCATATTTCTCTCTTTTTAAAGCTCAAATTCTGAAACCCTGAATTCAGTAAATGCATTTCCGTTCTATTCCAATGAAAAAGAAAAGAAAACTAAGGAATTGATCAATAAATGCAAAATTACAAGTACATTTCTGAGACCATAAACAAAACAAAACCACCAAAACATGATAGAATAACTGTAAATGTGAATGGAATGAAAATGGAACAAAAATGGAATGTGTGTGTGTGTGAATTGGATTTTTAACACAGCTTTAACAATTCTTCAGTAATATCATTATGATGTCCGCAGTGTGGCAGTACATTGTGATGTCTAGCACTGGGGCATCATGCAGAAGACATGTAGCATGATGTCCCAACAAGTCACAATACCCTGACACCAAGCTAATCATTTTCTAAAACTAACCTCTTAATGCTGATTGTCTAGTGAGGCAAGTGTCAGGACCATTTTTATATCTTTGGTGTGACTTGGTCAAGGTTCAAAATTGTGACCTCTTACATTTGATCAAATTACTTATTTCAGAATCTACTGATACCATGAGCTAGCAGTAGTCAGTGAGTTCACTTACCTTGGCTCTACCATCACCAACAACCTCTCACTAGATGCCGAGCTCAACAAGCGGATTGGAAAGGCATCAACAACTCTCTATAGAGTGTCGCAGAGTGTGGATCAACAGCAAGCTGACATTGAACACTAAGATCTCCGTGTACCGTGCCTGCTTGCTTAGCACTCTCCTGTACGCCATCGAAACTTGGACCCTGTACACCTCTCAGGAGAAACAACTGAGTGCCTTTCACATGCATTGTCTCCATCGCATACTCGGGATCACCTGTAGCGATCATGTGACAAACAACGAGGTGCTTCAACAGGCCAAAATTCCCAGCATGGTCATACTCCTCCGCCAACGTTGCATCAGATGGCTGGGCCATGTGCACTGAATGGATGATGGACGGATTCCTAAAGACCTTCTCTACTCTAAGCTTGCCTCAGGCGATATGCTCTGTTCACAGGTCTGAAAGCCAGCGAGGAAGAGTTATGACAGCTCGCCGATGAGAAAAGATCTCAGAGGAAAAGGATGCAGTTCCAACCAAGACCTGACTCAAACTTCAAGTGCAGCAACTGCAACAAGGATTGCCACTCCCGTGTGGGGCTTTATAGCCACAGAAGACGCTGCACAACTACAAACTGGGACACCTTTCATGGGCGCATTTCCATCGTCTCTCGAGACTAACAGAAGCCAACAACAACAACATCAGCTAGCAGATCTGGGTCTATGCTGTTTGTTCTACTTATTACTCCTAACAAACTGCACAGAACCCAATCCCACATCTGCTTTGGATCTGTGCAGTCTGCAGTTGGACTCAACTTATAAGCAAGCAAGTACATACAGTACAATATGAATATATGTACAGTTATAATAAACGTAAAAGCAAGTATATATGGTACAATATGAATATTTGTACAATTATAATAAACGTAAAAGGTACATCAGTAAAGCAAAGCACCCAAAAAATTTTGGCTCAATACTTTATAGTGATACTTGTAAGTTCTAAGACTGCCACAATACACTTGGAATTTTGTCACTGAAATACATGTATGTTATGGTTACCTTGGATACCCTTTTTAAAACTCTTCAAAGTGTCTTCAATATCCACAGTGTAGAATTCATGAAGCATGTGTTGAGGAATAACTTCTGTCATCAGAACATGTTGAATTGCCTGCAAATGCATAAAGAAATGTTATCTTTGCATGATTATTAACATTATGGAAAGAGCAGGAGAAAAAAATGCAGACACTTTCTTTGCAAAAGATACAGTAGATACTGTAAAAACTGAATAAGGATATAAGTTCATTAAAAAAAATGGAAGTCCTAAGTTCCTGGGTTATTTTTTATTTGTGCATATTGTAAGTGAAAAGCATCCCATTACAACTATTTGTAAGGTTTTGATATTTAAACTTATTAATTAGTTTTTAAATGATGGCAATAAGTAACAGGTAAAATAAGTATACACTGTAGGAGCAAATATTTGATGATGATCTTATTTTTATGCAAAATTTGAGATTTTTACTACAGCAATACAAGATGACATGCATACTTCTTTTCCATTAACACCTTTTGTCAAGGTCTCCACTTATTCCAAAGGACTTTGCATTATTTTTATGCCAACAATTAATCTTCAAAGATAATCCATTACTGGTACTTGCAGTATAGAGCTAACTAGAAACGTGTTCAAAGCACACGATGTCCCACAACTGTCTGATGAAAATGATCAAAAAAAAAAACAAACAAAAAACAACCAAGCTGTGTGGGACAGACTGATGAATAAAGTTAACACTATATGACATAAAACTATTATGGAGGCATACACAAAAATATTAATTTCCTGCACTTCTCAAATAACTGGACACTTGAAAATCATTCAGACACATTCCCTTTCCTTTCTTGGCAGGGGGGGCCAATGTATTCTATATTTATTTTGTGAATACGTGGTGACTTGTCCTGTTTAATTCTTTAGGATGATCTTCACTTCCACTGCACAATACAGTATTCTCTCCTTATTCTGTGCAGTCAGGCAAGAAGGAGAAAGTCTGTTACTGCATTTAGCAAACACAGGAGTTGCAAAAACTCTTTCAGAAATCCAATTCCATTGGAGAACAACTCAGTGAGCTTGGTAATCCAGACAGTTCACATGGGAAAAAGACAAGTGAGGTTAAGATGGTTAAAAAAATTCCATAATGAGATGGATATGTATGTGTGTATGTGATTTGGGTTTTTTTAATGTGACTTTAAAAAAATTTCAGTCATATCGCTACAATGTCTGTAGTGTGGCAGTTAATAGTTATATCTAATACAAGACTAGGGCATCATGCCACAGGCATGTAGCAGGATGTTCCACCCAGTCACATTACCCTAACACCAGGCTGACAAGTCCTAACTCTAACCTCTTAATGCTGACCGTTAAGCGAGGCAGCAGTTAGTGCCATTTTTATTAGTCTTTGGTATGACTTTGACCAGGGTTTGAACCCACAACCTCCCACATCCAAGATGGACTCTCTAACCACTAGGCCACCAGAGCAGTCCTGAGATGGATAAAGTATTGGGAAAAGGATAAGATCTAACTTCTTTCAGTTTACTAGAAGACTAGGTGGATGAAATGTCAGATAAGCATTGCTCAAAAAAATCTGACACATGGATCCCCTCTTATCTCAGATTGGGCCCATAATGTATTCTAAGTTTGGTAAGCAACAAGCTTACTGAAGAAAAAAAAAACATTCTTTGCCAAAGAAAACTTTGATTGCACTAATAAAAAACCTAATTTTATGTTTAAAACTTTGAAGGACTAGTAAATAATTAACATTTATTACCAGGTATGCCCCTTACCCTTATAAAGACCTTTTTCTTATCATACTTTAATCAAATGTGTAAACAATGTCTACTGTGCATGTAACCTATGATTGGTGAACACATTACCTGGGTTACCTATAATTAGTGCTCACTTGGCTTGTCTATGTGATTCTACCACAGATAAGACAAATACCATTTCTGATAATTATATGCTGTACAAAAACCAGCCTGAACCAGAAATTTAGTATGGTTATGTACTTTTTGAACTGGCTAAGATCTAAATCCAGTCTGTTGTTGGCTTTTGGCACC
The DNA here is from genome assembly GCA_016746295.1 of Potamilus streckersoni. Taxonomy (NCBI): domain Eukaryota; kingdom Metazoa; phylum Mollusca; class Bivalvia; order Unionida; family Unionidae; genus Potamilus; species Potamilus streckersoni. The sequence goes on along the minus strand of JAEAOA010000616.1, from coordinate 112,732 downwards.
AGAAAGCTTGAAAAAAATCATAAATTTTGTCACCTTTTTATATCTGAAATGATGTTACATGACAAAAAAACTGGACACAACTCAAAAGTGTCAGCAAAATCAATAACTGTACTCATTATAAATACAAAACAAAATTCAGACAGTATTTGCAAATTCCATGTATCAACATCACCTTACTATGCAAGACAAATGACATCCAAAAACTGCAAAATATATGTATAAATATCAAATGAAAATTCACAATTAAAGTTAATAAAACCTCAAGAAACTTTATTTAGCAATACAGTTTTTTGATCAAAAGATAAAATTTAAGATGATCTGAATGGAAATTGAGAGGTGATGCAGTGACATATTGATCATATCACAGTGAAGCTTTAACTGGTAAACATTCAGCATACAAAGTGAAGGAAAGGTGAGATAATTTGTAAGAGTTTCTTTCCTTAGTCTTTATGTTTTAATATTCAACAAAGACAACTTTCTCATCTTTCCTGAAGGGATGAAAAGGTTCATGTTGTTTGTGAGTTCCTGCTTTGTAGCATCATTAATCCATGAAATTAGTGACTTCATATTATGTAATAGATGAAAGTAACAAAAAATGATTTGGATAAATGAAAGTCATTCTGAATTACTGTGTAATAGTGGTTTAGGTATCCACTTCTGCCATGTATCAAATCATATTGCAAAATACAATCTAAGATATAATATAGTAGCAGAAACACATATGAACTTGATGGTCTTTTCTACTTTACAGGGTCTGTCAGTTGTAGGCATATTGGTTATATTTCCATTATGGAGACTACAGATAGACTTAGACCTGTCATCTATTTATTTTCTTTCTTGACAAATAACAAAAATACTCCAAGACTGCCTGCTACGATTTAAGTACTTTACTGAACATCTAACAGCCACTTTTATGAGTAGTGTCTCAGTTGTACTGTATCTATTTGTATTGAGTTTGTAGAAGCTGCTTCCAATTCCAATTAGTGATTATTGTTTCTTGGACTGGGGCAAACAACAACCACCAATTTGAACTGAATGAAGCATTATTTCACTGGGTGACTCACTGGAAGTTTATGCTCTTAATTTGATCCAAGTACACAAGACATGAAGCAACAGAAAAACTTTACAAAAAAAGTGTCCATTAAATGATTAGTAAAGCACCTGAATTATACACAGGAAACAAGTTTGGAATGTCTCCTTCATGTTGACATATGTTATCAATGGCTGAATGTAGCCTATGGGAGAACAAATGAGCATGTAATGGGGTTGGAGGCAGATTTCAAAGTGTGCAACTTACATTCACTTCATGTTTATTAGTAGCATGGAAATAGGTGTTGTCAATAATATTTCATTTATGTTGACAGAAATGAGTGCACACAAACAAACATATACACCAGATCTTTCTGATGAATTCTTTATATAAATAAATGACTAGTAATTTATTCATGATTGCTAAACATAAAATTATTTGTAATGAGTAAGTATCAATATGTGTATTGATATGGTAAAATTATACACAGATACATCAATGAATAGTAGCTTCTTGTGGGTCGGCGGTTCTTTCCGTGGATTTCCAGCTTTCTTCCTCCACCATTAATACTGGCCGCCATGTATAGCCTATCATGTGCTGAAAAATAGTGTTAAGCCCAACAACAATCTATGAATTATTCCACCACTGTTTAGGATATACAGAGTTTTAATAACCAACACATAAATGTCACAGAGTTGGAATATATCTATGAACTACAAGTAACCATGGTATATACAAGGCTATGAAACTTTCTTCTACATACTTACATGCAGATGAGATTCTGAGTTTATTTTTGCAGGAATTCCTTTGCTGACCCATTTTTCACTGGCAACCTCTTGACTAAAATGCTGGAAAATCCTATCAAGAATAAATGCTGGCTTGAGGTGGGGAGTGTTTTCAAGGTTATAGGCACACTCTGGGTGCTGCTGTAACCAAGGACTGTCATCGGCAGTATGGTTAAAAACTAGGTCTGTCATTGCCAATACCTTCCACTCATTCTTCATTTTACCAACTAGGTTCTCCACATCATCAAAGTCATATACCTTCAAAGATCGACTGAAGATGGGATTTAGTTTCAGCTGATCTCTTATGGAGTATGAAGAATTTGATTGGCCAAGTTCCTGGATAGGAGTAATGTGAACTATATTGTAACCTGTTTCCTTGGCAACTCGTAATCGCCCCTCCCACTCATCCAAAGGGCCAAGACATTTAGCCAAGACAGATTGGCACTGAATACAGTCAAGTGTGATCTCATCATCTTCATATCCAACTGATAGAGTGGGGTCCACAATGAAATAGCCCTCACCATTGGCATTTTCTGGTTTGTCACTAAAAGAAAAGGAAATATGTACAACAATATACTGGAGGTAAAATGGTTGATAACTATAAGACTCTCTCTTCAAGGCAACATTTATCTCACTAGTTATAAGATCATACTTGCCCCTAAGACCAATCAGGATCATGTGTGAAGCATGAAATGGATGAGACCAATTATGTCTAAATATTATCATGTCTGAAGCATGCAAATGGCTGAGACCAATCTGTCTAAATATGAACCTGGATGATGAATGAAAATAACTGAGACCAACAAGTCTAATTAGGATCCTTGGTGAAGCCCACAAGTGATACACAACAAATTTATTAGTTAACACTAGTTCTCATACTAAAAAAAAAATCTTTATAAAGAATTGAAACATTTACAACACTCAAATCTCAATCAGTGGTTTGCTAAAACTATGCTGGAGACATTTTAATGTTAACCTAATAGTAAAGCAAGGCTGATGCTAGGGTAATGGTATGAAATTTTATTCTATTCTTAATGTGAATATATGGCTACAAAATTTTCACTTTCACAGCTTTAGTTGTCCTGGCAATTTGGGCATCTGGATTATCATTCTCTTAAATTATTTTGCAATCATGAAGTTTCATCAGAGCCTATATGCAGTGGTATATCGTAATTAAAAGATCAAAGATTACTGATTGGCTAAAAATAACTACTGGAAAAAAATTAACTTAATTTTTCAGAAATTACCTGCTTGTGGGCAATTGTTACAAATTTGTAGATTTGAACCAAAAATCATTTCTACTATTGCTGTGCTTTATTGGTACCAGTGGAGATAAACATGGAGATCTCACCAGGCTAAACTTTTATAGTTGCCACCTAAATGGGAATTTGGGTCAAAAACAAGATGCACATTTCAAAAGTTTCTTCTTGGATGGATAATTTAACCAATCTTACCTTAAAAGTTAAGTAATTTGGCCAAATATTTACATTACAGTCAATGGGAATTTAACTGTCTGTGCCTGGTTATAATTTTTATTTGCAAAGTTTTATTTCTGGAAGGAAAAAGCTTTTGGTTACATTACTTTCCCCAAGGAATCATTATGCATTGAAAACTGTTAACTTACAGTAATCATATAATCACTTCATCTTGGCTAATCTCTAGCAAGAAACAAATGCACAAACATACTCTAACATGTTTCTTAAAACAAGAAATTAGAAGAATAAGCGCTGTTAGTGATATTACTATATTCACTGCCAAGCATGTTGAGGAAATATAAATGTATGAATATCATCATGTGATCATGCCTTGAAAATAAAACCCAAATTATGATACCTGATGCTTCTTCCATCAAAGATATACAAAATGTATGATGCTTAATCCCTCTATTTAAAACAAATCTATAACTGACAACAGAACTCTTACAACTGCCTTGATGCTGAAGACAAGAATCCAAGTGTGATACTTAATACAGTATGTTGCACTGATTGGCAGCGAACATTAATTACGTTTCTTCTAATTTTCTTTCATTTTTATAAACATGACTGATGGAACGCAGTGTATTAAACTTGTGCATTTTGAAGATGTGACTAAATTTTAATATTCTTTGCATATTTGATCTCTTGTGCATAGATATTGCACATAAATTAGAAACTGAGCAATTTTTTTGCTGACAATTTGTAAAAATTTCCACAATCTTTGTATAACTCGTTAACCCCTGGGGCTGCACTTACAAGGCAAGAGGGAGGTGGAAGCCTACTTCTGAGCTCTGTAAAATCAAGGTCATGTACGACACAATAAAGTGGGAGGTATTATAGAAAGGTAGACAGATGTAGCTTAACAATGATACCAAATAAAATGGATGTTATAGTTGCACTACAAAATACAGAGGGGAAAATGTCACTTCTTGGACCAGAGTTTTTTCCAGCAGAAATTTGCTTGAGATCAGAATCTGATTCTGTGTCTTGATTTAAGACTTTTTGGGGTCAGATGTAAAACAGATTGGTCTGAATTGCACAAAGACAGGTGAACCTTTGCAAAAAGTAAGATAAGATGGGCATTTAGAATAAAGAGTGGTCTCGACATGAAAATGAAGGGTCTGTTAAGAAAAAAAAACAAGTCCAGCTTTTACCCTTCTGCTCATGCTCAGGCAAAATAGCCAATGAAAAACCATGTCTCTGACACAAATAGGCATTAGGTTAACCAAAAACATCTTGGAGTTCAATGTATTTGGATGTATTCAGAAATATCCAAAAATGAGTTTCCTACTTGCGATTCTGGCAAAAACGACAAAAACCTCCAGGGGTTAATTATCAGTTGCACAAAGAATGTATGTTGGGCCTTAACTTGAACATAACATTTAAAATACAAATCAAGTACCATGAAAAGAATATTACACACTCACCCTATCTTTGATAATCTTCTATATGAGCACTAGAAGGGCATTATTGACCAATGAGTCTCAATGAATTGGACCAATGGTTAATGATTCAATGTTCACCAAAATTGCTATATAGTATACATTAGCCAAAACAAGGCTGTTTAATGGAAATTATTAGAAACTCACTCTTTCCACTTATTAACCATTAGGATTTGCTAAACAACTACTATAACATGTATGCACTGCTCACCCATCTGGTGATTGTTCCATTAGCTATCTGTCTTCTACCACTTAGTATGACATCATTTAGAAGTTAAGATATATTTCTGTTTAATATATGACAATTTAGGTAAAACATCTCTTAGAGTAGTGTGATATTGTGTCCTACTGCTGCAAACAATGAAATGTAGATAATGCATCTGGACAGGCTTGTGGTCATGTGATTGGAATGTTTTTGTGGGATGTACAATGACTAAGGAACTGTATGATGAGTTAAAGTCTTGAAATGGTGTTCAATTTAAAATAATATGTTATTAGTCAAAGGTTCTGGTAAATACATATTTTTCAAAGGTAAATAATGTGGTTTAAAGAAAAGTTTATCAGTAATTTCAGTAAATAAACATGACATGTTGTATAATGTGCAGTTCAACCCAATCTCACTGACATTTGCTTTTCCTTGAGATAGGGTTATTTATTCCACTATGTGCAATCCTCTTATGAAAAATTATTCTGCGAAACCCTTTTTTCTTTGAGTCACAGCAACTTCGACCTTTGATCTTTTGAACCCCAAATCAAATGACCTTTTCAAAACCTTAAATGTAAAACCCTCTATAAACTTTGTGAAAGTATGTGATCTAGAACTAAGTTATTGTGTAAAAACTGTTTATCTTCTTTCATTGAGTGACCTTAACATTTGACCTAATTGACAATAAAATCAATATGCTTCTTTCTTACCCAATATGCACAGCATCCAAATATGACTGAAAATATATGTACAGAAACCATTTTTGTCTTTCAGTCACTCTGACCTTGATCTTTGGACCAACAAATCAATAGGTTTATTCCTTGTTACAAATGAAAGCCATCCATAAAGTTCGTCTCTAGTCCCCATAAATCTTGACCATTTGTACCCTCTTGGGTATGCTTTATGTCAGTGAAAAATTGAACTGCACTGCACACTTTTCATTAATGGATATACAACCAGGTTCCGGTTGGCACTAGCAGTATCCAAAGTCACAAAAGATAATACAATTGTAATATTACAATGAATATCTAATTTAAAACAGCGTATCTGGCAAGGACAACATTCCAGGTCTGTAGTAGCTGACTGAGTTGAACATTATGGCGGCCATTAATGTAACTTATTTTTGAAGTTAAAGACACTCCTATGGCAAGGAAGATATAATATATCTTAAGGTTACAAAATGCAAATAATTGATTTTTCATGTAGTATGTGAATGCACAATTTAAAGTTTTTCACAGCTGTTAGTGTAACACATTTCTGATGTAAAGTCACACTCCTAAGGTAAGGAATATTTATTTTTATTTTAAATTAAAGTTCTCTAAATTTATACAAAAAACAATTTGTCATGTAATGAATTATTAATTAGTTTGAACAGACAAGTAATTTAGAAAACAAACAAATGTTGAGAGATAATGAGTGTCCACTATAGTTGCATGAGAGACCAAGATCTGGAACAGAAAATTCAATGGTGCAGTTTATTTTAGGTTAACCAAGTAATGTTTTCAGGAGTTACTTGAACATGCTATAAAACATTTACTGCAATAATGTAAGTGTTCCAGGAAAATATGATAGTACAGTGCAGGCCACAAAGTTATGGTGCCAAAACTGTTAAAGCAACAAAGATTATTGACACACACAACATTTTAATGGGTCAAATAATGCACTAATGGTGATATAAAAATGTAAACTTTAGGAGTAGTAACAGCAAATTTGTGATAAAGGATAATAGAAAAAAGGCTAATAAAACCAAGAACAATCTTTCAATACCTTCCATCTATTGTGAAGAAGTAGTTGAAAGAGCCAGCAATGACAATCTGTACTTGAGCAAAGACATCATGAAGATCACTCTTAGTTGTGGTTTGACTCTGCCATTCTAGCTCATAAAATGTATTGCGACTGTATCTTGTGCTGCTGTTGAATGGATGATTACAGAATATCCTTATAGACTCACATGCATGTAGGGAAGGGCCTAGTACAAAGTGCAGACTCCAGCCTGAAATACAGAAAACAAACTAAATATAGAATAAAAGAGAAGCATAATTACTCCCTGATGTAACAAAAAATCTATAATTGAGATTTTGTGAGAATATCCAGTGTTATCCATAACAGACAAAAGCTGCCACACCTGTTGTCTAATTTTATTCTGCCTATATTTTAAATTTTTCTCTTTATTTTAGACATTTGTGCATGTAAATATCTACTGCCAATTGGTAAATTGGCACCAAGAGTCCGGACCTTTCAGTCTTAAGAAGTTTAAGGTCTAGATGGGAAGGATTATGGTGAAACAAGTCCAGGATTTATGTCCTAAATTCAACATTTGGAGTACATGTAAAAGAGTGTAGTATTGTAAAGGAAAGGTGTAGGTGACAATGGTGATATAGAAAAAAGGTACATTCATGAGTAAAAACACTCCGGATGATGTTGAACACTAACAAGCCCATAGAGATATTATCAAAATAAAGCTGCATACAAAATGTGGATCCAACATTCAGCAGCCATTTCTCAACTAAACTATGATACACAAACTTGATGCTCAAATTGCCCCAAGTTACATTGAAAGAGAACTGCATATAAAATGTTATTGAATGTTGGCAATTACTATGTGGAAACACAAGTAAATGGATCAAACAATCAGGAGACACAAGTGACAGAACACAGACACCAAATCAGTAGTTTTCAAAATTTTGATCAATAGATTCACTGCTTAACCAGTAATTTTTTTTACTGAAATACACTACATGTTTTAAGGGCATGAATAAAAAGCAAAACAAGTGTTGCAATGATATGCATTCTTAATCATTGTCTGTGCAACTTCTAAGTGTGTGTGTGATTTAGATTTTTAACATAGCTTTTAACAATTTTTTTTGTCATATTGCTATGATGTCTGCAGAGTGGCAGTTTATAGTGATGTCTAGCACTGGGGCATCATGCTTCAGACATGTAGCATGATGTCCCACCCAGTCACATTATCCTGACACCAGGCCAACCAGTCCTAACACTAACCTCTTAATGCTGAGCACGATGCAAGGCAGCTGTTAGTATCATTTTTGTAAGTCTTAGTTATGACTGCCGGGGATCAAACCCATGACCTACCACATCTGAGGCAGATGCTCTAACCACTGGGCCACAAAAACGGTAAACAACTTCAAAGTCTGGAATCATATCATCATGATCAATCAGTTTCAGTAATGACCAGTTATGAGGAACAGTAAAATGTGCTCTGCCACAAAATTTGCAAACAAAGTCTCTGCATGTGCCACTTTATCCATTTTTTATCCAGTCTTAAACAAGGCCTTTAAAATGGATGCATTTGCATAAGAATCATTAAATCATATATGGGGCCCTGAGTGGCAGAGTGGTCTAAAGCGCTGTCTATTACGGATCACTGCCATCTCACCTCTGTCTGCGTAAGTTCGAGTCTAGGATTCCGCGAATGTGGATATGTGAGAAAGCTTGCCAGTAGCTTCTCGTGGGTCGGTGGTTCTTTCCAGTGATTTCCTGGTTTCTTTCTCCACCATTAATACTGGCTGCCATGAATAGCCTATTGTGTGCTGAAAAATGGCGTTGAGCCCAACAACAACATTAAATCATATGCAATGATATCTCCATGTGCCTGGTGATATCCTGTCTTCCTCTATATACAATTTTAAAATCCACTTTGCATGAAACACAACTCAGGACCTGGATACTTGACATGCACACGCTTACTGTAAATTCTAACTTCCAGCCACTGATGAACTTGCAATATTTCTTTAGCCATGATATTTTAGCACTGAGAAAATTTACATATTTCAACATTTTGACATGAACAGACCAAAAAAAGGATAAATATGTATCTTGAAAACATCAAAATACAAATACAAGTGTTTCTGCCCAATTCAGTTTTTGGTCTGTCTCTCCTTCTCATATCATCTCCACCAAAAGTCAGCTGAATTTTAATTAAAAGACTTATCAAACCTTCACAAATCATATTTTAAAAAAAAATATCCCAATGTTGGCTTTCAACTCTCCAACAAGATTATAAATTTAACGACTTGTTATATACACATAAGTTGTTGATGATGAATTCTTATTTCCAACTACTCAATATACATCGGGGGCCCCGAGTGGCCGAGTGGTCTAAAGCGCTGTCCGTTACGGATCACTGCCATCTCACCTCTGTCTGCATGTGTTCGAGTCTAGGATTCGGCTAATGTAGATAAGTGAGAAAGCTTGCCAGTAGCTTCTCGTGGGTCGGTGGTTCTTTCCGGTGATTTCCCGGTTTCTTCCTCCACCATTAATACTGGCCGCCATGAATAGCCTATCGTGTGCTGAAAAATGGCGTTAAGCCCAATAACAAACAAACAAACAAACAATATACATCATTGCACTGGTCATCGCACTAGCAGAACAGTTCCAGTCCCCAATAGAATTGATTTGATTCTGGTTGGTTTCTGCAATAAGATCTATCTATTTTTAAAAGTGGTACTTGGCGTAATTGCTCAAAAGAACCAATTCTCAGACATGTGAAACAAGTAAATCTGGTATAAGCTGAAATTTATGTAAACTTTATTTAACTCAGTTAAACAATTACATAGAATGGAGACAATGAAACTCCATCAAAGTGTCCAGAAAATGAAGCTGCATACAGTTGAAATCCAATAATACATTCAGGGAATCACTTTATGGAACCAGAAGTGAGTTGTCCCAACAATGGGGCTCAAACTCTTCTAAACAATCTTGCAGAAAACTGAATTCAAGACAAGATTCCATCAATATTAAGGTCCATACCAAATTTGACTGTGCATAAATGAATGTGGGTAGGTATGGCAATTGAGGACAATACAGATCTGGATGATAACCAATAATTAATAAGGTAGTTAAATAATGTGTGCAAATTAATGTAGGTGGATCTCACCATCATGGGCAATAACTCTGACATGTAATAACACAGAATTATGGCATCAAACTTGGCCAAGGTCTCATTATTATTAAATTGCACACGAAATTTTAATTTATTTGGGTAAAGAAAAGTGGAAAGGAAGGTATAACAGATAGAGATACAGATGTATACAAGGACAAACAGGCCTATTTTAATATAGTCAAATATTTACAAAAGGAAAAAACAAAGAAGCGGTTGATAAGTGAGTGAAAATCATTACTTTCCAGCTAAATCAATAAATTTTCATCATTATAAATAATTTGTTAAATGTAACAATAATTGTCCACTGGTTTCATTTCACATTGTCAATATGATTGCCTATCTTATGTCTAAAGGCTTTATTATGACCTATTGGAATAGTGTCCAGGGTATGTTGCTGAAGGTCCAAATCCTTCATACTCTTGAAAAGTACTGGGGATCATAATTTGCTTTTAGAGGGACTGGATGTACTGTAAGCACCTAAAGAAAGCCCTGACTTAAAATTAATGTCATTATCACTTCAATGTGTCCAACATTTTTGGAGTTTTAATTTTATATTATGACTGAAAATTCAAGTACACTAAATTATTTTGATAATCATCTTACAACTTTCCATTATGCTGGCTTTTGTTTGATTGACAGAATAATAGATGGAGCCTAAAGACAAAGTAGACTTAGATCTATCTATGGTATTCTCATCAAATAACAGATTATAATTATAATAATTTTATTATTATTATTGTTATTGTTGTAGGGTTTAATGCCATTTTTCAGCACAAGATAGGCTATACATGATGACCAGTATAAATGGAGGAAGAGCCCAGGAAAACCCAGGAAAGAACCACTGACCCATGAGAAGCTACTGGCAAGCTATCTCGAATACCTACATGAGCCAAATCTGAGGCTTGAACCCACACAGAGGTGAGATGGCAGTGCTCCGTTTCGATGAGCGCTTTAGACCACTTGGGGCCCCATATTATTAGTATTACCCTTAAATATTTTCATGCTTAAGTTAATATCTTGGGTATAAAAATATAGTTTTTGGAGTGGGAGTTGGATTGTAAAACTAATTTTAATTTATGTAATACTTACCTGTCACTATTATTTAGCTCTACCCATTTACCCACAACAGAAAAACCCTCATCCCCACTAAATGTCTCTTCTTCCCATTATAGCACAAAGTTCACTTGACAAAACTTGATTTAATTAGCATTTATTTCTTAAAAGTGCTGTGATTATTAGGCATTTTCAAAGATCAAATATTATTGAATATTGTTATTTATAGTGTAGTGAAAATTTTTTAAAGAAAATTTTAAAAGTTTTTAATTTGATAATACTGATTCAAATTCAAGACACTAAAACTTGAAATATATCAAAGTTTAATTTCCCAGTTTTGATTATGAGTTTCTTCCCATTCAACAAATAAGGACCAACTGTTTTGTTTATTTTGTTAAAGAAAAATGGTATCACTGCCTGACCCTGCATAGAGTTCATGAGTTATCTGGGTGCAAGTTATTGAGAGACAGGTTTATCAGAAACTGATATTGCATAACCACCACTTTAGATATTTTCTTTAATTGAACATTTTTCCATGTTTGATTTGACATGTCATCTCCGAAAGAATGAGAATACACTATTGTCCATGAACCTATAATAAGGAGTCAGAATGGGTCTATAACAGGAGGATGAATCTTGTACAAATAAGTTTTTCCATTACAGAAATGGGTATGCTAAACAACAGTTTTGCTAAATCTGAAGGGACTGAAAAAACCTCTCTGAGACTGGAACTAAATCAACACACTATGAATTGATATTTATTCAAGCATATAGCAATCCCATTCTAGGGCTCCTGTTAAGTAACTTTTCTGATCAACTAATCAAAATAATCAAGTGCTACCTAGGTCAAATACTGAAAGTACAAATAGTACCTCAAAAACTCTAGTGTGCAAACATTAAATACCAACACAGAAAGTATATAACACTAATGCACTATATCATCTTTCCAAAATCAATGTCAGAAGTATTTTTTTGTAAAATGGATATAGATGATTTTTAGTTACATTTACTCAAATGGCTGTCTATTCTTTTGCAAGAAAACTATTATCAATTTGTTTTTAAAAGTGTTTTTATTGGTCATTAGAAAAAGGAAAGATTGTGTTATCTTCCAGTCATTACTTCCTTCCAACACTACTACAAGGTTTTTCCTCATACCCCAGTGAAGATGTAGGTTTGAAATGATATAAATGAATGGGGATCAGGAGTGTTTGCAAGGTATAATTAGGGGCAAGTCTATAACCCTGAGGCATAACCCAGGATTGTGCTGGATGTATATATGATTAAGGTCAATAAGTTTTGCTATGCTGGTAATAAGCAACCACTGACACCATTACTTCAAGACTGTTTCCATACCAATGGTGCTAAATATCCAACACATGGTGGAAAAAAGTCTGAGGAAACTCAGGTCTTTTGTGTAACATAGGTAATTTTATGCATAATCGGTTGACCCTTTTCATTATTGTCCACAATGTAATTGTTAACATGCTCTGCATAATAATTTGACCCAATCTTAATAAATTATACAAATCTACAAGTGGCATAAATTTTATGCATATTTGGGAAAAACCAAAGGAGATCACCTACAAATATGCAAAATCTTATCAATAACTTTAGCATGCATTATTTAGTAAGAGTGGTTTAGAATCCAGAAAAATAAAACCCTATTCGTAAATTTCCAAATAGCTGATCATAAAAGTTTGCCCATCTGATCTGTACTGGTCATTTAGTACCTATTTAATATTCCTACATTTGTACCTTGGCTTAACTTACCTTTCTCAAGCCTGTAAAGAACATGTTGTCTACTTTCACTCTTGTTCAATGTTAAAACTCTAACCTGACTTGATGGCATTCTCACATCTAAAATTAGACAAGAAAAATGATCATGGCATTCAGTACCTTTTTTTAGGAAAAAAAAAATCAAAGTGTACTTTCTGGCCTTTGGGGGGGGAGAGGGGAGAGAGAGAGAGAATTAGGCCTTAAAATATGTAACAACCAGCAATTTAAGATTAACAACCAATTTATTTTTCATCCATACCAAGGGAAAAGAGACTTTAAAAGTATTGTGAATTAAATCCCAGATAATCCAAAAGGTCTTATCACAGCTCCAAAAATACAGAATGGATGAATTCTTGAATGTCATTAGTACCACAATGAGGTAATCCAGAATAAGCCTGTACACACCTGTTGATAATAACCCAGGTAATGAAAAGAGACATGAACTACCTATTTACCCATTACAAGTTTTACTTGTACATGTGGGATGCCCTGAGGGTTTGAGTCTCGGTTTGAGCCAATGTGGGTATGGTAGAAAGCTTGCCAGTAGCTTTTCATGGGTCTGGTAGCTCTTTCCAGGGTTTTCCTGGATTCTTCCTCCATTATTAATACTGGCTGCCATGCATAGTCTATCTATAGAGCTGAAAATGGTGTTACACCCAACTACAACAACAATCAGTGCATGTGGCCTCCTAAGCCACTGGCTTGTTAAGACAGCATTCATTTTGTTTTCAGGTTGACAATCCTTTTGATGGAGCTGCAAATATAATACATATACTTGTTCAGTGCTCAGCAGAATTCTACCTCTTAAACTAAGTGTTTGACTTTAATCTCTTAGCTTGTTTCCCTACTGCCAACTGTCTGATTGAGCCATTATTTAGGACATATTCCACTCAATAATATAAGTATATTTTACAGTTTTTACACAATTCATCCAGCTAGGATTATTTATTTTTTTCAAAATGCAACTCTGAATCACTGAAAACTCATCCTTCAGATAAATGTGACTTGAAAATACTTGTACACTGAAAAAGCAATTTTCAATGCCATTCATGCCAGCATCAATGTACAAGACAGTTAAGGTTTCTACACATTTAATACAATTTCCTTTTGATCTAGCACCCAGATAACAGGTCATTAAGACTGACAGGTACCCAGTAGATTGTTAGTAAACTTTTCACAGCTGATCATGAATGTCTTTCAATGAAGACATGAAATTCCCAAAGTAGTGTAGTAATCCAAAGTCTATGAGCACTTAGTAATTCTAATGGATGCATATAATTTAAATAATTCCCCTCAAGTTATATCTGATTTCAAGAACATAACTGCAAACTCTGAACATGAAGTTCTATAGATTGAACAGGAATGATTTTTTTGTTATCTACATTCAAACATTTTCACTTCAACTACAATGTAACAGAATGTAAATCACTCCATCTGAAATAACTAGCCTAACTAGTTCTATAGATTGAACAGGAATGATTTATTTGTTATCTACATTCAAACATTTTCACTTCAACTACAATGTAACAGAATGTAAATCACTCCATCTGAAATAACTAGCCTAATTATAAACAAGACTGATCTTGAACTTGATTGCTTGTAAACATTTTGATTACAACTTACAATCATGGACAAAAGTTATGCACAAAAAATATATATAACAATGTAAGAACTTCCTTATTTCACAAGTATCCAATGTGAAAATTACTTCTGATTTGTTACAACCACTATAGTCAATGACCACTTAGTAATTCCAAGAAAACATTTAAATAATTCCCCTGAAATTATATCTAATGTTAGGAACAAACCTGTTCATGGATTCCCATATACTGATACAGATGTAGAACAGAAATTATTTTTTTAGCAAATCTCTAATTATACACATATACACATTTTTCACTTGAACTACAATAAAAGATCTGAATCACTCCAACAAAAAACTAGTCCAATTATAAACAAAACCAAACATGAAATTAAATGCTTATAAATATTTTTTAAACAACTTACAATCATAAACAAAAGATAGACACACAATTAACATTATGTAACATTGTAAAATCTTTCTTAATTTACAAGCATGATATGTGAAAATTACTTTCAATTTATGTCACAACCTCTAGAATGCATCTATGGATTAATTAAGTTTCACCTGTACATGTATTATCATATAATTCTTATGTCCAACTAAGACAATTAAAATTATTGCTGAGCTGGTGGAGTTTTCATACAAATAACCCACAATGGAATTGTTGCACCATGCAAATGCAACAAAACCCACTAAAAATGATAAATTAAAATTAAATACTAGGATATATATACATATATATATATATATATATATATATATATATATATATATATATATATATATATATATATATATATATATATATATATATATATAAACTGAGTCACTTACCTGAAAATATTTAAACAGATGAGGTATTCAATATAAGTGCATTCAATATCCCAGTGGTACAGCTTCCCTCATTACAATGCCCTTAACTGCAATGCAATTCTGGATATAAAAGAGTGAATATATAAAAGTGAATATAAAAAAACACTTAATGTACATAAACAAATCTTATTATTAAAAGTCTGTCTCTTTTGTTTATTCTCCATCTTCCTCTTATATGCATTCCTTCAATTCTCCCTATACTGCATGTATGTCTGTTACACAACAAAGTCAGCAGTTTAGGATCCTAACTACTTACTGGTAATTACTGGATTTGTTTGTTCATATGTATTATAGTCATGTATACACTTTCGTGTTTTATGACTTTAAACCCTGAAAAGGGCTAGTGGCCTTCCCCCAGTGCTGACACTTTTGCCCTGGCTCGTGGGCCTATTAACCCCCCTGGTGGCTCACCGCCTTAGCCGGATGTTATCTTTCGATAACGTTGCTATCCAGTGAGGCGTTTAGCCCTAGGGCTGGGCTTTTGGTCGTGGTGCTGACCTTTATTGGCTGACCTTAAGACCCTTTGGTAGGTATTGTAACAGAGAATTCCAGTAGAGTTTGTACTTTGTTTTTTGATAAGCCATGAGAATCCATGGTAATTCAGCAGCTGAGTTTTGCTGTTGTTCATCAATGTAGATTAGAAAACACATGGAAAGTATGAATCACTGTTAGTCGATTTATCCAAAGATGAAGGGTTACAGTACTAAGTTGTTTCTGGTGATCACCATTAATTCCAATGATGAATGGAATCATAGGAGGATTTTAGAATCCACTAGGGAAATGTAGAAAGGACATTTGAATCGATTTAACTGTTTTCCAATTTTCTATTCTTGTACATAGCCATATAGGTTAGAATCCACATTTCAAGAAATGTTCTGCTTCAATAGTCTAAAACAATCTTTAGAACCCACTCACCCCATGGACTTAGGGAGATTAATCATTTGGTTTAACAGGTCTAGCTCTATGGTCTATATAGTGAGCAAGAACAACAGGCATTTGTGTTTATGCAAATTAATTAAATGATTATTTACAAGACTATTAATTAGTATTAGATTTTGAAAATGCTAATGATATTACAGACAAGATAGTAGATTAAGTTTCTCTAATTAGCAAGAGTAACTTAAGTAACTTATATAAAGATTTAAAAGAAACAGATATTATATACTTGAACTTCAACAATCTTTGCAAACCCTTACAAATAAACTATATTTATTTAATATTTATATTTTGAGGGAGAGATTGAAAGTGTGTTTGAGTCTAATCAGATATGTTGCAACCATTTATGTTTTCAAATCAACTTCAGAACAACTCATAAGTAAGATAACAAATGTTTAGTTTAATATAGAAAAAAATTATGTGTACCAGAAACAATCAAGCTAGTTGTTGAAATATTATATTAGAATGTCTCCTGTGAAGTCCATGAGGATAGTGACTAATGAAAAAATTTTAAGTCAATATTAGGTTTTGAGAATAGAATTTTGAATATCAGTTGCCAAAGGATAAAATTTGTTATGCAAGTTCCATTAGGTTGGGTTTCTAAGCCAAAATAGAAACCCTTCATAAATAAGAGGCAATTGTTTAGTAATTGTCCTCAAAAGGGATTTAGGATAGAAGTCCAAAAGACCAGTGATCATCTACTCCCACAATTTCTGCTGCACTGTGCATTCTTTATGTCACTGATGCAGGAATGCCTCTAACACATGTAATGCAGTCAGATGATTGGCATCTTTAATCAGGGTGTCTAGTGAGTTCTTGTGAAAGGTATACTTACTGTTCATGTATACAAACCTCAAATGTTCATTGTTGAATTCTTGGTTTTTTGTGAGTTGTTGCCAACTGATGTATTTTACTGCACAGACATAATTTTGTGCTTATATATCCCTATGACAACAGTCAAGTTAGTTTATTTCTATAAATTACATATACACATATTATGCTAAATCTTACATACAGGATAATAGGAGAATTTTTTTAAATTTGAATAACAGTGACTTTAATTATGACTGTGGCTAACACAGAAATGGCAATAGGAAATACCTATTAGTACAACTATGTCAAATTTGATGTAAAAGGCATTTCAAGTTGTGTCAACTGTAGCTGTGTGACACCCTCCCCAGGCCTCTTTCTTCCTTCTTCCTTGCTGCAGATAATAAAATAGTGCAAATTTTTTCGAACATAAAGGCAAGGTTGTAGTGGCACCATTCCTACAACCCTGACCAACTATAATTCTTGACTTTCAAGAAGTAAACAGATTACATAGCACTAAGTCTGTATAAGCAACTTTAACCTTTACTGACTGATTGATTGGTTAGAGAGAGCTTTTGAATTTGGTACAGTGAAAAGGATTAAAGAAATTAAAGAATTATGTAGCTTAAACATTTGTTTGCTCTACCAGCTAATTCCCCAATATATAACATTTATATCAGAAACTGGTGGAACTTAATGTTCATGGAACACTAGAATATGAAAATAATGGTGAGGCTACATGTGATTAGATCGATTTTATAAGAGATGTAGCTGTTCTTATTCTCAAATGAAACAGAGTCCATTTATCAACCTTTAAAACACAAATACTTTTTTATATAATTTGTGTCATTACGTTCTGTTGTGCCTCATATTTTGGTGATAATCTATTCCTTGACAATTCTAGTTCTTGACTGTAGTCCAAGTCTGGAGGAGTTAACTCTCTTAAGTGTTCTCCAGTACCATGTTGCTATGGTTTTAAAAGGTCTATCAAGAAAGGATTTCTTGGACTGGATATGATATGCCAGCCAAGTGGGGCATAAAGTATATTTATTTAACAAAACAATACCATTAAAGTTAATGAAAAATGATTAGTACTTTAAGACTATTGGAGCCCTTGTAAAAACTAACCTTGAAATGTGCATTTAAGATCATGTTTTGTCTACTTTTCATAACTGATAATACATCAATTTAATGCAAACTATAAAACCAATGATAATACATCAATTTAATGCAAACTATAAATACCAATCAACAATAATAAATTTTAAGCAATTGTACAAAACCATGGCATTGGGTTGAATGCCCCTCATCTAGTTCATAATAGTGAGTGAAAATTTCTTTTGGCCAAGTGACATTTCCAATTACTTGCCCAACTGGAAAAATGCTGCCTCATGCTGACCAGTGTTTGTCTTGGAAGAAAAAAGATGTTCTTTCAGAACATTGCTTGTTTTACTCACTGATACATGTATATTTTCAACCAGAAGTTTGTTTCCAATTTTTGAGGTTCCAGCTCACACAATTGCTTTGCTCTCTTCAATGCTAATAACCAGGGAGAGAGCAAATCAGTCAAGGTTGAAATTAATTAAAACTGGTGCTATGTGTTCAAAAACAACCTTTAACATAATCCAAATTATGTTGTTAACATTGTCAACTGTTATATTTCTATCATATCTGGCTGAGTTAAGAGTTTATTCTGGGTATGTAAAAATGTTGCAGTACTTGCCTGTGACTGGCCGATTTGATTTCTGCACATAATTCAACCCTTGCAATGATATAAACAGGCAATAATGAAGAGGGTTTGGCTGAGAGGTATTTTTGGTTTGATGTTTTATAGCACAGAAACACAAGTAGTTTTTTAGTGCCAAGATAACAGGAGTCAACTGCCTTATAGCAAAAGAAGATACCATGGTAGCTGACTAAAACTGATCTTACAGTGGGATTCAAACATGCAACATTTGGGCATAAGAACTAACACTCTAACCATTGAGCAACCCTGACACAATGTAGAGAGAAGATGTGCCATACAGTATATTTAATAGGTGTATCAGTTGTAGCATATTTACTTTTTCCACAACAGCAGTTTAGAGCAGTCTAGGGATGGCCTGTAGGTGACCTTGAACCTATCTTTTTTCACACTTCCATGTCAGGCTTGACTTTGGAGTGGCTCTGGGTTGGCCATGGGACTGACCATTTAATTTTAGCGGTGCAGGCTGGGTTTGGAATTTTTCTGAAAATAATTTTTGGGCTCTCAAATGACTTGAAGAAAACTTATTACTCTGATTTGCAGCCACAAGAGGCCTCTCACTAGTATATCTATTACATTGCTTGAAAAAAAAGTTAACTTGTTGAAAAGGTAAACAAATAACCTGTTGTGATGCTTTATTCTGGAGTAGTAATTACAAGACATAGACATTCAGAGTGGCTGAGTGGTCTAAAGCACCATTATAGATAGCTGCCATCTCACCTCTTTCAAAGTGGGTTCAAGTCTTGGGGTTTCCCTAATTCTTCCTCCACCATCTATACTGTCCACCAAATATAACCTATCTTGTGATGAAAAATGGCATTAAACCCCAAGAAGAAAAACAAGATATTCAAGATGGCCACACTTGATTTCCAAACTGAACCATTTTCATTATCCATTCACCCTCATTTGTGCATCAGAGACCCCCAAATTATTGTGACCCCACACATTAAAATATCAGAGGCATATGATTTCCTGTCTGAAAACCACTTCCAAAAACTTTGTGTGTGTGTATGTATATATATATATATATATATATATATATATATATATATATATATATATATATATATATATATATATATATATATTTATATATATATATATAATTTAGTACATGTACATAAATTCATTTCCACTAAAGACTCTTCAAGGACAATATATAAGCTATCTGCCACATTACCAAGGTCTACCACTAAAAAAGTTCCTGTAAGGTTTTAATATAAATAAGGTTAGAACTTATGTTTACCTGGCTTTTCAGCAGCCAGTACTCTAATTAATCAAACATCCATATCCAACACAGCTTTGAAGAGCAAAAATAATCATAATAAAAAAGGTAGATAAATCAATGCACACCATGAATGAAAATTATAAACAAGTAGGCATCAGTTGTTTTTTTTTTATAACTATTTGGAAACATAGGAACTGTGAACTGCTGATTGTGCAAAATGGAAATAGGTCAAGATTAGCTGGTTAGCCTGGTATACCTGTCAAACAACAAGCCTTCCAGTGAATGCCAAGGACAGGACTTGTCTAGCTGTGCTAATTAGTTGACTTTCCACACCTTTACCTTGCTGTAACATGGACTGCAATTGCATGATCACAGAACTATGAACTCCTGGTTCTAATGCAACACAGACTGAAATTGCATGATCACAGAACTATGAACTCCTGGTTCTAATATGAGTTTCCTCCATGAAACATGTTTATCATCAAGGGCCTTGTACTTTTGCATGCAGTATAACTTAGGGGAACAAAACTTGCCAGTAACTTCTGGTTCCTTAGCTCAGGCCATAGGCATCATCTGTTGAGCTTTTATGTTGGTTCCCATAAAAATTTACACTAATGATCAAGATCTACCAGCGCAATGCAAGGAAACAGATCTGGAGCAACAATGTTTGCAGTTGGGTGAATGTTATACTCAGACAAATTTTCAATGCTTATCTTCTAGTTAAATATGTTATTTTCATATAAATACACTGTAATCAAAATGTCACCATACAAATCAAATGGAGTACATGTACCTCTCATTATATCCAACTCCATTGGAATCTATTTTGTTTTAAGCATTTTATTGTTAATAACTTCAGCCATATTTAAGGCAAACAGGCATCATTGTAATAAATATGAAAGTGCTTCTTAACTGAAGCTGTTAAAAATGTGTGCATATTTTTTGTTAGTAATGCTGGCCATAGCTAACAGCAGACTGGCACGATTTATACAAATATTGAAAGGCCTTTATGCCTTAATAATTTCTGGGGGTCCCTGGTGGCTAAGTCATTTAAGGCACATGTATATAGGAATCACTTTACTAATTCAGTTCCATTGTAAACCTCTGCAAACATCATGATATTAAAAATTCAATAACTTAAAATTTCTGAGCACTTATGATCAAACCTATATTTATCAGTATAGATGAAACCTGGATGTCTGCTTCTGAGTACAGGAAAGGATATGAGCTGTGGAATATTTTGGACCTGCATGTGTCTGAAACATGTGCTTTCAATTCTGCACCAAGGAGTTGGGTGCTAATTTTTGTAATGAGTGTTCAAGACTGTGAAAGGACTGGAAGTCCATCAATAAAACAATGTCCCATATTTTTTTCACTTACAACTAGGATAAGCTCTCAAAATATTTTTTTACTGAAACATAACTAACATTATTAACCAATCCTGGCCTGCCAAACCCATATATATATATATATATATACTAATAATGTTTACCCATTTCAGGCTGGTTCCCATTTTTCCATACCATTAGTACACTGTCCTTTATAATCAATAACAGCTCATCTCAGTCTACATGGGTTTCCAACTCTGCCATAGTATGTGAGAAAGCAGCAGTTTGCCAGTAGCTTTATATGGGTCAGTTGGTCTTCCTGGATTTCTCTTCTGCCAAATATATGTATATACATGTATAATGACCATAATGTATTGCCTATCATATACTGAAAAATGGACTGAAAACTCACAACAACCAACCAGGATGATTTCTCAAAAATTCTGTCAAGTCTGAGAATAAATGTAAACAACTGTTGTTAGTAACAACAGCCATATTTGATGGCAGATCAGCATCATCTGAACATAAACCTCCATGTCAAGATTATTTTTAAATTTTGTCAAGTGGTTTTATAGAAGTTGTAAAAAGCAATTGTTCATGGATAACACAACTGACAATATGTGGTCAGTGAAAGACCACACTTTATCAGTCACCTTGGCTGAGCTGTCAATGGGACATTTTGTTTGATTTTGTCATTCAATAACATTGGTCCCTGCCCCATAGCATCCCAAATCAGGGTCATGATTGACCTTCTGGATAGTAGCTGGAATTTGCTTTTGAGGGTGGCTAAACTTAACCAAAATGTAGAAATGGGGTCAAGAGGCTCATAAAACTTTTTTTTCAGTTGCAGCCAAAAAAGGCTGGGATCTACTACAATATAATGAACAAGATGTAAGGATTTTGCTAAATCTTAGGTAAGACTATAAGGTAATAATAAATATCAAACATTAGAGTAACAACTATCCAGGTGGCAGCATTTGCATTATAATTCTGACTACCAGGGATGCAACAATACAGTAAAATATATCAGACTATTGATTGTTGTTACTGTTGTTGGGCTTAACGCCATTTTTCAGCACACGATAGGCTATTCATGGCGGCCAGTATTAATGGTGGAGGAAGAAACTGGGAAATAAAGAACCACTGACCCACGAGAAGTTACTGGCAAGCTTTCTCACATATCCATATTTGCTGAATCCTAGACAACGGGAACCCACACAGAGGTGAAATGGCAGTGATCCTTAAGGACATCGGACAGCGCTTTAGACCTATAATGTTTGCCCACTCTTGTAGTACACATGATACAACCTCAAAAGTCAAGGTAACTATTTAATTTCATCATTTATTCACACATGAAATTTGACAAAATATAAGATTTATTAACTGGTCTAGTTTTTTTATCATATTAATTTAACATAAACTAAGTTTTTATACTGAAATACATTTTACATTTATTCCAATCTGTTTATCATCTATTTCATTAATTTGCATTGTTCTGCTAGACATTTGCTCATAACCATGTATAATTTTACACCCATATTTAACACATAACCATGTATAATTTTACACCCATATTTAACACACAGAATTAATACACAATGGTAGTCTGCAACTGTCACAGAATAAGGCTAAAAATAACTTGGTTTTGCCTTTAATCTATTTTATACTTTATTTGTTTTACAATGTTCCCAGGGGTGAATCACTGACTACGGGGTAGAGTGATTAGAAAGTACATGCAGGCGGAGAGCCATTGGAAAGCATGGATTACATGGATATTTGACTATGACTATCAATCACTCTTATGGTCTTAAGCTTGATACATTGTAAACTAAGACACAAGTCATTTTGGATTTGTCAGTGATAGGCAACTTTCGACCATCTCTCAGGCCATAGGGGTAAGTGTTGAAATTTTGTCTTATTTGATTTGTGAAACTATTTCTTGATTGTGTGTCCTGTCCTGTCCTGACGTTTTGTTTTAGTTTTGTTTTTAGCGTTTGTTCTTATTGCCATTTTATTAACAAATAGTTTTGTTTTATTGTAGCTTTTTATTTTCTTTTTGGATAGAGTGATCCCATCGGATGCTATAATAGCCATTGGGTACTATAGTAGCCTGTTTGATACTATTGAAGGTGGTTGGATACCATTGTAGACAGTTCATATTAATATAGACCTTAATATAGACCCGGGAGTCTATTGTGAGTCTATGTGATTGCGGGAGTCTGTCATGAATTATGGGAGCCATTGGAGTCTGTTGGATCCAATTGTTGTAGCTCATAGGATAGCGGACATTAAGAAAGCTTAATGAACATTATCAGATATCATGGTACATTAGTGGACTAAGTCTCAGTGGAACTGTCAAGGAGATTCCGTGTTGAATGAGAGTAGACCACAGATTTGGGTTCATAGTCCTATAAACTGTAGTCAGTTTAGGAAGTGGATTCCAGTTGAGGATTGTATGTTTGCATTGAATGCAGGAAGTGGTCAAGTGCCAGAAATAACATTTGAGTATTGCTTATTTTCATTCAAGAGATTTTGTGAATCTAAGTTAAATACTTTATTAAGTGGATCTCATATTTAATTTCTTTTCATTTTTTTCATAGCATGTGATAACATTTGTTAGGTTAAATCATATTTTCATTTTCATTTTTTCATTTCATGAGTGTATATAAAATATTGTATTAGTCACATGATAGTAGTGTACATGTAAGAGTCTTTCAATTTGTTTTATATCCTTATTTATAGTAACACATTTTATAAATTGAATCATTCATCACTTTGTGTTGTTGTTATTCATTTAGTCCAAACAGAGAAATCCCACTCTGTTTCAATTCTGTTACAGCATCATTCCCAAGAACAAGACAACTATTCACATTATTTGACACATAGACATTATTTACTGAAGCAACTTTGTATTTTTTCTATATATGTGGCACAAATTTCATAGCCATAATATATGATTTTACCAAGTCATCAAGATTTTTTAAGCCATTTTCACAACTAATACATGTATACCCAAATTTCCTTATGTAATAAAAAAAAATGAAATGTGACATAACAGATTTGATATTCTGTGTTACTAATGTTTGAGGTTCTCTCCGAGATAATTTTAGTGTAAATGTAATATTTGCAAAAAGAACAAATTTGTGCCCTGTAAAACTCTTCATAATTTCTTAAATGTCCTCCACTGCAAAACATAATTACTTTTGTTTAATCAAAGTTAACCACCATTCCTGCAGTTTTACAAAAGTACTGTTATTTGTCTCTATTGTTGCAATGCTTTATGTATCTCTATCAGTACAAACCCTAGAAACAAAAACAGAAACAGAGTAAAAGCAAGATATACCATGGTATAGGCCTATAACCTGTATAAACAGTAAACAGTAACACAGAAACTACTACCTTGTTGCAGTTTATAGATGAGTGCCATAACGGTGATTAGAAGGCATATACATTATTGATTGGCAATCAGCTTTCATCTATTAACCAACTGTGCTTGTTATTTAATTGTGACCTAATACCTAAAAATTTCTAGTGTACAAGATCTTGACCCATACAAACTGCAAAAAGATACATGTAATGTTCTAGGAGCAAATTTATCACTCAGAAAGTGTGCTTTTTGTATAACCAGTTTCCCTTTACCCTCATTTGTGCATCTGACATAATCAAGTTTGTCATTTGACCCAAGTTCTGACAAGTTTATTTTTTTACTCAATCTGACAGTCATTTCTGACACCAAGGGTATTACTGACTCTCAATCTTGAATCCCTATGAGAAACACTGTACAACTCAAAAGGATGGTTACAATGTTTTCTCCCTACAAGAAGGACTCGTACTAAATTGATGTTTTTTGTTTTAGAAATTTAAGTTACCAAACTAAAATATATGCAAAAAAGGATAATGTACACTTCTGACAAGGTTTAAGTGTTGGACATTAATTAGTTTCTTGCCTAGCTAATAAAAAATATAAAAATGTGGATGTTGAAATAACAACAAGCTATAGATTTTTTTCTGAATACATCATAATACCTAATTTCTAATGTCTTGGTAAATTTAACCAAAAAAGAGTAAAAGATAATCATCACAAACTAACAGACTTTTTCTTGAACAAAAGTAACAAACAATGCTCTGATGCAATGTCACCTTGTAAGTTCCTCTATATTACACTTATCACAGGAATATCTAATATCAGAAAGCTCAGAGGAATGTAAAAAAGGTTATCATATGCTTAGATATTTTGCAACATTAAATAATGACTTGACATCTTTATAATACAGTAGTCCCCCTCTTGAACAGCCCCCTTCACCAGCAGCCACCTGCTCCTTACTGCCAGAATGCAAAGGCACAAATTTGTGTTCAAAATTACCCCTCACAAAAGACCACTCTGCTAAGGCTAATGTGACCAGCATATTTGTGCAAAAATATAAAATTTACTACTCACAAGGGGCCACATTTCATTTTGTAATATGTATCCAGAACCAATTTTATTCATAGCATGTATTAAGTAATTCAATTTGTTTTTGAGGTCAGGTTTCCTTCTTGAAAGAAGTGTTGACTATAAGTACATGTGCCACTAAGGTTAATATTATATCATTTACCCCTGCCAGAAACCATTTATTCCATAAAGGGGAAAAAGGCTCAAATTTTAATACTTACAAAAAGGTAACTACAGGTAACTGCATGTAATCTGATTATCATTAAGGTGTGTTATCTTAAGAGGTCTGGTTTAGCCTCTGATAATTGTTAAGGTTTACAATTATTAATAGTGGTTACAACTGAGAAGTGGCAGTATTGAGGTACAATACAAAAGTGGGAAAATGGTTTGATAGCCTTTATGGCTTCCCTTTGTAAGATGTTGAGCTGTTTCACTTCCATTATTAGTGAATATTACTATTGGCAATAATTGTCAAATTTACAGATCCTAACAGGGGTGAGGTTCTATAATTCAGGTCAAATAATAGGGTACCAAAATCTCCTGGCTGCTTTTAAAAAAACATGTGGCATCTTGTTCAAATGCAGAAAAAAATTGTTTTATCAGTCTTGTAGTTAATGATTATAACCAGACATAATTGTCAAGATCAGTGTCAGCATTGGCTGAAAATAGAACAAAGCAGGGTACCAGACAAAGACAAAAAAAAATCACTTGACAACAAACTTGTTGCTTCCTTTACAAAGGCATTTCATCTGCCCAACAAATTTTTCATCTGCATAATTAAATCACATACTGATAGCTTCTGCTAGCTTCATGGAATAAATCATTACCAAAGATTAACATGTTATCACATAAATGGAGAGAGAGACTATTATTTCAGAAAAAGTCAGTTATTATAGTCTACTACATCAGGGAAGGTGAGGTGGCCATGTCGAAAAATTTTAGGTAGAAAAGACTGGAATAAAACAATTTTGTTGAAAAGATTCAAATAAACATCATAACCAATAAGGAATTTATTCAGCAGCAGTGGAAAAATGGAGCAAATGGAAAGAGAATTGCATATGTATCAAAATTTAAAAGATGTTTTTAAATGGTTTTGCAATGTGCTTGTCAACAACACTTGCTCGCATATAATGCTTATGTCAAGAATAAGAATTATTAATATAAATATTCAGTTGAAATAAGTAAACTATTATAACAAGAACCATTCAATAATTAATGTTGCTTTAAAAGATATTAAATGCTTTAAAAAATGAAGCTTTCTTACTATGTACATTACGTAGACTTCTCACAAAAAATTGAGTTTCCCTCTGGAAAGGCCACCTGCCTTATAAGGCCACTTTCCCCGGTGCAGTAGGGGTGGCCATATAAGAGGGGGTACTACTATACATAGATTCTGTTAACTGATTCACTGTAAAAGATCAAAATGTCAGTACTGTAAAGCCTCATACTAGCAATTCTTGAAATAGTTGAAAATAATTACAACTTTGTGTGGAAAGTTGACATTTTAGGCAGTGGGGATCATTATTTTTACTTATTTAAGATGGACGGAGTTGATCATACTTGGTTATTTGAAAATTTCATTTCAAGCATAAGTTTCAGAGTATGGCAATAAACAATACTGAAGCGGTTATCTTTATGAAACTACAGAGAATTTTTTAAGGGGGAAATTTATATTTTGGACAGTAAGGTTCATGACCTTGACTACATCAAAATAAACTGAATGGTATTTTTATTTGGACTCAGATATTGACAATTAAGACTAATGGTTTTCAGCTTAACTGGACATTTGAGAACTACACATCGAAAAGTTCACCCATATTCCAAGGTTGGATGAGTGCATAATATTGTGAATATTTATTGCATTCCTTGAAATGAACCAAAATAAATCCAACAAAACTCTCACAATCTTACATTAGAATTTAGTACTTAAAATACCCCTAAAAAATGAACTCCTTTATAAACTTTCTGGTAAGATTCTATTTTGTGTCCAATTCTCATTCACTTTTATTTAATAAAACTGTAACAACTGAGGACATCTTTATTGACCTTTTTTTATTAATTTTTGTATCTTCAATTACAAAAAAATTCCTATTTCACATGCTTACACATAAGTGGTAACATGAATATGGCAGATAGAAAAATTGAATTTAAAGTAATAAAAAATGTAAAGCATGCTTTGTTTAGATCACTTTGCTTTCTGCTGAATATTTTACGTATATTTTCAATTTAAAAAATGTGACTTTAAATAAATTTATAAGCTTTTAGAAATGGTATATAACATTGAAAAATAGTTGAAAAACATATCCAAGTAAAGCTAGATTGACCATCATCACTGCATACCTTTGACTAATTTCCTGCTTTACACAACTGCCTGGGCTTCAGTATGGAAAGTGTCATTTAATAGCTATGCTCAAGCACGGAGCAAGTGGACTCTGAATACCTTTTGCACCACACTTTGTACTCACATGATCAGTTCTTGCATGGAATTATGAGTATTTATGCAAAATAAAAATCCCAAATCTTTCACATCTGACCTTATTATAATTTCAGCATGTCTTTTAGCATAAGTAAATGAATGACATTATGTGCAGACTGCATTAATCCTCTTAATCTGCCAAACACAAATATTTTAAAACTTTTTTATTTTGAAAATTTAACTGCTGTACCTAGCCTGAAAATGAGTTTTAAATTAAGAGGGTAAAGCTTGTCTTCTTAACTGAAAGAAGCACTGCCAACAATTCTGGAGTAGTCAGCCATGCCATTTTTACTAGCTCAAAATTATATTACAATCAAAAGTATGTCATTTTTGACCAAACTTGGCACACAATATAATTATTTCTTAACTTTTCAATCACCAGATATTTGATTTTAATAGAACTGATAGCTAACTGGCACTAACCTATATTGTTCTGAATATGTGTTTACCCTTTGCCATATTGGGATGCATTGTTAGGAATTTTCTAGACTTTAAATTTACTTTCCTGTTTTCACATATAAGCACATGTGAAATTGTAAGAATGAATAGCAACACATATTTTTATTCTTTGATTTGCCTGGATTATGATTTTTTTTTTTTTTTTTTTTTGAGTAAATCTAAGGGAGGTAAATTCTAGTCTAGAATTGGGGACTCTGGCCCCCCACGTAAGAATATGACAGCATTCATTTAGCTCCAGGTATTACAAGAGATGTTTCATTGTTGATTTTTTTTTTTTACAAATTTCTCTTTCTTGGTGCGAAAACCATTTATTTCCAAATTATAATTTTGAGATCTAAACTTTGTGTCAGCTCACGGAATGTCCACAGGTGCTCAAGTTGAGCTTGATGTTAAGAAAAAACAATGATCTGAAGGAAAAACAGAGTGACTAAAATACCTCAGATTACCCCTTGACTCATTCTGACATTAGACCCTCTCTATCATACTAAAAAAGAGACAAGGTGAGTATCTTCCAAATACTTTATTCCACCCTTGACCCTCAATTTCCTTCTGCTATTTCCATCTTTAAAAGCATACAACCAAATTTTATGGCTTGTTTTACTTCAGAGATATTTTTTTATCCATCAAGCCATCATCGACTATTCTGTGTTGCACCAAACTGAAGTTATGGCTCGGAAACATGCAAATTTATTCTGCTGGGACATTGTTAAGCTCGGTGACAACCAGTGATAAAAGCTACATATACCATGCTTGAGACTCTATGATGCATCCCTTCTTCAATTACAGAACAGTGGTAAATACAAAAATAAGTTTTTACTTACCATTAACTTAATTCAACATTAGGAATCCTGTTAAATGGAAGTAGACATTGTCTTCTTCCCTACACATACATGCCATACAAGTGACAATCAGTTTGAAAACATACATTATGCTGCACACACAGTGAAATATGATTGACTCTAAAGGTTATACTTAACTAACATCCATGCACTGTCACAGTTTCATGATGTAAATATTTGTATCCTGGCAAAAATAGGCATTAACAAGATCTCATAGTGTAATCATTTGAATGTGTTAAATTAATGACAGTATACATTAAAGTATGATTGTTTCTGAATACATCATTAATGATTGTACTACACCAAATTAAAATTTCCAGAAATATGTTATATTATAACTGAAAATATTTATGGTGCATGGATGTTATTTAAGTATGGTACATGTAGCTCTTTTCACTGGTTGCTACCTGAACACAACAGTGTCCCAGCAGACAAAATTTGCGAAATTAGCATGTTTCAGAGCCTGTAACTTCAGTTTGGTGCAATGCAAAATAGTTAATGATGGCTTGATAGAAAAATATCTCAGGAGTAAAACAAGCCATAGAATATGGTCAAAGGCCTTTAAAGACAGAAATAGCAGAAGAAAATTGAGGGTCATAGGTGTAATGAAGTATTTGGAAATTACTGACCTCTCTTATATAGTATGATTGAGGGTCCTGTGTCAGAACAGGTCATAGGGGTAATCTGTGGTACTTTAGTCAATCTGTATAAATGTTTTTCTTCAAATTATTGTATTTTCTTAATATCAAGCTCGCGTCCAGCACATGTGGGACGTCCAGGGATTATTGTACACACTGCTCCTTGAAAATGCTTTATTCAAATTAGCGTATCTACATTTAAATTGACCAAGGCATATTGTGCATTGAGATACAAAAGGTTGATCTGAAAAATCTACATATTAAGAAGAAACTAATATTTTCGCAATATTATAATTTTATATCGTCAGTCTAGATAGGGTCTCATGATCAGAGAGAAAGCTACTTTGGCCTTGTCTTGAATATGCGTGACCTAATTCAAGGTCACCAACTATACCACATGAACGAATGGTAAACTATGCTTAATTTTATAACTATAACTACCTGAACCAGCTTTTGTATTTTATCTCATTTCTTGTTTTATAACTTTATACAATGTTGCAAAGTTGACATATTTGTCCGTGTATAATTGCAAGTTCTAGATGATCGAGACTGACATGGTTCATTTGCAGTAACTTACGACGAGCAGACGACGTAACTTCAAGATAGCTCTTAGTGGCATTAACCTTTTCGTTGCAAAATGTACTTTTTAATGCAGAAAATATAATAAAGCAAAACTAATGGAATTAACACCAATACTTACTATTTACAGCTGCATAAACGATTGCAATCCGTGATTACAACTGCAACAATAAAATGGATAGTGGTGATCCGGTCTCAAATGGGAGATAACTTTAAAACTCGCTGACTAGTTCTGAGACTCTTATTCTCCTTGCTTTTATCACGTTGATAAAACCAGTCTAAACAGGACTCGCTGTAAGGTATAACGGTACCAATTGTACAACCCCCAGGTGGGCGGAGCTTAAGGTGTAGGAACATTGCATTCAGAAATAAACGACAAAACTAGCTGTGATTGTTGCATTATGTAAGAGTTGTACTTTCTGTTAGGCTTTAAAAAAAAGTTGAGCCTCTTGGCAACATGTTAAATTATATTATTTCATATCTAGATCAGATTTTGTATTTTTTAAGATTTTTTTAAAATGTGGTACACATGACTGAAAATGTGTCCGGTGTAACTAGATAATTCTTACCCCTGTCTAGTTCCAGCAGAGTTACGAATTAAATGCAATGGAGTACCTATTTTCGATGTTATCAAATTAACAATCTAACATTGTTCTCTGTGACAGTGTGTGACATGCATGCTGAGGTAGGATAGAAAGTATATTTATTTCGCAAAACATTAGCATAGCGATCTATGGAAAAGCAATTGGTACCGTGATACCGTAAACGCAAAACAAGTACCGTTTGTTATCCAGAGATGTCACTGTTCGTTGGCATCCGTTAAGCTCGAGAGACGATGGAAATGCGCCCATGAGAGGTGTCCCAGTTTGTTGTTGTGAAGCGTCTTCTGTGGCTAATGAGCCCCACACGGGAGTGGCAATCCTTTCGGTCACTGTTAATGTTCGGTGAAATACATATATTATCTTATTTGAGCGTGCGTGTTACACACCCTAAAAGAGAGCATTGTTAGATATTCAATTTCTCAAGAAGAGAGTCAAGTACTCTACTGCATGAGAGAGAGAGAGAGAGAGAGAGAGAGAGAGAGAGAGAGAGAGAGAGAGAGAGAGAGAGAGAGAGAGAGAGCTACGCTGGAATTAAGGGTAAAAGTCTATAAACACGATAGATTTCATGGGTATTACAGTATAAAAATTATATAAATCATAAAATATGATCTTAATAGAAATTAAAATAATCGTACATGTTGCCGTAAGACTCGGTTTTTATGTAAGCCTGACAGAAACTACAACTCTTACATAATGGACATGTATTACGACTCTATGTTCTTAAAATAAATAAAGTGAGAAAAGCGGCAAGTTTTGTAAAATTCAAGAAATATTTGATTTCCCTATAATACAAAGTGAAAAAAAAGAACTTACAATGTTGTGAATGAAATCCCAAATAATCTTAGAATTACTAACACGAGTCCTTACTTATTGAAGTTTCCTACAAATTTGAGTGGTATGAGTTGTATTCCAAAATAAACCTAACTCTGAAAGTGTTGATGTGCCAGTGATAACATGAATAGTAACGACGTGCTAACAGTCTTGTGTTGAATAACAATAATGATATCCAACAATATATACTTATTTGAACTTCACTATACGTCCAAGTATCTATATTAATGGATATTTTTGATTTAGCACTTTGTATTTCAAGTGAATAGATAATGTTAATAAATTCCAGCTCAAATGAAAAACTGGACAAAACAATAAGACTGATTTCTGCTAAACATATTATAGCAGGAATGAACAATTTCCAGTAAACAAGATTATATGAGAACCAAAGACGTGAAAGAAACACCCGGTTGAGGGTCATAAGTTCAATGTTTTTAGAAGAAAAAAAAATTAGAGGGTGTGTTACCATAAAGCATGTGACTTTCTTCACAGGGTCTAGCTATCTGTTAAGTACAAATATCCCTGACCCAGCTGAAGATTGTGCGGATTATGATCCTAATAATATTCTTATGTTGGTTTACAAAATTGTGACTGATATTGGACAAGGTCAGCTATTATAGATACATAGTTACAATAAAAATTTGTAGAA
Source organism: Potamilus streckersoni (assembly GCA_016746295.1). NCBI lineage: Eukaryota > Metazoa > Mollusca > Bivalvia > Unionida > Unionidae > Potamilus > Potamilus streckersoni. The sequence continues at coordinate 80,054 of JAEAOA010000616.1, read as the reverse complement.
AAACCGAACAAACAATGTAAATTCAATATGCATAACATTATATAGCACGATAAATTTATTTTAATACAAGAAAGTAAGGTGGTTGACCACCCACGCCTACGTAGCTGTTATTATTGTTGTAATTGTTGTTTTTGTTGTTGAGGAGGAGGTCTAGTAGGCTGAATATCTACATTCAGCATTCGGGGCGCTCCTTTCTTCGGTTGGATCCCTGTTCATTCGGCGTTTTCTTCCCTTTTCCAGCCTTCTTCATCCTTGTATTATTTTTCTCTTCCCATATCAGCAGAAGAGTCACCCTCTTAAACTCCAGCCCATGGCGACTGAAAGTCGTAGGCCCTTTAGTGCACACAGGGCAAGAGCTGGCAACACCCAACATTATGGTTAGTAGTGACATGCTGGTTCTTCATATTCGAACCCACTTTCTCCAGGTTAATTCCCATTGTCGCCAGAGTGGATATAAAATTCCCCACGTTAAATCCCCTTTGAGGCTAGAATGTAAATATCCCTTTTAAACATTAAGGTTCCATTGAGGCTAGGGTGATCCACATTACTTCCTACTTTTCCTACTATTCTTGTTATTCTATTCTATATCTTTGCTCAATTCTTTTATTCCGTCAATTAATTTTACATTTTTAAAAAATATTATTAATTACTCTATCAAAGTGTACATCAGGATTTCTAGATACACTCTCAAATTCTTTTAGTCTCTACACCCCTTACAGTCTTGCATTTCCTCCAAGAATGGCCTTTAATTCGTTTCGATGTGGACTACGGTACTATCCTAAACTAGGTTTTCCTCTGTGTTGGGTTCTTCTACAACTTTTTCTAATACGGGTGTGAATGTCATGTTCACCATTGTGTTTAAAACAATTTCATTTCTTTGATCAATTTCATAAACCTTGGGCATAGTGAAACAATTCTTACTTCCAAGCGTAGAAGCCAAAACGTTTCCCATCACGTACATCTTTCCATTCGTGAATCTGTCGGTGTAACCAACAAGTTATACACATTTCTTGGTAAGTATCGAGCTAGATGACGTTGGACGAATGTCTTCTTCTCACGGAGGTACAGAACTTGTTTTCATCATTATTTTTAATACTTTTAACACAATTTGTCTTTAGAGTACATAAAAAGTGGAAGGAGTAATCATGTCTTTCAAAACTGTATGTAAATAATCCACATTGACTCTGATGGCAAACGAAATGCCAGAAATTTAATCATTGACACGACATAGCGTCCCAAATTCTATGGAATCACTTTTTGGTAGTTGCAAGGGTTAGTGTTGGTTCTGTCCCAAGGATCTATCCCCATCCTCCAAACAAGTATAAATTACACTCTCGGAGACCCTAAATCCCCACCCCAGACAATTTTCTTAAAATCAAACTGTTGGTTCTAGATACAACTAGAAACTGCCACACTAGGGACATCGTGGCGACAGGACTAAAATTGCTAAAGCTATGTTAAAAATCTCTCACTACGAGTACAACATTTTGGACGTGAAAAGATATTAGTTGAAGCTAATTATGTCAATTCTATATTTGTTTTGAACCAATTACCCGTTCCAATTACACTTCCCATATCATGTCTGTGTCTCTTGGAATAGAGGCATTACTCAGATGATTGCCAACAAAATTTAAATCCCTCCAGAGGTCTAGTGGGAAGTGTATTTTCAACTGACAATGTAAATCTTTGACCAGAAGTGTCATCTGTCATTGCCCTTTCGTTTTGCAATGATTGAAACTGTGACTGAAATTCTTGTCATCTGTCATTGCCCTTTCATTTTGTAATGATTGAAACTGTGAGTGTAATTCTTTCAGATGGACGTGTATATAGGGAGAGAGGTAGAGAAGTTAAATTAAACTTGAACGACCTCTACATGTAATATGTCTCCTAGCACCCGTATCACCTGTATATTGTCTAATTTGGGATGAAGTCGTTTTCTCATTTTAGGCTAAGAAGAATTTATATCAAGTATATTCCTTTTATTACATAGGATAAATCTTCCCTTGTATCCTCTACTGGATATAGCTTAGTATGTGTGTAGCGAGTATGTTGGAACAAGAAGTGGCTTCTACATCACCTGGTTATACCTCTGATGTGAGAAAACTTGTTTTCAAAATAAACGTCAATTTTATCCCAGTCGCAGAAAGCAACTTATTTTGTAAGGGAAGTTTTCTTGACTGTCAGAAATTTGTTTAGGGAATGTAAATGCGGGTCTCCTCTCTTGGTTGCATATTTCTCTGATGCGAGCAATAATAAAAATAATATTGAATATGTATATCCAAGCGGTGAACCGACAAAAGAGCGCCGACAAAAGAGCGTCAACAAAAGAGCGTCGACAAGACAATATCCCCTGCACAATACTCCATACGTCAGTTATTGCCGACGAAAGAGCAAATGACAAAAGAACGTATATGCTCCAACATACGTCAATTATTGCCAAAAGAGAGCAAGACAAAATAGTGCTATATAATTAGTGTGAATCAAACGGAAGCTTCTAAAAACAAGTACGTACAGCTGGACAGAAGATTACAGGTCATCGTTCCAACTTACAAGAATGCTGTTTTGATAAAAATATTCTGTGTAAGAGAACGGACGTGTTTTATAGAGCTCGATTCCGCTTACACGAGGTTTATATGACCAAAACGAGCGAGTTGGGAAATGGCCAGGACAAAGCAGACAAAAAGACATTAGTCAGTCTGAAGAATGGAGACTACAGAATCATGAACTAAAAACAGAAACTGTAACTTAAACTAGAACTATTGCTGACAAAGACAATACAAAAACAATATTTAGTACAGTGGAAAATGAACGAAGAGTTCAGCTCACAGGAGCAAGCTAGCTGCACGTGATAAAATGGCAGTATGCAAAGCCAACAAAGAGATCACAAGGATTTTGGAAAAATACATTACGATACAAAGAATATAGAGAAATGGAGAATCATTTCATAAAATGTTATTACCAGCAAGGGACACAATTCCTAGATATGTCAAAAATATCGAGAGAACAGACACCGGAGACTGCAGATGTAATGATCACAATGAAGGTTTTTAACCCAGAGTACGTAACCAGAACGTAATAAATAAAGACGGATACAAAGGCTACATACTAAAATCAATGAATAAGAGTCCAATACTACCAAAAGAGAGATGGTCATCAATGGTCAGCCGGTTTCTGTAAAAGAACCAACACCAATTTTGAAGAAAATAAAAAACAAACGGGAGAATTACATCTGAGTGACATCCCCTTAGAGCAGGAGTGTCAAACTCAATCCCTTAGCGGGCCAAAACTCAAATCCCACGGTAAGGTTGCGGGCCAAACAGGATAAACATTTAATAAGCGGAAAATTAAACTTTATTTTAAAACATTAATAGAAAGTAAAACAAAAAAAGTTTTAATAATAAAAAAATCATTGGCATACCCATTTTCGCTCACATGCCAATTTATCAGAGCTGGATGTTTGGCGTCTTTTCTTGGCTACAAGATCGTTTATGTTGGGAGTAATGTTCTGTGTCATTGAGATTCTCATGATGGACTGCAATTGTTCATCAGTGAGACAACTCCTGTGTGATGTTTTTTTAATCTTCATCACAGAAAACAGCTGCTCACACAGATATGTGCTACCAAACATGCTCAAGCATCGAGCCGCATGTAGACGAAGCTGGTGCATCTCTTCAGGTATGAAACGAGTGAACTGTGCAGGCACCACAGTGTCGTACTTTGCCTTTAGTGTTCCATTACACTGCAGCTCTATTAGCTCCATCTGCAAATTTACAGGTGCAGTTTCCATGTCTATGGCAAATGGGTTACGAAACAGCTCGAAATTACTTTTCTGTGCTTCAAAGTCACTAAAGCGCCGTGCAAACTCGGCGCGAAGTAAGTTAAGTTTTTTAGCAAAGTGTGCATTGGGAAACACCATAGCGTTGACTTGGTTCGACAATGCTTGGCAACAAGAAAAGTGAGACAAATTGCTTGGTGCATTTGTGTCTCCCATAGGCGCAACTTCATTTGAAATGGCTTCACTGCATCATGCATATCAGTGATCAAGTGGTCCCGTCCCTGGAGCTGCAGGTTCAAGTCGTTGAGATGAGTGGTTATGTCAGAAAGAAACGCCAACTCACATTTCCACTTTTTATCCCGAAAAACTGTGGAGTCTTTTCCTTTGCTGTCCATGAATTGATAGATTTCCTCGATCAGCTGAAAAAAATCTACTAAGAACTTTTCCCCGACTTAGCCACCGCACCTCTGTATGAAAAGGCATGTCGCCGAATTCTGAGTTTATTTCCTGCAAAAAAGACTGAAATTGGCGATGATTTAAACCTTTAGCTCTGATAAAGTTGACGGTTTGTGTTACAGTGCTCATTACACCTTCCATGTTGAGGACTTTACCACACAGCGATCCTTGGTGTATGATGCAGTGATATGCTATCAATTCACCGGTACAGTTCTCCTGCATCTTTAACCGCATCCTTCCAACTAGTCCACTTTTTTCGCCGCACATCGCCGGTGCTCCATCTATTGTAAGTGCAACAAGTTGGTCCCAAGGCAGGTTCATGTTGGTTAAACTTTCACATACGTTGTCAAAAATGTCTTTTCCTGTCGTTGTCCCATGCATGGATTTCATGTCCAATATTTCTTCTGTAACATTCAAATTGGAGTCCACTCCACGGATGAAGATGGCGAGCTGTGCAGTGTTAGTCGTGTCATTACTTTCGTCGATAGCAAGGAAGAGTGCAACAAAGTCTTTGCCTTTTTTGATCAGCTGTGTGTTCACATCAGTGGCCATCTCACAAACCCGATCAGCAACTGTATTTCAGCTAAGGCTTACATTTGCAAATATCTGCTTTTTGTCTGAACACAAGACGTCACACACTTTCATCATGCAGTGCTTCAGAAACTCTCTTTCTGAAAATGGTCGGCCTGATTTTGCGATCTCCTCCGCCACAATAAAACTTGCTTTCACAGCAGCTTCAGTTTGTAATTTTGCTTTGGTGAAAAACGTCTGCTGTGATGTTAGATTCCTCTTCAATTCATTTATTTTCTGTAGCTTCTGCTCTGCATTCAAGCTTTTTAACTTGTCTTGATGTTTAGTCTCATAGTGCCGTCTCAGATTATATTCCTTGATCACAGCCACATTATCTCCACAAATTAGACACACAGGTTTACCACCAATATCAGTAAACATATATTCAGCTTCCCAGGACTTTGAAAGGCTCTATTTTCAGAATTAACTTTTCTCTTGGCCATTTTTATGGCTTGCTTTGATTTTAAAAAAAATATTGTTCACCTACCGACAGACGCTTGATTGACATCACGTTAGCCGTAGCGGGAAAAGGTGATGTAATATCCGGTCACTATGCCACTTTCATTTCTTATGCTCCAATCCAAAACGAGCTAGGTTACTGTAACGACGAACATCCCACTCACAACACAACTTTTATTTTCGCTTATTCTGATCGAAGCGAGAACGCTATCAGGTAGTCTATCGTTCAGCAAGGCTGCTAGTTAGGGAATTTGATTTGCACTTTATATCGCAGGGCCATTAAAAAATAGTTTTGCCTAAAATTCTCTCTCGGGCCGGATATAATTGTACGCCGGTCAAGACCTCTCGGGCCTGATATAATTGTACGCCGGGCCTGATGTGGCCCGCGGTCCTTGAGTTTGACACAAGTGCCTTAGAGATACTTTTGCAAAAGACCAAGGAGAGGTTTGAGAAAAATTCAAGGTCAAAGTCATATCTGCTAGATTAGATACCATTCCCTTAACAACAATCTACAATGGGAACAGGATCCTAGAAATAGAAAAAAGCAAACTAAGAGAAATGAAAAGAGTTTTTACTTATGTGGATTTCTAACAAAAACGTGGTATAAAGACTGTATTTACAATATAAAGTGTGAAAGATGCGGACTAATGGGGAATAAACAACACAAGTGTCCAGAACAAACAAAATCGCAACCAAGCTGCAAGAAACAGCAGAAAGGAAATCAACAAATACAAAACGTACAAGAGAAAATACTCATAGAAAAACGGCCAATACAAAAACAACAGACTAAACAATCAGTACAAGAGACACATCACAAGCATGTACAGTCAACAGAACGAGAGCGCCAACACCCTCAAAAGTCCAACCCAAAGCAAAATCTACAAACGCAACAAGAATCCAGCCAGAACGGTTGTAGTATAAACACACCTGGATGGATACTACCAGTGTGGGGGATATGTACAAAACTCTCGCTCTACCTTATGCTGCTTACCAAGCACACGTGGATGTGCCACAGATAAGCAACAATGTCCAAACTAAAAGTTTAATACAACAAAAGTCCAAAGTACAAGCAGCTGAAGCAACAGGAAAATAATCCAACGTCGCAGCAAAATTGGCAAGAAATCAACAAACAGACATTAACATTATCCAGAGATGTCACTGTTCGTTGGCATCCGTTAGTCTCGAGAGACGATGGAAATGCGCCCATGAGAGGTGTCCCAGTTTGTTGTTGTGAAGCGTCTTCTGTGGCTAATGAGCCCCACACGGGAGTGGCAATCCTTTCGGTCACTGTTAATGTTCGGTGAAATACATATATTATCTTATTTGAGCGTGCGTGTTACACACCCTAAAAGAGAGCAGTGTTAGATATTCAATTTCTCAAGAAGAGAATCAAGTACTCTACTGCATGAGAGAGAGAGAGAGAGAGAGAGAGAGAGAGAGAGAGAGAGAGAGAGAGAGAGAGAGAGAGAGAGAGAGAGAGAGAGAGAGAGAGAGAGAGAGCAGAAAAGCCAAAAGAAGAAAAAAGCTACAATTGGAAGAGCAAACTAGATTGGAAAGAGAATACCTGCATCAAGAAGATGAAGCTCTCGACAAGCAATGGCTTATGGAACAAGAAGAGGGAAAACAAATTCCTTCAAATTTAAAAAAAAAATTTAAAAAGAAATTAAAATAAATATTGCTATTAATAAACAGATACATATTAGACAACTAAGACAGATTTCATGAACCGCTCCGGTTTCATAGTGATTAGAGCGTCCGCCTTGGATGCTGGAGGTCGTGGGTTCTATCCCTGGTCGAGTCATACCAAAGACTTACAAAAATGGTACTAACAGCTTCCTCGCTTGACGCTAAGCATTAAGAGTTTAGTGTTAGGACTGGTCGGCCTGGTCTCAGGATAATGTGGCTGGGTGGGACATCATGCTACATGTCTGTGGCATGATGCCCCAGTGCTAGACATCACTATACACTGCCACACTGCAGACATCGTAGCGATATGACTGAAAAATTGTTAAAGCTACGTTAAAAATTATAAACACCACATCACACAAATTTCATGCATATAAAACACTTTAGACAAAGTGACAGAAAAAAATATACAATATAGCACAATTTCTACATGTAGGGAGTAGGGCCTCCTTAAATGGTCTGAAAAGATGAGAGAGAGAGAGAGAGAGAGAGAGAGAGAGAGAGAGAGAGAGAGAGAGAGAGAGAGAGAGAGAGAGAGAGAGAGAGAGAGAGAGAGAGAACCCTAAAAAAATGCTGTTTTGATGGACTATCTGCGAGGCATTGCCATCAATATTAAAATATAATTTTTAATTAAAGATAGGATTCTATTTTCATCAAACATTAATCAAATCTATATACTGCCGACATTACTTCTAATCTAATTTTTCATACAAGTCATCTAAAGCATCAAATTATTTTTGTTAATAATATTAATATTATTGATCTGTTGAATTCCAATGTCATTTTATACACTTCATTTAAGACACTAAATTAACAGTATTATACTTCTTTGAAGTTATTTGCAATACGATTATCAAGATATCAATTTTAAAAGAATGAAACGATAACAGTAACTTTTGTAGAATATATTGAAATTTATAAGTTATTGAAAGAAAAAACCTGATATTGATTTGGATTGTAAGAGAAGCATGGCCCAATCAATAATTCATATCCTGAATATAATAGGATATTGAAATGAATTCAAATTAAACATTATTCTCGTGTTATCAGCTTTACTTGGTAATGGAAAACCCTAATTAATAGCCGAGTTCAATAGTTCAGCAACGGACAACGAAAACAATTCAATCAATAAAACCTTATTAATTGCGTTGTGGACAATGTATGATCCAATAAGTCGTCACTTAGGAAAATCACTGACCACACACACACAAACACACACACACTATTTCCCCCTAAACTTGATATAAAGTTAAAGCTGTCCTTGACTATCACGCAAGAAACACGCGTGATCTTTTTAGAACATAGGTATAGTTCATTAGACAGACCTCTTTGACCTTGAATGAAAACGTGGAATACTGATGATTGCCAGCTTCCAAGATATAAAAAAGCTCTGAGCTGCTTTTGTCTCAGTACGATTTCAGGATCAGAGAGTGTCGTGTCTATTTCTTACAGGTAAGAACATTATGCTTTATACTCGCTTTTAAAAATTAAAGATTTTATAGTAAGTTGTAATATCCTTCTGAATTATTTTTATTTCATGAATATAATGTAATAGTGAGTTCTCTTTTCTACTATGAAATATTTTACTGATTTGATATTTTACTGAATTGTATCTATAATATAATATTATTGAGTTTCATTCTTCCACAATCATAATGTAATGAAATATTCTACTGCTTCGATGTTCATTAGTATTTGTTTGAAATAATTACTAGCTTCATGTCATAATCTAATTGAGGATAAATATATATTCTTTAAATAATAAGTATAACACTCACAGATCTTTTTCAGGTCGTTACCTTACATTAAATAGAATAAAATACATTTATTACAGTTATTGAATTTTAGGCTCTTTGAATACTTAAATCACTTGTATTCTAAAATGCAGAGAAATGAATGGACAAATGAAATAGTAGATTGTGGAAGAACTTTTTAATAAGTATTGTAATACGTATTGTATGTAGTTTCAACATAAATTTACATGTTGTATCTTTAGAATATATATATATATATATATATATATATATATATATATATATATATATATATATATATATATATATATATATATATATATATATATATATATATAAGTGCGATTTCAGAATCAGTGTCGTGTCTACTTCTTACAGATTCTTGGTACCTTCTCGTAGCCAAAGCTTTGCCCACAAAAAGATGTAACCGTATCTACACCATCATAAGTGACACCTTATTCTTAAGAATGCCGAACTTTCTTCCTTCTCGTAACTAGGCACGAGAAGAAGGTTATGATAGAAAACATCTAAACATCAACACAGACTTTTCTCTTCATAATACAATAAAAGGTTGTGATCTTTTGCAGTTCTCTCTTTTCTCTGCGCTCTTTTGTCGTGCGCTGTTTTGTCGGGGTGCCATTCAAAATACAAAAATGCTTTGACTGTACAAAGAAGATCAGTATTGGGATTCTTTATATTCTCCTAACACTAGATAATATTGTCTCATTTTGCAAAAGTTGTTTTTTTTTATATTTGCCTTTGACACTGTTTTCTTGTGCGAGATCCTTAGGTAGCATAAATGTCAAAAAACAGCGCTCTTTTCTCTGTGCCAGAAAGAGTTTTACGTGTACCAGGAATGTGCGTATGTCATCTTGTTGTGGGGGTCCACATCTCTTGGTTGCAGTAGCGTACAGGGGTGGGGGAAGCAAACGGGACGGTTGTTCCGGGCGCCAGAGGTCTGATAAATATTAACGTGCATGAAAATCGTCGGCGGGGTCATTACCGACGCCATGGGCGCCATTTGCATTTAGTACATCAAAGTTTGGCCTCAACTTGTCTCTCATGTAAAATTAACTTTTAGTTGGATCCACCAACTGTTTTCTGCACGATTTCTCTAATGTGACATTTTCTGAAATTGTGATAATTTTAACTGTATTTTTACACGATCCCTAGCTCAGACTTTGCCAATACGACTAGTATGGGACTTCTTCATGGACTTTATCTCGTAACACATGTTAATATTAGATGTCACTGGAAATGGAGGCAAGGAAGAATTCGTCAGAACGTTGGCAAAAAAAAAATCAAACATTTGTGACATGTGACTTAAACTTTCATTTGTATAAAAAAGAACGCTTTCGTTTAACGCTTTGTCAAATTTTTATGTGGCTTAATTTCAGCTGATTCTGATGAATTCTATTTTGCCTCCGATTTCAATAACATCAAAGTTTCTCTGGTTCTCATTTTATTTTTTATATCGTCTCGATAACAGCGTTGTCTTAACTTACAAGCAGCAAGTGCAAGCTCGCCATCCTTTTTCTTCATGATTGGGGATGGCAAGTGTGACGTAATCCTCAAACCGTCAAGTCAAATCTAACTGACATTGACATTAATATTATTAATGCTTAATTTAAAAACAAAAATGTTCAGGATGCGTATAAGATCTTATATATATATATATATATATATATATATATATATATATATATATATATATATATATATATATATATATATATATATATATATATATATATATATTACTTAATACAATCACATTTTTAAAACGTATACCAAATTAAATACATGTTCTAATCTATTTACAGAAATCGCCCAAGACCGTGCAGATAAATAAATTTAATAATGTTCCGCAGTTGTTTCAGTCCAACATAGATTTGCCAACCTTTTTAACAACTTTCTTTTCTGTATTACTTTTCAACCGTATTGTATTGAATATACCCGTCTTTATTCGCTTGTAAGACGAGTCCAACTGCAAACTGCACAGACCCATAATGCGTTCGTATATCTGGGTCTGTGCGGTTTGTTAGGATTAATCAGTTGAACAAACGACAGAGTTCCTGAGTGTTATAGTACGGTAGATCACGATATTTGTCGTTTGCAGTTTGACTCGACTTATAAGCGAGTCAGATGGTACTATAAGTTAGTATAATCCTTTTTCATTTGCTTCTGTGTTTGGTATTTTAAATGTTGATGTGAGCAGTGAGCTTAAATGTGTTATTTTTTGTAATTATTTGCATTGTCACGAATGATAGGTTTGATTACTCTAATAAAAAAAATGAATACATCACAGTCAATGTTATATTAAAACTACAGTATTTATTCAAACATACCGCTTATCAATATTGGACAATTACTGCTTTTCTGATTCGACATGCAAGATTTTTATTTATGCATTTGTTTTCTTGTTTGCGTGTTATTTCTTGTTGGATTTTTTTTGGAGGAGGTGTTGTGGTGTTGGTTGATTTTATTGTTTCTTTTGTTGTCTTTTTTGTTTGTTTATCTTATACACTCATCTATCTTTTCATTCTTTTCTTCACTTTCTTTTGTACATGAATTCCAGGGAAGACATGTTTCAGTTTATGAATGATACGAAGTTTACAACAAAAAAAAAACAAACAAATTAAAACAATTTATCACAATATATGCCCATAATGAAACATTCTAAATAAAATATGTAGGTTATGTTTCATCTATAAATACCTTATGATTTCAGCAAAGTTATTAGCTGACATTAGCTCTCCTGTGATTTCTTGATCTACTTTGATAAACTTTTTCATCACTATTTCCCTGTCACATGGCTTTAGATATGGGTATCTCGGTAAAATTGTTAAACAATCATGGCTTATGGGAGTATTTTTAAGGCAAAAAATATTCAACTAAAATGAAGGCAATTATGGTTCATTAGCTACTCTACCAGCCAGTCTTAGAGCATTGTAGTTTTACTGAACGATTATTTCTGAATATAAAAGAAACAATTTGAAGACGAGAAAAGAAACAAATGGAAATACGTTAACTTTAGATGAAATGAAGGAACGAAACGGTTTTTATTGTAATATATATATATATATATATATATATATATATATATATATATATATATATATATATATATATATATATATATATATATATATATATATATATATATATGGTCCTAACACTAATTACCTGGAATTTTATTAATATATTAAAAACGTACTGATTAAAACTTTAATAAAGACTCCAAAGTAAATTAGGAAGGCTAAGTTTATCCTCGTTACGAAACCTAATGAGAAATAAAGAAAATAATGTACGTTTAAATAATCTTTAACGACAGAGTTGTATCGATAGGTATAAGAGAATCAATACTTGGAGAGTATTAAAAATTATTTAAATAGCTGAGTAAAAACTTAATATAATAAGATTGTATTTATTCTTGCTTGTATTTATTCTTTATTTCAGACAACTGGCACGTAGCTAATATTGGAGCAGGATAAACATCTGATCACATTTTATTCATTGCGAAATCCCTAGATCATCTATAGAGTATGACATCGATGACCAGATCTAGATCATCTATGGAGTTTAACAACGATGACCAGCTCTAGATCATCTATGGAGTTTAACAACAATGACCAGCTCTAGATCATCTATGGAGTTTAACAACGATGACCAGCTCTAGATCATCTATGGAGTTTAACAACGATGACCAGCTCTAGATCATCTATGGAGTTTAACAGCGATGACCAGCTCTAAATCATCTATGGAGTTTAACAACGATGACCAGCTCTAGATCATCTATGGAGTTTAACAACGATGACCAGCTCTAGATCATCTATGAATTTTGACATCGATGACCAGATCTAGATCATCTATGGAGCTTAACAACGATGACCAGATCTAGATCATCTATGGAGTTTAACAACGATGACCAGCTCTAGATCATCTATGGAGTTTGACATCGATGACCTGCTTTAGATCAACTATGGAGTTTAACAACGATGACCAGCTCTAGATCATCTATGGAGTTTAACAACGATGACCAGCTCTAGATCGTCTATGAAGTTTGACATCGATGACCAGATCTAGATCATCTATGGAGCTTAACAACGATGACCAGCTCTAGATCATCTATGGAGTTTAACAACGATGACCAGCTATAGATCATCTATGGAGTTTAACAACGATGACCAGCTATAGATCATCTATGGAGTTTGACAACGATGACCAGCTATAGATCATCTATGGAGTTTAACAACGATGACCAGCTATAGATCATCTATGGAGTTTAACAACGATGACCAGCTATAGATCATCTATGGAGTTTGACATCAATGACCAGATCTAGATCATCTTTGGAGCTTAACAACGATGACCAGCTCTAGATCAACTATGGAGTTTGACAACGATGACCAGCTCTAGATCATATATGGAGTTTGACATCAATGACCAGATCTAGATCATCTATGGAGCTTAACAACGATGACCAGCTCTAGATCATCTATGAAGTTTGACATCGATGACCAGATCTAGATCATCTATGGAGCTTAACAACGATGACCAGCTCTAGATCAACTATGGAGTTTGACATCAATGACCAGCTCTAGATCATCTATGGAGTTTGACATCGATGACCAGCTCTAGATCATCTATGGAGTTTGACAACGATGACCAGCTCTATATCATCTATGGAGTTTAACAACGATGACCAGCTCTATATTAACTATGGAGTTTGACATCGATGACCAGCTCTATATCATCTATGGAGTTTGACATCGATGACCAGCTCTAGATCAACTATGGAGTTTGACATCGATGACCAGCTCTAGATCATCTATGGAGTTTAACAACGATGACCAGCTCTAGATCATCTATGGAGTTTAACAACGATGACCAGCTCTAGATCATCTATGGAGTTTAACAACGATGACCCGCTCTAGATCATCCATGGAGTTTAACAACGATGACCAGCTATAGATCATCTATGGAGTTTGACATCGATGACCTGCTCTAGATCAACTATGGAGTTTAACAACGATGACCAGCTCTAGATCGTCTATGAAGTTTGACATCGATGACCAGATCTGGATCATCTATGGAGCTTAACAACGATGACCAGCTCTAGATCATCTATGGAGTTTAACAACGATGACCAGCTATAGATCATCTATGGAGTTTGACAACGATGACCAGCTATAGATCATCTATGGAGTTTAACAACGATGACCAGCTATAGATCATCTATGGAGTTTAACAACGATGACCAGCTATAGATCATCTATGGAGTTTAACAACGATGACCAGCTATAGATCATCTATGGAGTTTAACAACTATGACCAGCTATAGATCATCTATGAAGTTTGACATCAATGACCAGATCTAGATCATCTATGGAGCTTAACAACGATGACCAGCTCTAGATCAACTATGGAGTTTGACAACGATGACCAGCTCTAGATCATCTATGGAGTTTGACATCAATGACCAGATCTAGATCATCTATGGAGCTTAACAACGATGACCAGCTCTAGATCATCTATGAAGTTTGACATCGATGACCAGATCTAGATCATCTATGGATCTTAACAACGATGACCAGCTCTAGATCAACTATGGAGTTTGACATCAATGACCAGCTCTAGATCATCTATGGAGTTTGACATCGATGACCAGCTCTAGATCATCTATGGAGTTTGACATCGATGACCAGCTCTAGATCATCTATGGAGTTTAACAACGATGACCAGCTCTATATTAACTATGGAGTTTGACATCGATGACCAGCTCTAGATCATCTATGGAGTTTGACATCGATGACCAGCTCTAGATCAACTATGGAGTTTGACATCGATGACCAGCTCTAGATCATCTATGGAGTTTAACAACGATGACCAGCTCTAGATCATCTATGGAGTTTAACAACGATGACCAGCTCTAGATCATCTATGGAGTTTAACAACGATGACCCGCTCTAGATCATCCATGGAGTTTAACAACGATGACCAGCTCTAGATCATCCATGGAGTTTAACAACGATGACCAGCTATAGATCATCTATGGAGTTTGACATCGATGACCTGCTCTAGATCAACTATGGAGTTTAACATCGTTGTCCAGCTCTAGATCATCTATGTAGTTTAACAACGATGACCAGCTCTAGATCGTCTATGAAGTTTGACATCGATGACCAGATCTAGATCATCTATGGAGCTTAACAACGATGACCAGCTCTAGATCATCTATGGAGTTTAACAACGATGACCAGCTATAGATCATCTATGGAGTTTGACAACGATGACCAGCTATAGATCATCTATGGAGTTTAACAACGATGACCAGCTATAGATCATCTATGGAGTTTAACAACGATGACCAGCTATAGATCATCTATGGAGTTTAACAACGATGACCAGCTATAGATCATCTATGGAGTTTAACAACTATGACCAGCTATAGATCATCTATGGAGTTTGACATCAATGACCAGATCTAGATCATCTATGGAGCTTAACAACGATGACCAGCTCTAGATCATCTATGGAGTTTAACAACGATGACCAGATCTAGATCATCTATGGAGCTTAACAACAATGACCAGCTCTAGATCAACTATGGAGTTTGACATCAATGACCAGCTCTAGATCATCTATGGAGTTTGACATCGATGACCAGCTCTAGATCATCTATGGAGTTTGACATCGATGACCAGCTCTAGATCATCTATGGAGTTTAACAACGATGACCAGCTCTATATTAACTATGGAGTTTGACATCGATGACCAGCTCTAGATCATCTATGGAGTTTGACATCGATGACCAGCTCTAGATCATCTATGGAGTTTGACATCGATGACCAGCTCTAGATCAACTATGGAGTTTGACATCTATGATCAGCTCTAGATCATCTATGGAGTTTAACAACGATGACCAGCTCTAGATCATCTATGGAGTTTAACAACGATGACCCGCTCTAGATCATCCATGGAGTTTAACAACGATGACCAGCTCTATATCATCTATGGAGTTTGACAACGATGACCAGCTCTAGATCATCTATGGAGTTTAACAACGATGACCAGCTCTAGATCATCTATGGAGTTTAACAACGATGACCAGCTCTAGATCATCTATGGAGTTTAACAACGATGACCAGCTATAGATCATCTATGGAGTTTAACAACGATGACCAGCTCTAGATCGTCTATGAAGTTTGACATCGATGACCAGATCTAGATCATCTATGGAGCTTAACAACGATGACCAGCTCTAGATCATCTATGGAGTTTAACAACGATGACCAGCTATAGATCATCTATGGAGTTTGACAACGATGACCAGCTATAGATCATCTATGGAGTTTAACAACGATGACCAGCTATAGATCATCTATGGAGTTTAACAACGATGACCAGCTATAGATCATCTATGGAGTTTAACAACGATGACCAGCTATAGATCATCTATGGAGTTTAACAACGATGACCAGCTATAGATCATCTATGGAGTTTGACATCAATGACCAGATCTAGATCATCTATGGAGCTTAACAACGATGACCAGCTCTAGATCATCTATGGAGTTTAACAACGATGACCAGATCTAGATCATCTATGGAGCTTAACAACAATGACCAGCTCTAGATCAACTATGGAGTTTGACATCAATGACCAGCTCTAGATCATCTATGGAGTTTGACATCGATGACCAGCTCTAGATCATCTATGGAGTTTAACAACGATGACCCGCTCTAGATCATCCATGGAGTTTAACAACGATGACCAGCTCTATATCATCTATGGAGTTTGACAACGATGACCAGCTCTAGATCATCTATGGAGTTTAACAACGATGACCAGCTCTAGATCATCTATGGAGTTTAACAACGATGACCAGCTCTAGATCATCTATGGAGTTTAACAACGATGACCAGCTATAGATCATCTATGGAGTTTAACAACGATGACCAGCTCTAGATCATCTATGGAGTTTGACATCAATTACCAACTTTTTTTGGAGCGATGATTCGTGGAAATTAGAGAAGTTACAATATCTTATGCATCTTAACAAATTTGTGTAAGTGACAAGTATTTAACTGACGAATAAATAAATTAAAGAAAGACTAGGGTAATTATATGGATAAATTAAACACAGATATGAACAAGGGAGAATATAGAGATAAATAATAATAAAATGGATTACATTTAGTTCTAAAGTATTTTGGATAGAGGAGGGAGAAAAGTGATACATGTCCTAAGTAATTTAGAAATTTAAATTATGTTTGAACACGCATGCTTCAGTTGATTAAAAGTTATGGTTCGTTAAGAAATGCATAGTAGGAAATATTAAATGTGAAACTTTATCAATCTAGAGAAGCATGCAAATGAACTTTAAATAATCCGCAGTTTGAAATACCTAAGCTATGAAATAAACAAAATTCAAACGAAGGGATAATTACACGTGATGAATTGCTATCAAGTCTTAAAAATACATAATTATTAAAATCCAGGTTAGTATGGGTTTACTGCAAATTTATTTTACAAATATTGGGAAGAATATGAGTTCATTTCGTCTTCGATATATCATTTTCTTGTTTTCATAATGGTGAATTGTCAAGTCATCAAAAAGAATAGATAGCACTTGCGGTGATAACATTGACTTTCCAAAAGGCAATAAACCTAAAACACTACTAAAATAATTTGGAGACATGTATTTATGTTAAATACTATTTATAAATTAGCCAATGTAACAGTTGCGAATAGATTATATAAATAATAAAAAAATAACTAATAAAGCCAGACCAAAAGGATTTAAATTCTAGTTGAAACAGTGGGAAAAAAATAAATAATTACGAAAAAAAACTTCCCTTATCCAATTTTAAAAGCTTGACTCAGTCTTAGTTCTTTATTTTAAATATCCTATCACACCGTGAAAAAAAAAAACAGGTTGGAAACATTCTATGAAGAACTATGAACAGTCAAGTTACACAATAGCTTAAAACTACACAGTTGCAGGCAAAGTGAGACCTTGTCGTCGCATATATTTATTTTCTGTGCTGATGTTTTACGACATTAGATTAAATCCTATCATCAAAAGTATACAAGCTGATAATACAGAATTGATGTGTCTGACCCAAACCATACCACATCTTCACTACCCAAGGTACCGTTATGTTAATCCTAGCTACACTTTGGCGGATCAGTCAGATAGGTCAATGCTTTGTCCTAATTATATCTATAGGATTTCATGAGTTGCCTCCCTTAGTATGTTATGTCAACTAACCAGTAGCGTACGACAGGCCATAGAACACAATTAATTTTGCTATATATTCTCTACATTTGTTGTCAAAAAAAAAATCAAGGGACATTTCGTACCATTCATTCGACAAACCTTTATACATCTTTACGCTTAGTATACAAATCACCAACCTTTTAAATTAATAAGAATATTCACAACTAAGGTTTATTTGATCCGTATGAGATATTCGCATGTTTGGTTCTATTATTCTCTAAATCAATATGGTAAAACTATCCATCAGCGACGATTGTTTGTTGCTGGTGTGTTTGGGCAGCCTTGGTGCATACTGTGGTGTTCTAAACAGGACTTACAACAAGAAGTGGCCACACCCCGGAGCCAATTCAATCCTGAAACCCCAAAAATCCCATTACAGCGGCTCTGGGGTAATACCTCAATTATAATCTACAAACAACGGATACTTCATACTGTAACGAAGATCAAACTGGCATAAAACAATTGCAATCAACTGAGAATTATAAAGAAGAATACAATAGAAGTGGAACAATTGCGCTGAACCCCACATCTCAACTACATGAATGGGCGTGGTTTTGTTGGCGGCTCTCTTGGCGCTCCTGGCCTGTTGCTGGGTTGGGTGGTTTTCTGCCTATATGGAGTGTGTTGAAAGTCAAGGTCTTAAGGTCTGGTACGAAGCGATAAGGCCCAGCCCTGGGCCAAGAACCTCCACGTGGATCCGGGCCGATGGCTAACCACGGAGGAGGGTAATGGAGACCCACCCTTAGGGTGGGTTCTCTGGTCTCTTATGAAAATAAGAGACTTCAACAGTCGTCATGCAAACGCAAATGCATATACGACTATAATTGCTATTGAGATTGAGATTGTCAGTACTAAACTCTCCCCTGTGTGACAATCAATATAAATCATATATTAATCTAAAATACCTTCAAAGATGACTTCACGCTTAAGTTCTTGTCAAGGGTTGACCTGCATTTTTTTTTTGAGAGGCTGAATTGTAAACAAAACATTATGCAATGGAACACAGATTTCACTTCCGGATCATCACCAAGGCCTTGTCACTCACTGTCCACTGCCGCCGCAATACACACAGACAACCACACCATAAGCTCACATTCTAAAGAATAAACAATTACCTTTAAAGCCCTACCAAAAATGCATCAATAAAACTCTTCTATCACCAACATAATGTGAGAGCAAAAAATGTTCTAAAATTAGACTAGAACTACATTCGTGGGTACTGAACTGGAAGTACTAACTGTGTACTGATGCCTACAGAGGTGCTTTGAACATGGGCCGAAAATGGCGGAGGCATTAAACTACAAAAGGAAACTTTGTAAGTTTAACATCGAAAGTATGATTATCTACCAGAGAGAAGCCATTACAGAAGCATTTGAGGGAAAGAATATCTCTGTACCAATACGAACGGCAGATGGGAAATGCTTATTTATGAGTCGTTCCATTTGTGAGCTCTCCGTGTCTCGATTATGTACCAACAATGTTCATAATTGAATAACTTGATTTTGATGGATGTGGTGGCTTCATCAAATGAGAATCTGATCGATTCGTCAGGGTGTAGATAGGGTTAACATTTCGAATCCTTGGCTAGCGAAGATGAACATAACTCTAATATTTTTATGCTACTGCAATGCTATTAAGAGTTACCTTAGATATGCTGAAACTATATTCAACGATCTCCGGCCCTATCACTAACATGGAACAGAGGCTCTAGGTGACCGAGTTCTCTAAACTTCTAAAGCGATCCCTTTTACCGATCACAGCCATCCTACCTGTCCACGTGGGTTAAAGTCTCAGACTCGGCTAAGGTGGGTATGTGAGAAAGCTTGCTAGTAGTTTTCCGTGTGTCGGTAGATCTTACCAGTGTTTTCCATGGATCTTCCCAAGTATGTAGCCTTAATTGTCCTGAGAAATGGCTTTAACCACCAAAATAATCAAACATTAACATTGCAAATTTTTGCACAGACGTCCGCGGGGGATAAAGTGGGTGGTTTTTAAAAGGATTAAAATTCATTTCGCATTATATCCCTTTGATATTGTTCTCCTCCACGATTTTGACATCCTACCCCCTTCCAAGGGGAATGAAAACTATCAGTGATAGCTTTTATCCTGAATATTCTTTAAATTAGAAATTGGATTTTATCACTTTACTTGCGATTAAATTCACAATGCATTTGAAACAAATGATAGATGTAAATTATCAGAACTGATAATAAAACTCATACACTTGTGTTTGGAATTGATTAAAGATTACAGAGCTTAGAGGAACATTTATGGAAGGGTTATCAACATTCAGGTCGGAGGAGCTTTATCTATAAATGTCTTTATTATTGTGTTGTCAGAACAGTTTGGATTTCATATGCAACAATCAGTTTATTTGTATTAAATTTCAAATTAAATGTTTTCGTGTGGAATAAACATTTTACAAAACATGGTTTTTATAAGTGCCATCAAAGATTATTTGACGATAAGGTAATCAGATGCATCAGATCTTATCGTACAATACCACACATGTCATGTCTGCAAACAATAGTAACTCAACAAAAGAAAAAAATAGAAAAATACAAATTGAGTTTTAATGAAAAACAATGTATATTCAAATGTTCAGGAAAAACTAAGGTTTGATCTCAACTTACATGATAGTTGTGACTGAAAAAAATACATTTTATATTGGTATATAACTGTTCAGAAATATTCAAATTAATTGGTTTCAACTGAAATTTCTTCATTGAATTTTTCACACAAATGTTATTTTATATGAAATAAAATTAAAATAAAGAAAACTAATTACGTAACATAATTTTTATTCTTTCTGAAGAGAAACAGATGAGTCACTTTTCGATTTATTGCATCATTGCGTTATAGTAAAACGTTTGGATACAACTGTCCAGGGGGGGGGTGAAAGGTAAACATATACAACTTATACATTTTAATTGACGGCAGTATATATAATATTAGCCTACTAATAAATAAACAAAACAAGTTCGTACATATTTAAATATCTTTACTCATTGGGAAAGAATAACGTGTTTAAATTTCATAATTACAATAAAGAACCAAATTTGGAAACGTTTAACAACATATAGGTGCGAAGTAAGGAAGTGTGCAACAGGAGATATTTTAATTGATAACAATTCAGTCATAGGTGTGAAGCAGCTGATTCTATTACATCATTGTTATTCTCAATGACTGATGTAGGCCTATAAATCAGCCCCATATCCATCACGATATTGACCAGCAGTTTAGGGGCTGATATCGTCTATTCATTAATACCTACAAAAATCGGCAGAAAATCTTGTCTGCATACATAAACACACATTTTTGTTAGACATACCAGAATTTCTAGCAGCTATGAAGATATCATCAACTGAAGGGTTTCTTTGGAGATATTTACATTAATTATATTTCCGGAACAAACCCCGTGTTTTGCGACTTGTAAATCCACGTGGAATAGCGCAGTCTTCTGTCATGTGGCCATTTTTGATCTCGCACTAGGTAAGACTGTTACAAAATACCGGTACGTGTCTAAAGTGCAGGTGTGTTCCGGAAAGATTCGCATGATGCAAAATTCCAATTTGATGAACATGAGAAATCATACCCATTTATTGTACACCAGTATCAATACAGATTTGGGGAGTTGATTTATCGGACTAGAATTAATATATTTTTTAAGAATAAATGATTATTGATATGGAAGACAATATGAATGTATAACTTGAATTCGATCTCTTTCTATTTCCCAACTACATTTATTTTTCTCTGTTCCATGATACTTCTTTTAGAAACGAGCATAAAATAACAATAATCCAAACATGCATTCAGTTTATTGTTTGATCGTGTGACTATACCAAAATCTTTTTATTGTGAAATAGTATTCCCACTCACAGCAACGTATATATGGGATTTATATATTTTTAATTAAATGAGCAAGTACTGTCATCTGAAATAGAATCCAAATTGTTAAGATTTTAGTATATATTTTATAAATCACTTGGGTGGACAGTCTTTTTGACACATTTCATTATGGTCACATGAATATTTTGATGATTACCTCGCCTTTGAATTGAATAGGACTGACCCACCTTCTTACACCGTCTAGCTATTTTTTTTTAAATACAAAATTACTGTCGATATTAGTTTTTTATTTTATGTTTGATATCTGTATCTTCCCAGTTTATCTAACTAATCAATCAATAAATGAGACGTGAAGTGATATACCACTAATCAATCGATCGACGAACCGTAAAGTGATATCCACTAATCAATCAATCAACGAGCAGTAAATGATGTCACATTTAATGATATGTTTTGGGAACTTTGTACTTAATCAAGGAGTATATACATTGTGTCCCCTTGTATGGAATTCGTGAGCCACGTGCATTTATGCATGTACTTGATTTTTTATATTTTCTATAATACTAAATTACGATATAAATCAATTAGGAAAAATATTCATTATTAACTGCTACTTATATTTTGTGGGATCTTACTTAAATAATAATATTTTAAATATGTGCAAGAATATCAGCTCTTTTTTAATTAAAAAATGGGTATATTTAGGCCAGATCAAATCCAATAATACACTCTAGCGACTGCTCTCTCTCTCTCTCTCTCTCTCTCTCTCTCTCTCTCTCTCTCTCTCTCTCTCTCTCTCTCTCTCTCCACATCAATTATTATGTATATATGTACAGAACGAAGTAAAATGTCGGTTAATTTATAAAAGATTTGATATGATTAATCCTATGACGTATATGAGCATAAATTCTTCGCGACTTTCTTACTGGTTGACGTATACACTGTCAATCTCCCTTGGAGATTACCTACATTGGTAGACATCGTGGTCTGTTTTTTAAGTAAGATTTTATACAGTAAAGGTGACAGATTATGCATGAACTCATCCATGATTGAAAAGAAGCTTGAGGGATAACATAAAATGCAATTTGAGATCTTACACTGGTATTACCTTAAGTAGTCCGAGTTCCCTTTGACCCTTGACACCCCATTTTTGATATTTGGTTTTTTTTATGTTGGGGTGTAGGGTCAGAGTCCATTCCCTATCAAAAAGTTGGAATTCGCCAACTATCAGGCCTAGCAAATTTAAATAACCTTACATTGACCCTTACTTAAATTAAATCGATATGGAAATCATTTATCTTCTCAGAAATTACAATCATATATATATATATATATATATATATATATATATATATATATATATATATATATATATATATATATATATATATATCCGTTGTAAGACGAGACGAAATTACAGCTTTGATGAATTTTGACCTTGTTCGCACCATTTACATTGCTAGTCACGTGACTAGCTAAATCTCGCGGCCGATATGCATAAACGTCACAGGTCAAATAGTCACGGACTATTTTTTTTTATAACTCCTATTATACATATAAGAAAACCACAACTGAGAGAAACAGAAACTTTGATACCATAAGCGTCATCCTGTCATCCTGTTGATTGTCTGGAGAAACAAAAAAAAAGTTGAAATCCTGTTTAAAAAATATTGCCCGAGCTTGATTTTGTAAATATAAATTTGATAATGAGATCAGGTTTATTAAAAACACGGGTAGCGCAGGTGGAAAAAACAAATGAACGATACCTATGATCGTCTCGACAAACTATCAGAATCAGGGATGATAAGAATAAAAAGAAATAGAAAATTATATAATGATTTTTCAAAACGAAACATTTTTAAACCTCTCGGCATGTACTACCACGACAAAGGATCACTAATCGTTACTATGTCACCAGACACGGAGTTACTCATTAAAGCTTACTCAAACGTAATTTTACCAATGATACGTAAAAAAGACCCAGAATTTGCGCCGATTATTGTTGATAAGTCTCTAAAAATCATCAAGGATTTTGATGATGAAATTTACATTATTAATGATATTGAACCAGAAAGGTTTTTTAATACATTTTTAACAAAATTAGAAATAAAAATTGATTCTTTTAATAATGCGGACTGCGTCAATTAGTTGAATTTGCTCACAATAATGAATGTATCATAAAAATGTTATTAATAGTATTATATTACTATTAATTTCGCAGTCCGCATTATTAAATTTCCTTCGTATTAAAAGAAAACATTGTGCGCCGAGTTCGGAACGATTATTAGACCCTAACGCGTATTTACTGCAGAGTAGAAACTAGTAGAAATTGGCTACTTCCTCCAATGGTTTACTTTTCCAGGGTTTGTGACCGTAATTGTTTAAAATAAACGTTAATTCTCCGGATTGGATTCATGCGATGGTCGTCCGAGAATGATGCGAAGGTACGTTACTGGTTGTGTGTGTGTGTGTGTGTGTGTGTGTGTGTGTGTGTGTGTGTGTGTGTGTGTGAGCGCGCGTAGTTTTTCGGTCTTCGTGCGATTCTGAAGGGATAAAAGACGCGTCAGAAAATTTGAATCGACGGAGGGTTGTGGTCTGTCTGGTGACATAGTAATTCCTTGTGTTATTTTATAATACCGTTAAGGTGATTTCATGTTGCCAGAAATTTCGTCGTGCTTTATTGATAAAACTGTAGACTCCTGTGCCATTGTGCAGTTTGGCCACCGCTGACCAGAATATGAAAATAGGGCACGTCCTGGGAGAAAATAGGGCTTGTCACATGTAACGTTTCCTCTAAGCTGCGCGCTCTTGTCACATGCAACGTTTCCTCTAAGCTGCGCGCTCGCGTGGCCGCGCAGCTGCTCAGACATCCCAGCGCAGCTGAACTGTTCTCCCCACAACAGATCAAAACTACCAAATATTCAGCATTAATGCTAAAATCTATCCAAAATTATTAATCTTGTTGCAGTAAAAAGACTACTAAATTTTGCCGGATTGCTCGCCAATCAAATCCCGCTAATAGCACCCAATCAAAGGATGTCGTTCAAACTCCCCTGACCAACCACAAGAGGTGTATGTTGCATTGTCGGTTTCACTTATTGGAATATATTTCGCTTTGAATATAAACGTGCCATTCTGACACTTCTTGAGAAAGCAATTGGCAACCAAGGCTGCTGATAAGAGTTCATTTCATACAATTTTGATACTTTCGTTGAATGATTGTTGCATTTTAATTTAAGCAGTTGATTTTTATTATAATTTTTTCATCTTATTATAATGTCAAAATGAAAATGTGAAGATGACACAGAGACAAAGCATAAAAAAAGCGGCCACTAATACTTTGAAATCACCATGGTTGATACTTGATACTTGTTGAAACCGAAACGGTAGAATCGAAAATTTCGCAGTGTGTGAACTTAGGAAATATATTTTCATTTTCTGAGGACGACGGTGTTGTTTGTAAAGTATGTACCGATGATAAAGCGATTGTTAATTTTGCGACTGGAAAACCTTGAGATATGTGGATATTGGATTATCTAAAGAGATATCTTACGCAAAAAATCCATTTGGACTCAATAGCGAAATTAAAAAGAACTGGAGCTGATATCAAATTCTTCATGACGGAGTCAAGTGAATGATCGCCAACGAATTAACGGTGAGCAAGTGAAGATTCTAATAATGATAATGTCTTGTTGGCCCTCTCAATGAACGCTTCGAAAGCACAGACATATATGTAATTAAAATGGCAATCATATACATTAAAGATTGTCCTGCAGGAACGAAGGGTCACCAAACAGTTTTTGTTGGCATGGTAAAACTGACAGCCTACGACAGTGGGTCTTTTTTTTTGATGCAATCAAGGAGTTTCATATGACGAACAATCTTGATTTTCAAAAGTTGGTTATGTTTACATCATATGGGGCATCCGTTATGATAAGAAGAAGAAATGGCGTGAAGAAACTGAAATTACACTGTTTGAAAGGAAATGAAGTTCATTGGAGCGATGCTGTGAAGATTTCGTTGTCAACAACTGGTAATGAAGACACAGATACAGCGACGACGATCTTAAGGTTTATAGAACGTGTCTGCCTGCACTTACAAGAACGATTCCCAGATGGCGAATTAAGAGAGTGGGCAGCGTTTAATACTCAGGGGATTCAGACTCAAACAAACTTTGATTATGGGAAAGCTGAACAAAGCAAATTAGCGACGAAATACAAAGATTTATTAGGCTTAGCTGAAGAAACGACACATGCAAAGCTTCAATGGAATATAATGATCTAAATTTATTTTAAAGGAAAAACTCTAATCTGAAAGTTTGAAACCTTTCACGGATGTTATTTGCTTCGTGCGAACAGAGGAGAAGGTTTTATCCATGGCGACATTTGTTTTACATTTCAATCTTTGAGTGTTGATGCTGAGCGTGGTTTTAGTACGATGAACAATATGAAAACAAAACTGCGTAAGAGACTTGAGGTTGACCATTTGGACATGATTATGCAAATTAAATTTTATCTAACAAGTGGACAAATCGTAGATTTTGATCCGGTATACCGATTTTGGAAGGGTAAGAAAAACAAAAGAGAGCACACTATATAAACATTACAGAGGAGCTTGTTCTTACTCAATTTATTTTCAAAGTACATAATACTGAGTAAGTACCAACAACGAAAACTATAAAAATTATCATAACAAATTGTTGATTTATCTATTATGTGTTGACTCGTAATGATTATAGTGTATTGTGCATTAATTTTTGCAATTTGTACAGATGTTTTATGATAATCGAAATTTTTTGCAAAAGTCACCATAATGCTTGCACAATGCAGCGCGCATAGCGCTCACGTCTACCATTTGCTTAGCGGGAACGTTGATCATCACATTGAGAAACCGCGCGTCTTTTGCGAATTTTGACAGTATTGCACCCGGAATATTGATCAATATTTAGTGAAAACAATGCTTTAAAAATGCCAGGAAAAACCTCCCATTTTTAGGACCCAAACTTTATTTTTTATTCAGTCTCCATTCTTGGCTTTTGAAAAGTTGACCAGTATGCCTTAAACCCCGTTTTAAAAACCTACAGTAATCGTGTTAATATCACGGCATGAAAGGCAATTACACATCAATGTACTGATGTAGTTACCGCTCAAAATTCCCTCTTAACAGGAGCCAGTTTCGGGTTTTAATGATTAACTGGCCTATATTGCT
Source organism: Potamilus streckersoni (assembly GCA_016746295.1). Taxonomy (NCBI): domain Eukaryota; kingdom Metazoa; phylum Mollusca; class Bivalvia; order Unionida; family Unionidae; genus Potamilus; species Potamilus streckersoni. The sequence continues at coordinate 53,008 of JAEAOA010000616.1, read as the reverse complement.
TTCTGAAAAGGAAAACAAAGGAGACTCGGAAACATAATGCTTTAAACTGTGTGGAAAGTTATGATGTTGTTCAGGTAAACCACAAAACTAACTTTGATTATGATCTTAGTTAATCTATATTGTTAATTTTCGCCTTTATTTAATACCATTCTCCGATAACATGTAAATTATCTGGTTATGTGCCTTGTAAAAGTAAACGTGCGTACCTTTTCATAAATATTAACTCAGTTTGTGTGATCGCATATATCATTGAAAATGATAAACTCGTTAGTGCGTGTAGTCTGGTCCCCTGCTTAGTATTCTCCCTGTGTTGCACTCCCGCGGACTGCAACGCAAGGTGTATACTAAGCAGGAGACCAGACTAAAGTACACGATTCAGGTCTCACTGGATAGTTGTGTATTTTGACTAAGGTAGAAGGCATAAGCCTAATTATCCCAACCCTAGCATTTATAAATTCACACACGATCTAAATCTATAATGTGGTTTACATTTACATTAAGTTAGACATGAAAATGGATTGGCTTGTTAGTGACTGCCTGTCACAGTTAAACTAGCATTGGAGATCAAATGCGTAACTTGGGCTGCAAATGATCATCCGCCTTGGTTTACGTATTTACATGTGTATGCTACAGATGTAATCTAAAAATCTATAGTACTAGTGAACTTTAAAGATGAATAAGGTACATGCTGATTCTCTTAGCCGTCTCGTCTCAGGAAAATGTTCAAAATGGCTCCTTTTTGGTCAAAAATGGCTGTAAACAAGAGGGTTGGTGGTAGTATGGATTCAGTATAAAAGCCACCAGTTGTATAAGGAATTAACCTTAATACCTCAGTCAGAATCTTACAAGTATCCTTTCAACAAATATCATTAATTGGTTTTTATTTGTATCTTTAATGTAATATTATTATCATTGGTATGCAATAGGTCATCGTCGGGTGAAAATTTGCACAAAAAAAAAAACCCTGTCCTGTGAGACTTCAACTTAAATGAAACAGCTATTAAGGACTAGCTGAAATATTATCTGGAAGAATGCAGTTTGGTCGAAAAAATGAACAAAGCAAAATCTGCATTCAGGGCCGGACTTACCAATGTACTTAGGTGTGCTAAGGTACAGGGCCCCTGTCGGCCGGGGAAGGGTTCATCTTCTTGGCTAAAAAGAAATTTGCCATGAATTTTTCGAAAGTATGTGGCTACTTTAACTATTCCTACATTTCCTGAGTATATATGCCTGACTACCTGTGTAGGCCTACCAGGCCTGCCTCCTTCAAAGCCCAAGTAAGGGGCCTCATAAACGTAACTAGCACAGGGCCTCATTTGTCCTAAATCCGGCACTGTCTGCATATAATATGTTTGGGAATAAATAAGAATTTAAGTGACACTTTGTACTGTGCAAGTACAGTACATTATAGTTCACCCTGGTCTCTTGGGTAAACTCAACCCGCCTGTGAATTATTAAGTCTGTATTTACCTTTATTTAATTTCGTGTTGGAGAAGTCAGAAAATATACACATGCAAAATAATAAAATCAATCATAGTAATTGAAAACAGTTTAATAAATATTCAGTCACCGAAAATTATTTTTTTTACATGCATTTATCTTAAGACAGAATTTTTTTTCGTGTCCAAAGATGTATAGCCTTTACAGTGGTCAACAAAAAGACTTACAAACCGTCAATTTAGATATTGGCCCGCGGAAAAGCCGATCCGCCTTCTTTCAGGTCTTTATTTTTCCTACATTATTCGGTTTATAGGTGAGTATATACGACACTGAAACTGAGACAAGAAGTCTTGGTGCGAAGGTCTAAAGACCTTCATTGCATTTATGTACATATATTTACCTAACTTAATGTAACCCCTTTCAAACAGGAAATAAAAGAAAATCAGTCATCCGGTGAGTCAGTCATACTTTAAACTCATATACATATTTTCTTGTCATTGTATGCTACGATATCCCAGAAAGGAAGTCACTAACACGCGTACCACACAACGTCCAAAATTCACAAGAAACACCTATCTATTTAGGTGCAAAATAGCTTCATGTTTAATGCAATTTATTAGTCTATAACAACTATATTAAAAATGAAATATATGTTATATTGCCTATCTTAATTACATGATGCGCCGCATATTTAATTTAAACTGATGGATGTTTTAATGTTTTGTCATGTTCCTCATTGCTTTACACAGATGATATCATCATACCGAAAATGAGGCAGGAGATATAATGCTGAGGTCTAATGACAATCATTGTACTTTTGTAAATATATTTACATGTTTAGTGTGATGTGTTTGGATTAATGTCACTATGTAATAATGAAAATAACTGAATGTAATCTCTTTTAAAGAGGAAATAAAGTGAGCCATACATACACATACATACACCTACATCGTCTAAATATTTATACGATTGTAGTAGTAGTAATAGTAGTAGTAGTAGTAGCAGCAGAAGTAATATTAGTAGTTTCAGTAGTAGCAGTATCAGAAACAGCAGGTGCAGCATTCTTTATTACCATTGAAAGCACTTATACAAACCTGTATAAGGAATTAAACAAGAAGACAGAAAACGAAAGGATAAATAATCTATATAAGACAAAAGATGAAAAATATAATGAATGGCCAAGTAAGACAAGATCGAGTGGGTAAGGATGACCCAGTTATGCACGTAAAGCTCATCTCAAACATGAATTTTCATTTGATACCACACACAAATGACCTGACCAGATTTGTACACTTTTCTGGTATCTTCTGATGAATTCAAGCCCTTTCTCATGCTATAAGTTGTTATTTTTCGGACAATAGTAAAAAATGTCCGAATAAATGTCGATGCAGCTTTGGATTCAGCTGGTTTATAGCTGCAGCGTTTTAATCGACGGGTGACACCAAACAGCACAATAAAAGACAAATTTGGACTATATACCTTTGGCAATCAAAAGAATGATATACAATTAAGAATGAGCTGGACAATGTTCAACAAATATTACACCACCCCCAATCGCCCATTATAACATGGTGCAGTGTAATGAGTAACAGTTTTGGGGATGGTCGGGCATAGAGATTTCCGCAGTAAAATCCATAGACTGTATTCCGACAATTAAGTCTATACTGTAACAGGTGTGCATACCTAGAAATAGACCGATAAATTAGTCCCACACCAGTATAATATTGACTGTCAATTTAGAGATGATATCGCCCATTCATGAAATCCAACAAATATCTGCAGACAATATTGTCTGCACACATTATTATATATCATGCACTTACGGGTATTTGATGAATATCTTTTCTGCCAAACTTACTTTTCGCATGGACAATTCTAGCAGCTGCCAGTTGAGGTTGTGCGCAGTTTCCTGCACTCGGCAAAAATTGATTATAGCGATCGAATTATAAAGGTAATGTTTTGTTCTGTTATGTTACAATCAGTTAAGGATAATATCAATTTAACTTTCACGCAAAGATTTGAAAAATAAGAATTTATTTGTAAATTAATGCTTGAAGCAAGCATGAAGACAATGGCTACAAAAAAATCCAAAATTTTTTTTATCTCTCTCTCTCTCTCTCTCTCTCTCTCTCTCTCTCTCTCTATATATATATATATATATATATATATATATATATATATATATATATATATATATATATATATATATATATATATATATTAAAAACGTGTGTATTAAATTAGTCAGGGAAAACTAATAAATATTGAAATACAAAATAAACTCTACATATGTCCAGTGCAGGATCACGAAAGAAACATTCTTATTTCTTGAGCATACAACGGAATACTTAATTTTTTTAAATCTCAAACACGACCTCGAATTGGTCACCGTATGTGTATGTGTCAGTCTGTCTCAACCTGCTCTTCCTAAATTTGAAAGTAGGATGTAGAAATCAAATTAGCACGCCATATTGCATCACTTATCGCTAGCCACACTTGATTTACGTGGAGAAATTCAGCTTCTCTATTTTCCCATTTTTCTTTTTCCTTTTTCGAGAAATTTTGTAGTTAATTGTTATTATATCCCAGCAATAATTATAATTTTATCAGTATATCAACCACAGGATAATTGATTTCTTAGTGACATAAGTGTCGTGAGTGATTGAGCGAAGTATTTGATGGATGCAGATTCACTTGGTAGTTGAGGAATGCCTCTGAGTAAGAAAAATGTTCCATTCGCCATTTCGTCTTCCTAGTCGAGAAACCTGTCTCCATAAATGTAATACCTGATAATCTTTCCCATCTTCTTCTTCGTGGTCAGAGTTATCTAGATGCTTGGACTCGTTGGAATACCACATAGGTTTATCAAAAATATATGGCACAAAAAAAGCCCTCAAAGGTATTCTACCCAGCAAACCATAGTCCAGAAAAATATGTCCCAAAGCGTTCCTTCTGCGTTTGGCATGTAGATTGTACCATCCTGGTGGAAAATTCCCATTCAAATGGTTGAACTCTGTAGTAATTTCCATTGACATTATGGAAAATCTAAAAGCAAACTTAAGAATCTATTAAAATGTCCTTATCTTGTGCCAGAACAAAAGCTGTTGAGTCTTATGTTTTCGGAAGTGCAGTAATAATCCTTTTTTAATCCTTAATTTTTCCAGTCACAAACCGTTTTCAAAACTGTCTGATATCTTCACTTTTCCCTATTCTTTCTCTCTTTGATTACAATCATTGATATTAAAGAATGTCCACCTGGCTCTGGTATCGATGCGGTTTTGATGCTATGGCTTCCTTATGAAACTTGAAGGAAAGATGCTACTGACTTTCCCTTTGGTGACAAATTGGTTTCCCTTCTCTATTTTCTTTTCGATGTCTTACTGTAGGAAAATGATTTCATAAACAGCCAATTACCCCTCAGGCATAACACTTACGTTCAGTCTTCTGTGTCTTGCAACAGCTGTCTGTGACGAAATTAACGACACGCTTATTGTTCTATAGTGAGCGTAATGACCACGTGATTCTATGCACAAATAAGGAACTATATATATATATATATATATATATATATATATATATATATATATATATATATATATATATATATATATATATATATATATATATATATATATATAGTGCCTAGTGGGGTTTAAGCTTAACAAATCACCACACAAAACTTTGCGACAAAATCCCTTGGGAAATGTGAGAGAAGTGTCCATTCTGTAAAAGATTTGCTTCTTTATGTGTAAAGGACAGCAATAAGAAATCATCCATTAGTAAAGTGTTACTCATGAAACGCTTGTTCAAATGTTACTATAAAGTTGGTGGTGGAGATGTTATACATTAATGAATACTTGGTTCCCAGGTTAATACTCACGATATTTAAGTTATATTCTTATTTTGTCTTTTTTTCAGTACATACATACATACACGCCTTCGTGCGTACATGCATACATACATACATACATACATACATACATACATACATACATACATACATACATACATACATACATACATACATACATACATACATACATACATACATACATACATACATACATACATACATACATACATACATACATACATACATACATACATACATACAGTAAGCGCAGTGGTAAGAGAGGAAACCGATCCATACCCAAATGCGGAATCTGTACCAGAGATTTCCCATCATAGAGACCACCACCCTGAGGATTAATCGGATAAAGAATTATAGGTTACTGCATTTGTATGGGAAAATATGAACGAGTTTTTCGGATGGATATACTGCACGACCTTGGGAGTGCAGTATATCCTTCCGACAAAACGAGTTCATATTTTCCCATACAAATACAGTAACCTTTTTATTATATGCTCATTTCTTATTCTCCCCAAGGCTTAAATATATAAACAAAAATACACTGAAATAAACAAAGTAACTAAATGTACGCCGTATTCCGAACTAAATATATAAGCGTTGATGGATCATTACACAACATTATTAATGAGCACATAACTCCGCCCAGATACATATGAAGTTGGTCGCGCGCTAGACGTAAGTTTCGAAAGAAAATGGCGCTTACTCTACTTAAAATTGAAATTTGGATTAATATTGTTGACGAATACGCATTTCAACAAATTTTTCATTTGATCTGGAATGAATACCTTTTGGTATATTTCTCGATTCAACGCAATCTTTTGTTTATGGTCTAGATTTATCTACATGCGTGTTTCTTTTCTGTCATTGAATGATTCAGATCACAATGTGGGAAAATTACGAAGCCTTTTCCATTGCAATTATCAAAAACACGTTTTGGAATTTAATGTTTGTTTCATTTTTAGTGCAGTAAGGAGGATGTAACTACACTTGGAATATACTCAAAATTACAGTACAATTTCAAAATGTGCAATCAGCCTTGAGAACCCATGACATGGTTCATCTAATTCAGATTTACAGACCTACTAAAGTATATTTTTTTTTTAGGAAATTCAGGATCTAAAATTGTAAGTATATTTTTGGCCATTTTTATTAACAGCTAAAGAAGACAGTTTATGTGTATAACTTGCATTTTATTGTGAGGAACCAGTATAGCGTCAATATATAGTTAAATTTTAAACATTGTATCAAAAGAGTAAACGCGGAATGTGCCAAAGCAGTTTGTATGTGTCAGTCTACGAAACATTTGCTGGTATGTGGCCGTCTATGAAATATATGCTTTAGTTCATTCATAAAAAATTGTTTACGTTAGAAAATAGTTCCTTTGCACGTGGGATACAATATGAAGGTGTTCAATATCGGTTAATATTGCACGATTCTGACAATGTAAAGTTAATGGAGAAAAAAGATGAGCATGTAATAATAAACCTTTTTTCTAAAAATTTCATATTGAACAATGAAATATTATAAAACTTATAATAATAATTAAATCCGACATATTGGATTGGATCTAACAAACAGACTTTGTAAGAGCTTTGATACAATAAAATCAGCCTCATGCTATACTGGCATAAAACCTAAAATAATAAGCGACTGTATTAAAACAGTTGGTTACCATATATCACCAAAATATGGGTCCGCATAGTTATTTTCCAAAATGAAAATGACGAATGAATAAGAGGTTGGTCAGATGATTTGATGACATTTATTGACAAAATGATTGATATTTTATTTGATAATGATATTTCTAAATTAAAAGGCAAGACAATTAATAGCAACGATGACGATCGGTCTACCATTCCACGGACAAATTTCTGCCGATAAAGTCTCATAAAGTCCTAAGAGTCCCTTTCATAAACATACCCCTAGGCGAATTCCTAAATATCCGAAGCCGAAACTTTAGAAACTCAGAGGGCTACTATTTCAATATACATACCCCAGGCGAATTCCTAAACATCAAAAACCGAAACTTTAGGAGCTCAGAGGACAGTCTATTTCAGTGTAAATACCTATCTTATGGTCTACAGGCACTTTATAAGACATTTGTTTTTTTTTGTACGGCGACATTTTTTTCTGAATGCCCTTGTATGGGGAAACCCTTCGTGAGATCACAAGGTCGCGAACTCACATCATCCTGCTGTTTATTTTTAGACGATACAGACGGCACAAACACAAACCATGTGAACTCCTAGATTGCTAAACAACATTCTAACAGGTTCATTGAGTATACATATAAACTTATCCTAGGGGCGACAAAACATAAACTCATCCTAAGGGACAATACATACATAAACTTATATTAAGAGAGGGCACATACATAAACGGGGGGTTTACCTACATCCAACAGATTTTGTACACTCTCTCCACGCTAACTCCGAGTTGCGTGCAAAATTACACCCACCACGTTGTTACATGGTGGGAAAATGTGGGTTTTTTCTATTGGGATTAACATAATAATCTTATGGCAATCCAGAACCATAGCGATTGACATATGCCTGTGATGGGAATCAAATCACAGACGTTCAGTACGAGAGTCTAACATTCCTGCACCAAGCTATGATATATATATATATATATATATATATATATATATATATATATATATATATATATATAATCTGAAATCTTACATTTATAAAGAAAAACGAAATTAAAAATATATTACTTCTATTCGTACAGAAAAAAACGAAAATTTTAACAGCGGTTGTGTAAATTACCGTCTACAAAAAACGAAAGCTTTAATACAGCTGATGTGTACATTACAGACAGAAGACTGGCAGTCTGAAAAATCAATAGACGTGTTTTTTACCAAGCCCTGTACATAATGTTAAGATGCAGGGAATTCTGTTTCAGCACGGATGTAGATTCTTTCATTGAAAAAGAGAGACACGACGAAATCACTTGACAAATGTAATTTGACACAGTCGAAAATCATTTCAGTAAGAAACATACAGCTCTACCTCACAGATAAACGGACAACACGTCCTGTTCTACGTTCGATAATTCAAATACGATTTTAAACTAGATGTAACGGTATTATCTCCCTTTACGAACAAAATGGCTATTTGTAAAATTGCAAGTATTTTTCTAGACAAACTTTAACATTTCGTCGGAAATTCATAAATGAATTTCACAATGACCTAACGCAAATGTGTTTATACCATCTTCGCAATATCTTTCATCATTAAAATTAATTAGTCCACGTTTTATAATCGTATTCGTTTCGAGTTTGTAACAATTTGTTTTGATAAAATGACATTATTATTTAATGCTATAAAGTCATTAAATTTCATGCACCTTTTCACATACCCACGAGGAATAAAGTTGGCTTTTTTTGGTCAATTTATTATCATCTACTATCACATCATACATCTTACTCCTTAATCCAACAAACTCACTTGCACAAACATGAATTCATCCATAAATTGTCCAATGACGTTTTTATTTACATCACCATGGATCCAATACTTGCTGGATACTCTGATAAGTAAAGTAAATCACGGTGCTTGTAAATATCTTGATAGACATCCTCACATTTTATATTTTAAACTAGCGAATCTGTATCAGTAAATAAAAACTCGGAATCCGGCCAATGCTTTTTTTGGTAAAATTATAGTGAAAGTCGTACACCAGCCACTTTGATATGCCAAGTACAGCTGCACCAACATATATTGGTTTACTTAACTTTAAATTTTGTCTGTCGTATTGCAACAAGATTTTCATTAAATATTTTCATGCTGACAAAACCATCTTCGTTAATTAATTTACTTCCGCGATTTATATCATTTACAATTTCTGTCGAAACTGGCTTTCGAATATTCTCCATTGTTTTACCAAACACCGAGTTGTTCATAAACTTGAAAAAGTTTTTCTCAAATTTAGTTTTGGCTATAGAACGATGTTTCGTTTTAAAGTTAATATAATCTGCCATCCACCTCGACTGATTAAACTTTAGTACGCGATGGACTTTTCTCAGAATTAGTCCAGCATATACTGCTTGTTCTATATTTTTGTAATGTATCACGTAATTTCTTTTATTTTGCAAACTTGGAACTTACTTATTAACAATCGAAATTATTTGCAGTTGTCATAGCTCGCTGTTGAGGTGATAGTAAACTGTAATCTATCAACATAGATTGTGTACAAAGTGGGTAGTGGTTGTGTAGATCGTGTAACGAACTAGAGTAATCTAGAGCTAGAAAACCTTCAAAAACATCTGCTAGAAGTATTCATCTGTTTTAAAATATATATCATGATAATCACTAAATGTTTTACAACCTAATTTATTCAAAATATTTTGTGTACATTTGTATTCATCGTCTGAAAAATCTTCACCTTTTAGCTTCGAGTAAAATTTGCCTTTGCCGGGCAGAGAAGTTTCATCAAATCTACTCCAGTCGTCGAGATACTCATACGGGAAGATACATTTTTCTCAGATCGATGTAGTTTTCACCAAAGCAACTTCGAAGAGTATTAAAAATGCTACAACCTATTACAAGTTCATCTAATGATACGGCCATAAATTGCAGACTCTCAATAAGACGTAATTTTCCGAGAGTAACTGAATATATTTTTCAAAATTATTTGGAATAGATTTTATCTTATTATTTAGTTTTAGTTTAGATTTAATTTCCTCGTTGCGAAAAGCTTCTACAATGAAATGACTATCGTAGCCGCGAAAGTTATGCAAATCTACTGGAATAAACTTTGGTGCATCAAAATTTAAATTGCAATTTTTATGAGCCACTCCACGATATTGATCAGTTAGATGATAGTGATCGCGCATTTAATCGCGGAATCCATTGGAGTCTTCCAATAACTTTTCGCAGATATGACAATTAATCGCTTCATCAAACTCAAGTTGTTGATTAGATGTTAATTTCATTGGAACTGTCTTAAATAATTTGTTAGAAATTTTATTAGCATCATCTTTAAGATGTTTTAGTAACCATACCGCCGGACTTTAAGATTCACTATGTTTACATCTATATAACTTTATTGGACATGAAAACTTATCATCGACGCAACGAACTACTTTAACTGATACTCCGCAAAAAAAAACCATGTTGCTGTATTTTTCTTGTACTTGATTTATTAGGATTTTTCAGCACCAGCCACTGGAACGAGTAGGCACTCAAACTCGGCATAAATAACGAAAGGTATATTTAGTTTATGATCGTAATTTTTATATTTTAAGACTTTCTTTTTCGCTTGCATTGGTATTCTTTGAACGTTGGCACATTATTTGATATGTTCCGGTAGTTTGTCATTCTTAGAGAAACCCGACAAGTATCTGTAGCAGAAATATATCTTCTAACTTTGTTATTATACTGTCCGCCAACTAAGCCGTTAAAGTTTTTTTTTATCCAAACGTAATGTTCTTTTGTGCAGCAGTCTCTGAAATATATCTTGGGTAAAACATTTTCTAGCTCATCTAGTCCGATAACATTTACTGAAATATTGTTTAGTTTTTTAACCTTTGATATCTGATTTTCAGCTACTGGAAAATTATTTCACTAAAAACTAGTTCGTCTTTGTATGGTAAATACTTTTCAATTCGGTCACTGTGGTCAGTCTGATGATGTCTCTCAGATAAAATTGACCAACAAACACATTGATCGTCGTTGTTTTATACATTTATACAGCATTTTTGTTTCTAATTTGTTTTTTGAAGATCAACGTAAGAACTACCTCACAATACGTTATATCTTACTGTATGAATTAAACTTACTTTATCATTTCAAATTTACAGCCTGACTCAGATGAAGTAAATTCCTTAAACTTTTATTATTTATTGTTTTTTATTTCAGCGGATACTATGTCAACATTTGTTCCAGTTAATATTTTTCGTGATTTAGCTGTTAGATATGGCTATGAAATTTCTGTCAAAACTTGTATTTTCAAAAATTATATCAAGTATATTTCTTTTTGACTGCATGTAATTTTGATAGAATCATATGATACTGAACTATTAGTTTTATACTTTTGTGAGCTGCAAGTTCTTGGGCTTTAATAGGTTGTAAAAGATAATATAAATTTGTAGATTTAAAATTTGCTAAAACATTTTGATTATCAAATTTTTAATAGTTATTGTATCCGGAAAATTCACTGGCAATTTTTTCTGCTTTGATAATGCTCTTTATAGCAATATCGCGCAATGTTAACATTGCATATAGTAGATTTTATATTTAATTGATTTATTTGAACTTATCTTTCAATTAGAGATATAAAAACCCAATATTATAATTACATAAATTTTTAGATATATGCCATTGACAATGGAAGAGCAAGAAATTTATCATGTTAATACAAAGTACAACTTATATGCTGGAAATGCACCTGGTTCGGTTATTTATATAAAATCTAAACAAATATGTTGGTGTCCCAAAGCCAGCTGGTTGCAAGATTTCAGTAACAGGTGAAACTGAAATGTTCAGAAAGGATTTTATTTATAGTTTGTTCTGCGATGAAATTCCAGAATTACGAGAGTATATCGAGTCAGTAACTAAATAATATATTATAATATATATTTAATAAAACGAATTGCTAATATATATATGAGGAAGATTACATCACCAAAAATGTACAAGTAATTTTGCCAATCACAGACAAATTTGCTGGTTATAACGAAGATATTTTGTACAATAACGAGTCCGACGATGAAGTAGTTGCCGTCGCTGACAGAAACAATTACAGCAGACCGACAACTAGACGATATAATGTTAAGCATCACATTGCTAAAATAAAAATAACATTTAATTTACAGTTACCGAAGAAATATGTTGGCAGTTTATTAAACTCTTTTTAATCAAAAGATAACTGATTATCAAAGAAATATAAAATATGATTTTATTTTTGTTAGAATATTTAATTTGATGCCAGTTGATAAGGAAGGAAAATTACATTTAATTTCGTGAAGTAAAACTATCAAGTGTAAATCTGTACTTATAAAGTACGAACCAATTTATTATAACATCATAATTTTGCATCTACTTAGCTGGCACCCAGCTATTAAATTTATCACTATATACTCTCCATTTAACTAAACTTTTATCGCCGCGCTTTCTAATACCCTTTTCAATAATAAATATGTCTTGGGAACTTTTTTTTAAGTTTCTGCTCGTAAAAACCGCCAATTATAAGTTCACCTAATAAATCTTTTAATGAGTATGTTACAGGTATTGTTAAAAGTCCTTTATCAAGAGCAAATACTTCTTTGCTCCAGTTTTGAGTAAATCCATTCTCAGATATTTTTTTTATCAGAAATTCTAACTCGATCACCCACTTTAAATTTATATCTGCGGTACATGTTTTCGTTTGCAAAAAGTATCGCATTTTCAATTGCGGCATCTGGCGATATTTTAATGGTTCGGTGTTTCGTGCTATTACATTCATAAAAATGTTCTGTAAATTGTCAATGTATCTTTTTGCATTCTAGCCGTCAAACGCTTACAAATATTTTTGTTTAGGGTACTATTAAATAGCTCAACGACAACACTTTTATCTTCATTTCCTGTAACATATTTTTGATATTTTGTTCTAAAAACTGTTCGAAATTTTCTTAACAATTCTGCTCCGTGATTAGTCTAGATTCTACTTTTTTGTAGTTGTTACTTTTTGTTTTAAATCATCCGTTATCGAAGTTCCTGTTTTATCTAAAACTGGCACACTGAAAGCATATTTACTAAAAACATCTATGACAATAAAAGATATCTCTTATTATTGTTAAATTGAGCTAGATTTGACACATCAACTAAATCTATCGCTCATATATCGTCAAAGGCATTTGCGACAACTTTACATCGTGAAAACTTTTTAGATTTGTGTAATTCAGCTGCAAAATCATCGTTGCCTAGTCAAAGTTTAAATTTTGCTCAAATAAAACCCTGCACCAACTTTCGGTCAACCTTTTCTCGAATTCTTTTGGTTTCATATCACGAAGTTTGTCCAACATTACCTTATCGCCGCCCTGTTTGTTTTCTTCATTGTCCCAGTAGCAGATATCGTGGCGCAAAGCTATCGCATCAACTTGATTGTAAGTTCTTGTCCTGATAATGGATTATTGTTTCTATCTAGTTGTTTATCTAATGGATTATAAGGTCCATTATATTTATGGCCTGTCAATGTCCAACCGCGATTTGGTTTCAGCAATTTACAAAACACTTTATGAATATCTATACATGTTCCTATTATTTCTCTGTTGTTGAGTTGTTGACAATATGTGACAATTTTTTTTTTGATCGAGACATAAATCTGTCAGAATCGTACTTGCATATCACTGTTAATTAGTCGTCTACTAAAATAATGTCGGGACATCCAGCTCTGGACAATTTCCTCAAAACGTATTTTTTTCTTTTTCAGTAGATTGGGCAAATACATTTTAGCATAATCCTGTTATTCCTTGGTTGTTTTTTTGCTGCTTCATTGATATTTTCTGTTTTAGCTTTACATTTGAGATAATATGTTGACATTGATGTTTTTGTAATTTAAAAAAAAAACTAGAAAAATTACATGTTAGACAATTTTAATTTTCCTAATCTTGTTCAATATCATCATTAGCGTGAGAAGAATGCTTGCCAAACTGTAAAATAAATTTTTAAAAATCTGGATTTTTATTGATCTGTCAGATAAACATCACGCAATAATATTCACAAGCTGAAGTTCCAACAGGTTGAAGTTGATTGGACGAATAATTTATGACTTTCGTTAACGTTCTACTGATATCTTTTATTGCGTCGCTTGAAGAAAGTCTAAACGAATCAAAATAGATGTCATTATAAATAGTTAACCAATATGTACCAGATCAGTTGTTAAAATCTTGTATATTTATCACTAAGATGTTGGCAAGTTCAGCTCTAGAATATTTTTATTTGTTTTAGCTTATCAAGTATATCAAAATCACTTAGTGGTCGTTCCCGGCAATGTTAGTCCTCGTCCTATTCCTAGTAGATTTGGCAGTAGACTTCCCGCTACTCCCGCCTCCAACGGTACTATAATCGGCATTTGTTTGTTTTTCGCCGTGACCGGGTCTTTTTTTATGTTGTCTTTTTTTTTCCTGTTTTTGTTTAGGTATTACATTTTTAGATCACATAAAATTAGCAATTTTGCTACCATACACATTCATATAAAAATTTTCTTTATACAACTTCCCTCGACTGCCTTTTAAGTTGCGCCAGATAATGGTCCAGACACTGTTGCTAGTCCTAATGTACCAAACACCGGCAAAAGTTTTGGTATTAACGTACCTGCCATTACAGATAGTACCGGACCAAAGAAGTCGGTAACTTTTGCCATCGCAGTTATCTGTGTGGCACTTAAATGTTAAACAAATGGTTATACTTATTTACTTGTTTTTCGGGTAACATTAATTTTGTTAAAAATACTTTCAGTGTCAGGGTTGATTTTTAATGATGCATGCCGTTGTTTAGAAACAGCAGCTGCTTTTTTTAACTTGACCATCAGTCAAATTTATTTCCTTTACAATACACTTTGTTATTATATACAGATCAAAGATTAAATTTTTATTGTCATTGTACCTCCGACAGAGTCAATTCTAACAGTAATGGATGAAGTGTAGGAAATTCCTCTACTGATATATGAGATCCGTCTCCAACGTCCAGATATTTTTATATTGCATCGAGCATGTACATATAAGGACGAGTAACATTTTTTATCGTCATTTTATTATCGTCATCTGCAAAATTAAGTTCTATCGCTCGTTCTGGATATTGTTTTGAATTAAGTCTAGCATATATTCGTTTAATGCCAGCATTATCAAATATTGCATTATTTTGTTGTTGATTAACACGTCGCGATTAATGCTGAAATACAACAAATAATTGTCTCGGCAGTTGTTCGCTTGATGTTGTGACTCGCCATGTGTAGTCGGTAGTATTTGGAACTGCTGTCTGATATATTTTATGTTGTTGAAAATAATTATGTTTGTGTCATTCGGGCATCCACAGCGCATGTTTCTTTATGAAAAACTGTACATCACCCCCGCCATCTCGAAATAGACAGTCGTTTTGTTCTACTTAGTATAAAATATGTGTATGTTTAACTCCACGAAATACTCTTTTGTAGTTGCGACAAAAGTCAAAAATTATACTTAATGGCGGCATCATTGTAATTTCACGTGATTCTGCTGCAAGTGCCTTTCTCTTAACAAAACCTTTATTGCAACGTACATTTTTACGCTAATTGTCGCGTTAACTAAATTTAATATTGCAACACCGTCTGCAGCTGTTCCTGGTGTTGTTATACCAAGATTATTACAAGCATCAATAAGTGAGAGTCTTGCAGCATGTTGATTAGCGTCTGCAGCTGGGGAGGCTATTCCTTGCGCGGCTGCACTGACAATAAGAAAAGTTCTTTCAATTACAAAATCTGCAGTGGTATCAGCCCCATGTAATAAAATATGTTAAAGTTTGGTCGTTCAGTATCGTTAACCAGATCATATTAGTTGCAGGTGATCTGGAGTTATCATCAGAAAACTAAAGACTATTTAAAATTGTACTTGAAACGTGTGAGTGACTTGAAATATCTTTGACAGTTTGATTAGCCAACTGATATCTGGCAATTTAAAAAATAAACAGCCATTATTTATAAGAGCTACGTCTGTTCCAGCTGTAATTACGACTAGTGGAACAGCTGCTCTCATAATTTTGCCGCAAACGTCCAATATTGACTTTTGTGGCAGTTCTTTTTGTTCATTATATCTGATGTTGTATAAAAATCATTCACGAAATCGCAAAAGCTTTGTTATTGTGCGCGTAAGTGTAAATAATAAGTAACAACCTCGTTATTCAGACCCAGCTGTCGTCCAGATTGATCTTTCAACTGCTTTTTTATTGCTGTTTTTTTGATTTTAAACATTTAGCGGATAATACATAACTTGTCGTGGACTAATTTGCATGAGCCGTCCATCTAATGAATACCATATATCGTTTGTCCTTTACTATAATGGGCTGAATAAGATCCTGAAAAAATGGAGCAATTTATTATGTTTACGTCAATGATATTTGCTCGAAGATCACCGATATATGTCATAGTTTGTTCTTCTACAGATCTGTATTGTTTCTGAGTGAATCCAATTAGCTTGTTGATCATGAAAAATGTATTATCAAATTATTTTAATGTTATTCTGGCGCAAAATGTGTTATACTTCAATAATTCAATATTATATACAACTCTTCCATTTTCCGTTATTAATTCTCGTATCGTCTTTTCTAACTCAGTTACTTGTAGGCTCCTTGCTCAATTTTAAATGTTGCCCAAGCGCCAGGATTAAACTTAAATTGATCGTTTAGTCCAGTTTACACGTTGGCCATGGAATTCCAATATGTACATGAATTAGTCCAATCTTGTTTTGTTTTTCAGTATCAAGTTGTATTGGCGGAATATATGTTACTGAACAATTTGTGCTATATTTAGTGCTAGCTATCGCAGCCGTGCTAGAGTCTGGTAATAATGTTGTTGACAATTTTGAATATAAAATTGTTATATTAAATGACTCTGATTTATATTAAATCATTGTGCAAAACTAAAGTTTTACAAAATTAAGTCGCCGTGTAAAGTTTCGAAATCGTCAGATGTTAATAAATTTTTCCTCTCTCAAATGATCAAGTATGTCAATAATTTCATTGTCAATTTCTGCACCAACATTTCCACCTTCCTTTAATGATATCAGCAGCATTAATCTACTTATCATTTCGACAGCTGATGCAAATAATATTTTTTATCCCTGTTCCAGATCTTTTACTTGTGCGAATATTCTCATTTAATTTAAATTCGTCACAAAATTTTGCATATTCAGATTTTTCCATACTTAAATTTCTTCGCCTTTGATATTAATTTATTAGCAATACAACATTTCTAGTTTGTTCAAAATATGTTTTAAGATCCTCTCCTTTAGCTTCGTCAATTTTATCATAAGCTTTCGTTCCATTTTTATAAATATTTAATTTTTTATTAAAATCATCATATTCATTTCGTGACCATTCATTAATATTATCAACACTTTTAATATTTCTATCTTCCATAAAACTATCGTAATCAGATTTTGTTATGTTATCTTGTCATTTTTTAATTTGCTTTTTACTTTCATTTTCCCCTGACGATATAACTAGTGGTTTTTCAATTTCCGCTGGCATATCAATTCTAAGTGTACTTTTTAGTTTTTTAGCATTTTTATGAGGTTTTCATTATTTTTTAAAATTTCCTATAAAAACCCCAACTTTTAACAAACGCTGTTTATTTATTGTCGATAGCTCCTTTTTGGAATACTCCAGCAATAACACTGACTCTAACATTATTAGAAAATTGCGTCATATTGTCTTCTTCATTAGTTGTTCTAATACTAAATCAGATGTATGACAATCCACAATTATTTTATCGAAATTACTTATAAGTTGATCTGATCTTTCTTTTGGCCAATAGTTTAAATTATCAATATCGTTGATATTAATTTCTGTTATAAGAATATCGTATTCGGATTTTGTTATATGCTTTATCTTGACAAAATCGTCTTCAACACACAAACACCTTACTGTCATCTCGCCAATTTCCTTTTGTTCTTATTCAATATCCGCGAATTTTAATTATCCTAAAATCATCCTAAGTTCGTGTGTGGTTAATTCTGATAATCTATGTTTAAATAAAAATGGATTGTTCATCAGTCTATTTAGTTCATTTAGTGAATTATACAGGATCAGCAATATTTGCTACAAGAGCCTCAGCCAATCTTCTTCTTTCCTCATTATATCTAGAAACAATTTTTTGCGGCAGCTCCTTCTTGTTGTTCGTTGACTAATCCTATTAAACCTTTTTCCTGTAGTCGCTTAACTTCTTCTGACAGCGGTTTAGTTTCAGGTTGTTTTCCAAGTAGTGCCTCAGTAACTGGGTTGAGAATCGTTGCTGTTGTTTCTGCAGCAGTTATTTGTCCACGTCGAATAAATATGTCGACTTTACAAAAACCTTGGGCTAAATAAACAGAATTACATTTCTTATTACGTGGCAGTGAAAAATATGAACTTATTTTATTATTTTTTACATTATTTAGCAAAATATCACAAAAACTATTATTATATGTTCGGACGAATCAAGTTGATTAACTGGAACAAGGTCTTATGGTTGTTTGATTAAAAACAAATCTTCACCAGCAACAAGATCATCACGAAGCTTCGTTACGTAGCTCGTACTTAACCTGTTGTGGATTAATTGTATAAATATATACTCGACCGTAAAAAAAAAAATATTTGCCAGTAGTAACTTCATGAGAAAATTTGTTTTCCCTACCCAGTTCCTCCAACGATAAGACCACGACAATTTGGAAGTTTATTGTTATGTTTTTTTTTTACCAACCGCTCTGTATCAAAATTTACTATCGACGATTTTGCCATTGTTGTTATACAATTTTATATTATATTAAACTGAATAATGTTAACAGTCTTGTAGGATAATAAATAAATACAAAATTTGGAACAACATTCATCAGCTGTAGTAAATAATAAACAGTAAATAATAAACGGTAATATTGATTTTTATCAGGTTACCTAAAAAAATCTGGGGACATAATGATAGTGAACCTGTCCATGCCAAATCAGCGAGTAATAGATTTAGAAATAGAGTATTTACCAAAACATTTTGTTGAAACACAAGCTTTTAATTATGCACAACTAAAATCCGTCGACGGTAATAATCTAGATAAATATCGTGGAACTTTAAATGGCAGCTTAGATATCTCAGCGAAAAAATATAAATTAGAGTCTGGATATCCACCAGCAAACTTAAATCAGACTCAAGCGGTAAGTTATTTACAGCTGAGGTATGTGGATGATAACAAGTTGTCAGCGACAGGCGAAACTTTAGGCGACAACTTGGAGATGTCAGGAAAACAATTATAAATTTAGAGACTGGATATCCACCAGCGAACTTAAATCAAACTCAAGCGGTGTGTTACTTACAGTTGAATAATGTGGGTAATAACAAACTTGATAAAACCGGTGGAACACTTACAGGTAATATTAGCATGTCAGGTCAACGAGTGTTAGGTTTAGAAACTGTTTATTCGCCAGCAGAGTTAACGCAGATATAAGTTACGCACAACTAAAATCTGTTGACGATAATAAACTTAACAAAGTCAGTGACACAATGACAGGTAACCTGTCTATGTGAAATTCAAAAACAACTGGATTACCGACAACATCGCCACCAGCTAATGATACTAATGATGTTAGTTATGCAAAGTTGAAAGAAGAACTTACCCCATATTTTACGAAAAATGTTCGGCCAGTGAGAGGTAACATAAACATGAAATATAAATAATAACTACGACATATGTTTAACCTTAATAATATAACAAATAAAGCGTATGTTGCTAGTCTATCTAGCGGTGTAAAACGGACTAAAAACAATGTTAACTATATTCCAACATTTCTAAGGCAACTGAAAACCGAGTTGAATTTGAGGTACGCACATCAGCATGTTATCCTAAAAATTATCCTTATTACGCTTTCTCTGATAGACACTAGTTGACAACCAACGAAGAAGTTCACAATTTTTGGATTAAAATTAAATATCCCATTGAACTCGCTATTTGGCAATTTAATTTGCGAGGTCGATTAAACTCCAGCATTGGTCGAATTTATAATTGGCAATAAGAATGATCAAGCGATGATATCGACTGGACATTACATAGTGCAGTAAATACGTATATGAAAACAGCACGATATTTTATAATCCGGACAGAAAATATTATCAAAAGGCACTTATATTTTATAGTTAATGTTTTCGCTGCCGAACATCCGTTTCCAGGACTAACAGCATTTCAAATATATACAATCGATGATCAGGCATGATCATTGTGAACAAATTTAATCTAATGGTATAAAATAATGTCAGAACCACAAATTATAATTGTTGCGTGGGAATTTTATGATAATATTTTTAATACAGAAAAAAATGTTAGGAACATATCATCAAGTGAGATAAATACTATGAAAAATTTAAAATTCCAATGATAAATTCTCCATTGTTGAAAGTAGAATTTTTTTGACTCCTATTATACGCATGAGAAAACCATAACTGAGACAAACAGTTAGAAACTTTGATATAATAAGCGTCATCCTGTCATCATGATGATTGTCTGAAAAAACAAAAACAAGTTGAAATCTTATTTACAAAAATGTCGCTAGAGCTTGATTTTGTAAATATAAATTTGATAATGAGATCAGGTTTATTAAAAACACGGGTAGCGCAGGTGGAAAATACAAATGAACGATACCTATGATCGTCTCGACAAACTATCAGAATCAGGGATGATAAGAATAAAAAGAAATAGAAAATTATATAATGGTTTTTCAAAACGAAACATTTTTAAACCTCTCGGCATGTACTACCATGACAAAGGATCACTAATCGTTACTATGTCACCAGACACGGAGTTACTTATTAAAGCATACTCAAACGCAATTTTGCCAGTGATACGTTAAAAAGACCCAGAATTTGCGCCGATTATTGTTGATAAGACTCTACAAATAATCAAAGATTTTGACGATGAAATTTATTATATTAATGATATTGAACGAGAAAGGTATTTTTAATTTGATACATAGAAGATAAATTAATTTGAATTGTGCAAAAACCCTAATTTAAAATGTACTAAAATCGAAATTCAATAAACTTAATACAAGAAACACACAGTGAAATAAGACATGATAAAATTAAATACCTTCAACTTTTGACAATAGGGGGTTCCTCATATGAAGTTAATTTGAGAGGAACCACACCAATAAAGCTTAAGGACTTGCACATCTTCAGCTGTAGAGGTATGTAAGTCTTTTGTTTATTTCTTGTGTATATTTTAAGTTATAGCTATGTACGTACTGTCACGTTTATTTTTGTATGTTTTCAATTTAGCTTTGGCTTGCGTAGTATAACATTTTCTATCCTTGTGTGTGACTTAGCAAGAGATTTATATTAACAATATAAAGTTGCATTTCATTTAGAAACGTTTAGTATCTTGGGAATATTATCGAACACAGGTCCATTTCTAAACCTGTTTGTGGTTTTTACTGCAGTACCGAAAATGTAATTTGTATAACTTGTCATATATAACGTCATTATGTATTATCGTATATACCCGTGTTATGTATAGTAAACGGTGTTGGATGTATTTTCAGCTACTGAGTGATCGATGCCGATTGTAGTCGACGGGGTAACAGCTACAGAGCAAACCATAAAAAGGCGACCATATCAGCTGCAAAGCTAAACCATAGCAGCCGTAGAGCTGAGTGAACAGTATTTTTAGTCGTGTTGCAGGTAATTGTGCGTTGCTGACCTAATTGATGGGTGTTGATTGCTTGATTGAACAAGGAATTGAATGGTGGTCGGTGACTACTATAATGATGCTTGCTTGATTGCCAAGTGCTATACAAGTGTAATATTGACGGGAGTCTTTTGTGTTACGCCATTCATGTTATCTTTTAACCGTGAGCTAATTTGGAGTTTTGTTATACCCAGTGTTTAGGGCGTGTAAAGATATTTTTTTTAATGATATCTTTTCAATTAATTCATCATTTTACTATTTGAGTTAAATACGTCAGTTTTCACTATTTCAGCTACTACATTATTTTTACTATTGAGTAAAACACGTAATTCTTTTCATCATATGAAATTATTGTGAATCGTTCACCTTTGCCATTGTACTGTGTAAAGTCATTTTTTGTATTTATATTTGTTGCATTTTTAGGTTCGTGAGTATTATGTTAATTTGTCCAATATTTGTATCTTATACACGGATGCATTAATCATAATTCTTTCTCATTCAAGTCATGCATCATAAAACATCGTATTTGTATCGCCATTAAGTATACTGTTGTAAATCCGAAAATCCATCTCAGTTATATTGTTGCAAATGATGTCCGTCGTGGGATCAGTAGTGGGATCATCTCGGATTTAACCGAGCACTATTATTGTTTCATTATTCTTGTATGGTTTTTTGTTGTATTTTTCTTGTATATATATATATATATATATATATATATGTGTGTGTGTGTGTGTGTGTGTGTCCGTGTCATGCAGAAACGTTTAGTACCATAGGAATCTTGTCAGAGAAATCTGAAATTTTGTGCTAAAATATTGCACTCTTTATGATAGTTTGGAGTATTGGTTTAAAATCGTAACGAAGACGCATGGATAAAAGAAAATTGTCTTTGCTTGTATTATGTATTAAGAAACTATACAATCCCCTGTGAGTATCAATACAGACATGGGGACTGGTTAATTGTATTACAAGCAGACATGCCGATTTTGCAGAAAATTCGATAATTGTTTCTAACACAATATCTGATTTTGAAAGTCTTTTTGTTATAATTTAAATTAACACTTTTGTAATTAGGTCTTTGTAAGTGAATGATTTTAACCAAATCGTCTTAATGAGTTTAGCTTGTTTGGTAAATCTTGTTAGTTTTTGGGGAGGTGGGGGTGGCACAGACTAAACCTGTGATTAACATTTGTTCTCTTAAAGATAAGTTTCTAATGATGTGAATTTGTTGGGTTTTTTTAACTGTGATAGAAAATGTTTACTTTGTATAACATGCAACATGCATATGGATTGCGATCAAACTGATTATTCCGTTTTCTTTACAATTAAAGATTTGAATGGAAACAAACTAATTTATGCTTAGTATGTTATTGTTTCAGCATCCCGAAGTAATGCAGTTCAGCAAAATAAAGTTAGCATTTATTATCTGTTAACTGAAATGACTTTCCGTACCAGTTTATTGAATGTACGTTATTCAAACTTTTTTGTGAAAAAATATAGTGGTTTAGTGCATGATCACATATTTGATTCAGATCTTTTGGAGTGTCATGAAATAGTAACATATTTTTTATTTTAAGAATGAATGTTTAATAAGCTAACGTGTTCTTTATAACGTTCAGTAATGTTCACATATGAACCTTGCAAAATAAATTTCATCCTGGACAAAACCTAGACAAAAATCGAACATGTTTCATTAAAAAGGAGAGTGAATCATGTTTATAATATTATGATAGGTTTGTTTATTTTGGAACAGCTTCATCATAATTCAGTAAAACTAAAGGACACCTACTTCATAACCAGTTACCTCTATCAAGGACCGGTCCAATGACCTTAGTGGTTAGAGCTTCCGCCCCGGATGCGGAAGGTCGTGGGTTTGATATCCGGCTGAGTCATACCGAAGACTTTAAAAAATCATACTAACAGCTGTCTCGCTTGGCGCTCAGCATTAAGAGGCTAGTGTTAGGACTGGTCGGCCAAGTGTCAGGATAATGTGACTGGGTGGGACATCATGCTACATGTATATGGCATGATGACCCAGTGCTAGACACCACTATAAACTGCCACACAGTAGACATTGTAGCGATATGACTGAAAAATTGTTAAAGCTACGTTGAAAATCCAAATCGCACACCCCAACCCACCCCTCTATAAAGTGTGTGGAAATGCTTTTAAATGGAAAGGATTTATTGACTTCTTTTTTATCTCTGTTGTCAAATTGTATGTAATGTATTTCATATTTATTCAACATATTTTCTGCTAATCTTTATTTTTGTTTGTTTTGCTGTTATGGAAGAAGGAGCGAAAGTGAGGTGTGTGAGAGAGATTGAGGGTTAATGTTACTCAAGACTTTGTATATTTAGATAGGACAGGAATGCTTCAAAATATGCTTTCTTGTGACGTAAGTGAGTAGGACACGTGCCAATCCACCGAAAACATGGTGAAATTGATATTTGGTCCTATCAGATAAATAATGCGACTATCCATTAGTCTGGTTATATCTTTCGTATGCCCCCTGCGTTGCACTTAGCTTATATAGCGAAACTAGACTAGTGTTAATTTAAAATCAACTTGTAACTTTCCAGAAAGGTAGCTGCACCTAATGAGAGTCAACTTGCACGTCTATCTTAAACTAAGGACGCAGATACAGCACCGATCATAACTGCGGTTGGTTTTTGTTCACATACATAAAAGTACAGCCATCCATTAAAGCTACGCATCATAGAAAAATGTCACATAACTGAGGTCTAAATTGCAAGAATGATGATGGAGTAATCTTCTGGAACATTAAAAATAACGTGGATAACATAATTTTGTTTTAGATTTTCTGGGCCGTTAAGTTTTACCTTGAATAGACTATAATAGTTGAAATATATTGTTTAAGAACTTGGTTTTCTACCATAAAACCAGACTTTGCACATTAAAGTCGAGGGCGATTACTAGCATTGCTGATGTTATCGTCACGAAGTATTATCGCTCTGTTTAAAGAAAGTGTTATTTCCATGTATGTTGTTGTTGTGGGGCTTAACGCCATTTTTTCAGCACAAGATATTTCCATGTATGGTTATGTTCACGATTGTTTCTGTTTCTGTTTATATAAGAAATATTTCAAGGAAAGGTATAAAGCATCGTGTTCTCTCTAATTCCTTAAGGGTTTTGTTTAGCGTTATCTAGGAACGAGGGACTACAGTATTATTGCCTGGATCGAGTAAACAATAAAAAGTATGAAATTAATGGATGGAATAGCAGAGATCTGAAAAGAGATATGGAACTGAACAACAATAGATCCCCCTCCCGCGTAAAATATAACACAATAATCAGTTACATAAATAAAAATATATAATTTAACATTATCTTTCAATGATTCGTTTTCTCTTACAGAGTTAACAAATTTATGCGAAATTCAATTAGCCATTTTGTTACACCGATAAAACAAATGTCATCTTATAATTGAGTGCTTGATTGAACTCAACGTGCCCGCATGTTAGCATCACCTGGTTGTTTTCTTTTTTTTCCAAATCACTGTTGGTGGTAGGTAGACAGTGACATTTTTGTTTTTCTTCCTTCTCTCTCTCTCTCTCTCTCTCTCTCTCTCTCTCTCTCTCTCTCTCTCTCTCTCTCTCTCTCTCTCTCTCTCTCTCTCTCTCTCTCTTTCGGATCAACAACCGGGGCTTGGTTGTAGACTGTGGGGTTTTTCACTGTGCTGTACAGGTGTGGAGCTATTGTTTCTTCAAATAATTATAATACTCAAACTAAACACGTTTGAATTATTTTTTCCCCTAGCATCCCACTCTTTTTTAAGTCAGATTTGTCCGTTGTAATTCAACAGAACTAAGCTATTGTCTATTCGCATAAATTATCCGACCATCATAAATGGATGTCTTTTCTAGTTGCTCCACGCATATCTAACTAGAATTATGACATAATTAAACCTCTTTAATAACTAATACTGCACCCTGTGTTCTGTAAATCACTAGCTGACGTTGTAGGTTAATGTGCGTCCCTGATGCTCACACCACCGATTCTCGGTTGAAAAGAATTCACAACTTAAATAAACAAACGAATTAATGGACTCCTTGTCCTAACTACGTTATTTTGTATGTTGAAAGAAATAGCTAGGACAATCATGTAATTTAGTTATACCTGTCCCACAAAAGGAAGATTCGCAGGAAGGAATTCAGCTGGATTCTACTAACCTTTGAACAACAAGTCTGCAGAATTCGGAAGTTTTAGAAAATCAAGATCAGAAACTTTCTCATTTGCAATATCAAGAAAAAAGTGAACTTAAAAAATTATTGTCTGAATATAAGCATTGTTTTCCAGACGTGCCTACAAGGACAAACAAATTTTTTCACGACGTTGAAATAGTAAATTCGAAACCCATGAAAGAACACCCATGCAAGATGAATCCTTTTAAACAGCAATATATGAAAAAAGAGATTTAATATTTACTTAACAATGGTTTTATAGAGTCCAGTAAGAGTGATTAAAGTTCACCTTGCATTCTTGTTCCAAAACAGTATAAAACTTTTCGAATGTGTACCATTATAGGAAGGTGAATAGTGTGACAAAAACAGACTCTTTTTCTATGCCAAGAATTGATGATTGTATCGACAAAATTGGAAATGCCAAATATGTCACTAAATTCGACCTTCTGAAGGGCTTTTAGCAAATTCCCCTAACGGAAAGATCAAAAGAAATTTCGGCATTTGTGACTCCAGATGGACTCTACCAGTGCAAAGTGATGTTTTTTGGGATGAGGGGTTCTCCGAGTACTTTTCAACGCCTTATGAATATGATTACTTCTGATATAGACAACTGTAATGCATACATTGATGATGTCATCTTTTACAACAACACCTGGAAGGAACATCTAACTACGATTCGGAAGTTCTTCGACAGACTCACGGATGCAAATCTGACTATTAATTTATTTAAAAATGGGTTCTGCCGTGCATGTGTTACTTTTCTAGGACATGGTCAGATTAAACCTATCGATGCTAAGGTCAAGGCTATTTCAGAATTTCCAGTGCCTGTCAATAGAAAACAACTGATACGATTTTTAGGTATAGCTGGGTACTTTCGTAAATTTTGTTCCAATTTTTCTGATATTGTTGAACCTCTAACGAACTTGTTGAGATAGAAAAACAAATTTCTTTGGAATGAAAACTGTCAAGAGGCTATCGATAGACTAAAAGCCCTACTTGAAAGTGCACCAGTTTTAAAAGCTCCAGATTTCAGTCAGCCTTTCAAACTATCTATTGATGCGAGTGATGTTGGGGTTGGAGCAGTTTTGCTTCAATATGACCAGAATGGTCTTGAACGCCCAGTGTGTTATTTCTCTAAGAAATTAAATAAACACCAGAGAAACTACCCAACAATCTAGAAGGAGTGCTTAGCTTTAATGCTAGCATTACAGTACTTCGAAGTTTATGTTAACTCGGCTTCTTCTCCGGTTGTTGTGTTTAGTGACCACAACTCCCTCACTTTCATTGGCAGAATGAAAAAAAAAATCAGAGACTGTTGAGATGGAGTTTATTTTTACAAGAATACAGTCTTGATATCAGGCACATAAAAGGAAAGGATAATTTAAATGCAGATGCACTTTCACCTCTGTAGAAATATCAATTTCATAAATTTATAAGAGTTCTTCTTATATGAATTTTTACCTTATGTAGAATTTACATCTGGTAAAAAAGAAAGTTTTATTACATAAATCTTTCCTTTTTTCTTTAAGGGGAAAGATGTTAAGACTCTGTACATTGAAGTGTGTATGTTAAGGAATGAATTTTGTATAATAAATCTTTTATTTCATTAAATTTCATTAAATGTCACTATTAATAAGAATATATTAATATCAGTCTAATATGTTGTTAAAAAACATCGTGTTTACTCGAGTCGTAAATGTGACTCATGTGAGCACGTTCTGTGTATGATGGCAAATTCATTACAAGTAAACATTCAGGAATAGCTATGAAAACGATTGGCTGATATTTGGTCAGGCTTTTCTAATGTCCAGATGTATTACAAAATTGCATGCGTCCTCCCTGCGCGTGTAATTCAAATAACGTATTAGCTTCCTTTATATGTTGAGGTATTTTTGTAATAGTCGACAGTCGTAGATTCAGAGTAGGAGTTTGTTGTAACATCTTAGAGTTATACAACTTCTATTACCTTAAAAAGGGTATTGTGCTAGAAATTGTCTGTTCGTATGTCTACATAGAACAACATGCATTTTGTTAGTGGAACTAATTTTACATCGTTTTTTCTGAATAATTGTTTTTCTGGAGAGCAACATTACTGGTTTAGTCAACGACATTTTCTGAAAATATTCTGAATTCGAACGGAACAATACAAATTGTGCTTTACTATGTAAATTCTGGATTTTTTTGTTGGCTCTCGTCTGACGTCATCATCCGCCATTTTGAACTGGAATTAAACTTCAGACTGTTTATTTAAAACCTTTTACAGGACTTGTGTTCATCTTTAGAACAAACAATTTGGATCATTTCGGTAAATCGCAAGTCTTGTTTTACATATCTACAATTTTTTTCATATTTTCTAGGAAAATAAAGTATTGTTGTCTTCACTCTTTTCACTCTTTCTTTGTTACTCTGAACGAGCCGATACATAACAAACCTTAGTTCAGTTATCATACATACATCCTTCCCATATATGACAGTCCCATAATAAGAATTATAAATTGAGGTAAGACGATTCCAAACCCCATGACATATTTCAAATGGCTGCATCGTAATTAGATAACCGCAGGTGATATCTTCAAAGTCTAAAAATATCCCAAAGTTGAAGGCCTTATCTCAAACAGTGTGTGAGGGGTTGTGCGAAATTAGTTGCATGCATGCACACAAGGATTGGTATGGATAACAGAGGACATTACAACTGCATGCATTTACACAATGACGGACATGGATTACACAGGGCGTTACACAGTTCCATGCATTCATTGAACGCAAAACGTCCTCTTATAGTGCAACGACATCGGGAATCTCGGGGTATTTTTATTTTTAGCGCAAGGGATTACAATGACCCCTGTACTCCCACCATGCTCGCAAGTTTGATGTGATGTGATGTGATTATGATTTTTAACGTAGCTTTAACAATTTCAGTCATCGCTATGTCTGCAGTGTGGCAGTTTATAGTGATGTCTTCTAGCACATGGGCATCATGCCGCAGACATGTAGTATGATGTCCCACTGTCACATTATCCTGGTACCAGGCTGACCAGGGGCCTCGAGTGGTCGAGTGGTCTAAACTTTAAAACGCTCTCCGTTACGGATCACTGCCATCTCACTTCCGACTGCGTGGATTCGAACCCACCCAGACCGAGGTGAGACGGCAGTGATCCGTAACGGACAGCGCTTTAGACCACTCGGCCACTCGGAGCCCCCAAATTAAAATGGACTCGTCTTTGAACTACCAACACCTCTACCTGCCCCAATAGTGGCTTATTCCAAATTGCATAATTCCGTTATCGGTCCGCTTGTATCGACCAAGCGAAGTTGAAATTATCTGGGGAGGGGGATGGCACAGAGCTTTTTGACGTCATATTTGAGGGGATCTGAATTTTTGTGACGTCGTGTGACAAGGGGAGGGTAAAAATCTGCCAAAATTGCGTGACATCATTTATGGATGGCCCCAGAAACGTTATAACCTCAAATAGTGCACTGTGAGAAAAAAGAAAAGTCAGTTGAAAACGTATTTGTTATTGTTTCTGCCACACTCTGTGTGTGTGTGTGTGAGAGAGAGAGAGAGAGAGAGAGAGAGAGAGAGAGAGAGAGAGAGAGAGAGAGAGAGAGAGAGAGAGAGAGAGAGAGAGAGAGAGAGAGAGAGAGCACTTTTTGAACCCAATACAAGTTGACACAAATGTTCAGGGGTAAATAAGGGTAAGCTACAGTCCAGAATGGAAGATCATAGTAACATAGGCCCACTGTATTGTAATATACAAGTGTGACATTATAAGCACTTTCGTTTGCAATTGAAAAACCAGAATAAGGAATTTTTATGTATGCGTATGACTTGTGCAAAAATATCCAATTGCTGCGTACATTTTATGTATCTGTATCCTACAATCAGGACTTGCACTCTTGTTAACGTGTTCTGTAAACACGATGACCTGAAGCTGCGTACTACGGTATCTTTGTACGTATAGTCTATGTCTGACGAAAACACTTGAGGCTAGAAAGTATGACTCGATTCAATGTATTTATTAGAAAAATAAGTATTAAAAAATGAACACATCATTGAATATTACATTTCATTTTTGATAATTTCTAAACGTGCGCATCAAACTTTTAAATATAAGGAACATTTTTGAATACTAGAAAAATGTTATGTACAAGATTTTATATATAACAAATTGTAATACAGATATGACTGGTATAATGCCAAAATATTAAAAAATTGTATCAAAACAGACAAAGTATATGAGGGGGTGAACTAATTCAATGTATTATGCATTCTTGCACTGAAATTTTGAAGTTTATTGCTTATTACTGTTAAACAATATATCTATTTGTTCGGAGACACTTTAAAAAATAAAACAAACATTTCTTTACGTAAATACACGTTTTTAAACTTAAATAAAATTGGCAATGTTCATGTCATATTTAATCAGCAATATTCATGTCATATTCAATTGGCAATATTCATGTCATATTTAATTGGCAATATTCATGTCATATTTAATTGGCAATATTCATGTCATATTTAAAAAAAATAAATAAATAAAAAATAAAATACCCAAGCTCAGATGATAGTATATGTGAACAGGCATCATGTGTTCAGTTGTAACCACAAATAATCTGAATAAACTACAAAAATATACATAAATATTCATATATTATAGTACATATTAAAACGCATGTGCTAAAATTAGTAATTTACAAATAAACATATTGAGATCAGACCGATTTGCGAATATTTGACAGCAGAATGTGGGCATCAATGCTATCATTTCACGTTTTATCACTTTTCACATGCCACACATGCTTCATTGGCGTGAAGAATTTCCAATCTTCCATCCCCCCTTTTCAATTTCCTTTATATAAAATCGTGCAGTTAATTGTAGGCGTATCTCAATGCTTTCACCATTTTGTATCTTCACAATCTACCAGTGCATGAACAATTTATTTAGCGCACACGTGTTTCATTGACGTGAATAATTTCAATCTTCTATTTTTCGGGGTATTTTTCTGCTTTCACTGTTCATTATTTATGTTGAAATTTGTAAGTTAATTGCCTGCTTATCCCAGAAATCTCCACATTTTTTTTTCCATACTGTCAACCAGTACATGACGTGATCAACCATAGAATAATCAACCAGTACATGATCAACCAGTACACAATCAACCAGTACACGATCAACCAGTTCATGACTTGCTGACTGAAGTACCTGTTGGATACAAATTCATCTGGTAGTTAGGACCTTCTCTGCAAAAGATAAAATGTTTCGTTCGCCATTTCTTCTTCTTTGGCGAGCAGTTTGTCTCCATAAATTTATTACTTGCTTCTCTTGATAATTGTCTGCACCGTGTTCATAGTCATCGGCACGCTTGGACTTATTCGAATATCGTTTGGTGTCATTCAGACATTCTGCGGAGGAGGCTGCCCTTAAGGGCGTTCCACGTGGCAAATCCTGATCCAGAAAAATATCTCCCAAAGCGTTTCTTCTGCGTCTAGCTTGTAGATTATTCCACCCTGGTGGAACATCCACATTGTGGCCGTTGACCTCTGGAGTACTGTCCATTGATATGCTGGATAGACTATTTGCCATCCTGTAGGTGTAATCACCAAATATTAAAATTCACCTAAAATGTCCTTTACTTTTGCCACAACAAGAATTGATCAAACTTATTATCCGGTCTTAAGTGAAGTAATAATCCTTATCAAATTTTTCCTGTTTAATACTAGTCTGATATTTTATCCGTCCCTGTTTCTGTCTTTGATGACCACCACTTTCAGACTGCTATCATCCAGAGCGTTTCACTTGAAATGTTCAGCCGGCTCTGGTGTTGAAACAATTTTTGTTATGTATCTGGTAAAAAGAAGTTTATATTTATATATTGGAAGGTAAAGCCTACGTGAATTCTGGGAAGAAGTTATTGGGAATTCCCACTTATATGCGTCACACGTGAATTTAAACCTGCCAAATCATGTATCCAGTAACCGAGAGATGTACCACATCGTGTATAAATTATCGAGCATTGCATCTAATCCACCGATCAAATCACTGTCTTCTTTTGATAACATCAGTTCTATTATATCAAAATAGACTTGGCATTAAAAATCCAGTATCCTTTCTGTTCATAGTTTTCTTTTCTAGTAAAGAAATACGAAATTAACCATTAGCAAAGTATTACTCATCAAAGGTTTGGGGAAGTTTATTTTAAAGATATCCGGGACGGTTGGGGTGGTATACGCTAATCACTATTCTAATCTCAAATTACATACATACATACATACATACATACATACATACATACATGCATGCATGCATGCATGCATGCATGCATGCATGCATGCATGCATGCATGCATGCATACATACATACATACATACATACATACATACATACATACATACATACATACATACATACATACATACATACATACATACATACATACATACATACATACATACATACATACATACATACATGGCCTCTACTTCTACCAGCACCGATTTTGCTGTTTTGAATTCTTCCACGTTTGTAGCTGTAGTTGCAGTAGCAATAATAATAGTAGTCATATTAGTACCAGCAGTAGTAGTATCAATGTTATTAGAAACAACAGCAGCAGCAGTAGAATTTGTGATATTAGAAACAGCAACAATAGTAGTAATAGTAGTAGTAGTGAATTGGTGTCAATATTTACAATCACTATTCGAGTATAGGCTACCTGGAAATACTCCCCACATGCGATCAATGTCTACCAAACATTTACAAAATTCCCAAACATAAAAAGGAATTATTTTTAAAAAAAAAGTTTCCAATACTCTGGAACTTTGCTCTGGAATAGTATTCCAGTTGAGATTAGAAATGCCCACTCTATTTCATTTTTCCAAACCAAGTATATACCGTGGCTTCAGAGATGCAGTAAAAGTAAGTAAATTTCTTTTGAATGAAGGCCTCAAGGTAAATTAGTTCTTAGCTAATTGAGTTACCCTATTTAAATAATAATAATAATAATAATAATAATAATAATAATAATAATAATAATAATAATAATAATAATAATAATAATAATAATAATAAATTAGTAGTATCAGTAGTAGTAGTAGTAGTAGTAGTAGTAGTAGTAGTAGTAGTAGTAGTAGTAGTAGTAGTAGTAGTAGAATATCAGCTGCAGTAGTAGTATTAGTATCGGCAGTAGTAGCACTGATATTATAAACAGCAACATTAGTAGTAGTATCAGCATTAGTAATATTAAAAGCAGTAGTAGTTACATTAGTAGTAGTGGTAGGAGTAGTATCAGCAACATTAGTATTAGTGGTATTAAAAACAGAAGGAACAGTAATAGTATCAGCAGTATCAGCTGCATTATTAGTAGCGGTGTTTAAAACAGCAGTAGTAGTAGTTGTTGCTGTAGAAGTATCAGAAACAGCAGTGTCTGCATATTTCATTGTTACCATTGTAAGCACCTATAATAGGAACGTTTAACGAATTAGACGTGAAGACAGATAGAAAACAAAAGGACAATTTATTCGATATCGGAGAATGAGAAGTAAAAAATACGAATAGCCAAATATGAGCGCATATAGGTAAAGGGAATCCATCTCTGAAGCCAGTCATTGCTATGTAGCCAAGTTCATCCTAAACACAGAATTGATAATATACTAATATATAATTGGTACTTGAACCAGGATGTATAGACTGTATGTGATTGTGTGGTGTTGGGATAGGATTTCCGGGTAGATTTGTATATGAATAACAATAATTCATATAAACGATCCCTGTATACAATTTTGAACCCAAACAAGATATAAAGGAAAATGATTCAGGTATACAATTTTGAACTCACACACAAGATAAAGGAAAACGATTCATGTATACACTTTTGAACTCACACACAAGATAAAGGAAATGATCCATGTATACAATTTTTACCCACACACAAGATAAAGGAAAATGATCCATGTATACAATTTTGAACCCACACACAAGATAAAGAAAAATGATCCATGTATACAATTTTTACCCACACACAAGATAAAGGAAAATGATTCATGTATACAATTTTTACCCACACACAAGATAAAGGAAAATGATCCATGTATACACTTTTGAACTCACACACAAGATAAAGGAAAATGATCCATGTATACAATTTTTAACTCACACATAAGATAGAGGCTAAGACTCTAGATACAAATGTTGCAAAGAATCTCTTGAAAATATATGCATATGGCTTCTCAAATTAATGTGACAAACTAAAGAAAACGTATTGGTTTAATATGTTCAAATTTATTTTGAAGGTTTTTATAGTTGGGTTAGTAAAGCTAGTAGAAAAAAAAAACGCCAGAGGAGAATGGTTGTTATTGTAATATTGGGTGTCAACGTTGTGGGACTATTGCCCCTTACTCTCACCTCTGTGGTGGTGGTGGTGCTAGTGATGTAGCAGTAGCAATATTAGGATGTATAGTTGTTTTTGTTTATATACTATACTTCGTATGGTGGTGATGATGACGGGGTCGTTGTGCTTGTTCTACTTGATGATGATGATGATGATGATGATGATGATGATGATGATGATGATGATGATGGTGGTGATGATGGTGATGAAGCTGATGATGCTGATAATGGTGTTGTTATGCTTGTTCTACTTAGTAGTGGTGGTGGTGGTGATGATGGTTAGTTGTGCTTGTTCTACTTGAAGGTGATAGTGGTGATGATGATGATATGATGATGATGATGATGATGATGATGATGATGATGATGATGGGTTAGTTGTGCTTGTTCTGCGTGTATACAGCATATGATATTGAAAATAATCTTCATTGCAAAAAAAGAAAAACAGAAAAAATGTTTGAATGATATCAAACAATCAAAAAGTGGGTCAATGCCATCATTGAATAGAGAATGCTGTATTCTGAAATGCAACAACTACGTTGTAACTAATGTGAACAATTAGGATTTTCTTGTATATTTGTGATTAGAAGTTTGTGATTCAATTCAACACCGTTAATTTTTTTTAAAGAATTATTTAAAAGAAATATTAAATACTTAATGGTTCATTTTCTCTATATCTTTCTTCGTCTTTCTGAAGTAGTGTGTATAATTTGTGATTTGTCTGAAATTTATAAAAAAATTTCACTTAAAATACGCAATCACTTTCATAACAGTTGCTTTAAAATGTGATGTATGTATGTATGTATGTATGTATGTATGTATGTATGTATGTATGTATGTATGTATGTATGTATGTATGTATGTATGTATGTATGTATGTATGTATGTATGTATGTATGTACGTACGTACGTGTGTGTGTATGTATGTATGTATGTATGTATGTATGTATGTATGTATGTATGTATGTATGTATGTATGTATGTATGTATGTATGTATGTATGTATGTATGTATGTATGCATGTGAATTTGTGTCAAAATGCATGATGGTTTTGTCCGTTTAATCGTTTGTGTTGTTGTATATTATGGTCGTGAAAGTCGTTGAACTATCAGAAGTACCTGTTGTCAGGGAAGTTGTTAATCCTCGTAGTAGTATTGGTTCTTGTTTATTCGTTCCTGCTTTGGTGGTGGTACTGATACTGGTGG
Organism: Potamilus streckersoni; assembly: GCA_016746295.1. NCBI lineage: Eukaryota > Metazoa > Mollusca > Bivalvia > Unionida > Unionidae > Potamilus > Potamilus streckersoni. The sequence continues at coordinate 17,525 of JAEAOA010000616.1, read as the reverse complement.
TAACAGTGTAGTTGTGTCTGTTTCACTTGATGACAGCATTTGTCACTGGCAATACTGCTGATAGCAAAAGTGGCAGAAAATATTTATTAGAATGGCATAATACTTTCCTCGATTTCATAAATGAGCCAATGTCATCAGTAAAAGCAGAGTGCTCTGTTCTAAATAGGAAAACGTATCTAGTAACAGGAAGTGTGAACAATATGGGTTTTATTATTAGATATGTGGGTGTTTATATATATATATATATATATATATATATATATATATATATATATATATATATATATATATATATATATATATATATATATATACATAGACACACATACATATTTATAACTTTACTCACGATCCAATAATTATCTTGAAAAAGTGTGTAAAATTATCATTTTGCCAGTTATATATTGATTTGTTTTGCTTCAATTATGCAACAAATTACGTAACAACTATTTTAAAATGTGAAACAATGTTTTAATATCTAATAAAAATAGGGGGAGGTGCTTGATTATATTCCAAATATATATTATGCATGTACTCTGTTTTCAAAATGCAGTGGATGGCAAATTAATTTTGTCAGTTTATTCGCCTGTATTGGTCTTTTTCTTCCGTATGATTATTCAGGAAGATGCAATGTATTAAATGTTGATATTTGGCCCGTGTGTATCAGGTTTGCTGGGAGTGGTGGCTCTCTTTCAAAAAAAAATAATTAGTTTAGAAATGACACATTGCTTAAGGGTACCTTTACTCAATAGAAAAAGCTTGAATACACAGAATATTTATCAGTTACAAAGGACTTGACCATATTTGTGCACTTATTGGGCATCGTCTGATGAATTTGATCCCTTTCTCCTGCTATTATCTATCAATGAATATTGCTAAATTTGGTTCAAAAGACTTTGATGCAACAGAAGTTACGGTGGTTCGTAGCCAGAGCATGATTTTATACTGATGCAAATCACCAAACACTATACAGGCTTGATTATATACATTTCGTTATCACTAGACAGGTAAGCGAATAGCAACTACCTGGACATTTATCAGATGAAAGTTACCTCTCGCTTCTTATTTGCGTTTCATGTTCAACTATGACGGATTTTTAAGGGTCGGAATTTGTATATTTGTAGGATATATTGTCTGTACTCGAAAAACTCAGTCTGTACCATTCTCCTCACAGCTCATGCTCTTTTAGAACACTATTCTGCGGGAAAGCTATTGTGAACTGAGATTATGTACACCTTAGTACATGGTTTTAGCGAACTGATATACGATCGCGTTGACGTTACCTAACTTATTTCTATTATTTTAGACTGAAATCCAATCAAAAAGGTATAAACAATCACCCTGTATAAGGAGGTTCAGATGCGTTTTATTGGGGCGTTATTGATAAATTTTGATCTCTACTGATATATTGTACCTTTTCGTCCGATCTCAGCAACAAAAAATGCATGATATTTTTCTTTTTCGTATTTAGTTAAACCTTCACATTTGCACAAACCAATGCAGAGAGAACAGGTCGCATAAAATACAATATGAACGGAGCGTGATGTATCAATCATAAAGTACGATTTGGTCTAGGTGACATTTCACCATCAAATTTATATGAGAAGCACTAGTCTGTATACGGACAATTGGACTAGGGTTACAATTATTACATCCGTGTTGCATCTAAGTAACCATTGCTGATTCGCAGTTTGGCGTATGACGCACGGGTAAAAGTTGTTACGTTATAAATGAAAAGATTGCTGTGAGGATCCAATCAGATCAATGATAATATAGATACTACACGTTTATAAATATTCTACTCTGACAGGACTCAGATTACAATTCCCTATAAAGATTCTCCATTTTGTTTGTCAGAACTAAACTTTTCAGTTTGCCCACAATTCTAATAAATCATATGTTAATCCACAGTATCTTCGAAGATGAACTCCATGTGAAAATCCCTGTGTTAGTTTGACCGGCATTTTTTTAATGGCTGAATTGTAAACAGAACAACGTGTCGTGGAATATTAAAACGATGCAAAGGATGTCTGACTCTAAGCTCAGGATCACCACCAAAGAAGAGTAGAAAAAAACTCTAAACGATGCAAAGGATGTCTGACTCTAAGCTCAGGATCACCACCAAAGAAGAGTAGGAAAAAACTCTAAACGATGCAAAGGATGTCTGACTCTAAGCTCAGGATCACCACCAAAGAAGAGTAGGAAAAAACTCTAAGGTAGATTGTGAGTTCATTTAGGACACGCGGTACTAATAGAATGGGAAAATGGAACCAGCCTGGAAAGATGTGGATATAAAATAGAGTATATATGCGTTTCGGTGGCCATGACTGGTGGATAATGAAATGTATTTTGTAGGGAAAAGAATCTTTTGAGAGCTTATCCTATTTGTAACTAAAAAAAATAGAAGTATTGTTTTCCTTAAACAGTCTTGAGCTTGGAACACACATTACTGAAATTAGCACCTGACTCTTTGGTGAGGAATTTCTCTTCACGTATTTCTCTTCACAGAAACTGTCATACAGGTTTCATCTGTACTGATAAAGATAGGTTGATTATAAGCACTCAGAAAATAAGTTATTGAATTTTTAATATCATGGTGTTTGCATAGATTTACTCTGGAAACTGAATTAGTACCGTGAGTCCTTCATGGGTACTGACACAGAAATACTAATTGTAACCTGAGTCCAGTTGTCAGTATACAGATTCGTCCTCATGTTGGATTACTTCCCTACCGACACAGCAATGTAAATTTGATGGTGAAATGTCACCTGAAGCAAATCGTATGTTATAATAAATGCATCAGTCTCAAATCATGTTGCATTTTATACAAACTGTTATCTATTTTGTGCAAAATGTGAAATTTTTACAGAACAATAATAAGAAAAATATAAGAATTTGCCAAGATCGAATAAAAGAGCAGACGCATTTTCGTGACAGCGAATTATATAAAATCGCGCCTTCTTATTTGTAGTCTGTTTGGGGACGTGCATCAGTATAAAATCATATTGTGGTTGCATCATCAACATTTAATACATTGTATCTACCTGAATAATATACAGAAGAAAAGCAATGCGTCATTTCTAAACTAATCATTTTCTTGAAAGAGAGCCTCCACTCCCATGCATAAGAATGTTGAACGAATTAAATCTGATGATCCAATATATCAGAATTTCTTAGGGCAATTGATAATTTAATCAAATCAAGAAGGGAGGAGGGAGAAAAAGTAAAAAACAAAAGAAACAAAAACCTTCAAATCAACAACAAAAAACACCAAAACCATTTGAACAAACACTCGTGATTATCCAGAATCACCAAAATCACGAATACTATTTCTATCTCCTAATCCAAGTGAAAAAGCACCACCGAAACCAATTGAAGAGGAAAGGGAAGAATTTCAAGATGATACTGGTGCAACTGGAAGTGGTCTAGGAAGTGGTCTTTTTACTTGTCCCAATAACGTTCTTGCTTATGTTGATAGACTAAAATTCCTCATCGGGGGAAAACGAGCTGGTAATAATTCCACAGAAATCATCAATGAAGCAGCTGGTATTTGCTAAAGATTATTTACAGGTGGAATTATGGATATTAGTGTATATCGATCTCTCATTAATGAAATCGTCGATGACTACTATAGTGACTAAGTCACTGTATTGAGTATGTAATTAAATACAGTTATTATAATAAAATGATCGTACATAGTACTCAACGTGGACCAACCATGGTCAGGGGAGTAAATTCTCGATTACTAATATATAAAACAACCTACGGAGATGGACTAGGTTACGTTGTACAGGGTCAATATAGAAGAATAGCCCCCAAAAGCAATACTGATTGCAAAGCAAATGGATATGAAGGTTATTGATGTTTTCGTGAAAAAGGTATTAGTGCTATTGGCAATGTTGCTAGTAAAGCATTCTCAGCAATCAAAGATAGACTAGCACGATTAATACGACGAAAACAAACCTGTGAAATTACCTAGCACTGAAGTAATGCCTGCAAATATTAGTAAAATAATAAATCAAGCTGCTAATGAAAAAGTAGCAGAATTGGCTGATGTATCAACATTAGAAAAAGAAAAAAATATAACCGTTAGTCTAACAGCAGAAAGTGATCCAGCCGATCTTGAATAATCATCGCTATATCGTGCTAGACCCAATATCGTTGTGGCAACGTCGACATCTTTCTGAATTGATTCAAAAATGTCAAACAATGCCATATCGTGTTAGACGATAGCAAATATAATAAAGATGTTTAAACGCATATCAGACCCAGCGTTCGACATAGATGCACCAGTATTCAAGGATGAGTTTGTCAGTGATTATCAATATTATTCTTATGACACACGAATTCCAGAGGAAAGTGGACGAATTGAACTTCAGGTTCAAGATATATGCAGATATTTTCTACCCGCTTAAGCATTTATTGAAGTAGAAGGTGAAATTATAAAAGCAGATATTACTGAATACGCCGCTAATGATAGTATTGGTTTTGTCAATAATTGTATTGTGGCATTGCTAGACAGAGCTACGTATATGATTGACGGAAAAATTATTGAATTAATTCAGAAAGATGTCGACGATGCCCTAACGATATTGGGTCTAGCACGATACAGCGATAATTATTCATGATCGGCTGGACCATCAATGATACTTGTAAAGGATACAACTGATTTTCCAGAAAGTAAAAATCAAATCTTTCGACAGCCGAATCCTGTTAATCTTGTTGATATTGAAGATTTACCTTTTCCAAATTCAAGTTTCAATTTAGGATTTACAGTACGTAAATCAATGTTAAAGGGTAATTGGAGAACATTTTCATGTGCGATTCCATTATTACATATCTTTGAATTTTGCAGAAATGTTAGGAAAAATATTTTCGGAGCTAAACATACAGTTGTACTTGTACGAAAGGGTACCGACAATGATGCAATCTGGCGTCCTAGTGCAGCTGATGCTGGTAGAGTAGTTCTAACAAAACTTTCATTATGGATGTCAATGATGACTCCCTCAATATTTCTAGAAGATCGGTGGTTATCTTTATGAGTCAAGGTGGTAAATTAGCAATATCATGGCTGACAGTGACCACAGATTCTACCTAAAGTAATATTAATGGTTTATTTACATGGCAAATAGCGTCAAACCAGGGTGTTTCTGCTCCAAGACACGTATTTATTGCGTTTCAAAATGCTGCACGAGTAGACGATCAGATGAAAGTATAATGATATTTGACAAACTCGGTGTATCTGAAGCTTCATTAAGTGAAAATGAACAGTAAGAACCATCCAAGGATATATTACTGAATTTCGATCAAAATCATGTAGCACGTGTATATCATCGTCTTATGTCTTTTATTGGTTGTGATCATTGATACTGGTTTAGAAATATCACAGTTAGATTTTACAACATTATATCCGATTTATTACTTTTCGCTAGAACATTTAGATTTAACCAGACAATCAGTAGTCGATATAATTATTTCAGCTCGTGTTAATAGGGATGTTGGAGATGTTGTAAATTATAGAGAAGTAGACGTTATACTCAGTGACAAGACGATGTTACTTGAAGGTTTTGGTGGACGAATGAGAGTCGTTGATGCTCCAGTAGAAAATATACAACACATAATTAGATCCTCTATTATAATTATAATGTCATACAATCACGTTAATGTTACCCTGACTCCTGGTCAGATTAAAAGACTACAATCAGCATAAAAAATAACTGTGGAATAAATATATCGCTAAAGCGAGAACAGATGAGCGGTTCAAATCAATTATCGTTGACCGAGCGTCTGTTCAAAAATTTCAATGAAGCAAAATAATCAAATAAAGGTGTCAAACTTAATCTTTCTGCGGGCGCCATCAAAGACATTGCTAAGACGGGTGGTATATTTCCACTTCTCGCAGCTATACAGCCGATGCAGCCCCAGCTGTTGCAAAAGCAGCTGCATTATGCGCTGTTGGAACTGCTGCTGAAATGGAAATGGCATTAAAGAAAGCAACCGGACAGGGAATAAAAAGAACATCCAAAACAAGGAAAAAAGGTCTCAAATTGTCAGGGACCCCGTATTCGTGGTACGGAAAGGGCCTAAGACTTCCTGGAACAGTTTACTGATATCACCTTTGTCCAATTTTGATTTACTCGATGCTGCTAAAAAAAACTAAAAATAAAAAACTTTTTTCATGCGTGGTCATTTACCAAAACAACTGATCAATATTGAAACTGGTATTATCAATCTCGATAAAAAAAAACAAACTCTGGACCAGGTTCCCATTGAGTTGGATATGCAATTGATCCACGTGGAATTATTTATTTCGATTCATATGGGTCAGTGCCACTTAAATAATTTCTTCATTATGTCAGCAACAATACTGCTCCAATCTGGTATTCTACGTTACCAATAAAAACATTAACTGATCCACCAATATGTGGTCGTGAAGTACTTAATATACTTGATGCTATATAAAAATCAACAAAACCATCTCATAAGTCGTGCATGAGTATACCACAATGTCACATTTAAACAGACATTGATAAATATAATGGTAGATATTTACGGAAGATCTTATCGTGGTAAAGCTCAGCAGCAAGATGATTTATCTAACTATGCAACTCTTGATCAGCTCAGAAATGAGATCGAAGATTTATCAAATATTACAAGTGTGCGGGTACTTTTTCGTAGCAGCATCAAAATAAGATTCTAGTGTTCTGAGATTATTAATGTTATTATTATTCATGTTGAGAAATGCACGCATTATACCACAATTTGATAATACGTAATTAGATCCTTGATCGTCGATGTATTTGTTGTTGTTGTTGTTATTGTTGTTGTTCCAGCATCATTATTTGTGGTTCGATTTCCAAGACATGTAATTTTATTTATCCCTACTGAATGAATCGCCAATCTTCTTGACATAATCATTAACTGACTTACCCGAATCTTGTATTTTATCTTGGTCAGTAAAAGTAACGATATTATTAGCAACTGCTGTAAGAATTCGTATAAGTACGTCTGGTAGTTGTATATTGCTTGTCTTTAATCGTCCTTGTTTATCCTGAAAAACGGTGACTTCATTTTGATCCACACTTGTGATGTTTACATACAGAAACAACAGCCTATTCTAATCTAACTTCATGTGTTTATTTTATCTTAGTGATGGTAAAATATTCGACTAGGAATTTGCAATAATAATGAAAACCTGCGATGAAGCATTCATAATCGTTACTGACGATAGCCAAAATAGAGAAATAAATAATAACAATAATAATAATAATAATAATAATAATAATAATAATAATAATAATAATAATAATAATGTGTGAGTCCTTGACAACGTCAAAATGGTTATTACAGCAGATCGTCACTAATACAGCACCGTCAAAAATTACGATGATCTCGTTAAGTTCGACCAATCATGAGTGTAGCGTTAACTTTCCAACCGCAATTCCTGCAAAAAAAAAAGAAATAGCGTTAGTGCAGCTTCGGGTTTATTATAGCTGGCCTAATATTAGATCAAAACCATTTGGTGGACAACCAAATAATTCATTAATATTCGCAAATAAGAATAAACCTGATGGAACTCCTGATTGGCAAGTAGTTAGTATTCCAACTGGTTGTTATCAGTTGAACAGAATTCCAGCGCAGAATTAAATCTATCAGGGGAAAAAGAACCCAAATAAAAATTGGTGTATACGAACCAACATTATCAGCTGTGATTGAAAAAAATTCCCCTGATAACTCTGTAGATATTTATCAAAGTTCAATCAATTCAGTGTTAGGATGGCCTGAAGTCCCTCCTGTTTATAATGGAGTTTCAGAACCAACTAAAGATGAAAACAAATGAAAAAAAGATTCATTAAAGATCCAAAATATCGAGAGAAAAAAAACCATCCATGGAATTATATAAGATTTGGATCTGATCCAAACAACGATTGTTGCTTTACCGATTTTGACGGTAAACGGATCCCCAAGATAACTAGACCAGTATTTACTGTTATCAAGACATAAGGAGCGCGGGATCGAGATAGTGTTAATGGAAGATTTTTTAAAAGATTTTTAGATGTTTGTAAACCTGAATACGATATAACATCTAATGATTTAAAAAATTACTTATTTCATTATCACAACATTATGATGATGGTGTAAACAATCAGATAATTGAATCAATAAAACACTTAAATGGGATATTATTTGGTTTATACATCGCCAATCGAAGTATTATAAATGTTGCGACTAATCTTAGTATAATTTACACAACTCCAGAACTTAAGCAATTATTTCTTAATCATTTAGAAATAATAAAACAAGACATACAGACATTTACTATACCAGATTTAAATAACGTTGAAATGAATAAACGACTTGACGATCTTATTAAAGAATATTATCAAGTAGTAATTGAATCATGGAGATAAATAGCCCCACCACCAACCATACTTAAGTATAATAACGATTTACATGGCGCAGGACGTCATATATCACCTAATATTGCTAATATTACCTCGACAATTGCACTGAATCTAATTTACGATATAATTGATAGTAGTTACCACATTGACCTTTCGAAATCTAACCAGGACCAGCAAGGATATATATTATATTCATCAAGTATTTAACTTCTCCCAGGAGGGCTCATTGTGTTTGAGCAGGTAAACCAGGTCTGAGTAACTTTTGCAAAAAAAATATAATTTTTGACCTTGACTTTGACATTTGACCTTGACCTTGAAATTTGACCTTTTGCATATATGTATGTATGTATGTATGTATGTATGTATGTATGTATGTATGTATGTATGTATGTATGTATGTATGCATGCATGCACGCACGCACGCACGCACGTACGTACGTACGTACGTACGTACGTACGTATGTATGTATGTATGTATGTATGTATGTATGTATGTATGTATGTATGTATGTATGTATGTATGTATGTATGTATGTGATCCTGTGTCTGTTTGGTTATTTTAAAGTTCAAAGTTCAGAACACGATTACGATCAGTTTGTACGACCTAACGGTGGTATTTATCGTACAGAATCTTCATGAAGAGATGGAACATCTTGCACTGAAATATATCTTTTTTAATGTCATAGTAGGACAGTTACTGAATAACTGTTTTACTGTACCATCGGTTGCTGTCCATTTCCCTCAGGAGAAACATTCATGAAAAACATTACAATCAGAATTTCTTGAGGATGTAAAAAAGTTGCATAGAATATGGACACAGTGGATTATGGAATACCCAATACGATTATAGTGACGTTATTTCAGTTGATATGACTGCATGTTATCCTGGGAGTTTTCTTGGATATGGAGAATGTTCTAAATACTTTAAGAATTTTGGACATCCTACACGTGAGATGACTAGGGTTGCAATAAACGGACCCTTACCAGATTTTGACCTAACAGGATTTTCTTATGTAGAATCATTCGAGTTTTAAAAGGTCACCATGCGATTACTTATGTTTGGTTTGAGAGACATTTTTCAGAAAAATGTTGGGTTCCGATAATACTCTTGCGGTATATGCTTGATGCCGGATTTTTAATATCGTTGAGGGTAACTGAAGCAATTATATCCTATAGTTCACAAAAGCAAGTTTGGTTACCAGAACCGGATAGATTTAGTGTCGATGAAAGAATGCACCAGAAAAGAATTCCCTGATCTTGATGAAGATTGTGTCATTAAAATAAGTAAATGCATGATGAAAATCTTGCAAAAGATCTTGGTAGAAAGCTAATTAGTAAGTTCACTCAAGATGGTTCATACGATTATAAACGACACGGTACAAGATTGATTATGGACGATGCTGAGCTAGATTTTACAATCGCTGATACAACGGAGAAAAACATATTTGTAAGTCGACGTAACGCTTATTTGTCAGATGGAACAAAACTAGTTACAATTGTGAGCTACCTTGATGGCGATTCACCACAATTTACTCATTTAAGATCTTCGATGTTAGCTTAAGCTTAGATAAATCTACTATCTATGATAAATAGATTTCCTCGTCACTCTGTTAGAGTAGCTACGGATTCATTTTATATACATAAAACTATAAGGATTTATTAAAACCGCTACTCTGTAATGGTGAATGGGGGACGTGGAGAATAAAGCAAGAAAATATACTAAGTTATTCTGAATCTGCCGATGTTGAAATTAAGGAAATATATTACAGAAATAGTGATCAAATATCAAAGTCATCTGCACCATCTGTATACGATCATGTGACTAGATATAAGACTGTTTATCTTAATGGGTGTGGAGGGTCAGGTAAAACAACTCGTGCGATCTAATTATTTATGAATAATAGTTCAGATAAAATTGTTTTGACACCAACACTAGAGAAATAAAAGATCGAAAGGTAAAATCATACACATATAATAGTTTCTTTAGATGGTGCGGAGACACTTGGACTCCTAAGCGAATGGGTGAATAATATATACCCCAGTATATAATATGAGACGAGATATGCATGGTGTCGTTAGAAACACTAAAACCATTTCTTGAATGGTTATTGACAAAGAATACTGCTATGACTATGTGTGGTCATCATGGTCAACCACCGCCTTTGTTGGACAGTCTCCACATGAATGGCTAAAGAATAATGTAGATTATTAAGAAATATGACCATAGGGCTACTGATGAGCCGCTGAAAGAACTTAAAAGATTATTCAGCCATATAAAATGCAATGTGAGATAATGCGTAAAGTAATTCCAGAAACTACTATAAATGATTTTTTTTAAATTCATGGAGACCTACTGATTTGATAGTCGCAAGTAGAAAGATAGTTCGTGATGAACTGGAAAAGAAATTATTTACGTTACATAAATAAAAGTTTCCAACGTTACCTGTACCTTTGTGCTATCTCCCAGCAGTTACTCGACGACAGAATATTGAAGTTAAAATTCCATGTGGAGACACTGAAAAATTCCGAGCACAAAATCTTGTGCTAATGACATTGTTTTGGTCGCTATCGATGTTGTTGAGAGCACATTGAACATGGAAAAATCACCATGGATGTTAGGATACGCTATAACGATTCATTCGTCACAAGGATTAACTATCTCTGATACAAATATCTGGATTGTAGATGATCGTATCAAATGGTTAAACTTTGTCTTGCAATATCTCGTGTTTGAAAAAAAAACTCAACTGCATAGAGTTATTATAGATTACGTGATAACTGAGAAAATTACTAATGACCTTGTTGTTATAATGAAAAAAATAGCGTCTTAAAAACAATGTGACCAAAAAGAAAAGGGTGACTTTGATACTGATATTATAACACTAAAGCAACTACAGAATAATCATTGTGCAAGCTGTAACACAATGATGTTATGGCATTATTCGAATAATAATCCAAGACAATTTACCGTAGACAGAATTAATAGTGATCTTGGTCATACACGTGAAAATGTGATGTTGACCTGTCTTGAATGTAATCGACCCCAAGGCGCTGGACGCCATGGTGCTAATTTACATAAGTGAACGTGGTGGTAATTTGTATCTGCAGGAATTACGTAATTGTTCACGCACAACTCCACGTTGAGGGACTGTAGAATCTAGTCTGTATATTGCAGGTCTTCCAGTGGATCTGACCACGCTAGAAATTGTATGTGTTGTCACACTCCAGATATGGTTAGTAGCTCTCTTTTCCCATTCTCAAGCTCCCCTGGTTCGTATAAATATCTCAGTCACATTACCTAATACTGGTTGTTCACGGCGTTGTCTTTTATCGCTACGGGGTATATATATATATATATATATATATATATATATATATATATATATATATATATATATATATATATATATATATATATATATATATATATATTGTTATTTCATCAGAAGGTTTCATTGAAGTTGCAGGAGTAATTTCATCATTCAATACAGATATCACACTTGATAACCTTGCAACCCATTAACGAGATCCCTCACCGGACTTAAAGTCAGTAGATAATTTACTTTGCTTATTGATATCCAAATAATCACTCAGCAAGTATTCGATTAAATCGTTCAACAATTGCTTGATCACGATGAATTTCAGTATGTCCTCGTCTGATTTTAAAAATAGGTTTTTCCATCAGTGATAATACTGCACCAAGAAATTCTTTGCCTGGTTCAATATATAATAACTGTTGTCATCGTATACCACCACGTTGATAAATTTACTCAAACGCAGATGTAACTTTAGATGGTGTCTTTGTTTATAATGATTCTGCTTCTTTATAACGTCACCAAAAGCCAATGCGTATTTGTACGTGCGTGACTTTCGTCCACGTATTTTAATAGTATTGTGTGGTAAAAACAAAATATCTGCTTGATTAACTTCATTGGGAATGCTGACATTAATATGTGCACATTGAATTTTTTAGGTGGTGGTAGATAAATTTGAAATATTGCCTGTTGTGCTAAGCATGATGCAGCAACATTACGTGAAACTTTTGCTGCTTCAACAAGTTTACTGATTGCTGCTTTACCTCTCCAATATCCTCTCGGGGAATAATTAATGGATTCCATTATAATAGCTATATAATTAATTACCAGCCCAAAGCATTGTTTTACCTTTCATAGCAGATTTTAGCAGAAAACTAGGGATCTTTTCTCTGAGAGATGTATTAGGTATAGCATTTAGCGCATGAATTAATTTCACATCTGCGAGATGCCGCTGCTACAAATCTTTACTTTTATAAACAACGCCATGGACATGACATGCTTGATCAATCTTATTTACTTGATAGATTTGAAATATTGCCTCTCCTGGTTTTGTTTGATCTTTATCATCAAGTCGGATATCAAGTCGAGTTCCAGGACCACAGTAATTATATCCAGGAAGGTGTTTCTCACCGGGTTATTTGGCCTATGGAGCCCCTGGTAATTTCACTAATGATGCTGCTATATCACCACCACACGTTATTTGCGACGCAGAAATAAATTTATATTCTTGTACCACATTTTGCACATTTACATGTAATTGCACATCTTTTATTTTTTGTTGTTGTTATCATTGTCAATCCAGCGGTGGGAGTGGGTACTCTACATCAACATAATTGACTTTTCAGCGACAAGAAAACAAGAACCAGTAAAGCACCAGCCATCGCTTCCGAATTTCATTAGAATGATTATAATAGGTCCATCTGGATCTGGTAAAACGCAATTATTGCTTGATCTGATAATGAGATGGATGAAGTGGGATAAATAATATTTAGTAGCACCATCTTTAGATGGTCAAAGATGCTACAAAGTACTAAAAGATTTTAACGAGAATGCAAAATTATTGAATCAAGACGGCAACGATATTGTTGATTTTATCACCGATATTGATGAAGCCCCATCCGTAGATGACTTAGATGGATTTATTAATAACCTTGTAGCATACGACGATGTAATGCTGGACAAACAATCTAATCCAGCTAGAATATTTTCTCGAGGTAGACATAAAAACACGGACGTGATTTATGTTACTCAGAGATACACACAGATACTTAAGGTGATCAGAGAAAAATGTAATATTTTGGTTGTGTTAAATGGCGTAGATAATTATACTTTACAAAATATTTATTATACTTGGTGATCCGGAGATATGGACATGATTAAATTTAAAAATTTCTTTTCAAAAGCACAAACTGTTCCATGCGGATTTGTAACAATAAATCTACATGACCCAAGATCAAGGTACCGTATAGTTCTGGATAAAATCTTTGGTTAATTCATAGCAGCAGGAAAGGTGAACGACAAATATTATGTGACCAGACAAGTAAATGAAATCGCGTAAAAATTAGAAGAAAAAAGTCAATAATGGTTTAACAAAACTGAGCTAACTAAAACTATCTATTACCTGTATAAACAAGTTAGAGGCGCTGGTTTAACGTTATTGACATTGTTTGGTTTTTTTTCAGCCTCTGTATGAACCCTTATTTTTGGTAAAGAAGGTCTCTACAACTTTGTAGGGTTCACCCTTCCTTCTGCTAAAGAAAAATTGTACTCACTCATTCAGAAAGAAGTAGAACGATATAGAGTAAATGAGCCATTATGTATTTCATATTTCTTTTAAATAATTTAATTTTTTCAGCGGTGTTGAAATGAATCACCAACTTCTAAACAAAAATATACAGGAAAATCCATATTGTTCTCACTTCCTGTTACAAATTAGTTTTTGTTTCATTTCAGAACACGTCATTCTCTGTTCGACGATGGCCCTGACCCACTTATGAAATTGGGGAAAGGTTATTTTTATATGATTCAAACATTTTCCTGTGTTTGTCCTTTTTGAAATGAAGATTATTTCTAATGATATATATATATATATATATATATATATATATATATATATATATATATATATATATATATATATATATATATATATATATGTGTGTGTGTGTGTGTGTGTTGTAATCAAGCAGAATATGCACAACCACCCCATCATCAGTATCACCATCACAACACCATCAAGAAGAATATGCACAACCACTCCATCATCAGTATCACCATCACCAACACCATCAAGTAGAATAAGCACAAAGACCCATCTTCATCACCACCATACGAAATATATAAAGACTAACAACTATACATCCTAATATTGCTACTGCAACATCACTAGCACCACCACCACCACAGAGGTGAGTAAGGGGCGATAGTTCTACAACGCTTACACCCAATATTACGATAACAACCATGCTCCTTCTCCCAAATTTTTTTACAAGCTTTACTAACCCAATCATAAAACTTCAAAATAAATTTGAACATATTAGACGAATACGTTTACTTTAGCATGTCCTTTTTATTATACAAGCCATATGCATACATTTAAAAGAGATTCTTTGCAATATTTATCTCTAGAGACCTAACCTTAATCTTGTGTGTTGGACCATTTACATCTATATTGTGTATTGGTTAATATTTGTATACATGGATCGTTTATCTGATCTACTGTTATTCATATAAAAATATACCCGGAAATCCTATCCCCACACCACATAATCACATTCAGTTTGTGCATTACGTCACCAATAACAATTATTAATTAGTATATTATCAATTATGTGTTTAGCATGGACTACATAAATACCAATGACTGGATTCAGAGATGGATTCCCTTTACCTATATTCGCTCATATTTGGTTATTCACATTTTTTTTTTTTAGTTCTCATTCTCCGATATCGATTCAACTTTACTTTCGTTTTCTGTCTTCTTGTTTTATTTATTACATTTTACTATTATAGGTTACCGCAATGGTAACAATAAAATATGCTGCTACTGCCGTTTCTGATACAAGTACTGTTAATACAACTACTACCACTGCTACTATTACTACTGCTGTTGTTTTTAATGCCATAAATACACAAGCTGCTGATACTACTACTACTGCAAATGCTATTACTACTGATACTATTAATACTGCTGATACTACTACTGCTACTACTACTATTGCTACTGCTGTTTCTACTACTACTACTACTACTAATGATACTGCTACTAACACTACACACGTGGAAGTATTCAAAGAAGCAGAATCAGTGCTGGTAGAAGTAGTGTGTGTGTGTTAATGTGTATTAATGGCTAATTTCATAAAGAAGAACAGAAAGGATATCTCCTCATACTATGGATTTTCCATGGAAAGTATTTATTTATTTATTTTTTTTTTTGGTGTAATGGAAACATTAACTCAATCGGTGGATTAGATCCAATAAGTACAAATTTCCCGATAATAGCAAACGATGTGGTAACACTTCTCGGTAACTGCATACATGATCTGACATGTTTAAAAATACATGTACTCATTCTTTCCGCCATTTACCCTGCCGATGACCTTACCAGCCGTCTTTAAAATTACAGTAAGTATATGGGAAGTTTATTATTTGACGTACAGAAGTGGAATCTTAATACCAGTAACCGGGTCATCCCAGGCTAAGTGCTCTGTATTTTCGCCCTCCTGCATCAACAGCATTCACTTTACGCTGTCCGACCAAGACGGCTACCTTCTGAGTCTTCCATGCGAAAACGTTCACTATCGGCTTCAACATCTACGATCTTCCCGCGCTCAGAGATAATATATTAGAAGTGATTGTGAGAGTATAATATTTATATATGCACTAACGCGTGCAATTCGGGTACAGGTGGCGGTTTCTCTGTGCGGCTCCCGAAATGTCAGCAGCGTTAGCCAAGACAGATGCCCCAACAGCCAAGGCCTCACGTGTCGTTGATGTTATCAAAACAACTGCCGATACGAAAGGGCTTCCGGCTTCGCCGCCCAGGGTTGTCTAAAGATGTGAAAAAAGTGACTGCGACCATGTGTAAACACATCAGCCGGCCGAATCTATCTGCAGCTGACTTCATGCCACCTGATGTCCAATACAGTCAACTAAGCAAAACCACAAACTGTCGACACTGAAGTTTTGCATTGAAAACTAAAGATGTAGGTCATCATCTTGACGTAGCATTACTAAAACAATTATTAATGGTTCCTACGCTTCCTTCAGTATGGATAGCGTTGGGCCTAGCCCACCAATTACCTCTTTACTGTTGTGGCTGGCATTGTTCTCGGAGGTGGAATGGGTGGAAGACGGCTACTGGGAATGAGTTTGACATCTCCTTTATGGGCTTCAAGAAAACAAGGACCATATGGTCGTTCTTAACACAACATAAATATTGAATCAGTATAAGCTTACAACCGGTGCGGCACTTTACATAAGTGTCAGTGAGGCATCGGACCTTAACAGTGTATTTTATATCAGATTGGTACAAACTTCAGTAAGATTTTTGGTTTCTTATTGAGGCTAGACTACCTACAATCAGGACTTGCACTCTTGTTAACATGTTCTTTTAACACGATGACCTGAAGCTGCGTTCTACGGTACCTTTGTACGTATAATCTATGTCTGACGAAATCACTTGAGGCTAGAAAGTATGACTTGATTCAATGTATGTAACCATTTATTATAAAAATAAGTATTTAAACATGAGCACATCATTGAATATTACATTTCATTTTTGATAATTTCTAAACGTGCGCATCAAACTTCAAAATATTATGAACATTTTTGAATAATAGAAAAATGTTATGTACATGATTTCATATATAACAAATTGTAATACAGATATGACTGGTCTAATGCAAAAATATTAAATAATTGTATCAAACCAGACAACGTATATGAGGGGGTGAACTAATTTAATGCCTTATGCATTCTTGCACTGAAATTTTGAAGTTTATTGGCTATTACTGATAAACAAAATATTTATTTTTTCCGAGTCAATAAAAAAATAAACAAACATTTCTTTACGTAAATACACACGTTTTTAAACTAAAATAGACCATGCATGACATTGACTATTCATGTCATATTTAATTGGCAATATTCATGTCATATTCAATTGACAATATTTATGTCATATTTAATTGATAATCTTCATGTCATATTTAATTGACAATATTCATGTCATATTTAATTGGCAATATTCATGTCATATTTAATTGGCTATATTCATGTCATATTTTTAAAAAAATAAATAAAA